>CM075818.1:23400284-24056370 GCA_037975025.1 Excoecaria agallocha
TAAAGGGAGACATACCTATAGGAGTTTTGAATGCAGTTCGATAAGCCCATAAAGCCTTATCTAACCTAAAGTAAGGAGGAGACCAATCTTTTCTAGAGTTATTTACTGTTTTCTCTAAATTGACTTCAACTCCCCTATTAGATACTTCCACTTGTCCATTGGCTTGAGGGTGGTATGGAGTTGTTGATTTTGTGCTTAATACCAAATTTCTTAAGTAAGGTCTTAAATTGATGGTTGACAAAATGTTTGCCTCCATCACTTATAATAGCTCTAGTGCTCCGAATCTAGTGAAATATTCTTCCTAATGAATTCCAGCACAATTTTTGCATCACATGTCCTAGTAGCTATTGCCTCTACCCATTTACTCACATAATCCACAACTACCAAAATATACTCAAACCCAAATGAATTTGGAAAAGGTCCCATAAAATCAATGCCCCAAACATCAAAGATTTCCACTTCTAGCACATTGTTCATAGGCATCTCATCTCTTTTGGATATATTTCCTACTCGTTGGCATCTATCACAAGTAGCTATAAAAGATCTTACATCCTCAAATAAAGTAGGCCAGAAAAAACATGATTGGAGTATCTTTTGAACTGTCCTATTTGGTCCGTGATGACCTCCAACTTCACCTCCATGACATTGGTTCATGATAGCTTCTTGCTCCGATTCCGGTACACATCTTCTTAGTATTTGATTCGGGCATATCTTAATAAGGTATGGATCGTCCCAAAGTAATGCTTGGCATCTGCTATGAGCTTTTTCTTTTGTTGCCAAGTAAATTCCTTATGAAGATAGCCACCTGCAAGAAAATTAGCTATATTAGCATACCATGGAACTGAATTCTCATAAGTATAACAAGCACAAATATGTTCATCGGGAAATAAGTCAGAAATTTCTCCCTTTTCGATACTAGTATGATCCAATCTAGATAGATGGTCAGCCATAAAATTTTCTGCGCCTTTCTTATCTTTGATTTCAACATCAAATTTTTGAAGTAGTAACACCCATCGGATAAGTCTTGGTTTAGAATCCTTCTTTGCAAAAAGATGTCTCAATGCGGCATGGTCCGACCACACCGTAACTTTGAATCCTAAGAGATAAGACCTGAATTTCTCAAATAAAAAGACTATTGCCAAGAGTTCCTTCTCTATAGTGGTGTAATTTACATGGGCTCCGGTGAGTGTACGGCTTGCATAATAGATGGTGTAGAAAATCTTCTCCTTCCGTTGTCCTAAGACTGCTCCAACTGCATAATCACTTGCATCACACATAATTTCAAATGGTAAGCTCCAATCGGGTGATGCAATGATCGGTGCACTAACTGATTTTTGCTTCAATAGGTTAAAAGCCTGCAAACACTCAGCATTAAAATCAAATGCAGCATCTTTAAGCAATAAATTAGAAAGTGGTTTGGCAATTTTAGAAAAATCTTTAATAAACCGACGATAAAACCCGGCATGACCAAGGAAACTCCTAATGCCCTTTATACTAGTTGGTGGAGGTAATTTCTCTATCACATCAATTTTTTCTTTGTCAACCTCAATGCCTTTTTCAGAAATTTTATGCCCTAAAACAATGCCTTCTCTAACCATGAAATGACATTTTTTCCAATTTAGCACAAGATTTGTTTCTTGACACTTTTTCAAAACCAATGCTAGATTATGCAAACAAGATTCAAAATCATGACCATAAATAGTGAAATCATCCATGAAAACTTCCATAAATTTTTCAATAAAGTCATGAAATATGGCCATCATGCATCGTTGAAATGTGGCAGGTGCATTACACAGACCAAAAGGCATTCTCCTATATGCAAATGTTCCATATGGACATGTGAATGTGGTCTTTTTTTGGTCTTTCGGGGCTATAGGTATTTGCATATACCCCGAATAGCCATCTAAGAAACAATAAAATTTATTTCCTGCTAATCTTTCTAACATTTGGTCAATAAAAGGCAATGAAAAATGGTCTTTTCTAGTGGCATTGTTTAACCTTTTATAGTCAATACATACCCTCCATCCCGTTATCGTGCATGTAGGAATTAATTCATTATTTTCATTTGTCACTACAGTCATTCCCCCCTTTTTAGGTACACATTGAACAGGACTTACCCAATTACTATCAGAGATAGGATAAATAATACCTACATCAAGTAGTTTTAATACCTCCTTTTTCACTACCTCTTGCATAGTTGGGTTGAGCCTTCATTGAGGTTGCACCACCAGTTCAAAGTTGTCCTCCATGGGTATACGATGTGTACAATAGCTTGGGCTAATCCTTTTTAAGTCGAATGTTGCCCAATCAATTGCTCCTTTATGCTTTTTGAGTACTCCAATGAGCATTTCTTCTTCCAAATCTGTCAACAAAGATGAAATAATTATCAGATTAGCATTATCACTTAAAAATACATATTTCAAATGAGATGGAAGTGTTTTAAGTTCAGAATCTCCCTTAGGAGGGGATGGTTCATCCTCTATTTCATTATCTTCACTATGCTCTTGTTCCAGAATTTGTATCAACTCTTTCTCCTTTGTATCCAACTCTTCCATTTTATTTGGATGCATTAAGCAACTTTGAAGCTCATCTTTGAGAAAGATTTCCTCTTGCTTTGTGTTGGCACATTCTTGAACCTCATCAATAAAGTAAATGAATTCTTCAAAATCATACGAGGGGTGTTTTAAAATTTTATTAACATTAAAAACCATTTCCTCCTTGTTAAATCTTAAAGTAACCGTTTGTCCATGAACATCAATTAAGGCTCTTGCTGTGTTCAAGAATGGCCTCCCCACAATTAATGGCATTTTTCTATCTTTTTCCATGTCCATCACCACAAAATCAACCGAAAATATGAAATTTCCTACTTTTACCAATAGGTCCTCGATGATTCCTTTTGGCCTCTTCACCGACCTATCTGCCAATTGAAGCATCATTCGGGTTTCCTTTAAATCACCTAGATTCAATTTCCTGCAAATTGAATAAGGCATCAAATTAATACTAGCACCCAAATCACATAAAGCATTTCCAACAAAATTACCTCCTAATTCACAAGGTAATGTAAAACTACCTGGATCTTCTAATTTTTCAGGAATTTTATTGGTTAATATAGCACTACAATTACTGGATAATTGAATCGTTCCTATGCCTTCTAGCTTTTTCTTATTAGAGCACAATTCTTTCATAAATTTAGCATATTTAGGCATGTGTAATAAAGCTTCAGCAAATGGTAAGTTTATATGTAGCTTCTTAAACATGTCCAAAAATCTACTCAATTGTTCATTTTGTTTCTCTTTTCTAGCTAGAACGGGAAAAGGTAATTGAGATTCATCAAGAACAATAGAAACAAGTTTTTCTTTACCTTTACCCTTCTCAATCATAGGAGGCACTTTTTCATTATTTTCAGAGTTAGAAACACTTACCTCCATTGTCGGTTCCACTTTTTTAGAAGAATTCTTACCAAGTTCAGTCTTCTCTAACTCTTTCCCACTCCTTAAAGTGATTGCTTTGGCTTTCTCTTTTGGATTTCGGTCTACATTGGATGGAAATGTCCCTTGAGCACGGTTTGATAAAGAACTAGCAAGTTGCCCCATTTGGTTTTTTAGGTTTCTAATGGATGCCTCTTGGTTTCTCATCCAAATATCTGCGATTTTCATCTAGCATCTTGACTAGCTAAAATTGAGTTTTGGGAAGCCATGAAATTTGCAATCATTTCTTCAATATTAGATTTCTTTTCTTGAGGAGGGGGGAGGTTGAGGTTTTTGAAAACCGGGTGGTTGGTGGTATGCTTGTGATGGTATTGATTTGGGTAATGAGGTGGAGCTTGGTTTTGGTATGGAAGTTGATTATTGTGAGTTTGATTGTGGTTAAATTGGGGTCTAGGATTGGGGTTAGAAGAAGAACCTTGATTACCTTTCCTCCATGAAAAATTTGGATGGCTTCTTCATCTCGCATTGTAAGTATTGCTATACGGATTCAAGGCATTAACTTCTTCTACCATACTTTTAGCATTCTTCATTCCAAAGGTCCTGGAATTCCTGCATAAGAATCAACTTCATTAGATAACATAGAAATATTTTTAGTTTTAAGCTCATTTATTTCTTTTAAATGTCTTTTTTCATTAATTCTAATTGAGCTTTTAGCATGGCTATTTCATCAATATTATGAACTTCCTGTTTCTTTTAAGTTGCTCTAGAGGTTGCCTATTGAGCATCATTGGTGGCCATCTCATCAAGGAGTAAAAATGCATCCTCGGGAATTTGATTCATGAAACTACCATTTGAGGCTACATCTAGCAAAGATCTTGTTGATGGATGGGCACCTACATAGAAGATATGCATTAGTTGAAAAATAGGAACTTCATGATGTGGACAACTTTTTAAAAGTCTCCTAAATCTTTTCCATGCTTCATGGAATGGCTCCTCATAAAATTGCTGGGAAGTCACTAATTTATTTCCTAATGAGGGCGGTCTTAGTAGGTGGAAAGAATTTGCGAAGAAATTTTTCTTGCATTTGTTGCCAAGAATGGATGGATTGATTTGGTAGCATTTGTAGCCAATCCTAGCTTTTCCTATGAGGGTAAATGGAAAGAGTTTCAACCTAATTGCATCAGTCGATACATTAGGAATTTGCACAGTGTCACTCACTTCTAAGAACATATCTAAATATTGTGCAGGATCCTCTATGTCCGAACTCGAAAATTGGTTTCTTTGTACCATAGTGATGGTAGCGGGTTTAATCTCAAAGGGTTGGTGGTGAGGAATCCTAATAGTTTTATGTTCTTCATTCCACCTAGGGATAGCATAATCCCTAATGGTTCTAGGTCTATACCCATTCTCGGGAGCTTGGTGGGGTATGTGTTGCTCTTCGATCCTAGGTGATGGATCATTCATAGGTTGTTCTATTTCTGGGTCATTCATGTTGCCTCTTAACCTTCTAATCCTATGGAATGTCCTTTCAATTTCAGGGTCTAATGGTAGGATGGGGTTGTCTCTCACCATAAACCACTAGTCGCCCAAAAAGAAAATAAGAAAATAGATGAAGAAAAGAAGAAAAACACACAAAAATAACTTTAAAATCAAAATAAATAAACAAACGCCAATGTATTCCCTGGCAACGGCGCCAAAAACTTGACCGGTATCTAGCAAGTGTACTAGATCGGCTAGTAATATAGGGAAATAAGATTATGATCCAAAATATCAAACCCAAGGGAAACTTGTGCTTGTATGTGCTATTTCAATTTCAAAACCAATTTTTTGTGTAAAGAGAGAAGAGAAATCCCAAATTTATGATGATTGAAGAATTAAAACTAAAAACAATAATTTAAAACCAAAATAAAACAATTAAAAAAGCTAAAGTAAAGAAGAAATCTATTGAAAGCAAGTAAATTGAATGGGGTGAAAATCAATATTAAAAACAATTTTCACTAAAGGACTATCCACCTTAACAAGTATTGCTATGACTTAAATAAAAGAAAACATACAAGTGATTATGGAGAATTCAATTTAATAAAACCAGATAACTTTATTCAAGATTATCATTCCAAGCATCAAATTTTCTTATTCAAATAAACTTAACACTTAGCATAAAGAACTGAATTAAGTCTCCTAAATGTCTATTAAAGCCTTTCTCAAGAGATTTAACTTTCACCTATTTTTGGTTACACTTTTCTTAATCTTAACTTACTCAAATCAACACACAATTATAGCTTATTCAGATTATAATCATGCATTAATCCAACTAAATTAACCTAAGAGCATGCAAGCCAATAATCAATTCAAATCAATTTATTAACCAATGCTTAATCAAGTTAAAAATCAACTTAAAATTGAATAAAGACAAGACTATGTTTAAAAACTAAGAAATAACCAACTTGCCTTGAAAATTAAAGAACAAACTTAAGTCATAACAATACAAGTTAAGGATTCAAGTATCATTTAGCAAAAGTTAAAGAAAACTACTCACATACTATTCTTAAAATTAAAACAACGTTTTGAAGAAAATAGTAGAAACAAAGAACGTAAAAACAAACTAAGAAAACAAATCTTAATTCTAAGGATTCAATCCCCTTTCTTCTGTGTTTTGGACTGCTATTTATAGGCAAAATTGTAGTAGACTCCTTGTTAAACTCCAGTCACAGAATAGGAATCAAATTCTGCTAAAATAGGAAGCTCGATAATCCTTCGCGAAGTGGGAAAACTAGATCACGTGGCCACGCCTTACTCTTTGATATTGAACACGTGGTCACATGTATTTGTGTTCTTCCTCACACGAGGCCACGTGTGGTCCTTCACTAAGAATCCACGTGGTCACATGTCTTCACTTCATCTCTTCAATTCTCTTCACATGGCCACGGCTTCTCATGTCTACTTCTTCACGTGGCCACGTCTCGTCATGTATACTTCTTCACGTGGCCACGTGTCTTATGCTTCAATGTTTTCACGTGGTCACGTCTCAAAGCTCTGGACTGGACGCTCATTTTCTCGCCTAAATCTCTCATATTTGCACTTTTAGCCCTAAACTTTGTCATTTTTGTACTTTAAGCCCTTTATTAACAATTTAAACCTGAAAATCAAATAAAACATAAAATTAACTTCAAAAACATAAATATTAACAAATTAACTCTAGATTAACCTAAATAAAACCAAAACAACTAAATAACACAACTAAAAATATATAAAAACTATATATAATTCACACTTATCAATAGGCATGTCTCTTTATAAGATTATTTTTGAAAAAGCATATCATCTTCCAGTAGAATTAGAGCATAAAGCTTATTGGGCTACCAAATTTCTTAACTTTGAATTGAAAAATGCAGGAGAAAAAAGAAAATTGCAGTTCAATGAACTCGATGAAATTCGACAATGGTCGTATGACAATGCAGTGCTTTACAAGGAAAAGATCAAACGTTGGCATGATAAAAACTTAAGGGTAAAATATTTTATTCCCGGTATGCTAGTATTTTTATATAATAGTCGTCTTCGTTTGTTTCCAGAAAAACTGAAATCGAAGTGGCTCGGGCCATATCAAGTCTTGACAAGCAATAAATTCGGAGTAGTAACGATCAAAAATCTAAGAGATGGTCGTGAATTGAAGGTCAACAGACATCGGCTCAAACCATATCAATTGGGACAATAAGAGGTTGCTGAGGCAACCATGGTTCTTCAAGATCTCTAAAAAGTGGTTTTGATAGTCTAGCTGGAGACTCTAAAACTCAAAACTTCACTCTTTCCTTTCTCTTATTTTTACAGTTTATTTTTTTTTCGTTGTGTGTTTTTGTGTGTTTTGTGTTTTCGGTTCATGATTTAAAGAAAGGAATGGGTTAAAAAGATGTTTCAAAGAACAAATGTTTAAATCAATGGTATTGGGTTTTTACATAAACTATGTTTTAAATTTTCAAAAGGAAAAATCAAATTTTAAAAAAGGCTAAACAAATTGAGTGTAATGTGTGTTTCAAAATGGGAGATTTGGTTAAATGGATTAAAATCATGGGGTCTTTAATTTCTTTTCGAAAATCAAGCTTTTGAAATGAATAAAGACACACACGCCCACGTGAAGTTTACTTGTTAGAATCACGTGCCCATGCCTTTGGCTTCTGTTTCCCCTTGATTTTCTTTTCTTTTCCTTATGCTTTTGCACTTTCCTTACACGTGGCCACGTGTGGGAATACCCACACCCACGCATGACCATGCCTTGGCCTTCTGCTTCTTACCCAATTTTTGTTACACGCCCAAGCTCTTTTGCAATTTCCCCTATCACGCGGCCATGTGTGGGAATGCCCACACACCATTTTCTCTCTCCTTGCCTTTTTTCTCTCTCCTCTCTTTATTTTTCATAATCTTCTTCATAGTTCTAGGGCATTCACACTCTCACACACCACCTACCTTTTGTGCTACAAATTTGTTAGGTTTTCACTCTCAAGTAAGTATCTCCTCTCTTTACCTCTTAAAGTATGTTTTAATGCCATTCATTGCTGTGATTTGTTGCCATTTTTGCCTATGCATATTTTTACATATAAGATCTAGCAATCATGTTAAGTTTCTTTTGCAAATATGAGTTGTTGTAAATCAAATATGCATGTCATAAATGCTAAATATTTAATTGGGTAGAAAATGCTTTTCATTATGCACTTCAATTTGATGCTCAAACATGTGCACATAACATGCTCGATGAAATGTCTGAAAGAGTTTATTTTTAATTTAACTTATTTTTAACTTTTTGGTTGTCTTCTTTTTTATCATTATTGATGATTCCTTACTTCTTCCACCTCCTGCATGTTTGTTTCATGACCTTATCCATGCATGTTGGGCTATATTTTTTATATTATCATGGTGACATTCTCTTAGATAATTGTTGTGCATAACATTGATTCATAATCATGTCCCTTGAATCCATAATCTCCTCATTATTCCTTTCATTCCAAATGTGCTTTTCATGTTATTTTTTTTCCAATAGCTTCCTTGCCTTAGATATATTTTAGTCCATGGGTTGTCATGTTCCACTTACATTATTTCTTCATTTTTTTCAATGGCACCGAAGAGGACTAAGTATCCTAATGTAGCAAGCTCTTTCAGTATACGTATCCCATCTTATGTGGACAGGGCTAAGGTGAATAAGTTTGATTACTTCAGAAAATGTACGTATGTCCAACCTGCCTACTTAAGTCAATACTTCCTAAATATTCCTGCTGAAAATCTATGGGATCATGAGGTACAACCATTACTTCAACGTATTAGATGGACGCAGTTTATTGACAAGAAACCTAAGGTGTATCCAGATATGGCACGGGACTTCTTATATTCATTTGAATGCTATTTTAAGGACGATGCCGATACGGGTACAGTGGCCTTTAAGTTTGGAAAGAAGGATACTCATTGACTTTTAGGCAGTTTTCAGAATTTTTAGGAATTATACCGGATGTCCCAGTTGAATTAACTAATGCATCTCCTGTAGAAAATTGGGAAAGAATTCGAGATTCTGAGCAAAATGAGTCGTGGGTAGGAGCACAATGTAAGGTTCATGCTTTAAGGAATCATGCTTTAAGGATCATCCATCGATTTTTGACGAAAAGTATGTATAATAATTTGAAAAATGCAAGTACTATTAGTGTTTCTCAATCTATGGTCCTCCGATCATTGTAGATGGAATATTTATCAATGGAGCGGCAATTATAGCTAATCGAATTAAGGAATTACAGAAAATGCCGAAAAATATCGATAACATTTCCATTGGATGGATAGCTACAGTTTTGGCTATTGTAGTAGGACATCCTATCTATGGAGAACCACTTCCAGGAGATCTACCATGTATTGACAATAAGATGCTAAAGAGAATGAAAATTCTGATTCTTAGGCCTCGTGGTCATTGGGCGACTCAAGAAGAATATTTAAGAGAAAACAATATTAGGATTAAGGAACCACAAGAGGAGCCAAATGAAGAAGCTGCACCAGCTGAGAATCCACCTGTCAATGAGCCAGCAACACCAAAATGGGAATCTCATTTTAACCAGTTAAGTCAGCGGTTAGATTTGCAGCAAATTCGTTTGGATACTTTGCAAGACACTGTTTTGGACCTCACGACCACAGTGGAGACAATTGTGCAGCAATATTGGGAGCGCAACCCACCGTCGCCTCCACCTCCATCAACCTAATTTACCTTCATTTGCTCTGGATAGCAAAATTTTGAGGAGATAGCATTCTTTCAGGGAGATTGACTTTTAACTTTCCTCATCTTTTTCATAAATCGATTTTTATTATTTTGTGTTTTGTGTTTTGTTTTGTTGTTTTTGCTTTCTTAAGTCCGTAAAACATATTAAAAACTTATGTAGTTCACTTTTTCATTTAGTTTGCATGAGAACTTAGTTTTCCCCGGTTGCCTTCAAAACTATGAACAAATTAAACGTGAATGTTAGAATATGCATATTTAGAATCTTTTCTTGGCAGTAGAACAAATATGTTGTTTAATGAATCTTTAGATAGTTTAATCTTCAATTTGATAAATGTTTGTTAGTTTCCAAATCCTTGAAAGCACTTAGACCAGTTTTTGAACTTAGAAAAATAATACAATGAAGTAGTGAAGTAAGGAAATTTAGAAGCACTAGAACCTTCCTCATCGCCCTTCAAAGCATGTAAGCAACTCAAACAACTTAGAAAATGATCTAGGCAACAATTTTTCTTGATAAACTTTCTTAAAGACTTTTTCCTACCTTTGTGAAATTATATCCTTTGAAAAGCCAATTTGAGCCTAAAAAGAGTATGCTTAATGCGTACCATTAATATTTTCTTGTTACACTCAATTTTTTATCATATAACCTCAAGAACTTTTATCTCACCATATGGAATTGGCCACTTAGGATTAAATGGATTTATGAGGGGATAAATTTCTTATTAGGTGTAGTGAGAAAAATCTTAGCAAAAGTCATTGATGAAGACAAGTGAGAAAATTACCTTATATTTACCTTAAGGTTATTCAGTTATCTCGTGAATGCTAGCATTAAAATGAAAAAAAAAAGAAAAAGAAAAAGAAAAAGAAAAAAGAAAAAGAAAAAAATTGTTTGAGAAAAAAAAAAGCTAGTGAATATGGAAAAATCTAAGTGTGGGGTAGTACAAGGAAGAAAAATTTTTGGTGATTTTTTTGAAAGATAAGTATGATTTGGATACATTTTCTCTCAAAAGAAATTTTTGTAAGTGAGGCAAGTATATGCAAAGTATGCATTGATCAAATTAATGGGACTAGTAATCTATTTTGTCTTAGAGTGGCTATTCATTTTGATTATCTTTTATCCATTCTTTGATAATCATATCCTTAGCCCCATTACAACCCTTGAAAGACCTTTGTGATTTTAAGCTTGTTTTGAGTTGTTTAGCGGAGATGACCTTCGGGTTCCGGTGCTAAAAGAGAGGCCTATTGTGTTTCTAGAGTTTCGAGCCCGAAACCGATTGTATGCATATGCATTCATATATTATATACTTCACTATCTATTTGTGTTGATGTTTTGATTTATAAAATGCTTAAAGATGATTTGATCTTGCACACACTCAAGGAAATTAACTTATATTATCTTGATTGAAGTTATCCTATTTAGAGATTATTTTAAGTGCTTTTGTTAAAATGCTAAGCTTGGTTTTAAATATGTAGTTCTTTGTACAAGTTTGATTGTTTTGAGGGTGGGATTGTTCTAATTTGCTTGAGGACAAGCAAGGTTTAAGTGTGGGATATTTGATAAGTGTGAATTACGTATAGTTTTAGTATATTTTAAGTGTTGTTATTTAGTTAATTTGGTTTAATTTTGGTTAATTTAGAGTTAAAATGTTAATTTGTTGTTTCTTGAAGTTAATCCAAAGTTTTGGTGCTTTCCAGATATATTTTGCTAAGAAAGGGGCTAAAATACATAAAGACAAGTTATTATGGGCAAAATTGCAAAATTGGAAAAAATTGAACGAGAAAATTAGCGTAAAGTCCAAAAGGCAGACCCATGGTCACGTGAATATTAAGGAGAAAGCACCCATGGCCACGTGAAGATTGCACCAAAAAGAACCATGGCCACGTGACCACGTGAAGATGAGTGAAAAGCAAGGCATGGCCACGTGCAAGGAAAGGAAGTTTTTGAGACGTGCCCACGTGTGTCCTACTTGATGAAGATCACATGACCACGTGTAGAATAACAAAAGAAGAACCGTGGCCACGCACAGACTCTCCTATTCGACGAAGGAATTTTTTCAAACTTCCCGTTTATGTTCGATGTGCTTATGATGATGACCTAGATATGAAGAAAGAAAATATATAAGAGTTTTTTCATGTACATTTATGCATTGATTAGGTCTTTAATTAATCCATTTACTCCCACTATTTTATTACGAATTAATAGCCCTCACTATATTATCCGAGACAACTCGATGATTTTCTTAGTAGTCTAATATCCAATCCTTGATATGAAATTTGACCTTAACTGTGGTCAACAAGTCAAACTCTATACCTTTGAAAGGTGGGTATCTCTATACCAATTGTGTTTGTACACAACTATTAGATCATTGGGTTATCAACTCTTGATACGTGTATATTATATACGCATTTTCAATCTTGCCTCTAGAACCATTAGCCTTGACTATGGTCAACAAGCTAATGGGCTAGCTAAGATGACCCATTTAATTGGATGTGAACATATTTGATATAATGTAAATTTGATTGTGGTTAACAATTCACACTATAAAAAATTATGGTTCTCCTCTAATTAATGGAAAGCTTATATATCTTAATATTAGTTTGAGGGATTTTGTTAATTAAGTCTCATCATACATGGTAAGCATGCATTGGTATGCATCCTATATCTATCGCATAAATATAAGCATACAAATATGGTATAGTTATGGACTTTACTACATTGAACTCCCCGAGCGAAAAGGGAGATCAAAAGGTCAAACCTAGGTAATATGCATGATTCAAACAAATATAGATAAATACATAATCTTCAATCTTGTTGAATCTCTATTCGACTCATCTTACTCCTTGTGGTCTTATTTTCTATTTCTAACTCTGATCTAAGTAATCTAATTACATATTATAATTTGAAAAGAAAATACAAATCAAAAACAAGTGACCGGGATATAAAAGTCCTTATTGGACTGAAACATGTATTATGCTCAATCACATTGGGTTTTATCCATAACTATCCATCATGCCAATCATACACTCTTATATGCAATTCTAATGCATAAATATAGAGCCAAAAATGGAATAATAACTTTTTTTCAACTCTTGAAACTTACTTTTGAACTATTGTAATAGTGTGATCAAATTAAAAAACCTTTTCCATGCATGTGTTCTTGTCTTAATTATCAATCCAATTGATTAATTAATTAATTAATTAATTAATTAATTAATCATATTAAAGAATTAAAGAATAAATTTTGAGCTTAAAACAAAGTATAGGCCGAAACCTCTATAAAACCCTAAAGTATCTTCACACACAAACTAGTTTTGTGTGTTTTAGGCCTTTAAGGCTTTGGGAATGAGCCAAATGTGTATTAAGCACACTCCAGCCCTTAAAATTCATTAATAAACTTAATTAGAGTCTTTTATTTTAATTTAAATTAGCTCATTAGGTCCACCAAGTCATTTACTAATTTAAACCAAGCTTCGTAGATTCAATTAAACCCATTAAGTGACTTTAATGAATTAAATTTAATCCAATTGATTCAAGGCCCATTTTAATTAATTCAATTAATTAAAAACACATTAATATACCATATATATCATATTCAGAAGATCAAAAATGGTTCTACTTATGAACACATCAAGAACACAAAAAGAACATCAATTTATTGAACTTTTCAATTAAACTAATTTTTATGCAAAACATTTTCGATTTTAATTTTGTTTGATCTTATGGCTTAATATCACATATTAAACACATAAATATCATTAAAATCATTTTACCATGGATGAAATAAAATTTAATTTAGAACAGCCCCTTGATTTCATTGAAAAAACTTCTCTATGCCTAGAGAATGATTCTTTGTGCATAGAGCTTTTCTTTGCACAAAAAAATTGTTTTTTTTATTTTATTTATTTAATCACATACATGGAGAAATCAATATTTCTTATTCATAAACATTAAAATCCAATATTTTAAAGTTCATGAAATAAATAACTCAAAAATAAAAAAGAATTTTGCGAAAACATAAAATTATAGATTCATGATAAAACCTAGGTTCTGATACCATGTTGGAAATAAATCGGTTATATACATCACGTGTATAAGCAAAAATTAAAATTTTTAACCAAAATAACAAATCTTGCCATGAATATACAATATACATTGATGAGAATATAGAAAAACACCTATGAGTTTTGTTGAATAACTGATTTTCCTTCTCATCGGGTTGTCGCAAACCATAATGTCCAAACTTGAACACCTCCAATCATGATCCACGCTAGAGAGGAACCAAATGAACCAGATCTGATGGAAATACAAGGATGCCGAAATTCCCTTGATGCTAGCAAGGAATGGTGGCTTGGAAAGGAGAAAAAGATAAAAAAAAAAGACACTTAATCCTAATCCCACTTATGTTAGGATTTTATATGTAGGTTAAAATTTCAATCCCAATGGGATTGGATTATTTAAAATTTCAGAGAAATATAAAATGGACTCCTAGAATTTGATTAATTAATTTGGACCTAATTAAATCCAATTTTAGACCCTTTCATAATAGACCTTCCATATAACCCATAAAATGGATCTTTTTATGCACATACTTAGATTTAATTACCCAAATCAACTCTAAATCCAACCAAATTAAATATGTGGTCTTCGTAACACTTATAAAACATATTTATTTTGTTTTAGTCCAAAAATTAGGCCTCTAAGGCCTTTTTGTCTGTATTCTGCATGGAAGCCTTCCTCCAAAGGGCTTTTGCATAGAAACCAACCTTCTGAACCAATAACCATTTCTTCAATTGACCTATTAATATTATTTCAGACCTTATAATATTTATAGTCTAATAATATTTAATTATAAAATATAATATTTCAATTAGATTCATTATTGTGAAACATTTCCAAAAAACTCTGCAAACTTTTTCTGCATATGCATAATTAATTAAACTTTTGAATTAATTATTTTTTATTTATTTTTTTCTCTCATAATAATATCAAATATTATTATTTTTGTCATTTTATCATTTTATCCCTGCTCTATATGTATGTGACCTATTAGGTTTCTGTTCATATTGACAGTATAATATATAATTAAGATTTCTGCTCAAACTGGAACTTTTCACCAAGAATCCTAGTTGAATTATGACTCTTATGATTTAAACTCTTTTAAACTATTTTATCAATCATCAATTGATATTTATGATACACTATTATACATGTAACACCCTTACTGAACAGTCTTGTAACACCCTTACTGAACAGTCTGACTGAGCATGAGATAACCTGAAAATTTTTTTTTTTTTACTCTCTACTACAGACTTGCCCAACATGCAATACTTATAAATTAACTACATTGAGTTATCTATATTCTCCAATTAACCAACTTTCAAATAAAAATTTGGCAATATAACGCCTAAAAACTTAACTAACCCACCTGCAAATCAGACAATTCCTCAGCCCTTCAAGGGCACCACAAACATAACTAATACATCTCATACATCCATTCTCATTAGTTTCTTTTTACATGTCATCAGATAATTCAATTTTATAACTAATACTCTTAGACAGCTATAAAACTTTAATATTCATAAGCAAATTTACATGTACATTAATGCCTCACTACATCTGTGACCCTCAACATGAAATTTCTGAAACTAAAGCTCTTCTTCTGCTGTTGAACCGAAGCAGCTGTCTAACCAAAGACCAGCCTATCCTGTACCTACACGGATAACAAAACCCGTGCTAAGCTATAAAGCTTAGTGGGAAACAAAGTATTCTAAACATAATCTTTTAAACATATAATCTCAATTATACTCGTACAATGTTGAAAATACTTCTATCAAAACCTTCAATTACCCTAGATCTCAGTTCTTATATTCAACAATAAATCACAAGTATAAGTAACAAAATATCCTACTGACATGGTCAATAAAACTTAATAACTCAGTAAACAATGCATTATTCAATATTACCATAAAAGACATCCGGTATATTTCTTTCATATATTTACATCATTTAAAACATTGTATGCATTCAAAGTTCATTGTCATGTAATCATTACATAATCTTAACAAGGTGAACAATATAAGACTTAACATCATAGTGTGCCATATATATATACACTTGATCAATAACAGAGTGATGTACATACATATACATATATATATATATAGATACATAATGTTTATATAGAATGAAAGAATCACGTGCTCATCAATATTATAATTTGTAATTTATTATCCATTTGATGTATTTATACAAGAGGATAAATTCTTATGCATATTAGTTATGAACGATCATATTACTTATCTTTTATACTTTTTAACTTATTTTCATATTAATACCCCTAGAACAGTACCGACAGAAATACTCAGACTGGATATACGGGATGTGGACCCCACGGGTCACAACAGAATGAGAAATGACCTCCAGAATCATCCCTCATATAACATATGAACATATGACAGTACGTATAATATATATACTATGGAGATCAACGATCCAACCATAGTAAAGCAAGTCGCCATGACTTGCACCGCGGTATAGAATCCCTATGGCTAGCCAATTATATCCTGAGCTAATTTTTACTGCCAGACTATTTTCTAAGGGCGCAAAAGATCACGTTCTTCCAGTACATTTATCAACTTTATCATCAGTTCAATCCAGATAATACAGTTATTCAGAACATTCAATATTTTTGTACAGGTGTAAACCATCATTCACTTAAGACATGAATTATTTCACCATAATTCAATCAAAGGAATCTACTTTATATCAGGTCTTTCAAAATACGTGTAAATATTCTAATACCCATATGTTAACAGTACTGATACTAAACATAATCGTTCATCAAAATAACTTTATCTACAGTTATTTATACCATTGGTGCATGCATCAACATATAAACACAATCACTACGAAAAGACGTACCTGTATGATTTATCTCACCCATCTCCTGTGCTCCACTGTACTTAATTTAACCATCAGATAAGCAAACTCAAATACTACATTTGATGCATCTATTCAATACGTCACTTTTAATGGAGATGTCTAAATATGCATTTACATTTCATATCAAACTTATAAATATAACTATACGATCTTAAATTGTTATATACTAAAACAACCATGTGTAAAAGCATATTATTTTAACACCAGTTTCACTCGATATCATAAAAGCATAAACAGACCACTGTATCTACTCTATTTAATATATTTGATATTTCAAATACCGAGCAAAAATTGATCAAGGAAAGTAAATGTTTGTCACTATACTCAATACATTTATTACCAATAGGCTAACACAAAGAATTCTTACAAAAATCCTGCCATTTTTATATCATTCAGTTTATACAACCAGTATTATTTCAAAACAAGTTCATATTCCAGAATTAAACTCTACTGTTTACCATTAACTTACCGTTAACCATCCTTAAATAAATCTAACACTCATAACCCATTAAATCCTCACATGTTTCAGAAACTCCAATTAAACTTCTATCATACTTTACATCTTAAACTCATTGTTAACTACCAGCTCTTTAATCTATTAATACGTGTTTTAACATATAACCAAACTTTACTTTTCGATCAAAAATAAGAAAACTAGAATTTCCCCAATTCAATTTGCAAACTCAAGGTATGATCTTTTGCCTAGCATTACCAATTCCCAGTTTTGCTTTTTATTACTATTAATGACCGTTCCCTTAAATAGCTGGTTAGAACTTCACCTATAACCTAATTGGAGATTAAATTCCAAGGATCAATCAAGACAGCATTACAACTTTCAAGGGTACAATAACATATTTTATTTATATTTCAGTAAGTTACATCCTCAATTCCCTTAAACGTAATTGAAACTTCTATCTTATTAACCACTACCATTTATTGCTCTTTAGTTATACTGTAAACACTTTAAAACAATTAAATCTCAACTCAACCCAAGAACTTTGCATGTAAGATTAAACACCCTATTACCACTTTATATTTTCACTAAACTTATATAATCCCATATCATAAATTGTACTTCATCTTAAGTTCACTAGCAAATAAGAGTTTCAAAATCTATCAATAACTCTTACATGCCATTAAGAGTTATTAATAATGACTCTTTTACCATACGTTCAATCATATTTCCTGCATTTCTTTTCCTTATGCTCACAATCCGTAATCTTGAAGTCATCCCATCATAATTAACCATTCAATTAACTTAATTCCTGAATTCTATTAATTCACATACTCAGAAGCAAATATTTATAGTAAACATACAATAAATTTCTCATAAACCTTCAAAATTTATTTAACGAAATTGAAGGCGATAATTTCAGTGTCCCATACCGACTAGTCGAAGCCTGAAATCTCCTTTCCTTATCTGTCTCGCCGGAGCCCTGCCGAAGCCTCGCCGGAGACTTGCCGGAGCTCCACCGAAGCTGCCCACGTGCAGCCAGAGCTGCAACAATCCTTCCGGTGGCCTTCACGCGCCCCAAGGCGCCGTGGTTTGGTCGGAAAGTCGCCTGGAACCGCCTGCTGCCACAAGCGCCGATCTCCACTTTGCCGGCGAGTGAGGATGATCGGCGACCACCAAAAGCTCCGCCACTGCCTTGGGATCCCACCGGTGCCATCAACTCCCTCAACCGCCGTCGCGATCGCCGAAAAAAGGAGGAAATCGATCCGGTTAAACAGCAAAGAAAAAGAAGAAGAAACAGCCGCCGGAGGGATGGAACGACGAGGAGAGAAAGGCCGGTGGCCGAGGTGGTGGCAGCCGCACCGATCGCCGGACAGAGCGCCATTGATCGGCGCCGACGCCTCCCCTCCGCCTCCCTTCTCTTCCCCGATTCCCTTCCTCCCTCCTCCTCTTTCTTTCCTTCCCTTTCTTTCATTTTTTTTTTAATTATAATCATAATAATAATCTTAATAATACTAATAACAATACCCCACCATTTGTCTTTTTTTTATTTTCACACACATTAATATTTTAAACCCACTATTTCTCTTTTCTTTTCCTTTTAAACCACACAACCTTATTTAATTTATCTCACATAATATATATATATATTAACTTGCATAATATGTTTTATTAACCATTATTAAATTAAAACCCGAAAACATAATCAATCCAAATTTATTTTTGGGACGTTACAATACAAGTCATGAGCGACCTCTAGCCAGGCATTATGACCACCCCAAATGTCAGGAAAATCATATGATTTTGACCATATCCTTCCATAGAACAGTTATCGTGCGATTACTGCTTTAACCACACTTATCTCATTTGGGTTCTAAGTATGAATTTATGTCAACTCATATGAATAATGCAATTATAAAATCATACGATATAACTTTCCTTAATAAATCTGAGATGGTGAATCATTTATTGATTACACAACTACCTTCAAGTAGGTCATAATATACCCAACTTTCTAATTATGTTCACCTCCAGTTGGAAGTAAACAGTTATGGAGTATAAGTATATCACTTGCTACTTAAGATAACTTTGGCAATTTCAAGTCTAAGGATATTTGTACCACTGCTATTAAGAGATTTCTTACTGACATATATTTAATATCCATGTAAGGATTCTCTTAGCAGGTCTCTAATGAACTTATTTTTCTAACAAGTATTCACATGTCAACTTTGATCATCTCCCATAATCATAGTTATAAGAACCGCTGCTTGAACCTTTCAAGAAGCATAACATTTGCTAGTCTATCCGTATTAACAATGTCATATCTTATTATTACTATGACTAGAAATATTTAGATATTATCACATTTACATACAATAGGCATCTCATATCATGAACTATTTTATGATTGCTTTTACACTGTATTTATAATATCAAGAATTTTATTTATTAATTTAAGATAAACAAACACATGTATTTAAACATAGTATTAATAAATGAATGTTGCCATCATAAATAAAATGAGTTCATATACATGAAATACATCCCTTTCTATATGGATTCTACGACACTCTCCAACACCAATTGCACTATAAGAAAAATACCATTTATCGACAAAAATTGTCAATGATAAATATTAATTTTCTGTTGGTAATCAAAATTAATGATAGAAATTAATGATGAAAAGAGTCATTGTAGATATGAGTGTTGGTAAAATTTCCCAACGGAAAACAATTCCATTGGTAATTTTACCAAAGGAAATTATAGTTTTAGTTGCTAATTTTAATGATGGAAATTACAATTTTCGTTGCTAATTTTAACAACGAAATTTTTTCCATCGAAAAATTTACCTACGAAAATTAATTTTCTATCAGTAAATTCACCTACCAATACAAAAAAAAATTCATGATGGTGCCATCCATCACCATTCCTTCGCTAAAAATTATTATAGATTTTTAATTATTATTTTCATCTCATGAGTCTGTATGAATACTTGTGTGAATAGGTAGATATACAAGCAACAAAATGCTAACAACTAGCAATTAAGTAACAACCAAATTTGTACAAAAAATATCAAACTAAAATTTGAATCTTAAACGTTAAAAGATTATAAATATATTTGGCATATAAAAATGGTTTTAATTAGAATGATAATTTAAACAATCATATAGTATAATAGCATCCACCCAGAATCAAAACCCTGGTACGTTGCAATACAGTGACGTATATATATAAAGGGGAATATAATTAGTATTACTCAAAACAATAATCAAGGATATGACCTAAAGCTTTCCAAGAGAAAACCCAACTCGTTGATTGGATGGACTGGATTTCTCATTGTCAAATGAAATTGACTAGATTTCTCATTGTCAAATGAAATATCAATGCCTGCACATAAGGCAGGATTCAGTTGGATTGAGAATAGTTGAAATTCGATCTTAGATTCCTCTAGTTGTTTTTTATTCAAACAAATTCATAACTTATCGCCATTCAAGAACACATGAAACAAGCCATCTAATAGTTGCATTCCAAATTCATGCATAAGATCAGCAGCAAAGAAAGTATGGAACTTTAGGGAACTTACCTTTATCATTAAGAGCAACACTTTTCAAGTATAATGCTTGCCGAAAACTTTAAATCAGAGACTCATAACTAGCATTCTGTGACAAAAGACAAAGCATAGGGGGAGAAAAAAGCGACCCTAAAGAGGATAGAATAGAAGATACAAGTGTTTTGCAAACTGATAATTTATGGGCAATTAAATAATAACAACACAGGTTTTAACTCAAAAGCAAATAAATAAACAAAGAATTTGATAGAGAATGGCAATGCTAGGCCCATAAGTGTGAAGGCCCCTTATTCACCAAAAGGAATTCTTATTAGTGAAGGAAGCGCCACACACTTATAAGCCACTAACTGCCTAGGCAATTAACCGATGTGGGATTCGTAACATTGCTCCCTCCATCAACAGCCGACATCACGGCGGCTGACACCCACTGGCGGCCTCTCCCCAAGGGTTCCTCTCCTGGGCCGCTTTCACCTCTTCTCTTTTGGGCTGCTTGTCACCCACTGGCGGCTTCTCCCATGGGGTTCCTCTCCTGGGCCGCTTTCCCACAGACGGCGCCAATTGATAGAGAATGGCAATGTTAGGCCCATAAGTGTGAAGGCCCCTTATTCACCAAAAGAAATTCTTATTAGTGAAGGAAGCCCCACACACTTATAAGCCACTAACTGCCTAGACAGTTAACCGATGTGGGATTCGTAACAGAATTTTTAAGAAAATTAGAGTTGTATAATACAACTTGTATTAAACATATTTACATCTTTTAAACCTAATTACTGAACAACCTAGTTATATTTTATAACACTTAAGGTTACGAGCAGTGAGCAAGCTATGAATTACCCCTTGTTTCATTAAGTGGTTCGTCGAACAACTAAACCAAGCATCCACTTAGAATTACCCCCAGTTCATTAAGTGGTTGGTCCTACTAGAAATAATGCAGAAAATTATCCATATCTTCATGCACATTGTAACACTTATTACCCCCATAATTTTTTTTTTTTTACATATAAGACACATTTTTATAGATATCAAGAAATTGCTCCAAAGGGGAGAAACGTTACTATCAAGACATTATAACTCCATACAAATGGTTAAGTAAAACGTATAAGACACATTTTGTTAACAAATATTTGTTGTTTGAAACCTCCACTCAATTGTCCATGATATACACTTCTTCCTAAAACAAATAAGAGGACAAAAATATAATCGCATATTTGAAAATTGAAGTGAATCAGTTAGCACTACAACTTTATAAATTCGATACCTTTGACAAATATTCATTCCCCTTCAGCATAAAAGATGAGAAATATCAGCAAAAACGCAAAGGGAAAAGAATCTCTAAACAAATTATAATCTTAATATAGCAACAATCTATTGTAAAAATTATCATATAAACTACAAAGAAAATCTTGATAGCATGCTTCGAATCATCAGGGTAAGATAAGACACCGACCAAGAAATAAGGCACTTCAAACATGAAAAACCAAGAAAATCTACTGATTTTTCAAAATGCATAATATAAGAAGTACTAAAATATTATAAAATAACAC
The DNA here is from genome assembly GCA_037975025.1 of Excoecaria agallocha. NCBI lineage: Eukaryota > Viridiplantae > Streptophyta > Magnoliopsida > Malpighiales > Euphorbiaceae > Excoecaria > Excoecaria agallocha. The sequence goes on from CM075818.1 coordinate 23,422,460, forward strand.
ATCTAACACCAGAATTTTACATATGAAGGTTACAGTAATATCTTAACTATTTAAAAGAATAGCATTCATACAAGGTATACAAACCTATAGACATCGATTTTGATTCTTCTCCCTTTTTGACATTCCACTGGGAAGAAGAAGAAGTTTTATTCCCCAAGTTTTAGCAGCACGCCTAAAGCATTGAAGGTGGACCGGTAACTTAAATTGAGGATATGCACGTAATTTTTCTCTCATTCTTTGAGATGAGTCAGTAACCTTCTTCATTTCTTAAAGTAAATTATAATCCAAAATGCATAATAATAATGCAAATAAAATCAACATCTAATCAAAATTTTACACGGTACAATGTATGACATAACTGCACATAAACAGTTTCTCAAAAAGATAAAATTAAGGAAAAATATTCTTTAACTAGCTAGAATCTTCCAAAAATAATTCTTTCAAAATTAAGAAACCTAAAACGACAGAAACTTTCTGTAAATATCCCCTAAACAAGACATTATCAGCCTCTGATTCTGAAAAGTATCATCAAAGGCATTCAATTATAACCAACAAAAGTGGTTCTAACCTGTCACATAAAGGACGTACGAATTTAATCTTATAACTACAACACAAAATGAAAAATTAGAAGATAACTTGAATGAAATTGCTGTTACATAATTGCCTAAAAACACATTAGAAATTAAATTGTTCTTGTATAATAAAGAATCATAAACCAAGTTTAATAAATTCATAGAAATAAAAAGCTACAATATGAGAAACCCAGTAGAATAAATTCAAAATTCTAGAAAGAGATAAAGAGAAGAATACCAGATAAAAGGAAGTTATCGTCAAACCGAGAAAGGGGAAAAATTTGAGCAACGTTCCGCTTGCCTGAGCAGCCAGTGCGGTGCTTATGAGCTTTGACACAGGGGAGGCTGCAGGAGCAAAAGGGATAGAAGTGAGAAAGAGGAGGGAGAAGGCAGCGAGAGAGAGGAGGGAGAAGGGATAGGGGAGGGATTTTTGATGGCGATGGCAGCGACAGGCGAGGGAAAGAGGAGGTTCCGGCGTTGAAGAAGAGAGGGAGACGGAGACGGAGACGGCAAAGAGAGGGAGAGGAATATCGCAATGGAAATAAATGGTAGCAAGCGATTTTTAGACTGAAGGCTAGGGCTTTTTTCCTAAATTCCCAATGGAATTCATCAAGACCATTGCCAATTTTTGCATTTTTCCACAGAAAACCAATTTTGTCAGGAAATATTTGGCATTTATCATTTCCGTATGGAATTGTAATTTTATGTTATTAATTTTTCCTACAGAATTACTATTTTCATCATTAAATTTACAATTCCCTACGGATTTTATTTTTCATTGATAAATTTTCTACAAAAAGTTATTTCCGTTAGTAAATTACTTACAAAATTTTTATTTCTGTTGGTATAATTCATTGAACATTTTTCCCGCACTCTATTGGTGCCTTATTTTACGACAGTATTAATATTTCGTCGTAAAATTTCGTCGTTAAATTTTAACGCTAACAGTTGCTTTTATTTTTAATGACAAAAGATAACGATTTCCTTTTTTCATTATAAAAGATAAAAATTTTCAACGATTTTACCCACAAAAATTTATTTTCGTTGATAATTAACAACAAAATTAAATTCAATCGGTAATTTTCCATTGGTAAATCTACATTTTCTTGTAGTGTTGCTTGTCGTTGTTCATGATAAAGACTTTTGGTAGACTGTATCTACAAATGATTTCTTTCCAAGTAAAATTCTTTACCCTCTCCATAACGATGGTTGCCAATGGCTCAGCTTCAATGCATTTTGAGAAGTGGTTAACGGCAACAACAAAGAACTTCGTCTAACATTTTTCTTATGGAAAATGACTTAAAATATCTAGTCCCCATTGATCAAATAGCCAGGGTATGTCAATCGGTTGCTGCTCTGCTGTCAGCTGCTTAATGATTCTTTCATAGATCTGGCATTATTGGCATTCCTTGACTTTTCCTGAGCATCTTTAAAAATGTTAAGCCAAAAACAACAAGTCTATAGCACTTTTCTTGCAATGGCTTTGTTGGTCTCGTGAGCTCCACAAAAGCCTTCATGAATTTCCCTAATAATGTAGTCTCTTTCTTCCCTTGACACACACTTGAGCCACGAATAGCTTTATGCCTTCTTGTACAATTTATCACCAATTATTGAATAACTAAGTGATTTCCATGTTACTTTTCTTACTTCAGATTCATCTTCGGGCATTTAACTTAATCAAAGGTCTCGAATGATCGAGCTTATCCATATCTCTTCTTCTTAGTGTATCTCTATCACTTATATTCTATCAAAGGAAGGCTAGAACTGCTCTTCAGCTATTATGTTCTCTTCAATTTGTTGTTTATCTAAAGCTGCCATTTTAGCAAGCTGATCAATAGTTCTAATATCATCTCTCGACACTTTTTCTAAGCTCCATGTCATTCTAGCATCTTCCCACACTTTTAGTATTGTTTTGACTATTTTGAGGCCTAGAATATGTCAATGTAATCTCTTAGGCTTTCGTTGGGTCCCTGCACTAAATTTCACCAATCATTAATAGTTTTTGGCATTCGGATGTGCACAATAAATCTTATTGTGAAGAAATCTCGAATCTAACTAAAAGACTGGATTAATTCTGGAAAAAGATCATGAAACCATTCTAAAGCATCGCCTGCTAACATTATAGGGAAGAACCGACAAAATATTCGATCAATAAAAGACTACATCTAAGTCTGCATCAAATACTCCTAGATATGGCATTACAAATCAAATTTGCATGTGTATCTCAACATCTTTATTTCTTTAAATTTGCTTGATAGTTCTACTTCTCTAATTTCTTGGTAGAATGGGGAATAATATTCTCATCAAATATAAGCTTCTTAGGCTGCCCAAGCCTAAACTTCTTAATTTGTTGCAAGAAGCTGAAGATCCTACGTCATATAGGAATGAAAACTGATTCTTGCAACAAATGAAAAAATTTGGGTTCAAATACCCCTAAAAAGCCTATATTTGATAGGAACGATGTTTCCTTATTCTACTAGAAAATTAGAGAAGCAAAACAACCAAGCAACTTTAAAAAAATAAAGATGTCGAGATACATAAGCAAATCTAATCCAAAATTCCATATCTTAAAGTATTTGACATAGACCTAAATGTACTATTTTAATGATCGAATATTTTATCGGGTCTTCCCTATGATGTTTATAGGCGATGCTCTAGATTGGTTTCATGATCTTCTTTCAGAATCAATGCACTATTTTAGGTAGATTTGGGATTTCTTCATAATAAGATTCATTGTGTAAATTCGAATGCCAAAAATTGTTAATGATTTGTGAAATTTAGTGCAGGGACCCAACAAAAAGCCTAAGAGATTACATTGATAGATTCTAGGCCTTGACATTTGAGATAAGAAATATGTATCCAAAGGTAGCAACAAGCTCATTGGCTAAAAGTGTAAGAAGCATGCAATTGTTCGAATCTATCACTACCTGGCTTTCCACAGACTTCGTGAATTAAATAAACAGAGCTAATTAGTACATCCAATTGGATGATGCACTGAGAGAGAATGAAAGGCTACTAAACATTGATAGGGATGCAATCAATCATATGGGAAGAAAGGAGAATGAAGAGCTCAGAGAAAGCTAGCATCTTGAGAAGCTCAAAAAAGAGGTCGAGCATGCAAGGTTTGAACACCATGCAAATAATTCGGATAAAACCTATACTTCACTCAACTCCTTCCCTACCAAACTAATGATATGGATTAAAGAAAAGCATATCAAAGTAAAATGGCCAAAGAAGATGTTCAACCAAACATATGCAAAGAGGAATAAGAGCAAATATTATGAGTTCCATAAAGACTTTGGTCACACAACCAACGATTGCAATGCATTGAAAGATGAAATCAAGAGGCTTTTACAAAAGGTATCTTTAAAGAGATTTGTAGGCACAACACTAAAAAGTCCATCTAATCCCCTTCTTAAAGGAAAGACCAATTAGATTTTAAGAGGAGAAAGCCTAGAGATGTTGATTGGTAGAGACAAAGAGCAAGAGTCATCAGCATGATAGTAGAAGGAGCATCATGCAAAGAATATTTTTTTCAAAAGGGGAAAGGTGTATACTTCTCTATAAAATCTAAGAAGCTACCACTAGTTTCTATTTCTCCTAAAGATGCATATGATCTAGAAGTTCCACATAAGTATGCCCTAGTTGTTTAAGCTGCAATCAATAATTTCCTCCTCAAAATAATTCTGGTTGGCAATGAAATTGTAGTAAATGTGCTCACCTTTGAATCCTACAGAAAGATAAATCTTCCAATCAAAGAATTAAAGCCAAATACCACCCCACCGACCAGGCTTGGCAATGCCACCATTTTAATGGTAGGATTGGTTGATCTCCATGTGTATAACATAAATTTTAGAAGACTGTTGTTATTTCAAAGCAAAGTAGTAACATGTATTTGGTACATGGTCATGAAGGTGCCTATAGGGAATGGAATTGCTATTTTAAAATGGAATCTAAAGGCTTCCAAATGAGCTTACATTGCAATGATGAAAGAAAAAAACATGCGTATTTAGTGAAGCCTGAATTAGAAAGACCGAAAGAAGTAAAACGGCCATGGATGAATTTTGAGGGAGATCTCATCACAAGGGAGCTAGCCAAAGGCAAAGAAGTAAAGATCAAGTGAAATATGGCAAATGAGGTGGAGAAAGAGGCAATATAAGTGTTAATGATCAATACTCTTTCGCTTTGAAACCAGAAGATATCTTGGGCATAAACCCAAAGGTGATAACACACAATTTAAATGTAGATCCAAAACATCCTCATGTGAAACTAAAATTGAGATGACATGCACCCGATCGAAAAAAAATCATTTTTGAAAAAGTAGACCTATTGCTAAATTTTGGAACCATTAGGGAAGTTAACTACCCTAAATGGCTTGCAAATGTAGTTCTAATGAAAAAGAAGAAAAGGAAGCTAAGAATATGCATTGACTTCACTGATCTTAACAAAACTTTCACAAAAAAGAGCTATCTATTGCCTAATATTGATCAGTTTATGGACGTCATGGTTTGTCGCATCATCTACTCTTTTCTTAATGCTTATGATGGACATCATCATATACTTATATGGTTGCTGGATCAAGAAAAAATAAGTTTTATTACGGACAATCGCATCTTTTGTGACAAGGTAAGGCCATTCAAATTGAAGAACATAAAAGTAACTTACCAACACCTGATGAATAAAATCTTTAAATAGTAGATTGGCATGAATGTAGAGGTTTATGTCGATGATATGATTATTAAAGTAAGAGTATAAAAGAGCATGCAACGGATCTTAATAACGTTTTCACCACTCTCACTCAATTTTGAACAAAGTTGAATCAATATAAATGCATTTTTAGGGTGGCATCCTAAAATTTTTAGGATTCATGGTATCCTAGAGGGCGATCAAAGCTAATCTGGAGAAAATCAAAGTAATTTTTGATATGCAACCCCCAACCAGTGTGAAAGACATCCAGAAGCTTAATGAAAGGATAACATCCCTAACGATATTCATTTCCTCCTCATCAAAATGCAGTATGCCTTTTTTAAAAAAAGGTTGAGGAAGAATATGTCTTTACTTGGGAAGAAAATTATCAAAAGGTGTTTGAAGAGCTAAAGTAGTTCCTTACTAATCCACCATTGCTGAGCCCATCAATTCCTAGTGAGAAACTTTTTCTTTACTTGTCTACCTCAAAAGAGGCAGTGGCAACATTTCTGGTCTGAAAAGAAGGGACACAATAGTTGCAAATTTATTATGTCAACCAAGTATTGAGAGGGCCAAAACTGAGGAAAAGTCTAACAGAACAATTGATCATTACACTAATAATGTGCATTAGGAAGCTAAGGCAATACCTTAAAGTATTGTTATCTGGTTTGATTAATCGCTTAAAAAAATCCTTCAGATGCCAGATTTGAAAGGTAAAATGGTAGGATGGGCAATAAAACTATAGGCTTGTAATGTAAGATATGAGCTCAGAAGTGCAATCAAGGCATAAGCCTTAACAGATTTTGCAGCTAAATTCAATGGAGAAAGGAAAATTGAACAGCCTGAGAAGATTTCTTGGAAGATGATCATTGGTGGAACTTCTAATGATCAAATAGGAGGCATCGAAATAATATAAACAGACCCTTAGGCATAACAATCAGGTATGCAATAAAGTTAAGCTTCAGGACATCCAATAATATCATAGAATACGAAGCACTTCTTCAAAGCCTGAAGTTGGTCAAGTCCATTTGACTAGAAAGCCTCAAGATTAAAAGCGATTCATAGTTGATGACAAGTCAAGTACTTAGGAGTTTTGAAGCTAAAGAATACAGCTTGAAAAAGCACTTGGCCAAAGTCAAAACAGCGCTAAAAGAGTTAGAAGACACCGAAATGCCATGGAGCCTAGAAAAAATGCCGAGAAATGATACTAGAGCTGTTGATTGGCTTGTTAAAATGGTAGCTTCAAATGAACAACAAATCATAAAGAATATAACAGCTGAAGAGTAGTTCTGGCATTCCTTTCATAAACTAGAGGTGATGAAGATAGAATAAAAAGAAGAGACATGGATAAATCCGATTATTCGATACCTTAGATTAGGTGAATTGCCAGAAGATGAAGTTAAAGCAAGAAAAGTAATAGGGAAATCACTCGATTATTTAATTACTGGTGATGAATTGTACTAGAAGGCATACAACCATTTGTAGCTACGTAGCTTAAGTACATGTCAAGGGAAGAGGGTGACTACATTATGAAGGAAATCTATGAAGGCATTTGTAGAGCTCATAAGGCCAGCGGAGCCATTACAAGAAAAGTGCTGCAAACTGGCTATTTTTGGCCCAGCATTTTCAAAGACACTCAAGAAAGGGTTAACCAATAGTTGATTAGCTTATCCTAGCTATTCATTAGTAGGGATTGGATATTCTAGGTCCTTTATAATAAGAAAAGCATCAAATGAAGTTCCTTGTTGTAACTGTTAATGATTTCTCAAAGTGGATTGAAGCTGAGCTATTAGCAACCATAACTACTAAGAGCCTAAAAACTTTTGCCTGGAAAGAAATCATCTGTAGGTACGGCCTACCAAAAGTCTTTATCATGAACAATAACAAGCAATTTGATAGTGCAACATCCAAATCCTTTTGCTTTGACCTAAAAATTAATTTGAGATTCACCTCAGTGACTCACCCTTAGAACCATGGCATGACGAAAGTCTCCACCCAGACAATTCTAAAAGAGTTAAAGAAAAGACTGGGTGAAGGAAAAGGCATTTGGGCTGAAGAGTTACAGAGTGCTTTATGGTCTTACAAAACCTTGCTTAAAGCTGGAACTTTACAAACTCATTTCTCATTGGCGTATGAATCGAAAGCTATGATATCAATGAAAATTAGTATTCCCTTCTATTGGCTAACATTCTTTTAATAATGAACAAAAGAGAAGATAAGATCTTGATACAATTGAAGAAAGGAAGGAAAATGTTTATATGAAGATAGTAGCTTACGAGTAGAGGATCACAAAGTACCATAACAATAAGGTAAAATCAAGAACTTTTAATGTTTGGGACCTAGTCCTAAGGAAGGCTAAAAATAGCTTAGGCAATGCTGGAGTTAGAAAGCTCATGCCCAATTGGGAGGGACCTTACGAAATTTTCAAGGTTCTTAGTAAAAATACCTATAAGCTAAGAGCTACACTACAAAAAAAATACAGAATAGCGATGAAAATTAGCGAGGACAATAAAATTTGTTGCTAAATGCACAATTTAGCGACAAAATTGCGACGAAAAATGATTTTTGTCGCAAATATTGTTAACTGTGAGTGGGGAAACAGATTTTGCGACGATTTAGCGAGAAATAATTTTTGTTGTAGCTAATTTTGGACGCCAAATTTTTGGCGCAAAAAATAGAGACGACTTTGCGAGCAAAGACCCCTCGCTAAATCTTAATTCACAGCTGGAATGATAAATTAACCATTTAGCGAGGACTTAATCCTCGCTAATTTTGCGAGGAACAAATCCTCGCTAAATTAGCGAGGACAATTCCCTCGCTAACGGTTAAATAGATTGTCATTTGACATATTAACCATTTAGCGAGGACTTAATCCTCGCTAATTTTGCGAGGAACAAATCCTCGCTAAATTAGCGAGGACAATTCCCTCGCTAACGGTTAAATAGATTGTCATTTGACATATTAACCATTTAGCGAGGACTTAATCCTCGCTAATTTTGCGAGGAACAAATCCTCGCTAAATTAGCGAGGACAATTTCCTCGCTAACGGTTAAATAAATTGTCATTTGATATATTAACCATTTAGCGAGGACTTAATCCTCGCTAATTTTGCGAGGAACAAATCCTCGCTAAATTAGCGAGGACAATTTCCTCGCTAACGGTTATATAAATTGTCATTTGATATATTAACCATTTAGCGAGGACTTAATCCTCGCTAATTTTGCGAGGAACAAATCCTCGCTAAATTAGCGAGGACAATTTCCTCGCTAACGGTTATACAAATTGTCATTTGATATATTAACCATTTAGCGAGGACTTAATCCTCGCTAATTTTGCGAGGAACAAATCCTCGCTAAATTAGCGAGGACAATTTCCTCGCTAACGGTAAATAGTATATGAACTGTTTAGCGAGGACTTAATCCTCGCTAATTTTGCGAGGAACAAATCCTCGCTAAATTAGCGAGGACAATGTCCTAGCTAATTACCCAAATATTTTGGCGGGATAAAATAGGTGTGTAGCGCGCTTTATGTTTTCTAAATCCAAAAAATCTTATTCCCTTTAGTTTCACCACCCACTTTCCCCCCTCTGTTTCTAAAGTTGATCTTCATAAATAAACAATAACAATTTACAATTTTTATTCCCTTTTGTTTCACCACCCACTTTCTTCTCCTCTTCTTTCTCTTTCTTCTATGTTTCACGACTCATGGTCTCCCTACTATTGGTTTTGCTATTTCTTTCTCATTTCACCTCTATTTTTTTTTGCAATTTTTGGGTCAGTGAACTTGTTGTACTACGCATCTTTCGTTGTCATTTTTATCGGGTTTTTCTTCATAAAATCGAATTCGCGATTAAAGAGAAAAGGTTAGTATTTTGTAATTTCTTTTAATTTTAAGACTTCACAATTGTTATTTTGTCTCTTTTCTTCGATTAATAGCACAAAATGAGCATGAAGTGTACGAATTTGTGATTGTAACGTACATGAGATTATTTCACTGTTGGTTTCATTTTTTAATTAAATGCTTTTATTTTTTTGGATTTTAGTTAAGTAATATTGGTTCTTAGTTGTCTTTGCCAACAAACGAGGAGATAACAAGTGAAAAATTAGGAGAATAAAAGAAAAATTGTGAAGGGGCTGTCGGGTAGAAAACGAAGGGAAGAAGAAGAACAGAGAAAAAAAGAAAAAAAGAAAAAGAAATAAAAAGAAAAAGGTTAAGAAATATAGAAAAATGAGCCCGTAGAGAAGAGAAATAATAATAATAATAATAAATAAATAAATAAATATGTAATAATAAAATAATATGGACAGTAGGAAAAGATAATGATAAAATGAATAGGATAAGAAATATATTAATTTCATTAGTTTAGTTTTTATTTAATCTTTAAGATTTAATTGTGTATATTTGGATTTTAATTAAACTTATGGTTACGTGCATGAATAACTCAATGTTTCATTCAATGTCTGTGGAATTTTGTGTTACAGAATTATCCAATGCTTGCTAAAGAATATGAGCGTGTGAGAGCTGGAAGGCCTCCTGTTACTTTAGATTTTTCACGGTATTCTCACTTGGATTTGCCTCTGCCAAATAAGATGAATGATGAAACTGCTTGGAAGCAGGCACTTCAGAGAGGGCAACGCATGTTACAACATCAAGTGATCAGGTACGTAATGTTTATATTGATGTTGATTGTATCGGCTTAGTTGGGAAATTTCAGGCACTTTTTTATGGCAGTACTTGCGCTTAGAAGCAATCATATTTCAGCACCAGTCGGTTATTTTTAGTTCAATTTGTTATGTATGGTCATATAGTTAGGTGGAATGTTGCAAGGCTAAAGGATTTGTGGCCTATTAAACATACAATTGATTTGATTTAATTGAACTGTTGATTGCCACATGTTGATTGCTATATAGCTTGACCCAAATCATATTGGTTGATTTTTTTTTTAGAGCGCAAAAGTTAGCTCGGGAACAAAATGATAAAATTGAAGTTGTGAACCGTGACAGGAAATATCATCAGGTGATGAAGATTTCTTGCTTCCTTTGTATTTTCTCTAGGAATTCTTTACTGATGACATGATAAGAATTTTCCTTTATGTGAATATCCAGCAAAATACTGCATATGAGCTGGATGCTTTATCTATGCAATGGAAGGAGCTTTGCTTGAAAAATATCGAAATCCAAGATGCATGTACTAAAATAGAAATGCAGATAGAGGAATTGAAGAAGGAAGTTGCTGACAGGTGCCCTAACTATATAAAGAAAATGTGTTAGGTTAAATGGGCTGGGGGGAAGTATAGACTGGTATAAGGTCATATTTAAATGTCCAAGTTTATGTCATATGGTTGTATGCTGAACATGCTGTTCTTTTTCCAAGTTTGGGCTATTTTTACCATGGACACCATTTTGTGGTGTACACTTTTCAACCGTAGATTGAGATAAAATATTTTGAGAGGTGTCGTACAATACAAAATGGCCTGCATGGTAGGCTTTCTCCCGAGTTCGATCTCTGTTTTAGCCATCAAGATGATATTTTGGTTTAGAATCCAATGCTTAAATTGTAAGCTTGTCTTACTTTTTTATCGTCATGCTTCTGTTTTGAAACTTATTGTTCTTTGTTCCTCTGCTTTTTGTAGAGAGTTGAAAATGATTCTAGTTTTTCATTAGGAGAGGCAGTATTAAGAGTGTGTAGAAGAGTGTTTCAGCTCCTCGATCGTGTTTCAAGCATGGCCACCTTACTGAAGTCCCATTGTGCAAGTTCTTGCACAGGTTCTTCTTTTATCCAATCTTTTTAAATTTCCCATTGTGTTTTAAATTTCCCTCGGTGGGTCTGGTCATGTGGTTGTCCAATTCTCAGGTATTGCTTCTATCAGACATACGTTATTTATTTCTGCATGTCTTGCATTTTTTTTAATGATTTGAAGAACTTTATTGGCCTCTATTTTTGAATTGCAGTTTTTTAATTCTACATCACGCTGCTTAATATTTGCAGGCTCGACTCTAGTAGGAAGAGAAATTTTAAGTTTCTGATGACTAGTCTTTAATAGTTCCCATTTTGGTAGAGATTTGGTTGGCTGTGCTAAAAATTGCACAAAAATAATTGAACTTCATGGTTTGATTTGCTTTTGGAAGATTATCTTATGTCTTGGTATGAGTATAAAATATTCATCATAAAAAAAAGGATTGAGAGAGAATATTTCAGCCTTGCTTTTGATACGGTTTATTTTTGATTTCTTGCTTTATATGCGAACACAGAATCTCTTATATATCAATGTTTAGTTTCTACGGTTTTCAACCAAATTAATAAGATTGGTTTTAAAGTGACCTTTTCTCCTTCTTTGTTGGTCTATTTTGCAGTATCTTTGCTGGAATTTTGGTAAGACCCATGTATATCATTGCTATTTTTATCTAGACAGAAGTTATAGATTTAATGTGTGTATTTCTGCTGTCATTTCTAGTAATATACATGCATGCATTTGCACATCTATGTACAATAAACTTGTTCAAGTATTGTTTGTCAGAATTGAATCTCATATACTATCTGATTACTATCATTCTTTGGAATATAGGTTTTTTCTAATGTTATCAAAGACTATATGTTCGGCAGTTATTTTGGAAATGCCTTCAAGGGCACCTATCCCACTTCATAAGATTTTAATTAGATCCTAGATGAGACAAATATCTAGATATCATGTGTTGTTATTTTCAAAATGCTTATATATCAGGTAATTGTCATTATCAGCTGGTTAAAACCATCAATCTAGCCAATGAAATTTTGAAAATTATTGTTTCTTAGCGATTAATTTTGTGCGCACTTCGTATGCAATTGTCTGCAACTTTTTGTTTTCTTCTGTTTGTAGAGTTCTGATTCCTGCATAAATGACCGACAGGGAAGACTGTAATTACAAGTGACCATGCACTCAAATTGGAATCTGTTCCTGATTGGATTGCAATTGTAGGAAGCGGTTATATTGGTCTTGAATTCAGTGATGTGTATACTGCACTTGGAAGTGAGGTAACATTTGTTCAATTGTTTATTTTCTTCTTTTTATACTTGGACGTGTGGAGAAACTAGTATATTGCTGTAATATTTAGTTATGCAAAATATCAAAACCTTTTTGTATTATCGTAATTTTATTAAACTGAATAATTTCACAATTCTATCCAAGTTTCATTAATTAGTTGCAATTCAATCCAAGCTTCATTAATTAGTGGCAATTCAATCCATGCAGTAAAATCAATTAATTTTGGCATTTTTTTATTATGTTTTGGTACTTAATTGGTACTATTTTCTTACTTTTTCTTTTTGGCAAAGATTTATGCTAGGCAAGATGATCATGAAATACATATGTTGAATTAAAACCATTTCAATGTTTGGAAACTGACTAATTTTATTATTTAAATAACATTGAGACTGACTTTTGAAATTGGAAAAAAACTTTCAAAATTCAAAATTTTAATTAAAATTGCAAAAACTTGAAAAAAATAGATAATTTTTGTCATGAGACCTACTTATATATGATTCTTTATTGTTACTATTGTATAGGTCATATTTTACTTCTTTTTTGTATTTAGTCAAGTTATGCAAATATTGATCAGATGTTCAACATCAACAATTGGAAGATCAAGTTCTAATAATGACATTGGATGGAGTTCTTCGTTATCTGCAATCAATCACTAGACAACTATAGGAACTAAAAACAATTGGCATTTTATGAGCTATTTATGATTTTTAATTGTTACTGTTATATATGGATGTATTATTTTGGATATATTATTAGCAATGATATACACTTGTAAATAACAATTTATTCATTAATATATATATGTTTTTATATTAAATATTGAGTGAATATAAATTTATTATTTTTCAGTTTATTATTTAAATAATAAAATTTTCATATTAAATTAAGAAAACAAAAAATTTCATATGAACATTTAGCAAGGATAAATCTCATGCTAAATTTAGCAAGAACAATTTTTGTTACAAAATGCATGTTAAATTTTAGCAAGAAACTCGTCCTAGCTAAAGTTTAGCGAGGACTTTAATCCTCGCTAACTTTAGCGAGGACTTTAATCCTCGCTAACTTTAGCGAGGACTAAATCCTCGCTAACTTTAGCGAGGACTAACTCCTCGCAAAACTTAGCGAGGACTTTAATCCTCGCTAACGTTAGCGAGGACTAAATCCTCGCTAACGTTAGCGATGATTTAGTCCTCGCTAAAGTTAGCGAGGATTAAAGTCCTCGCTAAAATCAGCTAGGACGACTTTTGTTACAAAATTTTTGTCCTCGCTAAATCGTCGCTAAACTGATTTAGCGACGAAAAATCATCATTTAGCGAGGAATTTTGTCCTCGCTATTTTGCGTTTTTCTTGTAGTGCTATAGACAGATCAAACATCCTTAGATCATGGAATATTGAAATTCTGAAGCAATATTTATTGTAATTCTGATCGAAACGATTGATGGATGTAATTTCAATCGAAATGATTGACAAATGTTGTGTTTTGATCCAAATGATCAATAAAGTTAACAAATTTTCTAAGTCTTCAAGACATATTTGGAAATGTTTTTGAATTTAAGTCCATTGATCATGAAAATGTTAATTCATTCGAATATTCTATCCAACGTGATATTAATTGCATAAATAATAAATAAAAAGGCAATCGAAAGAGAAAAACATTCATTCCATTGATAAAAATTTTACAAGTTAAAAGGAAAAATACAAAGAAAATTCAAATCCTAATCTCCAGCATCTACTTGCTCCTCTTAATCAGTCTAATTGGCAAATTCAATTAGGGGCTCATCATCTTTGCTCTCTGGATAAGCCTCAGGAAGAGAGGTGGGATCCTTAAGAAAACTAAAGACCTCTCTAGGATAGCATCTTTCACTCTCGATCAAAATACGAGTTATAAGATTGCTCTAGAGATAACCCAGTTAATTCATCAGCTAGTCCTTCTAGTCGGCCAACTCCTTCTGATGAGTTTAATGCAGAAAGTTCGGCTTTTCTTAAAGTTCTTAGTTGATGGACTCCAAAGAACTCACCCTCTTCTGTAACTCCCCACCTGGGCAGAGAGCTGAGAGTTTTAGGTCAAAGCTCTTGAATTCAAGCAGTGAATCTGAACGAAGAGCCTCAATGTCATTTTAAAGTGCTTCAAGCTTCTCATTCATCTCCTGCTCAAAATAAGTCTTCTCAACTAGTTTCTCCTTCCTAGTGAGGTTCTCCTTATAAAGGCATATGGCACTCTAAATGACCTGTTCAACCCAAAAAAAAGAGAATGCTTTGAAATTGATGTCGGCTAACTTCCGATCAAGGGAGATAATTGACCCTATAGCATTCATGTCCTCTTGGGACATAAGGCCTCAGTTCATGAAGTCCAATACCTAAGGGTTCTGAACAAAGTACCCTTCGCCAATATTTTGGGTTAAGTTCTCCTTTAGGGTAAGAGATCTTGCCCCAAAAGTCAGAGTGGCCATAATAAAGGCTAAAGGACCCTCAAACACGGTTAGGTCAGAAGATGTACGGACAGACACCCTTTTCGAAGGAACCTCCTCAAGCCTTAGAGTCATCTTTCAAATTGGCGGAGGGGGTGATGGATGCAAATGGAGTTGTCACGACCTTAGATGGATCGATCCCCAAACTAAATCTTTACACCTTAGCTGCCCAACCATTCTAATTGTCCCCTCTTGATGATTTTTTCTTCTTTCTTGACTCCTACACTCTTTTTTTGCCTATTTGGCAACCTCCTTAGCAAGTTGAGAATCCATGGAAGCTGCAACATTTAACAAGTAAGAATTTCACTCATAAAACATAAGTATAAAATGCACATGCAAAAGTGCAAGCCTTAAAGGAAATCATAGAGGCTCACATTTGGAAGGCTCATCAAGAGAAGCTAGCAAAGCCATAAAGTTGGTCAGATCCTTATCATGGTCCTAAACATACTTCATGAGCCTTTTTATGTCCGACTTGAACATATCAAGCCTTAAAGCTGAATCCTTAAGGTTCTTAGCCCTATCTAATCGAAAAAAGGCTAACACCAAAACCCCTCTTGCACTCGATAAGAAAAATTTTTTCCTTGAAATCCTTTGCTGAAGAATGAAGAGAGAAAAACTTTATTTTCCTCTCACTAATGATGTAATACCCCTAATAGTACCCTAAGAGAGGTAGATGATTATTTTGCACAAGACGGAGGTTAATTATATGATTAATTAAAGGAAAATTGTAAATTAAGGATATAATTAAAAAGTTAAAGTAAAAGTTTTATGGTAGAAATGTAATAAGTGAAAGGTTATAGATTAAATTAAGAAACAAAAATTCAAAGAGGGATTAACATGAACTTTGCCTAGATTTTTTGTTATTAACCAATAGGAAATAAACAATTGTGAGGCAATGAAAAAGAGAAGGAAAATTTGATTTCTTTTACTTGGGTGGCCGGCCATTCTTGGCCAAGAATATCCTTGTTTTGTTCTTCTTCTCTTCTTCTCTTCTTTAGTGATTTCTTCTCCTCTCCTCAAATTCTATGAAAATAAAATGACTTTCCAAAGAAGGTAAAGGTTGTAAATGGTAGAAAAGAAGGATTTTTATAGCAACTTAAAGCTGGGAGCAAGAAGAGATGAAGAGCAAAGATAGAGAGGATGGAGGAGAAAGATAAAGAAGAGAGAGAGAAAGGTAAAGCTTGAAAGGTTAAAGCTTAAATAGGTATGGGAACTTAACCCTACTTGTAGATGTATTTATTATGAATATGAGATGATATTAGTAATATATGATGTTATATTAATTTAATATCATGAAAAATAGAGGTTAGATTTGATTGAAAACTGAAATGGAAAGTTTTGTTGAAGATAGGGGAAAAACTGTTTTAAGGTTCATATGACCAGTTTAGAAAAAATTGCTTATATCTGGAGTTTCCATGACTCAAATGGAGAAATTTCAGTTGTATATGAAACTATATTCACAGATCTTCATTTCTTATGAAGAACACAAAACCTGAATCAAAATGTAGGATAGAGAAAAACTTGCTTGAATCCGGGTCTAGACTGCTGCCCTGTCACTGGGAACAGTCTTCGGTTTTTATGAGATATCTTGAGATTTATAGCTCTGATTGAGATGATTTTTGATGTTTTAGAAACTAAAAACATAGTTCTAAAACTCTTTAGAAGACAACTTTTTCATAAAAAGTTGTTTGGTACGCCTAAATTGAGGTACAAGTTGATATTCTTAACCAGTCTACAGGATTTTGTGAGTGGAGGAAGTGTTGTTTGGGCCATCGTCCTCTGCCGCGAGCGCGACAACACACGCTTGTCCCCTATATTTGCCTATTTTTCTCTTTTTTCTACTATAACAGACTATTCCCCATGTGTTGTTCCTATAACCGGGCATAGTAGACCTTAAAATACGAGTTTACATGAATGATAAACACGAGAATGTACCACATTCAATTTACATATACATAAATTATATATTGAAATGAAATGTAAAGGCAATATTTGTGAAATAATTTGTGAAGCATAAGATTAACTATTCTTTCTTAAAACATATAGTTTACCTTAAATACAAAGTATATGATAATGCTCAACCATAAACATATGAAATGTATAAGTAATATAAAGATAAAGTTATCATAATTGACATATAAAAGTATTTACTTGAATATGGTTGGGTTATATCGATTATCTGCATATGCTTTTGATTGTGACATGATAGTTAAAGAATATTATCTTATTGTTTGATTTATCATGATGAATTGTATACTATGAATCAAATGATACATGAGATATGATTATTTGCCTGCACATAAAGACTTGGTTGTGGATAGATAGGCATGCCTATAGGTTTATAGTTGCAGCTGTTATAGTCTGACTCTTATGAGTTCATAGTTTGTCTCTACATGAGACCATAGTTCTGGCCCAATGGGTCCACAGATTTGATACCTTCGGGTATCCACAGAAATAATACCTTCGGGTATTTATATATTGATACCTACGGGTATCCACAATACCTGTTATCCATACCCATAAGACTTTAGCAGGCATTTCACAGTATGATCCATCTTTATACGGTAATATTATATGATTAATTATGTTATTTGAGTTATATTATAACTCTTACATGTTGATTATAATATCTTGCCATTATTATTGTTTATTGTGTGCTTGAGAACAATCACTATGAGGAGTTGTTCATATATGTATTGTTCCCCACTAAGCTTTATAGCTTAGCACGGGTGTTTATCCGTGTAGGTACGTGCAGTCAAGATGCTTTCTGTTGGAACAAGAGCTGCTAATGTAAAGCCAACTCTAGAGATAGGAGATAGTCAATTATATTTGTAATTTATTTTCTTCTTGTATTTATTATGTTGTACTAAAGAAACACTAAATTAAGAGAACATTTTAATTGATTATATAGAATATTAAATGTAATACTTTATAACTTCTCATAGTATATTGAGGTGTGCATGTATATATAATAATAACAACCAACAGGACTATAAAGGAAATAGATTATCCTATGTAAAAGAACTTATAGAATGAAGAGTTTGGGTGTGTGGTCTTTACAAATGAAGTAATATTCAGTGCCATCCCATTGATCGGATAAGTAAAAGAAGTAGGTGAATAACTCTAGAGATTAAGCAATACCATGCTGCCTACATAATACTTGAAATAGGATATCGTCCTCCATTCATTCGAATTAAGCAAGTTCACCATAATTTCATAGCCTCGTAATATACTGACATCAAACGAATGGAGCAAAAATTGTAAGCCATAGTTTAAACTAGGCTAATGGCAGATGAACCACTCGTTGTCCTTTCTGAACAATCCATTACCCATTGACAAGGAAAAAGGACAAGCCAGAATTACAACATCCTATACCCGGTCCAATGAGCAAACTAGACAGGATTTTTCCAAACACCAACCTAAAAGGTGACATTCCTATTGGTGTTTTAAAAGCTGTCCTATAAGCCCACAAAGCCTCATCCAACTTAAGATACCAATCTTTCCTAGATGCATTGAACCGTTTTCTCCAAGATTGCCTTCAACTCTCGATTAGAAACCTCAACTTGCCCATTAGCTTGGGCATGATATGGGGTGGTTATTTTGTGCCTCACTCCGAATCTTTTCAATAAGGCTTTGAATTGGTGGTTGACAAAATGTTTTCCCCACCATCACTAATAATAGCTCTCGGGGTTCCATAAGCGGGGTGAATATATTCTTCTTTAAGAATTCTAAAACAACATTTGCATCGCAAGTCCTAGTGGCTATAGCTTTCTACTCATTTACTCACATAATCAACTGCCACTAAGATATATTCAAACCCGTAAGAAATTGGAAAAGGCCCCATGAAATCTATCCCCCATAGGTCAAACAGTTCAACCTCAAGCATGTTAGTTAATGGCATCTTATCTCTCCTGGTTATATTTTCCACCTTTTTGACATCGATCACAAGTTTGAATGAACATTTTAATATCATGAAATAAAGTGGGCCAATAAAATCCAGAAGAGAGAATTTTCGATACCGTTCTGTTAGAGCCGTGATGTCCACCAGCTTTCCCACTGTGACAGGCTTGCATGATTTCTACTTGCTCCTCCTTGGGAATACACCTTCTGAGAACATGATCAGCACATAGACGGAAGAGGTAAGGATCATCCCAGATGTAGTGCTTCGCATCAGCTGTAAGCTTTTTCCTTTGCTGCCATGTGAAGTCTCTTGGTATATAATCTCCTGCAAGAAAATTTGCAACATCAGCGAACCAAGGTAAAGAAACTTCACACACAAATAATGCATAAATTCGTTCATCAGGGAATGAATCCGAAATCTCCCCTTTTTCAATATGATCATGCTCCATTCTTGACAGATGATTTGCTACATGATTTTCTGCCCCCTTCTTGTCTTCAATCTCTAAATCGAACTCTTGCAATAGGAGTACCCAACTTATCAGTCTTGGCTTGGATTCCTTTTTGGCAAAGAGATGCCTTAGTGTTGCGTGATCAAACCACACCACAATCTTTGCTCCCAATAGATATGGTCGAAATTTCTCAAATGCAAATACAATAGCAATAAGCTCTTTTTCAGTTGTGGTATAATTGACTTGAGCTCCTGTTAGAGTGTGGCTTGCATAATAAATAGCACAAAAGACTTTCTCTTGTCTTTGACCGAGCACTGCTCCAACTGCAAAATCACTCGCATCACACATTAGTTCAAAAGGCGAATTCCAATCCGGAGATATAATCACCGGAGCTGAAATAAGCTTTTGCTTCAATAATTCAAAGGCCAATAAACATTCATCATCAAAATCAAAAGGAGCATCTTTCATTAACAAATTTGACAAAGGTTTCGCAATTTTTGAAAAATCCTTTATAAACCTTCTATAGAAACCTGCATGCCCTAGAAAACTCCTTACTCCCTTAACATTGGTCGGTGGTGGGAGCTTCTCTATAACCTCTATTTTTGCCTTATCCACCTCAATCCCCTTCTCAGAAATCTTATGCCCCAAAACTATCCTTTCCCTTACCATAAAGTGGCATTTTTCCCAATTTAGTACTAAGTTGGTCTTCTTACACCTACTTAACACTAAGTCGAGATGCTCTAAGCAGCTCTCAAAGTCAAGCCCGTATATGGTGAAGTCATCCATAAATACCTCCATAAATTTCTCTATAAAATCATGAAAAATTGCCATCATGCACCGCTGAAATGTAGCCGGCGCATTGCACAAGCCAAAAGGCATCCTCCTATAGGCAAAAGTGTCGTAAGGGCAGGTAAAGGTAGTTTTTTCCTGATCTTCAGGGGCTATGGGGACTTGGAAATATCCCGAATACCCGTCTAAAAAACAATAGAACCTATTACCGGCTAACCTTTCTAACATCTGATCAATAAATGGCAAAGGGAAATTATCTTTTCTGGTGGCATGATTCAATCTCCTATAGTCTATGCACACCCTCCAACCCGTGACCGTCCGAGTGGGGATTAGTTCATCTAATTCATTTTTCACTACTGTCATTCCCCTTTCTTAAGGACACATTGCACCGGGCTAACCCATTTACTATCAGAGATTGGATAGATTATACCTGAATCAAGCAGTTTAAGTACCTCTTGCTTCACAACCTCTTGCATAGCAGGATTGAGCCGTCTTTGGGGTTGAGCGACCGGTTTGCAATCCTCCTCCATAAGAATTCGGTGTGTGCAGTAACTCGGATTAATACCCTTCAAGTCCGCTGTCTCCCATCCTATTGCTTCTTTGTGTTTTTTCAACACCTTGAGCAGCGTTTCCTCTTCAGCACCTGTCAACAAAGAAGAAATAATCACTGGTTTTTCTTCTCTTTCCAAAAATACATACTTTAAATGAGAAGGAAGATGTTTTAGTTCATATTTCAAGTCTCCCTCTTGCAACGTGATTTTCTCTTGCTTTGAATTTTTCTCCTCGCAGTCTTTCACCACAGCTGCTATTAGTTCTTCTTTTACTCCATCCAATTCTTCATTTTCCAAGGAATGCATCAAACTCGAATTTATTGGATCACTTAGTAGTACTTTTTCTTGCACTTCCTCCACACATTCGTCGATTTGGTCCATGAAGTAGACTGACTCTTCTAGATTACTTGATGGATATTTCTAACACTTGTTCATATTTACTACCAGTTCTTCGTTGTTGAATCGAAGAGTAACCTTTTGCCCATGAACATCAATCAAAGCCTTTGCAGTGTTCAAAAACGGTCTTCCCACGATAAGGGGTACCTTCCTGTCTTCCTCCATTTCCATGACTACAAAATCCACAGGAAAAATAAATTTTCCTACTTTTACCAGCAAGTCCTCAATAACTCCCTTTGGCCTTCTCACCGATCTATCTGCAAGTTGAAGTCGCATTCCTGTTTCCTTGAGATCGCCTAAATTGAGTTTCCTGCACATAGAATAAGGCATTAGATTAATGCTGGCTCCTAGATCACATAGAGCGTTTCCCACAAAAGTTTCACCAATTTCGCAAGGTAGAGTAAAGCTACCTGGATCTTCAAATTTCTCCGGAATCTTGTTCATTATAATTGCACTACAGTTCTCAGTGAGCTGAACAGTTCCATACCCTTCTAATTTCTTTTTATTAGAACAAAGTTCTTTCATAAACTTAGCATAGTTGGGCATGTGTGCTAAGGCTTCAGCAAAAGGCAAATTAATATGCAATTTCTTAAACATTTCTAGAAACCTAGCCAATTGTTCATTCTTCTTCTCCTTCCTAGCTACAGCAGGAAATGGCAACCTATTGATATCAAGATCCTCTATGGTTGGATTCGCAATACTTTTTCCCTTGTCATTCCTTGGAGCATCCATATCTACCTCTACTCTAGAGTTAGAACTACTTACCTTCCGTGTCGGTTCCTCCAAATCAGTTGATGAAGTTGGTGATCTATCTCTTTCTTCCTCCCGTGCTGCTTCCTTGCCACTTCTCAAAGTGATTGCTTTGGCCTCCTCCTTGGGATTGCAATCCACATTTGAAGGAAATGTCCCCAGTTGTCTGTTTGAAATGGAAGTTGCAAGTTGACCCAATTGAGTCTCTAAATTTCTCATCGAAGCATCTTGATTTCGATTCCATTGCTCCTGAGATTTCCACCTTGAATCTTGACCCGTCATAAATTGCTATTGGCTATTCATAAAACTAGCAAACATGTCTTCTAAATTTGGCTTCTTTTCTTGAATGGGTGGTCGTGATTGAAATCCCGGTGGATGGTATGGTTGAGGATGATTAGGGTTTTGCCCTTGATGATGATGATTTGGTGGATAGGGGACTTGGTAGTGATTGGTGGCTTGTGGTTGGTGGGGCTGAGTTGGACTATGATAGGCATTTGAGTGGTAAGGTGCTCTTGGTTGTGGTTGAGAAGATGAAGCTTGTTGATTCCCATCCTTCCAAGAGAAATTTGGGTGATTTCTCCATCCTGGATTATATGAATTGCTGTAGGGATCATTCCTTCTAAAATCGCCCAATGCATTTACATCACCTATCACTCCACCTTCTTGGAAAACTTGCTCACTTTCACACGGTCCACTCCCTTGATTCACTGCAGCCACATTTTGAACTTTCAAACCACTCAACTCTTTTTTTACCAATTTTAGCTATGCTTTTAACAGTGCTACCTCATCCACATTGTGTAAACCTTGTCTCCTCGGGATTGATCTAGGGGCAGTCCATTGTGAATCATTTGCTGCCATCTCATCCAACAACTGAAAAGCGTCCTCAGGCAGCTTGTTCAAGAAAGATCCTGCTGATGCTGCGTCCAATAATGACCTTGTTTGGGGTGTAACTCCAGCATAAAAGATGGTCATTAGTTGGTAGACAGCTATTTCATGATGTGGACAACTTCTCAATAATCTTCTAAACCTCTCCCATGCCTCGTGAAAAGGCTCTTCATTTATTTGATGGAAACTCATGATACTATTTCGGATACTTGCAGTCTTTGTTGGAGGAAAGAATCTCATTAAAAACCTTTCTTGCATTTGATCCCATGTCCATATTGACTGACGTGGTAACATTTGTAACCACTCTCTTGCCTTGCCAATCAATGTGAATGGAAATAGCTTCAACCTCACTGCATCCGTACTAACACCCAGAATTTGAACAATGTCACTCACTTCCAGAAATATATCGATATGCTGAGCTGGATCCTCTACTTCTGAACCAGAGAACTGATTCCTCTGTACCATGGTAATGGTGGCTGGCTTGAGCTGAAATTGTACTCCTCTTGGTAATACAATTGTTTGGTGATCTTCATTCCACCTTGGCACAGCGTAGTCTCTTATGGTCCTTTGCCTAGGCATTTCTTCTCTTCTTGCCCCTGGCATTTGTTCATGTGCCCTCGGCACTTGTTCATTCTCGGGAGGAAACTCGTCAAGAGGAGGATCGTGCTCCATCTCGTTATCTCTATTATCCCTCCTTCTTTGGTGTAGAGTCCTCTCGATTTCAGGATCAAAAGGTAGTAATTGCTCTTGTCTTGTTCTATTCATGCACCAATTTCACCTGAAAAGAATCAAGAAAAACAGAATAAGGAAAAGAAAACACATACAAACAAAACTCACAGCTTACTAACAACGCCAATTTCCCCGGCAACGGCGCCAAAAACTTGTTGCAACCCTAGCAAGTGCACTAGATCGACAAGTAATAAAGTGGGGTATAGTTAGGACCCTCAATATCAAACCCAAGGGAAATGTGTGTGTGTAGCCTGTGAGGATTAATTGTATGCTAAAGAATTTCCAATTGTTTGTGTGTATGAATTGTTGATTTATGTAATGTAACTTAAAAACCTAAGTATGTAAAATAGATAAATTTAAATTTAGTGTATTAAATTCTGATAAATTAGCAAATGTAAATATCTATAGAAGTAAAGCGTTACTCGGGTTCACTTATCCACCCCATACCCAAATGTGAATAAATTTTTACATAAAAGTATACATGAATGAACTCGGGATAACCCATCTTAACCCAAGCGTCCCATTCCGGAGCCAGCTATTCTAGTTGCTAAACGTCCCATTCCGGAGCCAGCCCAACAACTAGCCTAAACCCGGGTCTAAAATCCTAAGTTCGGTCTACCGTCCCATTCCGGAGCCAAGCAACCCAAAACCCATCTATTTCACTCCCTACTCTAGTTTTAGAATCACAAATACTACACATCTAGAGTCCCATTCCGGAGCCATCCAAAATAGACAATATTCATGATAGAAAAACTGAGCTAAATCATTCATAAACTCCAATCTATTAGGCTTAATATCCATCAAGACATATGATAAAAACCATTCATCCATAGATACAAAGTAACTTAATAGATCAAAAAATCAATGATAAACAAATAAGTACTTGTGAAATAGACTGTCCATTCATGTAAAAATAACTTTGAGTTCAATATTCACATTATGAGCAGGGGATTCAAAGATCCCCAAGCAACAAAAAGACTACTCACAATCCATAATCAAATGAAAAGAGAAAAAGATAGAAAAACCCCTGAAGTTCATGGTAAAGAAACCCAGCTAACTCCAAGCCCTTCAATCTCTTTCTCCAAAGCTTTTTGGAAAAATGAGCTTCAAAATATGTAAATCTATACTTGTAAACTCTATATCTATGTTTAATCTAAGTGTTTTTGTGTAAATCCTACTATTTTCAAGTATTTCTATGTATTTTTGTGTGTAAAATAAACTAAGAACTTAAAGAGAGAAGAAGAAACCCTAAAAACTGAAATTTTACCCAAAAAAACTCTCCTCTCCCGATTTTCAGAAAACTCTGCTTATAAAGGTCAGCATGGGTCACGGTTACTACCAAATTCGTGGTAACCGTGACCTCTAATAAAAAAACCCTCTTTTGATTCAAATGGGTCACGGTTACTACTATATTCTTAGTAACCGTGAGACTGCTCGGAGCTGAATTTAGGACTGGGTCACGGTTACCATGAAATTCCTGGTAACCGTGAGATAGTTCTCATCTTCATTCTGGACTAAAAAGTTGTCTGCCTCACGGTTACTAGTAAATCCTTAGTAACCGTGAGATGCTTCTCTTCTTGCTTCTAGACTAAAAAGCTCCATAAGTCACGGTTACCAGCCCATCAAGTACAATTGCCATGCTGACCGTGACATGCTTCAAAACGGTGCGTTCTGATAGGATATATGGGTCACGGTTACTAGGAATTTCCTGGTAACCGTGAGGTACCTAAAAATCACAAAAACTGTCAAAAATTCTCAAAAATCACACAAAAGCTAGAATTAACTGAGAATCGGATAAATTATTAAATTGTAGTAAAAACAAAGCAAAAGATGCTAAGAGAACAATGAAACTAGACTCAAATTAAACTAAAACTAAATACTGAAATTGAGTTATCACCAAGCAACTTAAAATTTAGTTCAATATAAATAAATCACATGATAGGTTACAAGTATGATGGATTCTAGTTTGCATAATGAAAGATATATAACTAATTTATGTATATATAATGCTATAACCATAAATAGAGCTTTACAAATATGTATATTTTCCTTCTATATTATAGTATTAAGTCATGCTAACTTCTATATTATAGTATTAAGTCATGCTAACTTCTTACCTATATAAAATTTAAAAGCTACCTCATATCACATTTTGAAATATAGGATAAGAACTCCTAGTCACCTTTATTATTTGATTAAATTCAAATTAATATTATCTTGATAATCATTTACCCTTTTAATCATTATCATTTTTTTAAATTCAAATAACTATGCAATTGTAATAACTAATTAAACGTGGACACCATAATTCAAGGTTATTCATAATATAGGTAAAACTTAAAGTAATGCAAAACATGACTACAAGTTAAATTTCTTACAACAATTCATTGCACATTTACCACAACGATCATTTAAATTCATAAACTTTGCAAATTCATTTATTATTGTCTTATGCCATAGATATAGTTTGCCATTAAAAATCAAAATTTATCATATATTTATAGTTCGCTTCTACAATCCTAATTTAATTTTTATATATACGATTTTGCCATTAATATTCAAATTAAATCAAATAATTATAAAATTTGCCCATAGTAATTTACACTGAAAATCCTTAAATTGGATATACGGGATGAGTACCTTATAGGTCTAAATCTAAGCAAATACATAACATATTCTTGTGAATCACCAATTGTATGCTGGCAATTATACTATGCCAACTATGTGGCTATGTAGCCCACCATTGGTCTACAAATTGTGAGTCGCCATGACTCACTATCGCGGTGTGTGTATCCCTATGGCTAACCAATTATATCTTAAACTTCTGATTTGACCACTAGTCACTAAGGGCAAAATAATATCATCATTCCATTTCACCATATCATGTCATAAATTTATTTCCCTTTCATGATTTCACACTGTATAATAACACGTAATTCAATGTTCATTTTGATCAACATTCACATAAATAGTGGCACATTCATGATTTCACATTGTATAATAACACATAATTCAATGTTTCATTTGGATCAACATTCACATAAACAGTGGCACATTTAGGCTGATAAACCATTTATAGAGATTTGTATTATTTTCAAGCTATCTTGATCTTAAGGTGTGATTATCAATCGATTTCACTTTATTAATTCAACTTCCATCATACATATATATGTATAATTTCCATTTAGTTCATCATATCACGTCTTACTTAAACATAACCAAGATTATCATGCATAAATGTATTTTACTCCCATATTCTATATGATATCCAATTTATTTCATAAACATAACGGAGCATACATGATATCTTCATTTATGTCTCGTTCATGGATATTATTGCACAAAACCACAATATAGCTTATTTATTCATACTTAAATGTAATAACATACTTTTATATGTATAACACCTATACCTTTTTTCTACGTTCAAGTTCAAGCATTCAAATCCATTACCAATCATACTTGGTATAATATCATCTTCATCACCATAAAAACTTGCTTCATTTCTTTTGCCTGCACCATTCTTATTAAATTCTTTAAATGAAGCAATCTCTTACTCAATTATATTTTAGATAGCATATTTAAACCATCCAAAATCAAACAATAGTGATAAATGCATTTGTAGCTCAGAATACGGTTTAAATTGGCAACTTAAAAAAAATGCACGTATTTAACCCAAGTAAATGGAATTTATTGTTAAAGCACGCACAAATTTTTAATTGATTATCAACAAGCAATTCAACCTAGCCAAAAGGAAACTGGCACCCCACCAAAACTTAGCATATTATATCTTTTAAATATATACCATACAATATTATTTTATATAAGGAATTCCACCATTTTCCTCTAGCCTTCACAAAGCAATTCATTGTAAAATCCACATTTTTGTTCAATTAACATCTTAATTATCTTTTCTTTTTTCCTAAAAACATTTCAATTGCCTTCTTATGGCACTATAATCACATTTATCAAGTTAATTAGTCAATTAATCCAATGTTTCCACATTCTCCCTTGGACATAATACACTCTAATAATAGAAAGTTGGTTCTACGAATTTAATAGGCTACTTAACGATGCAATCTAGTTCATATCATAATTAATTTTGGAAATTCTCACATCAATTTATCAATATGCCAAGAAATTCCCAATTTCCTTATTCCTAATATGCATAGGAAATCATGAAATTTAACATAAAAACGAGTTTAGTGGGTACTAATTAGTTATAGTTGAATTCTAAAATTTTGGTTCGATTTTGTCCAAGTTAGACTCGGATCGGCAGCCATGAGTCATCATCTTCGGACGCCACCACTGTAATCGTGAAGCTCAGAGCATTGGGAACCCATTATCGGTGGTCACACACCCTCCACAATCCACGCCAAAAGCTCTCGACTTCTACATCGTCGATCTCCTTGTTGCATGTGACTGAGGGTGATTGGTGTTAGTGGTTATGCCCTAAGCTAAACATTTGATCCTTTATGTAATGTCACATTTCATTTTATAAAATTAGATTTTCTTCATGTTATTATATTGTTGGCATGTTATCTTATAATAATATTTGTAAATAACAATTTAATATTATTTTGACTATCCCTAGTCATTTGTCATTAAAGAAATAATGACAAATAAAGACTAGTATCAGTTTCATTGATAATCATAGGATGATTATATATGATAATATGAATTAAACTTATAGGTACTTAATAGAGAACATAGTACTGGATAGACCCACTATGAAATACTAAATGGGTTAATGTCATTAGTGATCTTATAATAGTTATGTTATCGATCCTTAGACCTAAGATTATCACAATATCTTATATGATGAACATTATGTTTTGACATAATCAAACATTATCTTTAATTGGATAATCATAAAGGTTATGATTAGACATGATGAGAATCATGCAGAGGATAGTGAATAATCAAGAAAGAATTTGTCCCTCTCTTATGAGAGAGATATCTATTCGGCCCCTCGATAAATAGGACTAAGAAATGCATGACCATGCTTAAATGAATTGATGGAACGATCAATATCATTTGATATTATCAATCTACTTAGTGATCGAGAAATTATATATTTAGACTATATAACTTTGACACGGACCATGGCTTATATTCAAACAAGATATCGTGTGACAAATGAACTATAACATGTTCTATTAGGTTAAAATCGAATTATCAATATTCATATTATTTAGGTAGTCATAATGTCTTGCTAGAGGCTGTTTATGACTTGTGGGCCCATGATGAGATTGGACCCCACTACCAATATAATATGAACCTATTGGGTCACACACATGAATGTGATGAATGGACTAAAGGTTAATTTGAGCATTTCGAATTTTATTTTATGACAAATTAAAATTCGAAATAAATATTAAAAAATTAAGCATAAAAATAAGAGTGACAGCTGTCACTTGAAGAGGAGAGAAAAATTCATTTTTCTGTAACTTTGAGAAAGAACAAATTATCATACCCTAGCCGCTAAGGAAAGGAGCTAGCACCCCGAGTGATTTTATTCATCATATTTGTGTGTGGATACCGGTAGAGGGTGTCATTTCGCATAAGACCGCACCTATAAAATTTTTCTATTCATCATATACATATGTATATACATGTGTGTATGTATGTATATATATATATACATATGTGTGTGTGTGTATATATACACACACACACACACACACACACACACACACATATACATGTATATATACATACATACATACACATATGTATGTATATATATGTGTGTGTGTGTGTATATATATATATAGATATGTATACATATACATATACATATGTATACATATACATATACATATGTATACATATACATATACATATGTATACATATGTATATGTACATATGTATACATATACATATGTATACATATATATATACATATGTACATATACATATGTATACATATATATATATGTATGTATATGTATACATATGTATATGTACACATATATATATATACATACATATATATACATACATACATACACACACACACACACACACACACACATATATACATATGTATATATATATGTATACACACACACACATATGTGTGTGTGTGTATACATATATATATACATATGTATATATGTGTGTGTGTGTGTGTGTGTGTGTGTGTACATACATATATATACATATGTATATGTATATGTATATACATATACATATGTATGTGTGTGTATATATATATATATATGTATGTATGTATGTATGTATATATATGTATGTATATATATGTATGTATATACATATACATATGTATATGTATATACATATACATATATATATATACATATGTATACACACACACACACACATATATATATGTATGTATGTATGTATGTATGTATACACACACACACACACACACATATATATATGTATACACACACACACATACGTATGTATCTATAAACACATACATATATATATACACATATGTATATACATGTATATACATATGTACACGTACACACACACACACACACATACACACATATAAGAGATCAAAAAATCATACTCTAAAATCACCAGAGAGCTCAGAATAGAGATGATCAATGAGGAATTCCTTGTAAAGCTCTTGGAATGTGTCTCTGATTTTTCTTTTTTGACTTTCATTTTGTGTCCTAATATGCTTATAATTGCCTTCTCATTTGTTCCCCATCCTACAACCAATCAAGCAAAAAAAATCAAGAAATTTAGATAGAATTTAGAAAAGAAAAAGCAAGAAAAAGAGAGAACTTGAACAACATCTTTGAGGCATTTTTTAATTTAACAAATTTTGCTGCACCAAGTGGTTTGATTTATATCCAGCAAATAAAGGACAATTATTTAACAAATTCTACCACACTAAGTAGTTTGATTACTAGCCCATTGCTATTGAAACATGAATTTCTAAAGTATTGTGAACCAGTTTCTATAATTAAACTATCTCTCACAACCATAAAAATCTTGTCTTTGAATTTATTCAATTATTAAGAGTTAGTATGAATAGTAGCAGATACAAGAGGTTGATGAAAATTAAGGGAAAATAAATACAACAATCACTTTAAATTGAAAAGTTAGACTAGATTTTTGCAAAAGGAACTAAATAAATCTCCATGTTTTACAGAAGGCATGCTGGCTTTCAAACGAAGTAGGTTACTTCATTTCTCGATCTTTTGATTGAATCAATAACATGTTTAAGAGAATGTTTTCATACTAATTATTTGGTCTTAGTGCAACCTTAATCATCATCTATTAATTAAATATATTTACTAATTGTAGTTTTTAAAAAAAACTCACAGGTAATATATTTATTTCACATATAAGAACAATGGGAATCAGATATTATAGCAGTAAAACATAGCATAACAGATTAAATTATATTAATTAACTATAAACCATATTCGTATGATGGATTAGTTTCATCCATGCTCATTGAACTTTGACCAAATTACACAATAATCATAAAAGAATTTTTTTTTATAAAAATCATTGAACTTTGCAAATTTATACAATAAAATCACTTTGACCGGATTTCGGTGAAAAAGTCACCGAAAAGTCCACTTGTCAGCATAGTATGACACGTGGCATGCTGAAGTGGCAAGTCCAAACGATGACACGTGAACTTTCTAGCAACTTTTTCATCGAAATCCGGTGAAAGTGATTTTATTGTATAAATTTACAAAGTTCAGTGATTTTTATGAAAAAAAATTCTTTTATTATTATTGCGTAATTTTGTCACAAGTTCAGTGACCATGAGTAAAACTAACCCTTCTTATGATTGACAATTAATGATTGTTCCTTTAGATATTGGACGGCATAAAGTGTTCTATACTAAATTTAGAATTCAAGTGGATATTCATGCTATAGCTCTCTTTTTGCTCCAATTTAAAGTTCTCTTTCCTGTACCTACTTCCACTATAACTTTCACTCAATATTACCGACACAGATGGATAGCCCTTCTTGGAAAACAGAAAGTATCTTTGAGGAGCAGTAGCTTTAATTGCTGCAACTATTAACACCTTTGTTTAGGAGTCTAGGGAGCAGATCTTCGAAAGCAACCATTAAATATAGTGTATTGAGTTTTTGTAAAACTTAATACTCTGTATTGAGTTTAATAAAACTAAAATACAATTTTTACCCAAACTAAATATAGTGTATTGAGTTTTGGTAAAAGAAAATACATTGTATTTTTTATGTACAAAAGAAAATATACTATATTTTAATTTTTATAAAATTTAATACAGTGTATTTAGTTTGTATGAAAGCTAATAAACTGTATTTAGTTCATATTCAAAAATTAATACACTGTATTTTGGTTTTATAAAGTTTAATACATTGTATTGAATTTTGTAAAAAGAAAATATACTATATTATTTTTTGATGAAAATTCAATACACTAAATGAGAGTTTATAAAAAAATTGAAAATACTATTTATTTTGATGCACATAAAAAGAAAATAGAGTTTATTGTGTTTTATGAAAAGAAAATATAGTGTATTGTTTTTTGTTAAAAGAAAATATACTATATTTATTTATGTACAAAAGTAAATACATTGTATTTTAGTTTTTATAAAATTTAATATAGTGTATTTAGTTTGTATGAAAGCTAATAAACTGTATTTAGTTTAAATTCAAAAATTAATACACTATATTTTATTTTCATAAAGTTTAATATACTGTATTGAGTTTTATCAAATGATAATATATTGTATTGAGTTTTGTGAAAAGAAAATACAGTGTATTATCTTTTGATGAAAATTTAATACATTACATGAGAGTTTATAAAAAAATTGAAAACACTATTTATTTTGTTGTACATGAAAAGAAAATACAGTTTATTGCATTTTGTAAAAAAAATATAATGTATTGATTTTTGTCAAAAGAAAATACACTGCATTTATTTATGTATATAAGTAAATACAGTGTATTTTAGTTTTTATAAAATTTAATACAATGTATTTAGTTTGTATGAAAGCTAATAAACTATATTTAGTTAAGGTTCAAAAATTAATACACTGTATTTTTAGTTTTGTCAAAACTTATAAATTCATATTTTTTTTTGTTTTGAACAACAAATTAATACAGTTTTTAAGAGATTTGCATGCAAGACAAGTTGTGAGTCAAAATACAGTTGAAAGAAGAAAACTCATATACTTTTCATTATTGATTTTTTAAAGTTAATTAGAATGCATAAGATTACATTACATCAAAGATAATTTATGCTCCAAAACATCAACAATATCAACAAAGACAATACATAATTTTCTAAATTCTTAAATCCTTTGATCGAGTGAAGAAGGCATGATGGATGGTGAGCTAAACTCATCTTGGCAATCCCCAATGTCAATTAAGACACTTGTTGTTCAAATACCTACTTGAAGATAATCACCATTCTCAAAGTGATTCCTAGCATAATCAAGATCACTTTTGACGAATTGGTAACGATATAAACAAGCCGAGTATCTTTCTTTTATAACCTTTTCAGTTGTTTGATTGAGTAGTGATTGAATCATACCATTTGATTCAAAACATTTATCCTGTGTTATATTTATAATAGTTTCCGCAAAGACCACGAAGATCAACTTTGGTAATTTGAGGAATTAATTTTAGAAATATAAATCAAAAGCCAGGATTTTCTCCATCAGAGCAAATTTGTTGTAGCTCACCTTTTGAAACCTTCACATCAAAAGTAGCAAATGAAGGGCCAACCACTAGCATTGCCAATGAAACACAAACTACTAAATTAATTAAAGCATACGACGAGATATCCATTTCTAAGATTGCTTCTACTTTTTTATTTTTTTATTTTTCCCTTCTTTTGGATCGTGTGCAAATCCAATCGGGTTTTTTTAATCATAAAATGGCTTTTCAATATTGAAAAATATTAAAAAATATAATTGAGTGGAAATCATAAAAGAGAAAATATCAGAGAGTTAAAATGTGGGGCATTTTTGAAAGTTAAAGTTTAAAAAATAGCAATTATGAAAGAGAAAATTTTAAAAATAGTATTTAAGAAAGTTGAAAAATATGAGAGTGCAAATATAATATATATATATATATATTGGCATTTATGAAGAAATCCATGATAATACTCTTTTATCATTTGGGCATGACCCACTTTTAGCCCAAAGCCTAACCTAGACTAAAACCTAGCACATGATAGAGGCTCAGAGCCCATATAATCAACTCATAATGGGCAGTCCGATTAGCCTGGCAAGGTCATGTCTAGTCACCAGCCTGGCAAGGTCATGTCTAGTCACCAGCCTGGCTAGGCCATGTCCACTCACATCCTCTGACATACCATTGCCACACTCCATTGTCCATACTGTTTGAGTATATCCACTTGCTACACTTAAGTATACCTACTTTTAGCACTTAAGTGTCCACAGGTAGGCATACCATGTACACTATAAATAGCCCAAAACATAAGAGAATTAGGTATTAAATCCTTTAAACATTCTCTCTCTAAATATTACGGACTTAAGTTTTGGAGTGTTTACACCTAATCAAACTGGACTTGTCTTATTACAGGTTTAGATCTTGCTGATTCGACCAGTTATCCCATTCAGCCTCTTCTATTTCTGATCTTTTAGGAATTATCAGTATATATATATATTACTAAAATCTCAAATTTCTAACTTCTCCACTTTGTTACTTATCTTTTCATCTACCGCTTTTTTTTTTGTTTCACTATATTTCAATGGTTGTCGGTAGGGGTGAGTAAAAAAAATAAAAATTTAAGTTAATTGAAAAATTAATTCGAAACCAAACCGATTTTTTGGTTAACCAAATTAAAAATTTAGGTCTATGGTTTTTACTTTAAAAAATCGATAATTAACAAAATCAAACCGAACCGTTAACCAATCTATATAAATTTTATAAATTATATTTTAAATTTTACACTTATATTTTTCAATATTTATGTAATTTATAAATATTATGATATATAACTTTCTAAAA
Organism: Excoecaria agallocha; assembly: GCA_037975025.1. NCBI lineage: Eukaryota > Viridiplantae > Streptophyta > Magnoliopsida > Malpighiales > Euphorbiaceae > Excoecaria > Excoecaria agallocha. Next base: position 23,456,634 of record CM075818.1, read on the forward strand.
TATTATTAATTAACATATTTTTAATAAATAAACATTAAAATTATCGTATTATTATTATTATTATTATTATTATTATTATTATTATTATTATTATTATTATTATTAACACTCTATTGTTAGTTTCATATTTAATATATTTAATTTTTATAATTAATTATGAAAATTTTATTTTTATTTTTATTCTTTTAATGAATATTGTATTTAATTTGTATTTTTTTCATTTTTAAAGCATTTTTAACTATTAAAAATAATATAAAAAATTGCATAATTTATTAAATTTATATATTAAAGTTTTTTAGTGGTTGACTGATAAATCGATCTAAAAAATCAAGTTAAAAATCAAAACCAATAAAACGGTTAACTAAATTTAATTGATTGATTTAATAAATTTGTTAATGAACCGATTAATCGATTTATGCTCACCCTTAATTGTCAGCCTTTTAGCTCCAAGATTATTATCGCGAGTTATACCCTCACCTAAAAATTGCCTTCTACTTCCAATCACTACGAGAAAGGAATACTAGTGATCAAAATTATAAAAAAAGGTAAAAATTTCCGTTCGCTATAAGAGTATTTTACAAATTGACTTTTATTGCTTTATAATGTTTATATAAATAAGTATTCGTTCATGATTAAATGTAATCTGTTGATATACAAATTGAATACATGTTGATGTAAGTTGTTGTAACTGCTAATTAAATGATAATTATATTGCCAAACGCCAACAAATTAATAATTACACCAAGAGAAATTCTAATTAAAATATTTATTCGTTCCTAATGAGATATAAACAAATGTGAAATGTAATTTGCAAAAGATACATACAAAATATGTATGAATGAGTATACTTAATTATATATAAAAATTGAATATATATAGAAAAAAAAATCATGTCAGCGAAAAGTAAAAATGAAAGAAATATCAAAAAATCAATATGTGAACTGAAAATTGAAATTATAGGCTAGGGCAGGAATTTATCCGGCTTTAGGTTTTGTAAATTGTAACTAAAAAAAGTGCAAAAAACCGATTTATAGTTAATGACAAAATTGATATAGAATCGAATCGATATTTTGCGGTTTATCGAACCGATTTTTAGAAATTAATTACAATATAAATTTTTAGATTAATAATTACGGTTTTAGTTTGCCTTTTTAAAAAATCGACGGTAAACCGATGTGCATATATATATATATATATATATATATATATATATATATATATATATATATATATATATATATATATATATATATATATATATATATATATATATATATATATATATATATATATATATATATATATATATATATATATATATATATATATATATATATATATATATATTTCAAATATTACCATTTTTGCCTTATATTTTGATAGACATGTGATGAGCTATTTTTGTATTTAAATGAAAAATTATAATGTATGTAGCTAAAAATGAATAATTAGATTTGAAAAATGAAAAATCAGTATTATGTAGAATATTATATTTTTATTTTCAATTTTTGTGGTATTATATTTGTATTTTATTTCAAAATTTATTTGGTATCATGTTTGGTTTATAATATTTATTTTTAATAGTTTGAACAATTAAAATAAGCTTCACAATTTACATAATTTATTATATTTCTATGTTAAAATTTTAATATTTTGAAAATTAGATCCAACTGTCCGGTCGAACTGGTTGGACTGTAAATAGGCAATAAATTTGCTTGGACCCAAAACGAAAAAAGGAGATGATAAAAAACCGGATTGAATCGAATTAAATCTGGTACAATTGAATCGGATTAGAACCCGATTTCTTGTGAAAACGGTGCGTTTTATCTTTGTAACCCTAAAAATAAAATCACACCCTCCTACTTCTGTTATTCGCTCCCCTCGAGTAGCCATCACCGGATTTTGATGTGCCGACCACCAATAAAAACCTTCGTGGCACCGTCGCCAACCAGATTCATCGATTTTCGGTATTCTTACCACTACAAAAAAACTGCAGATTAGCGACGGAAAATTCCGTCGCTAAATACCATTTTTTCGTCGCTAATTAAAATTAGCGACGCCGCGACGAACGGTCGCTAATAGGCCAGTCGCTAATATATTAGCGACGGATTTTAAATTCAGTCGCTAATATATTTCGTCGCTATTTTTTTTCCGTCGCTAATTTATATTCCTAATTAGTCGCCGAACTAAAATAATAATATTTAGCAACTAAATTTTTCGTCGCTAATTCAGTCGCTAATTAATTACTGTAATTAAAATGATAATATTTAGCGACTACTTTGTCCGTCGCTAATTATTTCTTAAATTATATCTATTATATATTTGCGACAGATTTTCTGTCGCAAATCCGTCGTTGAATTATTGTATAAATGAATTTTTTCTTTTGCCATATTTTAAAAATTTAATTTTTTATACAATGATTGTTATTTATTTATTTTTTAACTTGTATATAACAATGATCTCACACGTACAAACATATATTTATTCCAAATCAGAAAATGTTCCAAAATACACACACATGTATATGATAGTAATTGAAAATGTACATAATATTATCCTCAAACAATCTCTGTTAAAACAACAAAATAGTAACAATATCATACTAATTAGCATCAACAATGTTATCTTCCAAAATTAAAAGCTCCGCATCCTATCAAAACTCATAAACATCTGCCAGAATGAACGAATCTCTACAAAATTGGTCTTCCCAAGCCATCTTTGTTCATGATTTTTCATGGAATCCTGTCGTGAAAAGAACATAATTATGAGGGATTGGAATAAGAAATTTTTTGACATGCACAAGTTAATCAATGGTAGGTTCTATCCTCCATGCAAAAGCATGCATAACATGACACCAGGATTTCAGTAGTGCAAAAAGTGTTGGATAAAGCAGTCAAATTTCAGACCTTAAAAACTCAGAAAAGCCATTTTAATTAAACATGGCAATATGTGTGCTCTTAGGTCAATATTTTCTTTTTTGTTATACTTGTAAGCAGCAATGCATATGAGATACAAATTTCCAAATTGTCTATTACAGAAAATAAAGAATTAGACATGTTTATGCATGTTTACATTCATAACCCATATTTACAAACACTAGTATACCGAAACATGTGAATTTCAAATCAAAACCCAATTTAGCAATGTTCTGTCTAGTCATAAACACCCTCAAAGAGAATAAACTGCACCCTTAGGGGCAGTTAGGGAATAAGAACGTCCATGTTCTAATTGTCTCCTACGCCCAACTCTTGCTTTGTCTAAATCAACTGTGGCATATAATCTACACAAACTTTTCCCACATACAAATGTCTCTTCAATGTTGTCTAGTACCTGCACATCTAATTTATTACTGTTCTACTGAATTCTAAACCAAATAAATCCACTGCTATCAAGAATTATATGGCCACATGCATGCAAGTGAATTAAAAAGCTGAATGTCAATCCATGTACCTTAGAGAATGATATATATAAAAAAAATATATCAGAAAGCCATCTTAATTATAAGCAAAACAATGAAAACTGGTAGTTAATGGATGAAGATTTGGTGAGGAAGCTAATTTTCCATCCTAAGGCTAAAGCACTCTAAAAAAGAAATATAATTATCATAATTGGTATTAACTATAAAACACATAATTATTGAAAATTAACAAAAATATAAATACCTTGCAAAAGAAGGTGCAGCAACCAGGAGCTGAAAGCTTGACAACCTGAAAGATGATGACGTGGAGTACCCCATGAAGCAAAACAGGAGCCATTTTCTGAGCTTCATCCATAATTTCACTACTACTTGATTCAAATTCACAGTTACAGAAAATAAGAAAATGAAGAAGCTTTAACATCCATGAGCATTTATATAGAGAGAATGAAACAAGGAAGACCAAGAACAATAAGAAGAAGAAATTGTCAACAGATGTTGGTGAAAGCAAGAATGTAAAGAAAAAGGAAAAGAAGTTAATCGTAGAATGGAAGTTGAAGGAATTTAAAATATCTTATTGATTCGCAAGGAGCAGGTGAATCCAGAGGTGGCTAACTAAACCATAAAATTAAAAACATATGATTTTTATTTATCCATTTTAAAATATCAACTTTTCTTTTTCTACAATTCTTGGATTTTAGACCAATATTACCGTCATTCATAATACTTAAAACAAAATCAAACTCTTATATTTATATTTTTCGAGCAACAAGATAGTCATTGAGTAAGATTTTTATATTTCAAAAGGAAAAAAATTTATCCATCAGCTTCCAAAATCATTCCTATCTTCCACATCAATATACTTTGCTCACAGATTCACCCAACTCAAATATATCTTCCAATTTTTTGGGGAATTATGCTTTCTGATAAACATGTCAAGGGAAAGTTTCATAACTTGAAGTTATTTTTTGAAGTTCAATGCCCAAGGTGAAACATAATTTTCTCATCACTTATTTTCCCAATGTTCAATTCGTTATCACTTAATCACTATTTTGATCAAAACTTTTAAATGCATAAAGTTTTTATGGTACCAGTATGACATGATTAATTCAACCGAATACTTCATTATTAATAATGAAAATATGTCTTGACAAATAACATTTATTGTGTCTTAAATCTAGCATATAATTAGAGATGTACCTTAATTGCAGCACCTAAAGCATCCAGAAGATTTCCATCTGAACTGATGACGAGGCCATCAATATAAAGATCCCAACAAATTATACTTCCTAATGGCACTGCCCTAACATTTCAACTCACTAAGTAATGTCTCTAGTATCAAACAAATCAACCTTCTCCAAGCAGCCCCAAAATCATGCTCAGGAGCAATGCATGTGAAAGTTGGGTGATATACACCAATTTATGAAATTAATACAACAAAGAGGAGACCTTCCATTTAAGTTCAATAATCAATCAACATAAAAGAAACTAGAAGCACACACACCTTCCATTTCCATTTAAATCAGTATATATCTATATACATATAACGTTGGTTTATTAAAATCTACTAAAATTACACATGCATATCAAGATTCACATCAAGTACCCGCACCTTAGAGTCGAAGGCCAAAATACTCTCTCCATTCTGCTTGTTCGGATCCTCGCCAGCGGCTCGCCGGAGCCTCGCCGGAGAGTCGTCGAAGGGCCAAGCCTGAAGCCAGAGTCGCCGGTAGCCTCCTGGTGGTCTTCACGCGCCTCAAAGCATCGTGGTTTGGCCGGAAAACCACTTGGAACCGTCGGCTCCCACGTGCTCCGATCTACACTTCGCCGGCGAGTGGGGACGATCAGCAGGTACCGACAGCTCCGTCTCAACCTCGTGATCCTACCGGCGTGGTCAATTGCCTCCAACGCCGTCGACAGCCACCGGAAAAAGAGAAAAGGGGAGAGTTGGCGATAAACAAAACGGGAAAAAGAAAAAAAAACTCTCACCGGAGGAAGGCGCCGATAACAGAGGACGGACAGACGGTGGCGGCGGTGAGCAGCGCCCCTTCACCGGCGTCGAGCAGCGGCGGTCCGTCCCCCCTCCCTTCCCCGCTTCTCTCTTCCTCGATCTCCCTTCCCTTTCTTCCTTCTCTTTCTTCTATTTCTTTCGTTTTAATACATAAGTAAAAACTATATAAACTCTTTATATATATATATATATATATATATATATATATATATATATATATATATATATATATATATATATATATATATATATATATATATATATATATATATATATATATATATATATATATTAGTAAAAACTATATAAAGTATCTTTAAATTGATAAAAAATATTAAATTATTAAATAATACATAAGTGTATATGATAAATTGATTAAATATGTTAATTAAATTATTAAAATTGTTGTTTTTTTATAATTATATTTTCTATAATAGGCTAAAATAAATTACTTATATTAATCGAATTGCCTAAATTTAGAAATTAAATGTGAAATGTATAAATTGTCATGTTCATTAAATTAGTTATCAATAAATTGGTTAAATAAATAATTTATTATTTAAATTCATAGATATAATATATATACATATTGAATAAATTGTTTCTTATGGTTTGTTCTTAAATTTTACTCTATTTAATAATTATTAATTTAAAATTCTTGAAATTATGCAAATTTATATCATATCCTTAATAAATCGGCCTTTGTACCTATCAAAATACTTTGCACGTGTTAAAAAAATAATCTCGCGCGATTTAAATTTTTGGAGTGTTAAAAAATCTATATAATAACTTATTATTTACAGATCCTTCAAAATCTTTGAATCCAGAAAATAACTTTTTTTTGCAACAAAAATTGAACTTACAGACTTTAAAAACTAATCTTTACCGTTCAAAATTAACAATAAGGAGTTTTAAACGTACTCACCAAAAATTAGGCCGATCTAACGGCAAATGATTTTCCGATCGTTTTCGTATATAAAATTGGTCATTACGTAAAAATCCAGAAAATAACTTTTTTTGCAACAAAAATTGAACTTACAGACCTTAAAAACTAATCTTTACCGTTCAAAATTAACAACAAGGAGTTTTCAACGTACTCACCAAAAATTAGGCCGATCTAACGGCAAATGATTTTCCGATCGTTTTCGTATATAAAATTGGTCATTACGTAAAAATCCAGAAAATAACTTTTTTTGCAACAAAAATTGAATTTACAGACCTTAAAAACTAATCTTTACCGTCCAAAATTAACAACAAGGAGTTTCGAATGTACTCACCAAAACTCAGGCCAATCTAACGGTAAATAATTTTTCGATCGTCTTTGTATACAAAACTGGTCATTACGTAAAAAATTCAGAAAATAGCCTATATTTTTTTACAATAAAAACTGAACTTATATATCTTAAAAACTAATCTTCACCGTTCAAAATTAACAACAAGGAGTTTCGAACGTACTCACCAAAAATCAGGCCAATCTAACGACAAATGATTTTCCGATCGTTTTCGTATACAAAACTGGTCATTACGTAAAAAATCCAGAAAACAGTCTCTTTTTTTCAACAAAAATTGAACTTACAGACCTTAAAAACTAATCTTTACCGTTCAAAATTAACAACAAAAAGTTTCGAATGTACTCACAAAAAATCAGGCCAATCTAACGGCAAATGATTTTTCGATCGTCTTCGTATACAAAACTGGTCATTACGTAAAAAATTCAGAAAACAGTCTCTTTTTTGCAACAAAAATTGAACTTATAGACCTTAAAAACTAATCTTTACCGTTCAAAATTAACAACAAGGAGTTTCGAACGCACTCACCAAAAATTAGGCTGATCTAACGGCAAATACTTAACCGTTGATAATAAGATTCAATTTGTATTTGAAGATCCAACCAAACCATAAATATGAAGATTCAAATGGACTATATATTTGGATTTATCAGATAATATCTTAACTTATTTATTAATCTGGCCATGTTTAGAATTTCAAAGCCATTTCTCCATTTTCAAATCAGTAAGTTTACTCAGTCTTCCATAACACTCAATTAGGTAACCGCGGTAGTGAAGTTAAATGGTAAGGATGAGTTTAGATGGAGCTTTGAATATTTAGAAAAATAATAGAAATAAAATTGAAAAGTGTGTGTGTGTGTGTGTATATATATATATATTAGAAAATTTATTAATTTAGAAAAATAATAGAAATTAAATTGAAGAAATTAAATTAGAAAATTTATTCATTTTGACTTGTATGAGTTTAAGTCTTAGATTGAACTCTATTGTATTATTCAACTAAATAATAAATTAAGCTTAAAATCATATACGCATTAAATTGAAACGGTGGAGAGATGTGGCGGAAGATAAAATGTTATTTTTATATGTAGGGTAAATTTTTGAAATTACTAAAATGTCCCTACCAAACTTTATCATTTTATCCTTGTATTCAAGGATAATTTTATAAATATATACTTTAAATTTTTTAATAATTTAAAATTTGCTCAAAATTTTAACAAAATAAAAATAAATTATAAATTTTTCACAACCATTTTAAATGAAATAATAAACTTTATATTATTATTATATAAATATAAATATTTATTATTTTTCATAATATGACTATATAATACTTATAACAATTACTTTATTATTATTATTAAAATGTAATTTTTTTAAATAAAAAAGTTTATATTTGGGGATAATTGATAAATAAATCAATTTAATTCCTAATAATTTAATATTTTATTTAAATTTTTTATAATAAAAATAAATTACAAAATTTATTATTATTATTTTAAATTAAATAATAAATTTTATAAATATTTATTTTTATTAATCTTGAACACGCAAATATATAATAATCATAACAATTAGTTTATTATTATGATTAAAAATGTAAATTTTCTAAATAAATAACATTAAATTTTGGTATAATTGGTAAAAAATTATTACCAACTTATAAAATAATTTATAATTTTCTGTTACAAATGAAATAATTTATTTTATATGGTCTATATTAAAATTACTTGAAATTATACATAAATTATGGGAGTGAAATTTAAAAACTTATTTTTTAATTTATTTACGACGGAATAGCGACTAAATATTTCCGTCGCTAATCGTATTACAGCAATAAAATAATAATTAGCGACAGAAATATTTCCGTCGCTAAACCGTCGCAACAAAAGGCGCTAAATTTTCCCGCCAAAATTAGCGACTAAAAGTTTAGTCATTGTACTAAAAGTGCCGTCGCTAATTGGCAGTTTTTTTGTTGTCTACCTTTTTTTGTTTTATTTCTCTAGTTTCAATCTTAACTTCATTGATTTATCTCTTTTAACCTTTTCGGTTTATTGTTTGTATTTCCTATTCTAAACTGATTCAAGGTGTGCTTTTCTTCTAATTTCTATGGGGATTTAGATTTTAATTATTAGATCCAAAGAAGATTTAGATTTCGGACCAGCTTCTATTTTTCTAAATTTCTTAAGTACTACTATTTGAGTGCATTGTACAGCCAAGTATTATAATAAATGGCCATTTGAAATCCTCCCATATACCGTGAAAACACTGAAGAGCTTTGTTGCTCGCTATGATTTCAAATGACTTGACGGGAATTCTACATTCCCACATTTCAGATTGCAAAGAGAGCTATAGAATTGCAAAGACTTTGTTATGAAAGTTTTATATGTGATGTTCATCATTTACTTCATAAATATAAACTCCAGTTGCGTTGCAGCATATGCTGATTTTCTCAGTTTGAAGGCTCCTGGGATATGAATGCTCTTGCCTCTTCATCATCACCTGGAGTTGAAGTTATCCAAATTTTAGCCAGAATGGCAAGTTTTAGGAAATAAGAAATGTGTGAAATGATTTCAAAATCTGCATATTTACATGTATAATCTTTAAACAATGAGCTATATCATGGTCCAACGATGGTTTGAATTCGCATGTTGTGTTTTATTTAGTTTAAAGCCATAGACGGGGATCATCGTCGGTAGTAATATTGATTTACCAAATTAAACTCTATTTCAATTAAAAAAAATAAACATCCATTATTAGTTTTTCTGTTTCTTTCTTGCAATTAATTATACATTAAGCATGGTTCAATTATTATCATTTGTAATAGTATTAGCAGTAGTATTGCACTTGCTCCATTCCGATTGCTATAGTTACTGGCTTTCTGCAAATGTTTAAGGAAAATATTCATGGTTCGTAACAGAAAAATATTAATTCTTATTTGGCAAATATTTAGTTTAAAAAAAATTATGTTGTCCTTTGTAAAAACTTATAATCAAAATGAGAATATTAATATAAAAATTTGTTAATATTATTTTTGTTTGGTGGGTTAAGATGTGTAAAAAAAAAAACAAAAAAGAAAAGAAGAAAAATTATTTAATTGCCTCAATCTATTATGGCTTCCAATATTGCAAATAGGCTTTATAAGGAAGAAGCCATCAGTTGCCGGCAACTCCGATTTTATTCAATTGCTGGTGGGAGTGCTGTTACTTGTTCTGTCTTTATTGCTTCCTGCAACATCTGCAGAAATGGAATATGTGAGCCCTGAAGGACTCCGTCTAGATGGCCGACGCCCCATGGAAGTATGTTTCTCTGCCTTCATGTAGTATTTCTTTTTACTTGCTGGTTTATTAATTAGTACTTCAACTTCCATTCTCTTCTTTAGCTTTTGCTCCATTCCTGCATTTGAAACCCCTAATCATGCAAAATGTCCAAACTTTTTCACACTCTTTGCACTTGTTATCTAATTGTTTAAATTTTATTAGTTTTCTTGATTCACCAATAATTAGTTGAAGTTTTATCCAAGCAGTAAAATCGATTATAATATTGTTAATTGCAGATGAGGCAACTTCGAGCACAAATTGGTGCTGTTGCCAAAGCAGACGGGTATATTTGATAACTGGAGTTTGTTTTTGTTGGCTATGATTTAAAATATTTTACTTATTAATTGTTGGGGTTTGCAGGTCTGCTGTTTTTGAGATGGGCAACGCTAAAGTAAATGCTGCAGTCTATGGGCCAAGTGAGGTATTCTTTTTATTTTTTTTCCTTTTCCGTCTATCTAATTATATTCCTTTGGCAGCAAGATTATCTTTGAGTGAGTTAAAGTTGCCTTTTACTCCCTTACCAACCAGGTACAAAATAGGAGCCAACAGATGAATGACCAAGCATTGGTAACATGTATTTCATTATATATTAGTATGCCTACCTTTTTTCTTTTTTGGTTGCTGGAGTAAGGCTCTTACCAAATTATATTTATTTATGCACAACTCAGGTACGTTGTGAGTACAGCATGGCTAATTTTAGTACTGGAGATCGCATTAGAAAACCAAAGGGTGATCGGTAATATCTCATTGAATATTTGAGAAAGCATTGTTTTTATTTTATTTTATTTATATTTTTTTTTCTTATTATTAATTGCAACTATGCAGCAAGTGCTCCTTTGTTGAGGGAGTTTATTCTCTTAAAATTAGAATGGTATGGCCATTTAGATCGAGATAAACAGTTTAGTGTTAACCAATGCAAAAATATGTCTGAATATGCTCCAATTAAATAGAACATGCTTTTACAAAGTTTTTTTATTCACAATGTGAAAAGTTAAACATCTTAATAATTTATTGATTGATTGCATTAGGAAAATATGTAAAGGATAAAAAGAAGGTGTTGTGCACTGAACAAATAATGAGAAAAATCTAATTATGACGAAACCAATGCTACTTGTGTCCCTAATGCTATTGAAATAGGAATGAAAATTCCTTTGGGACTCTGAAATGATACTGAAAGTGTTTTCATGGGTCAATAAATATGTTTACTTTCAAGAGATTCTGGCAGTGATGATCTGGGAGGTTCGGTGAGTATGAAAAACGAGGGCTGAAGCTTATTGATACCTAGTTCAAGGCATTTATGATGCAACTGTTGTTCCAAGAATGTTTGTCTAGGACATGTTTAAGTTTGAGTATACCCTATACCCATGCTGGTCTGGCTGGTGAAATTGGACTTTTCAATTGAACCAAAGCTTTCAGAAGGTTGTCATTTCTACTGATGCAATCTTGGAATTGCTAATTGAAATGCATTTGAGTCCTGAAATATCACCCAAAAAAGAAAAAAAAGTCCTGAAGAGTAGCCAACACTCACCTCCTTGATCTTTGTTTACCTTTTGAGTTCCTATAAAGGCCAGATATGATATGAGGATGTGAATGCTAAATTGTGATGACAAACAATCAAATGAGTTAAGTAAGTGGTGAGTTTTTTAATTTTAATAAGATCATTCCCTAATATTTAAGTAAGGGAATGTCTAGAACCTACATCCATTATGATTTTACAGTTTCCACTTGCATCATAAATTAATTGTAAGATTTTTTTCACTGCCCAAAATAGTTGTCACAAATTGGACTGTTGTTCCATTGCATAAGTTATTGGCTATGTTTCCAAAAGTTACACATTCTCAGGCTGTTTAGCACTGTTATACCAATTTGTTAGTTTTCTGTTTTGAGTTACATATTAGCTTGCTTATATATTTGTCTTTCTTAATATATGCAGGCGATCAACAGAAATATCTCTAGTTATTTGTCAGACAGTGGAAGCTTGCATTTTGACACACTTGATGCCTCATTCTCAGGTCTGATCAGAACTTGTTGGTATCTTTTTTACCTGATTTTTTTTGCTTTTCCTTTCCATCTCTAAAGCATTGTTTATGTATTTTTGCAGATAGATATATATGTGCAAGTTCTCCAAGCAGATGGAGGTAACATCCAATTCATATATGAATCCTTTTCTTACTGGATGATAATTCTCTCAACATGATTTGAAGAAAAGCCATTTTGTTAGATCAATTGATGTTGTGGTTGCACATGAATTAATGGAATACTTTCTGTCTATGCTTTCTATACTAATAAGCAAAGGGGCTGGAGCATCCTACATCTAATAAAACTTTTTATAACCCCTGCGGCAGTAGTGGAAGTTATTCAGATGCTTCACTCTAATGAAAGATTCATCTTCAAGAATAAAAGAGGTTTTGTCTTTGTTTGTGCTTTCGTCTAGGAACTAGATCTGCATGTATCAATGCTGCGACTTTGGCTCTAGCAGATGCAGGAGTACCCATGCGTGATCTTGTTACTTCCTGTAGTTATGGATACCTCAATGGCACTCCTCTGCTGGGTAACTTCTGTGCAATTGGATGTGTGCAATTTCACCTTTCAGCGATGACCAAATTTTATCATATTGAAGTTGAGATTTATCTAAACTGCAGATTTAAACTATGTTGAAGACGGTGCTGGAGGACCAGATGTTACTGTTGGAATTTTACCTAAGTTGGACAAAGTGACTCTTCTTCAGGTTTTTTAAACTTTAGTTTCTTGCTTTGTGCCTATGTTGCTTGATAATCTTGTTTTTAGTGTTTATTTTTTGGATAATTTTGTGCATTTTAATGTTTCATCTTACATGCTTTTAGGGTTTTAAGGCTATATTAGTGTTTCTTATACTTGTTTTAGTTATTTTGATTAATTTAAAGTTTTTAGGTGATTAATGGTCTTAAATTTCACTTTTTGCAGGAAATTTTGCTAAGGCACGGCTGAGATAACATGTCCCAGCCGTGTCCAATGCAGATGGCAAAACTCACCGTTTCACCAATGGCTACGGCCGAGACAAAATGTCCTAGCCGTGCCCAATCCAGGAGCCAAAGCGCACCGTTTCATTAAAGGTCGCGGTTGAGACAAAGTGTCATAGTCGTGGCCACAGATTTCAAAATGCGCCGTTTCATCAAAGGTCGCAGCTGAGACAGAACTGTCCCAGCCGTGGCTATGGCAGCCTGCGAAGACACTTTTGATCCAAAAGCTTGCCACGGCTGAGACAAATTGTCTCAACCGTGCCCTTTCCTTCTGTCGTGGCTGAGATAAAGTGTTCCAGCCGTGGCCTCTTGGACAGCTCTATAAAAGCTGCGAAATTTTCTGCTTAAAGGGAGTCTTTTCTAGGGTTTCGTGCTTAGAGTGTTTAGATAGAGTAGAAAATGCAGTTTTTCATATTTTGTGGGTTCTTCATACTTAGATTTTGAGTTTTACTTATAAAAATTACACTTTTAACTTAGTTTTACTTCAAGAACACAAAGATAGTTATAGTTTTAGTTTCTAGTTTTGAGGATTACTACTTACAATTAAAGTGCTGTTGGAGAAGAAGAAAAGGAGCTTCGTCAACTTCAAATCTTCAGCTTCAAATGAGTTTTATAGTTCTCACTCTTACTTTGTTCATTTTTTACATTATGAATAGTGAGTAAGTGTCTTTGTTGCTTGGGGAAACTTTGAATCCCCTACTCGCAATGTGAATATTGAGCATATTTTGATCTTTACATGAATGAATGGTCTATTTCACTGATACTTATTTATATTTTATGGGTTTTCAATCTATTGAGTTAATTTCCATACATGGATGAATGATGTTTATCATATATCTTTGAATGTGTGTTGAGTCTAGTGGATTGAAGTCTATGAATAATTTTGTTCAGTTTTTCTTTCATGAATGCTGTATTATTTTAGACGGCTCCGGAATGAGATTCTAAATGTGCAGTAATTGTGATTTTAGGACTAGAGTGTGGAGTGAAATGGATGAGATTTGGGTTGTTTGGCTCCGGAATGGGAAGGCAAACCAAACTTAGGATGTTAGACCCGTGCATAGGCTAGTTGTTGGGCTGGCTCCGGAGTGGGAAGTTTAGCAACTAGAATAGCTGGTTTCGGAATGGGATGCTTGGGTTAAAAGGGTTATTCCGAATTTGTTCATGTATACCTTAAGATAAAATTAATTCACAGTGGGTATGGAGTGGATGAGTGAACCTAAGCAACGTTTTAATTTCTATACATTTTCATACTTGTTGATTTTTTTGAATTAAATACATACTCAATTTACTGTTATTAGAATTAAATTTCCTTTCATTGCATATTTTAGTTTTTAAAGTTTATATTATACAAATTAAACAACTCATACACACTAAATTGGGAATTCTTTAGCATACAATTAATTTTCACAGTTCTCACACACACGATTCCCTTGGGTTCGATATTGAGGGTCCTAACTATACCCTACTTTATTACTTGTCGATCTAGTGCACTTGCTAGGGTCGCAACAAGTTTTTGGCGCCGTTGCCGGGGAATTTGGCGTTGTTAGTAAGCTGTGATTATTGTTTGTATGTGTTTTCTTTTTCTTATTTTATTTTTCTTGATTCTTTTCAGTTGAAATTGGTGCATGAACAAAACAAGACGAGCAATTACTGCCTTTTGATTCTGAAATCGAGAGGACCCTACACCAAAGAAGGAGAGCTAATAGAGATAACGAGATGGAGTATGATCCTCCTCTTGATGAGTTTCCTCCCGAGAATGAACAAGTGCCAAGGGCACATGAACAAATGCCAGAGGCAATCAGAGAAGAAATGCCTAGGTAAAGGACTATAAGAGACTACGCTGTGTCAAGGTGGAATGAAGATCATCGAACAATTGTATTACCGAGAGGAGTGCAATTTGAGCTCAAGCCAGCCACCATTACTATGGTACAGAGGAATCAATTCTCTGGTTTAGAAGTAGGGGATCCAGCTCAGCATATCGACATATTTCTGGAAGTTAGTGACACTGTTCAAATTCTGGGTGTTAGTACGGATGCAGTAAGATTGAAGCTGTTTTCATTTACATTGATTGGCAAAGCAAGAGAGTGGCTACAAATGTTACCACGACAGTCAATATGGTCATGGGATTAGATGCAAGAAAAGTTTTTAATGAGATTTTTCCCTCTAACAAAGACTGCAAGCATTCGAAATAACATCATGGGGTTCCATCAAATGAATGAAGAGCCTTTTCACGAGGCCTGGGAGAGGTTTAGGAGACTATTGAGAAGCTGTCCGCATCATGAGATAGCAGTTTATCAACTGGTGACCATCTTTTATGCTGGAGTTACACCTCAAACAAGGTCATTATTGGATGCAGCATCAGCAGGATCTTTCTTAAACAAGTTATCTGAGGACGCTTTTCAGTTGTTGGATGAGATGACGGCAAATGACTCTCAATGGACTGCCCTTAGAGCAGTCCCAAGGAGGCAAGGCTTACACAATGTGGATGAAGTGGCATTGTTAAAAGCCCAGTTAGAATTGGTAAAGAAAGAGTTGAGCGGGCTGAAAGTTCAAAATGTGGTTGCAGTAAATCAAGGGAGCCACGAAATTGGAGCGACCTGAAGCTGAAGCATCTTCCTTATCCTCCGAGCAGTACACTGCTCTTAATACCAGACTTGACAGCATTTCTCAGAGGATGGACTCCGGGTTCACATCCATCAAGCAGCGGATGGACGACATTGTTACAGCTCTCGGGATGCTGCAATCCCGATTCGATATCCACTTTCCGCCTCCACCACCGCCCTCCTCGCCATGATTTCAGGGATTTTTCCTCCACTCATCACTCCCTTGTTGTTTATACTCTTTTGGTGTTTTGCTGGGGACAACAAAAGTTTTAAGTGTGGGGTGAGGGTTTGAGGATGAAGACTTTTTGACTTAGTTTTTCCTGTTGTTGTTTCTTTCTAATTGTTGTTTTTGTTGTTATTTCTTTCTAATTGTGGGATGTTTCTTTTTAGTTTTTGCTGTTGTGTTTTGACTGTAGTTTGCTAATTGAATTTTTTTTTATGTTTTTGATTGTTTGATTTTGGTTTTAGTTCTTTTCTTTTGTGTTTGATAGTTGCATTATGTGAGAAACCACAATGAGAATTGAATTTATTTGTATTCAATTAATTAATACTAAGATTACACTACCTATATATATAAAGAGAAAGGTAAGATTACAGCTATAATCTAACTGTCACACACTACAATATACAACTGTATAACAGCTGTATTCCTTATTTTCTAACACTTCCCCTCAAGCTGGAGCATAAATTTTAATTATGTTTCAGCTTGTTACAAATTTATTTCTTGATATAAATTTCAAAACATAAATTCAAACTTCAAAACATGAAAAACAAATGCAAAACTCTCTCCAAACGAAGTCTACAAATAATCCATGCCGTAAGCTTCAACCCGAAACGAAGATCAAGTGCAACTCTCTCCAAACGAAGCCTACACAAATAACCAGTGAATAGGCTTCAACACGAAAGGGAGATCAAGTCCAACTCTCTCCAAATAAAGCCTATACATATCCTGTCATATAAACTTCAAAAAAAAATGGAGAACAAAATTTAACACCAATACCCATAAATGACAAAAGCAACAATAAGGCAGCAACGTGAACCCAAATTAATTGTGACTTGACTGGGACAATTGCTGCTACACCTGGCCAACAATATTCCCCTCAACAATATAAGTCAACATGTCTTTGAAAACAGAAATAGAAACCACACCAAGAAGCAAGAACCAGCAGGTACACTAAGCTGCTCAAACAATAGATTTGAAGAAGAAAAGTAGCCAGCACCCCATCGTGATCCAATTCTTCGACCACCGTAATATAAATTTACCAAGACGTCTGCTGCTGCAAACTTCAAACTTTGAACTTCTTTATAAACAATTGCCAAGGCATAGATCTCAACACCCCACATTTATGAGCCTGTTGGTCTATGAATAATAATAAAATTATTAACAAATATTATCTTTGTAATTAAGGGCTCAATCTTTTGCAAAGTCTCTGTAGGTAATTAAAAAAAAACTGGACCCTCATGATTAAAGTTGTAATAAAGATTCCCTCTCCAAGAAAGGGTAACAAATATTTTTCCAACCCAAGAATTGGAAAAGCCTTTGATTACAGAGACATCATTTGCTTCACCATGTGCTCCTTTTTATTTTTTTTTCTTTTATCTTCTTCACCTCATTAATTCTTTATCGTCTGAAGGAAATAGATCTGCTTCAAGCACAATATTTGACAGACTTGCACAACCCCGATCCACGATGACCACAATAAATGACAAAAGTTTGCCACCACGGCAGATAAAACGCATTGCAAGAATGCAGAAGAAGAATCAAGGAACTCCAAAACTGCAGATCTGATCAACACGAGCTCACGGAAAACGAAAACTGCAGATCTGGATAAAAGACGAGCTCATGGAGCTCTAAAATTTGCAGATCCCTTTGTCACCGGAATTGTTGACCCAAGAACAGTAACGGGATCTCAAAATTGAGAACCCAGAACAAACAGACCACCGGAACTGGTGATCCAAGAAGAACAGTCCCAAAGAACAGAAACCCAGGGAATTCTAAATTCAGAAAACCCACAAGAAATGAGGGAAACTCAACCTTCAAACAAGAAAAGATCCAGAAAAGAGCCAAAAACTCTGATACCATGTGAGAAAATACAATGGAAATTGAATTTATTTGTATTCAATTAATTAACACTAAGATTACACTACCTATATATACAAAGAGAAAGGTAAGATTACAACTATAATCTAACTGTCACACACTACAATATACAGCTGTATTCCTTATTTTCTAACACATTACATTTTGCATTCCTTTAGTGTCGATTTAGTTTAATTTCTTAGGTTGTTAATTACTCTTGCAATTAGCCTGAGCTTGCTAGTTAATCTTGTTTTGAATCAATTTGAACTTAAAATTTGAACTGCTTATTTAGGAGGTTTGAGTAGCCAGAGAGTAGTAGTATTGTTCAAGGAAGTTCTTTTTTTGAATTGATCTTGATTAATTATATACATTCAATTTCTAACTTAATGAGCACAGTAGGCTAAGTTTTATGAAATTAAAACCAGTGAGTAAAAGCATTTGAGTGAAGAAATTCTGGAATAGTTAGAACCTTACTCATCACCCTTCGAAACAAATATTCAACTCAGATAAGATTAGAATATGACCCAGACAGCCTTTTTTGGTAACCAATTTTTAAAAATGACTTTTGACCTACCCTTAGTAAATTTTACCATTGTTAGCCCCTTTGAGCTTAATTGGTATGCTAAAAGCGTACTATTTATTTTTTCTTAATTACACTTATGCTAAACCATGTAGTCTAAAATGCCTTTGTCTGTCCCATTTTGGAATTGGCCACTCTAGGTTGGGAAATAAAATTTGCATGTTAGGTTTGATAAATTTTTAATTATCAGTTAAGAAGAAAAGGGAAGTTGAAATTTTTTAGGGATTATTGAGCTTAAACGTTCTAAATATCTTGGGACAAGGTTGATAAACAATTAATGTTTTTGGTGCCTTTCTTAGTAAGTGAATGAAAGTTTCACTATTTAAAAAAAAATTCAGTTATATTGCTGCAGAAAATAAGTGTGGGGTACCTAGCATTTATAGGAAGTGTCATTTATCTTGCTTCCTACAATTTTGAGAATCCAACTAATGTCCTGAGATTAGTTTCCCTTCTTACAATGATAGAGCATGAATTTTTGAAGGGGTTATTCTCTTGAGAAAGTTGGGTGAGTTGTATTTTTGGATAGTGTAGCTAATTCTGTTTTGCTAACCTTATCAAATTTTTTTTTGGAACATTTGCTCTATCCCCATTACAACCTTAATGTAAGTCCTGGTGATCCTGTTTTGTTTTAAGTTGTTTAGTGGAGATGACTCTTGTGGTTCAGGTGCTAAAGGAAAGGCTTATGACTGTTCTGATTTGCAAGCGCCAAATTGTGTAATTCTCTGTTTGCTTGATTGCTGGAATTTACTGGTAGTTTTGGTTTTTGAAAGAAATTAAATCTGTTTTTGCCTCGCACACACATACAAGAAATTGTATGGTATAGATCAGTTTGAGTCTTTTTAATTGAATTCTTCATCTGAGTGTCTTCTACTAAGTGTTGCTAGAATCTCTCTGAATTTGCTTGTTCTTTTTGTGGAGTTTGAATTTTCAAGATTGTGGATGATTCGTTTGCTAGAGGGCAAGCAAAAAGCTAAGTGTGGGGTAGTTGATAATCTTGTTTTTAGTGTTTATTTTCTGGATAATTTTGTGCGTTTTAGTGTCTCATCTTGCATGCTTTTAGGGTTTTAAGGCTATATTAGTGTTTCTTATACTTATTTTAGTTATTTTGGTTAATTTAAAGTTTTTAGGTGATTAATGGTCTTAAATTTCACTTTTTGCAGGAAATTTTGCTAAGGCACGGCTGAGATAAGATGTCCCAGCCGTGTCCAATGCAGATGGCAAAACTCACCGTTTCACCAATGGCCATGGCCGAGACAAAATGTCCCAGCCGTGCCCAATCCAGGAGCCAAAGCGCACCGTTTCATTAAAGGTCGCGGTTGAGACAAAGTGTCCCAGCCGTGGCCACTGCAGATTTCAAAACACGCCGTTTCATCAAAAGTCGCGGCTGAAACAGAACTATCCCAGCCGTGGCTATGGCATCCAGAAGCTTGCCAAGACTGAGACAAATTGTCCTAGCCATGCCCTTTCCTTCTGTCGCGGCCGAGACAAAAGTGTCCCAATCGTGGCCTCTTGGATAGCTCTATAAAAGCTGCGAAATTTTCTGCTTAGAGGGAGTCTTTTCTAGGGTTTCGTGCTTAGAGTGTTTAGGTAGAGTAGAAAACGCAGTTTTTCATATTTTGTGGGTTCTTCATACTTAGATTTTGAGTTTTACTTGTAAAAATTACACTTTTAACTTAGTTTTACTTCAAGAACACAAAGATAGTTATAGTTTTAGTTTCTAGTTTTGAGGATTACTACTTACAATCAAAGTGCCGTTGGAGAAGAAGAGAAGGAGCTTCATCAACTTCAAATCTTCAGCTTCAAATGGGTTTTATAGTTCTCACTCTTACTTTGTTCATTTTTTACATTATGAATAGTAAGTAGTTGTCTTTGTTGCTTGGGGAAGCTTTGAATCCCTGCTCACAACGTGAATATTGAGCATATTTTGATCTTTACATGAATGAATGGTCTATTTCACTGATACTTATTTATATTTCATGGGTTTTCAATCTATTGAGTTAATTTCTATACATGGATGAATGATGTTCATCATATATCTTTGAATGTGTGTTGAGTCTTGTGGATTGAAGTCTATGAATAATCTTGCTCAGTTTTTCTTTCATGAATGCTGTATTATTTTAGACGGCTCCGGAATGGGATTCTAAATGTGCAGTAATTGTGATTTTAGGATTAGAGTGTAGAGTGAAATGAATGAGATTTGGGTTGTTTGGCTCCGGAATGGGAAGGCAAACCAAACTTAGGATGTTAGACCCATGCATAGGCTAGTTGTTGGGCTGGCTCCGGAATGGGAAGTTTAGCAACTAGAATAGCTGGCTCCGGAATGGAAAGCTTGGGTTAAGAGGGTTATCTCGAATTTGTTCATGTATACCTTAAGATAAAATTAATTTACAATGGGTATGCGGTGGATGAGTGAATCTAAGCAACATTTTAATTTTTATAAATTTTCATACTTGTTGATTTTTCTGAATTAAATACATACTCAATTTACTGTTATTAGAATTAAATTTCCTTTCATTGCATATTTTAGTTTTTAAAGTTTATATTATACAAATTAAACAACTCATACACACTAAATTGAGAATTCTTTAGCATACAATTAATTTTCACAGTTCTCACACACACGGTTCCCTTGGGTTCGATATTGAGGGTCCTAACTATACCTCACTTTATTACTTGTCGATCTAGTGCATTTGCTAGGATCGCAACAAGTTTTTGGCATCGTTGTCGGGAAATTTGGCGTTGTTAGTAAGCTGTGATTATTGTTTGTATGTATTTTTTCCTTATTTTATTTTTCTTGATTATTTTCAGATGAAATTGGTGCATGAGCAAAACAAGACAAGAACAATTACTGCCTTTTGATCCTAAAATCGAGAGAACCCTACATCAAAGAAGGAGAGCTAATAGAGATAACGAGATGGAGCACGATCCTCCTCGTGATGAGTTTCCTCCCGAGAATGAACAAGTGTCGAGGGCACATGAACAAATGCCAGGGGCTGGATGATAATTCTCTCAACATGATTTGAAGAAAAACCATTTTGTTAGATCAATTGATGTTGTGGTTGTACATGAATTAATGGAATACTTTCTGTCTATGCTTTCTATACTAATAAGCAAAGGGGCTGGAGCATCCTACATCTAATAAAACTTTTTATAACCCCTACAGCAGTAGTGGAAGTTATTCAGATGCTTCACTCTAATGAAAGATTCATCTTCAAGAATAAAAGAGGTTTTGTCTTTGTTCGTGCTTTCATCTCGGAACTAGATCTGCATGTATCAATGCTGGGACTTTGGCTGTAGCAGATGCAGGAGTACCCATGCGTGACCTTGTTACTTCCTGTAGTTCTGGATACCTCAATGGCACTCCTCTGCTGGGTAACTTCTGTGCAATTGGATGTGTGCAATTTCACTTTTCAGTGATGACCAAATTTTATCATATTGAAGTTGAGATTTATCTAAACTGCAGATTTAAACTATGTTGAAGACGGTGCTGGGGGTCCAGATGTTACTGTTGGAATTTTACCTAAGTTGGACAAAGTGACTCTTCTTCAGGTTTTTTAAACTTTAGTTTCTTGCTTTGTGCCTATGTTGCTGTAAAAGCTTGCCTTACGTTGGTGGAAGTTTAGATTGAGTAATTACTTTCTGAATAACACAAATTGTTATGCAACTTCTTTTATAGTTGTCTTAGCATGATTATCTTGCTTTGGTGTGACAAGGTTGGTTTAACAACTCTGCTTTTCGTATTTTTCTAGCAATACTGAAGAGTTTTGTTAATGTTTTGGAGCATCTTTTATTTTTTATTACTTAATTACCCGGTGTTCATCATCTATACTTTTTACATTACTTGCATGAAACTGAGATTAACATTCTGGGGTCTACTTGATAGTAGCGTTTTGCATAAGATCAAAGTTAAGCTTAGAACATTTATTTGGTGCAGATGGATGCTAAGTTGCCAATTGATATATTTGAAAATGTTATGCAACTTGCTATTGAAGGCTGCAAGGCAATAGCAAAGTACATCCGAGAAGTAAGGAATATTTTCCCATTGAGTGTATTTTGATTATGTGTCCTGGAAATCAATCTCTTGCTGCATTTTTAATTTCATTGTTAATTTAAGAAGAGCATGTGTTGCACCTTTTTTTTTAAAAAAAAAAAAAGAGTTCTCTTGGCAGGTGTGTTGCTTGACAGTACCAAGCAACTGGAATACAGCAGAGGCATATAGATTGTAACTAGTAAGAATTCAAATCAGCATGCTCCTTATTTGATGAGGGCTGCAATTTTAAACTTTTAAGCACAAGTTGTTTGCAGTGCTCATAATCAAGCAAATTCTGATTTTGGTTGATATCGGATCATGAACAAACGATTGCCAAGTTGCCATGTTTCTTGTGCCTTATATTTATGCCAGCTACAGGAGGCCTTGCACCCACACAGCCTACGAGAGTGGCTAGCATGTTACATTCATTTTGCGAGTTTTTAACCCGGGATCGAACTTTCTGGTCTTTCCTAGTTTTTATTTTTACCTTGAAAAAATATGATACATGTACTGGCATTTGTTTCTCGATTTGATTTGTCATCAGATTTCAATATTCCATTAAAATTGCTAATTTATTATTATAATGGAGCATTTGTTTAAAGAATATTCACAGGAGAATGTATGTTAGATAAATTGTCTTGAAAAAAAAAACATTTTCAAAGAAATTTTCTTATTTGAACCTAGAAAAGATGAGATGGACTGATGACTAAATTTATTTAGGAACGTACGCTGAAGGAGTGATATGTGATGGTAGGAGCTTTCTCCTTCAACTAGAGCACTGTTGGAGCTCCAGATGTAAAAGTACCTTTAATTAGAGCAGTTTTGCTTTCTATAACATAATTTCAGAACAGAAAATTCAGACAATAAATCTGATTTTCTTCCCAAAAGCACGTTAGAATATTTTCAATGAAAAGATCATATTGTCCAGTTAAATTTAATTTAAACTAGCAACAATTAAATAACTGCTGATTACTGTCCAGAAAAAAATAATTAATAAATAATTAAACTAAATTATGTATTAATTTCTGATTTTAATTAATTCCTTAGGTGGACCAAGGCTAGGCAAGTACCAATCTTTTCCTATAAATTATTATTATTATTATTATTATTATTATTATTATTATTATTATTATTATTATTATTATTATTATATAATGTATAGTCAAATTTTGTTTCCCTCCTATCACTTTAATTTAAAAATGTACTACAATCTACGTGTAGGAATGATCACGGAGCGGAGAATTCCCGTCCCTGGTGGAGAACCACCTCGAATGGGGTGAAAAATCCCCAAAAATTTTCTTGTAGAGATGGGAACGGAAAAAAAGTATTCTCCGATTTAGAATTCGGGATGGGGACGGAAATTATGATTCCCGCTCCGAAATTTTTTCGCCCCCAAAATTTAATTAATAAATTTAATTATATTTATATAATTTATTTTTAAATTATATTTAATTTTAGTTTTATCAATTGTTAAAATTTATATTACTTCGATTTGTAATTGAATTTATATTTTTAATTATTAAATATTATATTTCAATTATAATTAATTATTAAATATTATATTTTAGTTATAATTAAATTTTTTTAAAAAATAAAAATATTTTTAATACGGAGACGGAAAATGTGGAGATTTTTCCCTCGTAATACTATTGGTTTCCGCTCCCGCCCCGCCCCGCGATCATTCCTATCTACATGTGTTTATTTAAGACTTAATATCACTTAAAACTAATACTAAATTTTTTTTATTGTTTTTAATAATTATTTGAGTCACTTTCTTTAAGTTTTTCCACCTAAAAAATCTTAATTAATAAATATTTAATTGAAATGTTAAATTGGAAAATAATAGTCTCAAAAATATAAAATCATTTTAAAATATGTTTAAATATTTTGTACAAACTTACACTCTTTTCAAAATATAATTTAATATTTTAAAATATAATATTTTTACATTTAAAATTTAGGCCAAATATAAAACCTCTACTGGCTCAGTGAAAAAATAGACAATTAAAATCGGATATTGATGTATTTATAAATCATTTTTTATCAAATAATACTAAGTCCAAGGAGCATGCATTTCACAGGCGATGACATGACATTATGTCCAATAAGCTGGTGACATGTGTCAATGTGTTAAATGTACACCCCATCACCATGCGGTTCTTTCTCTTGTTTCTTCCTCTCTCTCTTAAATTCTGGCAAATTAGCGGAGAACGGAGCCGATTATGCGGTGGTTCCAGCGACTCGACTTTGGCGTGGCTGGATCTGTTCGGTTGGAGTCGATATAGGAGTTTTTTTTATCACCCATAAAGAGTTGGAGTCGATCTGGATCTGTGTTTGGTACTGGAGGAGATGCATCGGCCAAGTAAGACGGGGGATGCGGCGGAGTTGCTAGCCACCACTGATCCAAGCTTTCGTCGGCCACAGTAGCTTTTCGTCGACTTCCATTGATCCAAGGTTTCGTTGGTTTCTCATACTGGAGGAGATCTAGCTTATTTATTTATTTTTTTCTCTCTCTCGGGCTTTTCCTCATTACTATTTTGGGAGAAATTACTATTTGTTTACAGCAAATTTGCTCAATTTTTTTTAACAATTTCATAACTTTTCTTCTCTCTTAACATATTTATCTGAAGATTTGGTGTTGGTTATGGTGGCTATTTGAGGTTGAAACTACCTTTTGAATACGCAGATCGGGATTGATATGAATGTTATATTTGAGGTTGAAGTTTTACCTTTAATAGATTGGATTTAAGGTCCTCGACAAACATGAATATTATGTATTGAGATTGTTGTTAGGTTATTTAACGTAGCCAGTAAGAAATAACACGAGACAAACATTGATAGATTTTATTTCAAATTGAAATTGCAGAACATCGAATCAAATGGGAAACCAATTGTGAGTCGAAAACAGAAAGATTAAAAAAGAAGAAGAGAAATTAGAAGCCAGGAGGCTTGTAGGCAATGAAACTGATGCACTGGACTTGCCGAACATTGTCGAATCCAATAATTCTGGTAAAGGATTCAAGGTAAGCTTTCTTAGCCTCCTCAAGCTCTTTCAAAGACCTAAGCTGCATCTGTGCATCCAAACATCGGCAGCTTCCACATTGCCCCTTTCACGTGCTCTATTGGGCGTGAATTACAATCTCTTTGCCATGTCAGCATAAATGGTTCAAATGTATGTCATTATCTAAGTTAAAGTGTTTATTTGGCTATTCAGCTAATATAGGTGTTTAAATAAAAAAAATACTGTCAAGTTGGAGTACCAAATTATATATTTAGCCTAAAATTTAAATTCAATATTTTTCAATTACAATTTTATCTTTACTTTATTTTGTTATGTTGGATAAAAAACAAAAGTTGTTTTCAAATGTAAAAAAACAGGCCTGGTAAAATTGGCCCGTACCTAAAATTCTGCTTGAAAAAAAATGATCAAAATTCAATTTAATCCGAAAAATATCCATTTAGAGTAGACCAACCCAAAAATCATCCACCCCAACAGTCCGTTTGGATCAAGAACATATGCCCAATGGGCCTCTTCCTAATTCTTCAGTTTACCCGAAGTCTGCCTCCTTCCCAATTCTCACAAAATCGCGATTAGTTAGGTAATAGCGTTCTCTCCCTCCGTCAGTCCTCCCACTTGGTGCCTCTGTCCCTCTTCACTGTCCGGTCGTTGCCAATCTCTGGCTCGCTTGTTCATCGCTTTTTCTTTGCTTGCTTTCTTCTCCTCCAATTTGCCCCCGGCTTCTGTTGCTTTTGGCATTTAGGCGATTTTGTAAGTGGCTGTTTGAAGTCTTTGCCTTGGTTCCGCTTTAGGAGATTTTGTTTCGACAAGGTAATTGCAGTTCTTATACTTAATGATTCTTTTCTTGATAAATTATTAAGCAGCTGATTGAATTTTGGATTTTTGAAGTCATGAATTTACTGTGTTTTTTGGCGATGGTAATTGTATTGGTTTTAATAGATATAATACATATATCTAACTATTTAATTAGAAGCATTTACTGACCATTTAACTCTACTTGAGGCCTCGAATGGCAATTTGAGCTCTTTCATTGTGTCTACTAATCCCATAATGTTCAAGTATATAGTATGATATGGGTCTACTTTTGCATAGCCTTTGATGTGCTTTTAAGAGTTGGATACCCATAATGGTACTGAAGACAATTATATTGATTTGTGCTTTTGTTGTTCCATTTTAGTTCTTTATTGTGCATGCTAAGTTTGTCCGATTCAATGGGTCTTCTGTGTATTCTTTGGGTTGATGTAGTCTCATGTTGCACATGTATGTGCACGTACTAGCTTGATTTTGATATGTTGATGCTGCAGAAAATGCCATCTTGATCACTCTTTTATCTCTTTTTTCTTCTTCCTGCAAAATTTTCAAATGAAATTGAATATTGCTTCCTGCCGCTGCAATTCGTGGACTGCTCAATCATTAATTAAAATATAGTAGTCATTTGGGAGATGAAGAAAAGTGTTTTGTATTTTTATTTGTGTTTTGATAATGGCTTTGCTCTCATTTCCATTCTCCTTTCATAAATATACAATTGAAGTTTTTTAATGTCATTGCAGCCTATCAGTTGATAAAATAGCTGTGAAGCTTATGATTTTGGTGTAACAATAGCATAGTAAATTTTGCTCATGTCTGGCCCCTATTCGATTCTGAATGATTAATTAATTCATGTTTGGTTTGTTGGTGAGCTTACTCCTCTTGAGATGAATGCTAGTGTTATAATTCAAGGGGTTAGTTTTACCCGCTGTCATTGAACTTATGCCAAAATTATGCAACAATAATAAAAAAAATCTCATAATAATCACTGAACTATGTAAATATATACACAAAAATTACTTTGACTGGTTTCTGGCAAGAGAAAAGCCGGAAAGTTCAGCAAGTATATCTGGTCAGCACATCATGCACACATGGCATTCAGCATGATATCATGTCAATATGATACATGTCATGGTTGCCATGTCAGCGCACATGTTGAAGAAAATTTTTTAGACATGCCATGTCAGCATGCCCACTTGGCCTCGAATGTACATAATATCTTATCAAAATGCAACACATGTCAATTAGAAAGCTTGAAAAGTAAAAGTGAAAAAGTTGATAAGAAAATACTCTATTATACAATAAATCCAAAGAAAAAGTAATCTGAATTTTCAAAATTAAGAAAAAAAAAACAAATGATAAAAGTAAAAGACATTGGCTTTAAAGTCTAAACTCTAAAGGAATCCCTAACTCTCAAATTTTGAACACGAAAAAGATGGTGGCTTTTCCTTGAAGGACGGTGAGGCTTATGTCTTAGCAAGCCACTTTAGATCTAAATGAAGCATTTTTCTTCATCAATTTATCACTTTAATAGGTTCGTGCAAGGCAAATCTGAAGCAAGGTTGTATCATTTTCTAAGCTAGTTAAAGTGAAAGTGAGAGGTGGGGCTACCGTGCTTAAAGTTTTTGTGGCAGCATTGTTCGCACTGAGTCATGGAAGCTTGAGATTCAAAGGGCTGGCAAAGGAGGTGTTGAGGGAGATAGAAGAGAGAGGAAGCCAAAGAGAGAGAGAGAGAGAGCCAAGAAAATGTTGCAGATGATGAGAGGGAGAGATGAGGAAGATGAAGAGATCAATTAGGAAGGTGTGTTGGAATTGGGTGGGACTTAGCCGGAGCCGGTACCGAGTGGATGGAGGTGCTAGAAAAAGGAAATGCCCAAACTCCACTAATTTTCGAATGTAAAGTTTGTAATTAATAATTTTTATGGTTGTGGGGTCTTAGTTTTAGTTGAAGGTGTAAAGATAGGAATATTTTTGTGATTTTTTTTTTAAATTAAATTGACTGTAAGGAGGTGATTTAAGGTTTTGGAACAAAGATATCAAATGCAATGTCCATAAGCATTAGTTCATGAGTTGAGGTTGATTAGGTTGAGTTTGCTTGTTATTTCTATTATGGCTTTGATCTTGATAGCGTGACCATTTTGTGGAAGAGACTGTTAGTTGAGAATGATACTTGGAAGTTATTTTTGTTATGGCTACTTGAAGCACAGTAGCCCCACAAGAAATTTGACTTTTCAACCCTTCTAATTGACATGTGTCGCATTCTAATAGGATCTTATGTACGGTCTAGGTCACGTGGAAATGTTGAAGTGGCATGTCCAAAAAAAATTTTGTCTATGTGTCATGTTGACATGGTATCATGCTGATGTCATGTGTGCATGATGTGCTGAATGGATATATCAATTGAATTTTTTGGCCTTTCCCTTGCTGAAAATCGGTTAAAGTGATTTTAGTATATACATTTGCAAAGTTTAGTGATTATTATGAGAATTTTTTTTATTACTATTGCGTAATTTTGTTATAAGTTCAATGATTATGGGTAAAATTAACCCTAATTCAAGAGCTTACATAAGCTGTAGTTATTATTAATGAAAAATAGATGTTGCGGACAAATGTCTAAATAGGACATTGAATCCAACAGTTAGTATGAGACTGAATGCTACAGTTGATTTTAACGTTGGAACGTGGAAAAAAAAAATCTAAGATCACAATTTATAGGGCATTCGGTTTTCTTTTAGTTTAACGTCCAAATTAGCTAAATACGAAGTCTATCTCTTTATTATGGATCTTATACTCAGTAAATAATCAAATAATTGAGAATAAAGAATGCATAAATAGAAATTGGTTTGGTGAACTGGTGGTTTGATGTTAACAAACAAAATAGAAAGACAATGAGAGGTATGGTTTTCAAAATCACAAGTTCTGGTTCTCTTGATGTCTATTTGGTGATTGTTTGAGTAGTTGTGAAGAATAGAGATGAGAAATTCTTAAGAAGAGCAATTGAAGAAGCATATATAGGAGTTGAAAGTAGGCATGGAGTTCCATTTGGAGCAGTGATTGTGCGAGATGAGGAAGTAATTGTTAGCTGTCCAATGTGCTTTAGTGCTATCCTTGTTTCATATTATGCATGTTTGCATAGATCCATCTGGGCTGCAAAGCAATCCATCTGAGCCAAAGATATGATCCATTTATGCCAAATATGTAATTCATTTGGGCCAATATACATTAAATACATGGGTTATTTGGATATTAGCTCATTTATAATTCATATTTTTTGGTACATTTATAATCCGTCTATCCGGTTGCTACCTCTAGTAAAAAGTACTTATTTTTTTTATCTGAAAATGGTTTTAAATGGAAGTTTATTATTTATATTTTATGGACTTTTAAAGTTAATAGTTATATTTATATTTTTATCTAATTTGCCTAAAACACTATTATCAACATGAATGATACTAAAAGTAGGAAAATTGATAAAAGTGATTTTATTGAGTTTTTTAAAAAATAAAAATAAAAAAAAGGTAAAATGCAACAAAATAAATTACACCAAACGTGTGGGAAAACAACTCCCCTAAATCCTCTTTGAGCAGTGGAATGATACTAGAATGAACTGAATCATGTCACTGAAATTTTTCCCCCTCTATCAAAAGCCAAATTAGCAAATTTATTAGCTACCGAATTCACCTTTCTATAAATGTGATGAACCTGCATATCTCATTCTTTTACCATTAAACACTTAATTTTTTAAACAACATTCTTATTCGCAATAAAATTACCCAATTTTTGCATAAAGGTTGGACCAAACTATTATTGCCAACTGAACAATAATTTTTCGCTAGTCTTGCCCTCAAACATTTTGAATTCAATAAAAGACTCAAAATAATTAAGTATTAAATTGTTAAATTTCGGATGATAGAGTTTTTTAATTGTGAATTAATTAAAATATTAGAAGTTTATTTTATAGTTATTCTTGTTGGTAGTATTTATTTTTTGAAAAGAGAAAAAAAAAATAAAGTTGAGGGTTATAGTTTGAGCTATTGATAAATTGGGGGGTTTTAGAAGAAACAAAAAAGTAGAGCATAAGAATTTAATTCTCCCTCCAGGTCTCCCCATTTTCCCCATCCTTGAGCCGGTGGCGAGAAACCATCGACACCAAAGACTGCATGACTCATTGGTAGAACAGTATCTGGCACAAGAACTCTTCAGTAATTTTAAGTTCCTGCTTCTGTTTGTTTCTAATCCTCTCGGCTTTTGTGAAATTTTTAGTAGCTTTTCTTTTGCCTTGTTGTGGGATTCATTAATAGTGCTTCGTGAATTTTCCTTCTGCATTTCATTGTTATTGACCTGAATTTATTTATTATTTTTGCTTTATTTCTTAAATTTTGAGTTGGATTGGAGTTAATGGAAGTAAGTGAGAGTAGAATAATTTAGAGTAATTGAGTTAGTCTATAAAATTATTTTATAAAAAATACAGAGTAACTGAGAGTAAATTCTCATTCTATATGAGCTAAAATATTTACTTTCAATTTAGAAATAAATCCGAGTAATTCTATATTTTTAATTTAGAGGTACTTTCAATTACTTTATATCTATATTTATTTTAAATTTATCAAATAATGAAAAGTAAATAAATTTACTCTAATTCCATTTACTCTCAATTACTCTACTCTCATTTACTCTCATTCAAATAAAGGTTGAGTCTGCAAGTGCCCAAATAAGCTCATGGAACTTGCTTTGCATTGATGTTCGTTATTACCTAAAATTTATTTGTACGTTTATAATTTGATGATTATTCAAATTGACTTTTGAATTTTGTTATGAGGGAACTTTGTATCTGTGTGGTTCCGAGAAAGGGCAGTAAAATCAGAAAGAGACAAAGATAGAGCTGAATGTAGACTCTCCTTATTAATCATCAACAGCTTTTTAATATTCATAGGTGCAGGTTTTATAGCATTTTTAGTTCTTAGGTACACTGCTAGTAACTAGCAGAATCAAAACAGATAATAAATTAAAAGCTAAACACTTGCTAAGCTAACCTATCATTTTTTTAAACAACAGATTCATCATTTAAGTAGGTTTAACTTGAGGTGAGAAACAGCTCCCAATTACTTTGAGAAGGTTGGTCTCCTAGGGTTATCATGTCTCGGTTGAGACTTCCTTTACAGTTGGTCAGTCTACTATCTCGCTGAGTGATTTGGAAATTCCTCCAAAATCTAATAGAATTGAGGACATTCAGTCCAAATCTGAAACATTGTTGGCAGTTGAAATCATAGTCGATTGGTTCGCTAAGAAACCAATGACATCATGTTTTTGCAGGACATCAGTTTTGTTCTTTCTCAAATGGTTCCAAAGCTAATTTGTGTTTATTTTTTATTTAGTTTTGAAATATATTTCTATTATGGAGGGATTTATCAAGCAATTAAATTTTTAGATCTCTCAATTAGATAATCTTGTTATCATTATTTCATTACTTTCTTATTGAATTTTAAAAGAGAGTGTAAGTAACACACTTAAGAGCTCATGAATAAGTCCTTGATATGTGAAATATAAAAATTTGTGCATTACCCAAATGGCGTGGAAGTGAATAGGTAGAACACATAGGTTCACGCGCTTAAGTATGGGTTTTTTGGGTAGTGTTCTCTGTAAATAATAAAGATGCTAAATCTTAGAAGTGCTTCTATTCTTGTCCTTGCCATGATTTCTATTCTTTATACTGAGTTATGCTTTTGTGCAGGAAAAAATAAAAAGGAAAAAAAAGAAAATGACAAAATTTCTACCTCAGGTCTAAATGAGTCATTTTTAGTCTTACATCAGCTGTTGAACATGTTGAAGAATGTATATGAATCTGTTGCTGTTACACCCAATACCCGTCCTGATAAAGGGCTAAATACCGAATGTTACATCAACTAATATTTTAAAATCAAATTTGTCTTAATATTATAATTCATACAGAATTTTTGAACTGTCAATATTTTTAGGGAAAAACAAACAGAGTTTTCCCTATGCGGGTCATGATATTGAGGGCGTTACGGTTACACTTTGGTTAGGGCTTAGAATGCATAAACTCTTATTGCTATCCACCTAATTAAATGTATTGCTTTTAAACTCAACTCCCATTAGAATGCGAAAATGTTGTCTGCGCTGTTATCCTGGAAACTTATGAATTATGGAAAGATGAGGATAATAATGAATGCAGCTTATACAAAACATAATAACTTTGCAAGCTAAAGGTGCAAAAAGCTCTTCCTTTTTAACATTTAGTAATCACAGTTACAATGTTCTACTTCTGATTATATTTAGAGTCACCGAGTGCATGAGTTATTTTTTCCATGATTAAAAAAACTTTTCAAGTAAAATATACTTGATTTGGTTAGATAGCTATTTCAAACAGAGAAACATGTTGTAAAAAGAAACAGAAAACCTCCAAAGAGCTGTTTTGACTTGTTTTTTCAATTCATTTATTAAGTTCAATTTCTCACCATAGAAGAATTGGAACTAAAAATAAGAAACAGAATTGTTCCCTTCTGGGTCTAATATATCTGAATTTATCTAACTTGAAGTTGTTATGCTTATGTGTATTCTGTTCTCTTTCTTCCCCATATTCATTTCTTATTCATCTGTGCATGTTAAATAGTAAATTTTAATATTTATCTTCTAAAGGTTACACCATTAGCTCATATTTGAATGTTGGATGCCTATGAGAGGTGTTTCGAAACTTCAAAAGCTGATTGTGAGCTATTGTGACTGGGATTTTTTTTTATGTTGTATTCTCTCTCAATATTTTGAATTTTTAATATTATATCGGGTCCTGTCCATTATCTCTGGTGTAGCTACAGTTAACTTTTTTGTGCAAAAGGGGGCCTTAACTGCCTGAAATTGGACCAAGAAAATGTTTAAGGGCTTATCTGCCAATTTTAGATAGGACAGGGGCTGAAATGACCCTTCAGCTTACATCTTTTTGTTGAGCAAACTCAACATTCTTGAGGTTCGTTGCTGATCTTTGCTTATCTATACAGAAACTGGTGTTGCTGCTTTGCACATGTTTTTGTCAAACAATTGACATGGAGGACTCGGAAAGCTCTTCAGGAGAAGTGAGTGATACTGAGCCCAGTTGGAAAGATGCAAATGATGAAGAGTTGCTCTATGCTCCTGGTTCTTTACCCAAGTTGCAATTCAGGCAAATAATCTTATGCCCAACAAACTCATTTTATTAATTTCGCATTCCAGGTTAAATTTAATAATCACATCTTTGTTTTGTTAAAGGAGTGACATTTCAAAGGTTAGATGGAATGATGAGATGGGTATGGCTGAGGTGGTCGAAAAGAAAGGCAAATTATGGACAACAACAGGAATTGTTCGTAGTGCCAGGACCTACTGCTCAATTGAGGAAACTTTGTATGTTGAGTTCAGAAAACCTTTACTTTTGTTGGAGTTTTTGATCTTTTGATGTTTGTCAATGTGGTGAAACTTGTTTTACTTTAGATTTTTGGCTGAATTGGGGGCATTGGTTCTGATGGACGATGAAGATGCTCGACTCTCTCTAAAAGATATATATAGGGAGATGGAAAATGAAAAGAATGGGTGTTGTAGGGAGCTTTTTGAGGTCTATAAGCACCTCAAGTCTCTTGGTTACATTGTTGGGCGTCATGGTGTTCCTTGGTCCATGAAGAGTGTTAAAAGTAATTATTTTCAATGCAGTCAGGCAAGCAGTAGGGACATCATGGATACTGAATTGAAAGACACATCTTCAATTGTAAAAAGACTAAATAATCTGCAGATGGGTAATATAAGTCTGAACTTTGATGTTTATCTTCCAAACAGCAAGTTTAAAAAGTCTTCCCCTGGTGATCCAGCTTTCGTGCTATGCTTAATCAGGTAATTTCTTAGGTTAGTTCTGATAAGTTGATGCGTGCTCTAGGTGTTGATTGGATGTTTTGTTTATTTCGCTAATTGTGTTTTGTTTGCCCATTGAAAAAATTGAAATAATCTTGTAAAATTGACTTGATCTAGTTTTTTTTTTTTTAGGCTTTTGATTCACAAGTGTGAATTTTTCATTAGTGGTCCATGGCACCTGATAACAGCATACTATTTGAGTGCTATCTGTTTACAAACTTCTTTTAATCTTCAAAAAAGTCTCCTTCACAAAATTGGTATTTCGGTATTAGCAACATATACTACAATAATATCCTTGCCGCTAATCTGCTATATCTCTCATGCTTTAGATTCTCAAACCATATTGCCTTTACCTCATATGCTCTTTCCTCAGAACTTACTCTCAATTAGACACCATCAGTTCTCCTAAAGAACAAATAATTATGTACCCTTTTAGCCTGCTATCTTTCAAGAAGCTCTGTTAGTCTCCCAAACATTAAGCTAAAATCACAACCTCCCACCCCCCAAACCAAAAAAAAAGTGCAAATAAGTCCATACCATTTGTACTAGCTGTCTAAAACTACAGCAACTCACTTTTCTCATTTGAATTATTAAACAAGCTCCTCTTTCCTCTGAACTTTTACTATATCAAATCCATTCAGATTTTGGATTGATTGGTTTTCTGATAATGAAGGGACATGCTAAATTTAGTTCGGACCTTGAGGAAAAAGAATATTGTTTCATCTAATTTGGTTGATATCATTTTAAAGCTAACCACTTTCTATGATTTTATCTTGTAGAGATAGTCCTCCATTGAAAGCAAAAATTGAAACCCTTCCAAAACAATGTGGTGGGGTTCCTTTGAAATTTTGTCATGTAGACCATGGGCGTGTCAGCTTTTTTTCCTTTAAGAGGGTAGAGCTTCCTGTGCTTCCCTAACTTCTGGTGCGGATGCAAGAAGAGCAGCTTCAGCTGCAGGGAACAATTACTTATTTTCTATGCTTGCATCAATTCCAAGGATGGCAAAGCTAATTCTGCCTTGCATTTTGATTACTTATCAAAAATTGCAGATCATTCTTCTTGGTGTTGATTGGATGTTTTGTTTATCTGAAAAGTTCTAAGCAGGCTAGAAGACCGCATGTTGCCATCTAAGTGTAATTCATTGTAAAACTTATTTGTTTTGTGTAAAATAACCCAAATATTCACATTAATAATTAGTGAAAAGCTTAAGCAGTAGATGATGCAATGTGTAATCCAAGTATCGAACAATTTTGACCAAGGAGAAGGATGCTTCTTTTTCATCTTCTATACCAGTTGTAGAAGATGTGATATTGATATTTTTGGGACATGTTCTTCAATTGTGTAATTTTTTGCTACTCTTCTTTCCTCGTGAAATTAGCAAGCACGAGAGATTTTTACTTAATTTGTTTGGATTCGTTGCTAATTTGTAAATATACTTCCATGTTTATTTTGAGTTTATTTTCAAGATAATATTAAGAAAAAATATTCAAAATCACGAAACTGTGCAATAAAATAAAACACTGCAATTTCAGGGTGATGTGATATGCGTCTACTAGACGATAATTTTTGTTTGCTCGGAAGATTATACAAAGAGTTTGAATTCCACCCTCGTATCCTGTACCACCCAAAGAAGAAAACAAGGACATTTTATTTTTATCGCGGCTCTCATTGCTTTCTTGTAAGCGGTAAATTCTTTTATGTGTTCAATTAGGACAAAAAAATCTTGATGTATTAATCAATTATAATTATATTTATAACCCGCAAAATTTTAATATATTTATAGAATATATATGATCTATAAATAATTTAATCTATTTATAACTCAATTTATTATTAGTTAAATCAAATCCATCCGAGCAAGGCATTGTACACCTATACTTGCACATAATCAAACATATTCATTTGGTTTGCTAAACTATAAATATAAAATGGCTGATAAATTAGAGATTTTTGAGGAAATGCATGCATGTACAGTTATTTTTTATGTATTTTATTATTTTAAATACTCTTTCCGTTGCACCTAAGGAGATAACTTTCAATTTTTTACACAAATACAAAAAATCATTAATTAATATCAATTTTATAAAATATTCATTATAAATTATTAAAATATTCTTTTACTAATTCTTTTCGCTTCTATTAATTATTTCCTTTTCTTTTCATATAAAAGGGTAAAAAAATGAATATATAATTAATATTTTATGAAATTTGTCACTTTAATTAGAGAGAAAAAAAAAAGTCTCAAAAAATTATGGAAATGATTTGGAACGAGAAATGAAGTAGTATATATATTTGATCGTGATCCTAAAACAATATATTTTAATGTACACAGTTGCAAACTATTTTCGTTGACTCTTGTCATGTGACTCATGTCCAATGCATTCGTGTTTTGTAGTGTTTGCAAATTCCTACCATAAGATCAAAATTTTTTTATTGATCCGACGGTTCAAATTTGTATGCACTTGGCACCAAATCCCAACCCATGTTGCCTGGAATTTTCTAATCATGGAAAAATATCTTTAAAATAAAATAAACTCTGCTCTCTTTGAAAATTCCTTTAAGAAGATCTGTCTGCTTCTGGCAAATAAATCAACACAAAAATTCACCTTCATTCAGTTTATCTGAATAGGTACTAACTACTAATTAATCAATCAATTCATTAAATCAGCCTAATAATTAGAAACAGTAGATATAACTGTCTTTTTATGAGTTTAGAATATAAAATAAACTATATGATAAATTAAGGTTCGTGCAAATGCAAATTCAACAGAAATATATATTAATGCATTAAAAAAAAATTTAAATATAGAGTTGGAAGTGAACATACAGCTCTAGTGTCGGTGACAACAGCAGTGACCACAAACATGAAATTGAAGCTAATTATGAATTCCAAGCAAAAGTTTGCCAATTTCCCACTGATGGAACTGTTACTCCTCCCCCCATTACTGGTTGAAATATCCCTTTTAATGTAAATGCTGCACACACTGATGCCAGCACTTGAGCTCCAATGGACACTGGCACCTACACCATTATCTGTCTTTTAATTTCTATTTTGCTCTCTTAAGGGGTTCAATCAGGCAAAGTGTTAAGCTCTGATTATCAGATTATATAATACTAATTTCTATTCTTTTCCAAGAGAAGTGTTTGAGAGCAGCAAAAAGCAATGGTGATAGAATGGTTGAGATGGGCTTCTGAGATATATGTCCAGTTGATAATATAACTATCATAACTGCAAGTCCAAAGGATGCAGCCAATCCTATGAGCGTTTCAGTTCCTTGTGTTTTCTGGTTAACTATTGCTGTTTCTGTTCCTGCAAATATCAGCATAGAGTCCCTATGAACTCTGCATGCTCCCACCTGAACGTTAACATCAAAAATGGTATCTATAATTAATGAAGAAATAGTAATAAATTTAGAAGCTTTCTTGCTAGAGACAAGAAGGAGGCAATGAGCAAGAAACAGGAGGCAATCTCCCATGTGTAACAAACTTATTTTATATTTTGTAAAAATAAGGCTAATATTTTCTTTTTAAACGGGGACAATAATATATAAAAGTAATACATGAACATGAAATATAACTCCAGAAAGATAAATCTACACCAAAATATTATTTACTTTCCTTTTTTTACATTACAGTTAAACTATAAATTATCTATTATACCTCTGGTAATTTTATCTTACAATTTATATTTCCCATCTATGTTATTAACTATGATTTGCATAGTTTCAATAATAATTAATCACAAACGTATTTGTGTTAGAGATGGCAAGCATGCTAGCTTCTGGTACGATAAATGGTGTGGCAATGTCAGATTGGTTGAACAGTTAAGCTTTACAAGTTGTCACCAATGACATGATAAATTGGTAAGTTAGGGATGCAACACCGGGAATGGGTTGCTGGGATTCCTCAAAATTTAGATCTTTGTTTTCAGTTGATGTTTTGAGGAAGATTATTGAGTTCTTGCCGCCATTTGATGCAATGGGAGTTGACACTATTGTATGGAACTACACATCTTTAGGTAATTTTTCTATTAAAGCAGCATATCAACTACTCAGCGGTGCTTCTTGATAATGCTCAATATTTACTAAATAAATGGGCTAGCACAAAAAAAGGCCCAACATATTGAAAGGGCCGACCTGGCAAGAGCCCAACGTCTCGAGCCCTGATCACACTGCCAGACACGCACCAAAATCCATAAAATAGGATTGCCCGATCAGACAAAACAGGCTTTGTCTTGCCATAGTCCCTTGACACACACCAATATTCCATCTGCTGCCTACCACACATTACATCATAGTTTGCCTATTCTGACACTAATATAAGCCTCTCAAGTGACT
Source organism: Excoecaria agallocha (assembly GCA_037975025.1). Classification (NCBI taxonomy): domain Eukaryota; kingdom Viridiplantae; phylum Streptophyta; class Magnoliopsida; order Malpighiales; family Euphorbiaceae; genus Excoecaria; species Excoecaria agallocha. The sequence continues at coordinate 23,495,013 of CM075818.1, forward strand.
CTTCTCATCCCCTATAAATATAGGTTCTTTCACAATATGCATAACACATTTTTGTTACATCCTGCTTAGCACTCTCTTTCTCTCTCTAAAGTCTTAAAACTGATTTAACCATTGAAGTGCTTACGTCCGATCTGACCGAGAAAGCCCTTTTTTTTGCAGGATTTCCATCTTACTTTGGCCCGATTGGTTCTTACCTCTCAATCTCTTACCGACTTAAAGTGGCATCATTCCACTCACCATACACACTCCCCTTCTTGCAAAATCTCAAGATTTATCATTTGGTGCTTTCATTGAAAGATTATGGCCGAGTTGAAGCTGCTCAATCGAGGTTGACTTAGGCTTGCCATTATATGAAACGGGAGAAAGTATAAGGTTTCATGAAAGTCTCCGAGACTACAGCGAGAAGCCCCCAAATAACGGTTAAAAAAAGCCAAATTGAAGAAAAACTTCAGGGCTAAAGGAGGATAAAATGTCCCCTTCCTAAAATGTCATGCATGGGCGTGCCAAACTTTACGATTCTTCTATCAAAAGAGACATTAAAAGAAGATAGGAGCCTCTCTCTCATCCCCATGCATGATTAAGCTGGTCGGGATGCTTACCGACCCGATCTTTAAAGTATTAATGTCTCTACCTTATGGAAAGTCTGCTTTTCAAACTCGAAAGGCAAAGAGCTATGGGAATAAAAACCCGATCAGCTTGGTCTAAAGAAATATGTGTTTGGGCAAAGCTCTCCACTTTTCCAAACTCCCCTCCACAGTCGATCGAAAACATCCCAAACTTTAGCTTTCTACTCTCTAGTCGAAGGAAGTCGAATTGGAGAAAAAGAAGACCCAAGTCAGAAAAAGAATGAAATAGCGTGCACCAAGTCGGATGGAAAACAAAATGTCTTTCCTTCAAGACATTGCACAACTGCTGCCCGAAACTTCTATAACCCTATCGCTAGAAAAAGATACAAGGAGGACAGTGCATCCTTCCACTTCACTTTAGTAGCAGACAAGGCATGGAGGAAAGCAAGGCAAAAGACGGCGTGCCCCATGCTCCTCTCTTCATTCACCAGGCCAAATGGAGCACTAGAGAAGGTTGTAAAGCCATGTCCTGTGGATGTAGGCAACTAGTCAGTGAAGCTCCTAGTAGGATCCATTGCACTCATCCAAAGAGGGCACTAGATACACTACAAAAAAATACAGAATAGCGATGAAAATTAGCGAGGATAATAAAATTTGTTGCTAAATGCACTATTTAGCGACAATATTACGACGAAAAATGATTTTTGTCACAAATATTGTTAGGGGCTAGTGGGAAAACAGATTTTGCGATAATTTAGCGTTAAATAATTTATGTTGTAGCTAATTTTTGGCGCCAAAATTTTGGCGCAAAAAATAGAGATGACTTTACGAGCACAAAACTCTTGCTAAATCTTAATTCATGGCTAAAATGATATATGAACCTTTAGCGAGGACTTAATCCTCGCTAATTTTGTGAGAAATAAATTCTCGCTAAGTTAGCGAGGACAAATCCCTCGCTAATGGTCAAATGATTTTGCATTTAATATGTGAAGGATTTGGCGAGAACATTGTCCTCGCTAATTTTGTTAGGACTAAAATCCTTGCAAAATTGGCGAGGACAATTCCCTCGCCAAACCGTGAATCACATGCCATTTGGTTTATTAAGGATTTGGCGAGGACATTGTCCTCGCTAATTTTGTTAGGACTAAAATCCTCGCCAAACCGTGAATCACATGCCATTTGGTTTATGAAGGAATGTCCTCGCTAATTTTGTTAGGACTAAAATCCTCCTTAAATTGACACGAGGATAATTCCCTCGCAAAAATTAAATAAACTATATTATTACTAACTAAATTAAATTAAATTATTTTTTATACTTAATAATATTAATTATTAATAATTATGTAATAATAATTTATATTGTTAGTAAACTAAATTATTATTATTTTATAATATAAACTATTTTTTTTAGCAAAAAATAAATAAACTAAATTATTATTATTATTTAAATTAACTAAATTAGCAAGGATAAATCCATTGCTAACGTTTTAATAAGTTACATTTGATGGATGAACCATTTAGCGAGGATTTAATTGTCGCTAATTTTGCGAGAAAAAAGTCCTCACTAACATTGAAATAGGTGGCATTTGATGGATGAGCCATTTAGCGAGTACTTAATCCTCGCTAATTTTGCGAGAAAAAAGTTCTCGCAAATTTAGCGAGGAAAAATTCCTCGCTAATTTTGCGAGAAAAAAGTTCTCGCAAATTTAGCGAGGAAAAATTCCTCGCTAACGTTGAAATAGGTGGTATTTGATGGATGAGCCATTTAGCGATGACTTAATCCTCGCTAATTTTGCGAGAAAAAAGTCCTTGCTAATTTAGCAAGAAAAAATCCCTCGCTAATGTTGAAATAGGTGGCATTTGACGGATGAGCCATTTAGCGAGGATTTAATCCTCGCTAATGTTTGGTTTGGTTGGCATGGTACATGTAAATAGATTAGCGACAACTTTTTTCTCGCTATTTTAGCAAGGACATTAATTCTCGCTAAATCTTGAATCGTATGGCATGCGAAGTAATTAGCGAGGATACCAGTTCTTGCTAAGTTTGCGAGAAAAAAATTCTCGCTAATTTTGGTAGAGGCTATGCTGCAAATGTGAGGTTACCTTGCAAATTTATGATGGACTGGAATCTTCAATACTTTCATAAGGATTCTCCTTTCGGCAATTTAGCTAGATAAATTTTCTTAACTAATTAATAAATATGTATAAAATATATAGAAACAATTAAAAGTACAATTTGCCTTTCTAAAATGTCATAAATAGCAATATTTTTTTTCTTATAAAGAGCAATTAATTTTATTGCGTTTGAGATATGAAAAAAAAAGCTATAATTTAATTTTTGCCATTTGAAATAGATAGCGAGGAAATATCTCACACTATTTTAGCGAGATAAGTTTTCCTCGCCACATGAAAAATTTAGATGGGAAATATAACATGCCAATTTGGCAAGGGCTATTGTGTATCTAATTCACTGGAAATTTTTTAGCGGGATAAAATTTTAGTTTTAGCGAAAATTTTGAATAAATCCTTAAAATCTTAGTGTTCTGTGCTGCTGCCCTTTTTACTCTCTTCCCCTCTTCTTCGCTTTACATTTCCCTCTCCCACTCCCTCTCGATTGTTACTAGAGTTCTTTCCTTTGATCAAACAAATATAACGAAGCAACAAGCCAGACCTCAGACAAACTTTATCTACACTAATGAATCATTTCAAGAAAAGACCAATTGGTTTGCATATGGAAAACGATCGGGAAGACAAAGAGAAATGATCGTGCCCCCAGGTAATTCCGTTCCTCCCATCCAACATTTACGTTGACGTGCTTCTCCGCAGAAACAAGAAGCCATAACCAAAGGATCGATTGCCACATAGACCATCATTAAAAAACTATCTCTAAAGCAAGGCAGTCTCACCAAAGAATGCGAGATAAGAAGGGCAGAGGAAGACGGAAGCAACTCTAAAATAAAATGCACTCAAACTCATAAAGAGATCAAAAACCCAAAAACAAACTCTCTAAAAAAGACAGGTAAAATTTTCATCTATATACGTCATCTCTTTTTGCGAGAATCTGTAAGCAATCTGATCATGCGATGTTAAAATGTCGCACTTCATCAGAAAATTAACAAAATAATGCCTTTCAGGCACGTGAAAAGTGTTTGACACAGCAGAGGATCAAACAAAAGACAAAAAAGAAAAGAAAAATGCAAAAGCATGAAGGCCAGACGCAAAAATAAGAGGTCAAAAAAACCCGTTTACCAAAAAGCCACCAAGACTCAGAAAGACCAATGAAGCCCCAAAAGAGGGAACTGGACTTTGCAAAGCAAATCCGAAAAATGCGAAAGATTCGAACTCAAAAAGTTCGTTGAGAAACCACAAAAGCACCAATCGAAAGACTCAAAAGAAATAAACCAAAAAATATTTCTGAAAAGGATGCATCCTTAAAAAAACAACTTTCAAATTAAACGATCCACCGATAGGATCGCAAGTAAAGAAATAAGACACCTTACCCAAAGTAACGATGCTAATAGAACATCGCTCACCTAAGATTGCAAGGAACTAAGCATTTAACACAACTTAAAATTGGCATATTTGAGGAAATAAATGAATACCAATCAAAATGCGAAAAGATCCGATCGGTGAAACCCAAACGGGGTTAAATGATTTTCCATCCAAATATTAATTACCTAAAATTTTTTTCACTGCTTGACTAATGAAGCATTGTAGGTTTTAATGAAACAAGGCGGTCTTTCAAAAGATTAACGATCGAATTAAAACCTTTTATGATATAACCTAATCTACTTGTCAGAGTATCGGAAGGAAAACAAATGATAATACTCAACATTTTGTAAACAAATAGGCTAGCATAAGAAAAAAGGCCCAACATACCAAAAGGCCCAACCTGACAAGAGCCCAATGTCTCGAGGCCCCGCACACACTGCCAAACATGCACCAAAATCTATAAGATGAGATCGTCCGATCGGACAAGACAAGCCTTATCCTACCATAATTCCCTGACACATGCCAATGTCCCATCCGCTGCCTGCAATGCATCAAATCACAATTTGCCTATTTTGATACTATTGTAGGCCTCTCAAGTGGCTCTTCACATCCTCTATAAATATAGGTTCATTCACAATATATTCGACACATATTTGTTACATCCTGGTTAGCACTTTCTTTCTTTCTCTAAAGTCTTAAAATTGATTTAACAATCGAAGTGCTTACGCCTGATTTGGCCAAGCAAGCCCTTCTTTTGCAGGATTTCCATTTTACTTGGCCCGATCGATTCTTATCTCTCAATTTCCTACCGAATTAAAGAGGCATCATTCCATTCGGCATACATGGCTCTCCTTTTTATAAAATCTCAGGATTTATCACTTATGATGAAATCAATAATGGCAAGTGGCAGTTGGTGTGGAAATAAGGCGGTCCCTAAAGAATATGTAGTTTTCTTTGGCTTTGTTTCCACAATAAACTTCTAACAAATGCGGAAAGAGTTAGAAGGCATCTAGGTTCTTTGGGTATTTGTTCTATTTGTAATAATGGAGAGGAAGATCTCTTACATACTGTTTGGGACTGCTTCAGGGCAAAGGAGGTGTGGGTTGGATTACTCAATTCACGTGATGGTGTTGGTTTCTTTGCTAGAAATAGTAATGAGTGGTTAATTTCTAATCTAAAAGGAAGATTTGCAGGTCGATATGTATTTGATTAGAATATCCTCTTTGGTTTTGCAGTATGGCATATTTGGAAGTGGAGAAATATATAGCAATTCTATTATTACAATTCAATTTAAAATCAAAATCATTATCAATGAAGTGACGGCTGAATTAACAACTTTGTCGTTTTTAAAAGATATATCTTTTTTAAGAGGGGGAGTTGAAGATGGGATACTAAAGTGGCAACCGCCAAATGTAGGTTGGGTGGTGCTAAACACTGATAGCACTTCTCAAATTGTATCTAATTATAGCACTGCTAGTGATATTTTTCGGGACAACACTGGTTCTTGGCTAGGAGGTTACACCTTGTGAATAAATAATGCAGATTCTCTTTTTTCAGAACTTTGGAGTTAAATTGGGCTAAAAGTTAGAGCAAAATATTAGTTCAATCTGATAGTTTTGAAGTTGTTCTTCGGATAACCAATAGAACTGATGTTGAGGTTCATCTTTTAGATGTTGTTACTCATACTAGAAAGCTTGCAGATTGCAATTGATAGGTGAAGATTTTCAAAGTGTCAATTTTAATTGGTTTGACAAGGAACTTTTAGCCTAGGATGGTAGGGGATTAAGTATCTGACGAGTTTCTTCGTTGTAACCTGCTGTTTCTTCCTTATATAAATAATAATAATAATTAATCACTTTTTCTATATTCAGGATGGGTATATTTCGAAAGTTATAATAATAATTATAATGATTATAATTTCTTAATACGTGTAAATATGAAAGTGAATAAAAGTTATGAAATAGAGGGAGTAAATAAATCCAACATATGTAACTTCTTGTAAAAAGAATTAAATATCAAATACTTAAATGGGCTTAGTGTACCATTATGAGATTATAAGTAATACATATTATTATTAGATTTAATAACAAATAGGGATCTTAATGATGAACCATCAATTAAGGAATAATTAAGCACTCACACCTAATCTCTAATAATAATACATTATTTTATCAGAAAATGAATTTTCAAGTACATGACTTGGGGGCGGGCCCTGCTGGGCTAATTGCAGTTTGTGGAGTGAGGTTGTTCTAATAATATTTGGCAATATATATATACGCGTGTATGTGTGTATAAATATATGTATGTATGTATTTATGCATGTATAAAAATTATTTTTACTATTGATACTGATAATATTTTTTTCCTTTTCATTTATATGCTTTTGAGTTTTGACTAAGTAAACTTTTTATTTGTACATAATTATTCATTTATATGCTTTTGACTAAGTAAACGTTTTATTTGTACATAATTATTCTCTATTAGTATTTCAATCTCAAATTGATAAAAATATTTATAACGAAACATCAAATAGAAGTTGAGGTGTATATATCAAAGGCACGTAAAAACGGAATGTACTATTCAGAAGTTTATTGTTGCAAAATAGATGTTTATAGGGTTAAATAGCAAAATATAAAAAAATTTAAGGGCTTATAAGTGCTTTTTGCCCATAATTAAATGATAAAACTTGTAGAAACAATCATTTTAAAATTTTTGGGAAATAAAATGGTGTTGCATATGTATCAAATATATCAATTATGGGCTATCAAACAAAAAATATACAAAAAATAACAAATATTATTTTTTGATCAAATAGTTTCTAGTTATTAATATGCAATGAATCTGATGTGCCGAAATTGTACACAATGGGTTAGCTTGGCAACACAAATTCATCTTATCTTGATTACTTTTCCGTTTCCAATACTGACAAAGAACTATGAAGTAATTAATAAATAGGATAATTTTTTTTTCATAATATATTTTTTCAATGAAAAAGAGAAAAATTTAAATTCCTATATATATATATATATATATTTGACCGATCTTATTTAAGTTGTATTATAGCAAAGACAGTCACCTGCTGACACCGATATGAGGGTTGGGAGTTGACTAGCTTTAGGTCACCTGTCAATTACTCTCACCCTCCATTTCACATTGAATGTATTTTAAGGTTATTGCATTAAAATTACGAAAAAAAAAAACACATTTTTTAGCGTATGAATTATGAGTCTTGATTCGGTGTTTATATATATATATATATATTTGAAATAAATTGAGCTTCATTAAAAAGAATCAGCAGAAAGTGCCGAAACAATACAAGAAGGGGGAGCTAAATCCCAAATCACTATACCAGGCCAAGAATAAGCGCCTCTAGCTAAGGTATGAACCGCATTATTCGCTGATCTATGAACATATCCAAAACGGATATTATGCAAAGAGGAGCTAAGGAACTTACAATCTTCAATAATGAGATCAAAATCAGTAGTGTTCCTAGAAACAAAATTTAAAGCCTTAATAGCCACTTGACAATCAGATTCAAGACTAACTTCATGAAGATTAGACTTTTTAAGCCAACTCAAGGCCTCTCGAATAGCCATGACTTCTGCAATTGGAGGATCCAACAAGCCTTTGTAAAAGTAGGAACCAGCTGCCACAAAATTACAAAGATGATCTCTAACAATGAAAGCCCAACCTGTACTTTGCTTATCCGGAAACAAAGCAGCATCTGTGTTAACTTTGAGCCATCCCAACTCAGGCGGTGACCAAGAAGGTAGGTGTTCAATAGAGCGAACCTCAGTAGGTCCCTCCTGTCTTCTTGCTAATTTCCATTCACTAATAACATTCGAAGCCATAAAGCAAACTACATTAGCAGATCGACGAATACCTTGCCAGATCCACTCATTTCTGGTTTTCCAGATGGCCCAGGAAAGAGCAACAGCCATGCCGCAGATCTCAGCATTAGCACCAGCAGAAAAGACATTGAACCAAGAGTGAATGTTAAGGCAGTTACCTCTGACAAAGCCCACCGAAGATTTACTCCATACTTCCTTTGCAAAATTACAGTTAATAAGAAAATGGAAGATAGTCTCAGTGCCGTTACTGCAGAGGGGACAAGTCTGATTGAGGTCTCTGCCTTTTAAAGCCAATGGAGACCTAACAGGTAGGCAGGAATGTAAGGCTCTCCAGAAAAAGTGTTTGACTTTAGGTAGAATGGCAAGATTCCAAAGCCTCTTCCAATTAACCATAGATAAATGAGGAAAAACATCAGTACCATCATGGATCAATTTACAAGCTGATTGAACAGAGTATATACCTTTGCTATCTAAGCTCTAAAACCAAGAATCCTTCATATTTTGCCAGCATAAGGGAATGCTCCAAATAAGATTGCTGTCCCTGGTATTAAAAATAGAAGTAAGCAGAGAATCATTCCAGCTTCGAGTATCTTCATTCATTAGATCGTAGACCATTAGCTTCTCCCAGGAAGAAGGCAGGGAGCTCGTAATGAAGGGGTTTACCGAATCAGGCAACCACAGGTCCATCAAAACATTGATTTGATGTCCATCCCCAACTTTCCATCTACATCTGCCTTTAATTTGATCTCTGGTGGCAAGAATGCTGCGCCAAGTGAAGCTTGGATTTGAACCAAGGCACGCCTCCAAAAAAGTACATTTAGGATAATATCTTTCTTTCATGACTCTAGACATGAGCGAAGAATCATCCACCAGGAGCCTCCACCTCTGTTTCCCGAGCATAGCCAGATTAAAAGCTCTTAAAGATCTAAAACCTTGGGCCTCCTAAGTGTTTAGGAGCACAAAGTTTATCCCAAGCCATCCATGAAATACCATGTTGCGAGCTTTTGTTTCTACCCCACCAAAAAGCATTCAGCATGCGCTCCAACTTCTGACACAATCCCATAGGCAAGAGAAAGACGCTCATTGTATAGGTAGGAAGAGATTGAGCCACTGTCTTGATAAGAATTTCTTTTCCTGCACGAGACAACAAAGATACGTTCCAACCACTAATCCTCTTCCAGATTTTGTGCTCAATATAAGCAAAAACCTCTTTTTTGTCACGCCCAATCATAGATGGTAACCCAAGATATGAATCATGAAATGTATTAGGATTGATAGATAGAGTATCACAAATTGCACCTTTGAAATCATTAGGAGTATTTGAACTGAATTTAATAGTTGACTTACTAAAATTGATTAATTGACCAGAGTCAGCAGCATAGATATCTACGATGTCCTTCATATGACGGGGCCTCTTGTGTGTTAGCCTTAAAGAAGATAAAACTGTCGTCAGCAAAAAATAAGTGTGTTATAGCAGGGGCTGTTTTAGCAATCTTGCAACCATGAATTTGTCCCTGACTTTGATAACGAGTGAACAAAGCCGAAAGTCCCTCAGCACACATAATAAAAAGGTAAGGGGAGAGGGGGTCCCTTGGTCTCAAACCTCTAGTAGGAATAATAGGACCCAATAATCTGTCTACACTAGTGACATAATAACTAACAGATTCAACGCACATCTTGATGAGCTTTACCCATGCTAAATTGAATCCCATTTGAATAAGAATCTCTTCCAGATAAAATAATTCCATTCTGTCATAGGCTTTGCTCATATTGAGTTTAAGCGCCGCAATACCCTCATTCCCTTGAGGTTTCCTCTTTAAAAAGTGCATTACTTCAAAAGCAACCATAAAGTTATCCGAGATCAGCCTGTGGGGAACAAAAGCACTTTGATTGAGAGATACAATAGAAGGTAGGATGTTTTTAAGTCTAGCAGTAAGAATTTTGGCTATAACTTTATAAAGGGTATTGCATAGAGCAATTGGTCTAAGATCAGCCATAGTCTCCACTACTTTCTTCTTTGGAATCAGCACAATAGCAGTTGCATTCAAATCTAATGGCATATTACAGTCCCTAGTAATGTTAAGACACTCTACAGTAACATCCTTCCCGACTATTTCCCAGCATTTATGATAGAAAGCTGCATTCATTCCATCGAGTTCTGGTTCCTTGTCAGGGTGTAAACTAAAAACAGCCTCCTTAACCTCCTCCTCGGTGAATTCTTGTAAAAAGAAAGCATTATGGGCATCAGATACTCTCTTTTCGATACCTGCAATAGTAATGCCAGTGTTAGAATGGCCAGCAGTAAAAATATTTCGAAAGTAATCAGCCACAACCTGCTCTCGACCATTATTCCAAGAACACAACTGACCCGTAGGATCTTTAAGAGACGCAATTTGGTTTTTTTCTTTTGCGTTTAGAAGCCACTGCATGGAAATACTTAGAATTTGAGTCACCATCCTTTAACCAGAATAGTTTCGCTCTCTGCCTCCAGAAAATTTCTTGCTGCCGAAGAGTATCTAAATATTGCTTTTGGACATCTCAGAAATTAACATTAGAGGAGGAAACAGATCTAGCTAGTTTCATAGCCTCTCTTAATTTAGCAACTTTATCTTCAAAGTTACCAGTAATCTCCCGCCCCCAGACCATAAGCTTATCACTACATCTTTTAACTTTAACTGCTAACGACTCCGCCTTATTCAACTCCCAAGCACGTTTAACAACATCCATAAAACGGGAATCAAACAACCCTGCATTCTCAAATTTAAACTTGTTCACCGCTCGGTTGAAGCAGACAGGAGCAATAACAAGCAAAATTGGTGAGTGATCGGAAGAGGTTTGAGCAAGGATACTAACTTTGTACAATGGGACTTTGGAGACATATTGACTATTAGCCATAGCTCTATCCAGTCGTTGTTTGATGAACCCATCCGAGTCATTGCCTCCGCGCCATGTGAAAGAATAGCCATTAGAACCCAAATTTATTAAATTTGATTCAACCATCGCTGCGTTGAACCCATCCATTAGTCTCGCCGGTTGAGGATTCCCTCCTTTTTTTCCCGTGGGTCTAAGATATCATTAAAATCTCCCAATATACACCATGGAAGAACAGATGCTTTAGACAGAAAAATAACAATTCCCACGAAGAGGAACGCCTACTCCTATTGGGCTCACCATAAAAGCATGTGATTCTCCAGCCCATACAATTTTTCATACAAACTTTCAAATCAATGTGATTTTTGGAGTAACCCAATAGTCTAACGTCATGTTTATTTTTCCAAAAGAAGACCAATCCACCACTATGGCCCAAAGGATCAACACAAAATAAACCTTCATAACCCAATGCAATTTTTATTTTTTCAAGTTTATCTCTCTTACAAATAGTCTCAATAAGAAAGATAAAATCGGGCTTTTTTAAAATAACTAGGTCCTTAAGAACCCGAATTGCTTGTGGGTTGCCCATCCCACGGCAATTCCAAATAAGACAACTCATTGGGACAGGCGGGCCTGATCGACAGAGCCTGCCTTTTCTACATTATTTGGATCCATATTGTGAGGGAGATGTGGGCTAGATTCAGGCCCACTCAAAGCACTAGGACTGCTATTATCCTGATCCATACGACGTCTCTTAGACTCCAGGATAATCAATCCTTCCATCCCGACTATATTCACCAAATCCCCATTAACTCCTATATTCCCGCCCTCCTCAGTTCCCTTTCCTTTTCCACTAGTAACACCAGCTGTAGGGGATTTTGCTCCAAGATTTTCCTTAATTATCCCCTCATTTACTCCTCCTTGTACTCCTTGATTCTTGCCATTTCCATAACTACCCGGATCAACCGCCATCCCTTCGCCAGAGTGTGCAGTGGCTGCCGAAAAAATATGCTTGGTGGAAGGAGCTTCACGTAACCATTGTTCTCCAATATTGGCAGCTTGTCTTCTGTTATAGACCCGAATAGTTTCATCAAATTTTCTAGGCAAATCTTCCATTGGCTTGCAATATAACTCAGGACAATAATTTTCATTATGTCCTAGTTTGGCACATAGAAAGCAAATTGTAGGGAGCCATTCATACTTGAATTCAACCATAGACCACTCTCCACCTACTCGTTTAATTCTAATTTCATGTTTGATGGGTTTATTAACATCTATAGCCACACAAATCCTCATATAGTTATGCCATGTTCCTAAAAAAAATTCCTAGCATCTGCATCTAGGAATTTTCCAATGAAAGAGGCTATATGTTGAGCCACTTTGGTGGACACAAATCCAACAAGAAGTTTATACACCTGCACCTATATATTCATCCAATTGAGAGGAACATCTCCAGGTTGTTTATCAGCGTGTAACTTGTTAATAAGGAGCAGTTGATTATCAAAGGTCCATGGACCACCATCAATAACCCTTTGCATATCTAACTCATGGAAAAACTGAAAAATGAACAGATTTTGATTGAGATCCTTGATGAAAACACCCATTCCCGGTCTCCATAAGGCAGCCAAAGTCTGCTTCATAGCTTGGATATTAATAGCTTTCTTCGTAAGGAAGCGTCCCACTAAACTCTAGCGCAGCTCAATATTCTGATCTTCGACATCCTCATCTTCAATGACAAGTCCATCTTCATCATCCTCAACAATAGAGAGGGTTGTGTATCTTTCATTAAGGGCATCAACCTTCGCCATATCAGAATCCATAACGCTCAGAGAAAGCAACAGAGGCACCAACAAAATAAAACTTGATTTTTAGAAAGACAGATATTCATGCCACAGAGACAGACGGAAACTCATGCCACAGAGGCAGACGAAATCTTTATTTAAATAACTATACTTAAAATCTTATTTGTATATTCGGTATGTAAAATCTTATTTCAACTATTTGTGATCTCAACCGTTATGATGATAAATTTACATTTAATATTGAACAATTTAAATCAAATTAAGTGAAAATTTAATCGCGCATACAGTAAAATGTAGATTGTACCAACACACCGGATATCCACTCATTAATTATTATGTTTTTTCATTGAATGTTTGTAACTCAAAAAATTAATATTGAGTTCCTTTACTTTTCTAATTACTGACATAAAAATTAAATTTGACAGTTTTAGTGGACATGACAAGTACATACTATTGAATGTGCGTGCAGTCCAATTATTTTGGAAGTGAAACCCACATTTGTAAAAAAAAAGGGAAAAAATCTTCTGATACGTAATCTATTTACTTTAGATTTACATACACATAATCCGTAAATTTTTACTTTAATACAAAATTATCACTTAGGAAGTCATCTAAGATTTTCATAAACATCTAAATCTCCAAAATGTCAAATATAACTTTCAAGCCAAAGTGTCCAGCCCGAAATAAAAGAATTTCTCCTCACTTCTTGGTAGATCTCCGTTTCACTAAGTTTATTCAAAAATTTCTGCATACCTATGTGCAGCAAGAAAATTTCACACGCTAAGCATTTTACCTAGTGGCAACCACTAATTTTACTTTTCCAAAATAGTTCATGATACAAAATCATAAAAAAAAACACAATAAATAAATAAATACAGAATATTCAATAAACCAATTTAATCCCTTATCATGTAACATAAGACAAATGTGAAAAAAAAAAATACATGCAAGTACATATACTTATTTCCATTATAATCACAGAATAATTAAATTTTACCTTTGACATCAATTAATATTCAATTTATTTTAAATCAATAAAAAATGTATTTCTTTGCCCATAGCAACCCAAAGGAATTCACCTAAGGGGAAACGTGGGACTACAACCTTATAGGCCTGGCTGAGTACAATTCACGTCATTTACGTTTTAATATAAGCTAATAGCAATTTCTTTATATTATTATTTTCTCTTGAACAATTCACGTCACTTATGTTGACTGGTACCATAGTGCACTTCTTTGTTACTTTTCAAATCTCAATTTAATTATTAGTCACCATTCATGTAAATACACATTATTTCATAACTGTACTCACTTTTAGATAACATCATATACTAGCAAATAATTAACATTTAATTGTCTTTACATCATACTATATCATATTTGCTATGCTATACTATTTCTATGCAGAGATGTACAAATTTCTAAGAGTTAAATTATTCCTTACAATAGTTTATGTACTCCACCTCCAATACTTAATGCACCAGCAAGTAACTCACATTTTAATACCTAATATCATTGGATAAATTAATAATCCATAGTTAAAGGTATGTTAGCAATACATCTATATGCTAAATTATAATGTAAACATTAACTTTATATTATTTCAAACTATATCTACTGCACTTTTAATTTAAATTCACCTTTGCCCTCATTATATCAACCAAATACTTTCATTTTATTGACAAATGAGACCATTTTATAACTGTTAAGATTTTCTTTTTAATTAATTTCAAGAAATGCCTCTTAATTGACCAAATTACAACAATCTTTTTTTTTTTTAAATTCATATATATACATATATCTTCTTAAAACTATCACCCAACAGTGCATCAATAACTCACATTCATAAATTTTGTGACTTCGAAATTAATTCCATTAAATTCATACATGCCATGAGTTTTAACTTAAATTTAATCTATATAAAAACTAATTAAGGAAAGGCAAATTTAGTGGTTGCAAACCTCAATTGGTAACAAAAATAACTTCAATAGCTTCAAAATATCAATGTTATTAAAATCGGACCGGATAAAGAACCAACGAGGTTGGGAGTTCGTGATTCGACCGGTTCAACCGGATTCAACCGAATTTTTTTCTATTTTTAAAATAGTATAAATTATTATAATTTTATAAATACTATTGTATAAAAATTAAAAAAATATCCATCAAATATTAATATATGTCACAAATATCCTAATAATAAGTTACAAAATATAATTTTAATTTTATTATTACAAGTAATTAATTATGAATTTTTGAATATTATATATTAGAAACATAAAAATACAATCATATTATGAAAAAAAATTCGTTTTTAGATGGAGTACTAATGAAGCAAACACAGAAAATATTAATCTTGCATATATAAGTATAATAATATTTAATAACAATAAATTCAAATAGATAATAAGTATATTAAATTATTAAGTAACATCTTTAAAATTTAAAATACTATTTTTTTTCAAAGAAATTATATATATATATATATATATATATAATGAAACAAATAGATAATAAATATATTAAATTATTAAGTGACATATTTAAAATTTAAAATATTAATTTTTTCAAATAAATAAATAATATATATATATATATATATATATATATATATATATATATATATATATATATATATATATATATATATATATATATATATATATATATATATATATATATATATATATATATATGTGCGCGCGCGGCCGATTTGATTTTAATAACTATGCAAAATACTCTTCAAAAATCAAGCTCTATCTACTACTTCAAAAATCAATTTCTAATAGCATAAAATGAGAAATTTAACTTACCTAAGCTTTTAGCCTAAAAATAAAATTTTGATTTTTAAATCCTCAATCTTAATTATATTATTCCCATATTTTTTCCTCTCTAAATATCAGAACTCATGCAGCTAGGACTTCCTTTGCCATCTACTACTCACGATGAAGGAGAAGATGAGCTCCATTGGTTGAGGAAGCAAAGCAAACCGATGGGCTGAGCTGCCAGAAAAGAAACACAGCAACCTTGTCACCAGCAAAACCCGACGAAAAAGAAGGAAAAAATAGGGGAAAAGGCACGGCTATCGATGGTAACTGGTGGAGGAAGTGTGACGATGGCAATAGGAAGGGAAGATGCTGGCAACGCTTGTTGGAAATGATGGAAGAATCGAGAAAAATGGAGCTGGAACACGAGAAAAGAAAGAAAAGAAGAAGAGCAAATATTTTTTTGTCCAAAATTCCCTTTAGTCATTCCTTATTTCCCTTTAAATCCCTTCTTATAATTTTATACACTTGGGTCCCCATTTAATTCAATTTTAAGCCCATTCCATTTGTTTAAATTCTTTTTTAATTTACATTATTATTTTTAGACCTCATTTTATTGTCAAATTGTTTATTGATATTGTTATTTCGGTGTCCTAAAATGGAGCTTAATTTAATGATCTCATATTTACTAGCAATTCTTTTCGGGTCACAATATTTACGGCATTATAATAACGGCTGCAACTGCTCCTATTCCTCTTGCAGATTTAAAAATTTTCACTATCAATAGTACATTCATTTACTCTCCACAACCACTAATACCAATATAGATACTTCAGTATCAATAATAATTGTGCAACAATTGCCATCAATTATACACTTCACATCATACACAAATATCAATATTTACATAAGTTTACAGATACTTCAGTATCAATATCCATGGCTCAAATGTGTGTTGAGGGAAGAAGGAAATTACATCATCTGAGAAATTCATGAATAAATATATGGGAGCCTATGAAACTAGTAGAGCAATGGCAAAGAAAGTCTTGCAGGCCGACTATTTTTAGCCAAGCATCTTTAAAGACGGTTGGGACAGAGTTAGGAAATGCCAACAATGCTAGATTCATGGAAAAATCATAAGACAACTAGCTGCTAAGTAATGCCCGATCGGGATATCTTGGCTATTTGACCAATGTGGCTTTGACATTTTAAGTCTTTAGCTACAATTACTATTGAAAGGATAAAAAAACTTTGCTTAGAAAGACATAATTTGCAGATATGGATTGCCAACAGTCTTTATCATAGACAATGGCAAGCAATTTGACAGTTTGACTTTCAGATCTTTCTGTTCCGACCGAAAAATCAATTTGAGATTCACTTTAATAGCTCACCCGTAAAGCACCAGTATGATTTGAGTCTCGAATAAGACAATCTTAGAAGGATTGGAGAAAAAACTGGGAGAAGTGAAAGGCAACTGGACAAAAGAACTACAAAGTGTCTTATGGTCTTACAGTACCTTGCCTAGAGGTGGAATGCTTTAGACTCCATTCTCCCTAGTCTATAGATCAAAAGCAGTGATACTAGTGGAAATTGGAATTCCCTCTTACCGACTAACTTTCTTTTCTGGTTGAAATAACGAACAAGAAAGAAGACAGGACTTAGACCTAGTTAAAGAAAAGAGGTAAGATGTTTATGTGAAAATTTTTGCTTATAGGTAAAGAATCACCAAGTACCACAACAACAAAGTTAAGCTAAGAACATTTAATGTTAGGGACTTAGTCTTGAGGAAGGCAGACATTGGCCTAAGCAATGCTAGAGTGGAAAAACTCATACCTACATGGGGACGACCTTATGAAATTTCTAAGGTTCTAAGTAAAAGCACTTACAAACTGTGAGCTATGGACAGATCAAACATTTTTGGATCTTAGAACCTAAAGGTGCTTAAAAGGTATATGATGTAATATCTTATTTTGAACATTTGTTGTAATTTTTGGTCATGTATAATTAATATATATTCTCCCTATGGCACCCTACATTCATTATAAATTTGTACACTATGAACTATCGTTAATGTTATCGTATGGTTACATAAGTTAATTATATTTTTAATGTTATTGGCTAATGGATTAACTTCACATTTAATTCTTAATTTCATTTTAGCATCACAAGGTCACTATTCATTTAGTGAAAAATTCGGCAACATAGCGGCTTATAAATCATTCTACCCAAACCTGTAAATTAAAAAACAACACTGCCATAAACAACCTCTACCTCCAAGACTTCAACATGCAATCATAATACTTCTAATATCCATCATAATCTATCATTAAACATTCATCACATAAAATTCACCTTTAACAACCATACGAGCATACATATCATGTGTTCATTATAGTCTGGTATTTATTACATATTACATACCATTCCTTATTCGCTAACATATTTTACACATAAACTAATATGTCCAAAAAGGATCCACATGTACATGCCATTCGTCCTTTGCTCATTTGATCTTCAAGTACATGTCCCTGTGTGCAATCAAACAAACCACGTGCTAAGTAACTAATACAACTATATAAAATTTTATCTAATAAAATTATAATATGTGAAATTACCATTTTGCCCTTAATTATTATTTATTGCCAATTAACTTAAAATTTATTCTTCTAATACCTTAAATTACAATTTAGTCTTTCCATCACTTATTTTTCCTATTTTTCCCATACAAGCCTTACTTAAGTGGAAAATTATAATTAGGTCCCTAAACTTTTCTTTTAACATATATTACTTTATTTGACTCCTATTTTGATCCTTTTTGTTCCCTTTGACTTTTATTCCACCTTAATTCTAAAATTTACATTTTAGTCCTTATACTTGCTCATGTAATAGTAAATTATAATTTAATCATTGAAACTTTTCCTAAGTTATGATTTTATGCCTTTTAACTTATTTGACTATTTTAACTATTTTAACTACATTTTCAATATAAATTTATGATTTTGCCCCCGATTTTTCACATAATTATGTTTTTAATCCTCTGTAATTTATACATCGCATTTTTCACTTTATATGTTATCTAATCACATGTATGACATCTTTTCGTGTATAATTTACCATTTAGTCCCTATTTTTTTGCATATTTATAATTTTACCCTTAGTAGTACTTAGTGAAAATCCTCAAACTTGATGTGTGGGGCTAGGATTTCGATGATGTTAATGGGTTGGAGCGACCACTTGACATGATCAGCTACTCTAGAATATATTAAGGGATCACTTGGGGTGATGAGCTCCTCAAATGTAATTCGAATGTGTGTTGAAGGATCACTTGGGTGATCAATTCCTCAACTATGAACCTAATGTGCGTTGAGCAATCACTTAGAGTGATCAACTTCTCAATTTTGTGCCTAATGTGAGTTAAAAGGCCATTTAGGGTGACCAACTCCCTAATTGTGAATTTAATGTGGACATTAGTACAAAACAAGCTATTATTCTACCGTGGCAATTGTTTTATGGCTAGCCAATGTATCCTAAAATTCTGGATTACACACTATGCTCTAAGAGCATTTGTTTTATTTCACTTTATG
This sequence comes from Excoecaria agallocha, assembly GCA_037975025.1. NCBI lineage: Eukaryota > Viridiplantae > Streptophyta > Magnoliopsida > Malpighiales > Euphorbiaceae > Excoecaria > Excoecaria agallocha. Next base: position 23,513,940 of record CM075818.1, read on the forward strand.
TCATGTGTTTACATAGTTTTCCATGTATTTTACATTATGCCCACATTCTTATTTGCTCACTTTTCATCCATTTACACCCATCATGCATGTTTTTATACTAAGTATACATAATATCATTCAAACATGGTGAAATCGTGTCATAACCATAATGCACAACATTCAGCCACCATATGTAAATAAGCATACATCATGGTTTCTCATACATTATCATGTTTTACGTGCTTTTATAATCATTTTAAGCCTTTACATAATGATACACATTCAATTTTCACTAATGACCATTTTATACATAAGTGAACATCATTATGTACATTTGCATTACATTATGTCTAAATCAAATCTTGAATTCTAATAAATCATCTTTGGTTTAACCATCATTATATCGCTCATTTTATGTCAAATATCCCATAAATTATCAAAATATCACATGATGTACTTAGGGTCACCATTTAGCCTCACCATGCTCCACTTCATTTTTATTTTTTTCTTCATCAATTATTATTTCTTCCATGATATTTCATCATTCTATCATGTTATTTTAAATTATTTCGCAATTCTACCTAAGATTCCATAGTTATATAATTAAAATTTAAGCAAAATTCAAAGAAAATAAATGAAATTAAGTATAAAGTAGTATCTGCTAACCTCAGGATGGCTTGAAATCACTTATTCTTCCTTTTTCTTACCTTTTCTCTTTTTGTTCTTCTTCGCACTATACGTTCCTCCTTTAGGTCAAATTGGGAGAGAGATAAGTAATAAGTTTATATCATGAATTTCAACACATAAATGCTACTAAATAACTATACTAATGATGCTCTACAAAACTATACCAAATTTCCCAATTAATTCTAACAAAAACTCAAGAATTTACTTAATTAGGGCAAATTTCTCTCACTAGAAATTCTCAATTTTCAAGTTCCCTTTTACTCCAATTTGATTTCTATGATGAAAAGGATGTTTTCTAGTGTATGTGAGTGAAATTAGGGCTTGAGATTTGGTTGGAAATGGAATAGGTATGAAGAAAAATGGTGGAAAGGGAAGAAAGGCTAGGTTCGGATTTCATAAAGAAAATGGGTGAAAATTGCAGATTTTTGGAGAGATTTGGAAAGTTTTCTCCAATTTTCAATTTTTTTCCTTTAGTGTATAAAATGGATGGTTTGGATTTGATCATTTACTATTTGATCTAATGGCTTATTTCTAAGCCACTTGTCACCACCATATTAATTTCTACACTCATTCAAGCCCAATATCTAATTTTAATGGGTTTTGGCCAAATTTCTTATGAAATTTATCCCCTTGGTTAAATTAAATATGACATTTAAGCCACTAATTAAATTGACCTCCGTTTTTTACCATTTTTTAGAAACTAATGTTCCTATTATCATAATGCTCTAAAATTTTACCCCATGTGCATAAATATATGAAGGAAGATGTATTTAAAATTCAAGTCATGCCGAAATTTTTTTAGTATACTTTTAGCTCCGTAGGCAAAATCAGCGATCCAAAATCTGAAATTTTAAAACTGTCAGAAAAATTATTTTTCACTTAAAATAACTCATTTATTCTATTTCTAGTAAACATATACAATCGACAAAATTTTTGGAGGTTTATAAAATATTTTAGAGTCTAGTTAAACTTATTGTCAACCTACAACGGTACTGAAAATTTTCTTCACTATCTATTTTGGGGACCTATTTGAGCTCAAATTCTTCTCAAGTTACACCACTAGACTTCATTTAACACATATTTCCTCATCTAGTGGTTAGGTGCAAACTTTCCACCAGGTCACCTATCCCAAAATTACTCTGGGCTGCACACGTTTAACACTTAAGCACTTATGAATTTAATTGTACTATGCTAATTTAATCACACCAAAAACCATTTTAGTGTTACTATTCATGCTCTAGAATGTATTATGCATATCAAATAAAATTTTAGGATGTTACACTCCCGATCATCATTTTCTTGATCAATGAATTCAATCCCAATCTCACGATTGATGCTTTACATTTTATTTACTTATCTATTTCTTTGAAGTCAAAACTACAACCACTTTCTTATTTTGATCAGATTCAAGCACTTATTAATGTTATAAATTAATGCAAAGACTTGTATTTAGATTGATGTGGTTAACGAACATACAAGTTTTTAAGTGTTTATCTTAATCATTTCTCTAAGAGTTAAATCATAATCCTAATTCCGATTAGATTAAGTTGTCTTTTAACTTTGACGATTTCTTTAAGTCTTGTATTCCGATCAACTCAACCAAAGGTATATACAAATATCTATTTTATTTTCCTAAGTTAAGGTTGCAACCATACATTAATTGCTAACACACACTTAACCTTAAAGTACTAGGCTTGAAATATTCTAAGTTTTCTAAACCTAGAGAACACACACTTAGAAACAATTCAACTCTAAAATCACTGCTTAAATAATATTTTGCTTAAGCAAAACAATGTGGACAATTAGATAGAAAAGGCTCATTTCATTGATTGAAAATTTAAAAAGTATAGAAAAAAAAACAAAGAACAAAATGAAGCACAAGGAAAAAATAGAAATTCTATCCTACTCCTTGTCTCCCCTAACTTGGTCAGTAACCTTAGCAGGATGCTCCTTATCCTCGCTTTCAATGGGCAGATTAGGTAAGCTAGTAGGATCCTCTATGAAGCTAAAATCCTAATAAAAAAATTACCTCTCACACTCCAACTATATGCAGTTATAAAGGCACTTTGGGGGTTCCCTGGCTGATCCATCAGCTAGTCTTTCTGATCAACCAACTCCTTCTGACAGGTTTGATGGATGAAGTCCAATCTCCTTTAGAGCTGTTGATTGATCAACTCCACCCATCCTAACTTCGTTTGAAGCTCCTTAACTTGAGAAAAAAGTTAAGCTACCTGGGAAGACAACTTCATTTGAATATATTAAAGCTAAGAGGTGTGTTTAGTCTTAATAGCCTCAAAGTCTTCCTTTACTCTTGGTTCCAATTGGGTCTTCAACATAAGCTTTTATTTCCAAGCCAAGTTCTTATTGTAAAGGCACATGGATTTCTAAATGACTTGTTTAAGAGGGAAGAAAGGTAAGAACTTAAATATTTAGAGAATTTTTCTAACACTTAAATTCGTAGGCACTCATTCGACAAACTTCAAGGTTGATCTCGGCAAGCTCTCGGCCTGGTGAAGTAATCAAACCCATGTCATTCATGTCCTTCTTAGACATTAATGCCCCTACTTAGGTAATCAAACACCTGAGGGTTACAAATAGAATACCCTTGACCAAGTTTCTAAGATAACACCTTTTTGAGAGGAAGAGATCATATATCTCAGAGGAAGGCACAATGGCCATAGCAAATGGCCACTTTGACATAGTCTTTTGAAAGAAGCTCGCTCAATAGGAGCTACTTGATGTGATCAAGCAAATACCATAGCAACAGTTGCCGAAGGAGGAACCTCCTCAACCTCTTCGGATGTTTTATTCTTTAGGGCCAATCTTCTTACTTTAGTGGGATAGGCAATATCCTCACCCCTATGAGATTTTCTTTTCTTCTGTGATTCTTGAGCTTTCTTTACCCATTCAGTAATTTGCTTCCTCATCTCAAGATCCGTTAAGTTAAAAAAAAAAGTAAAAAGAAAGAAAAAAGCAACAAGTTAGAATTCATGTAAAGCAAAAAGAATAAAAAATCTAAATAGTAAAATAGACACTTATGCATGAAATATGATACGAAGTCCTAAAGGCTCACATTTAATAGGCTTGTCCAGAGAGGATAATAGAGTCTCTGAACTGGTCAAATCATTTTTATGGTTTTTGATATATTTCATCAATTTCTCTATGTCAAACTCGAATAGCTCAAGTCCAAAAGCCAAGTCCTCTAAAAGAGTTAGCCTGGGTGATCGGTGTAAACTCTCACCAAAACCTTCTTTTTGCCCAATAAAAAAAACTTATCTCTGAAACCTTTTATTGAAGAAAGAAGTATGCAAAGTTTCCTTTTATTTCTCATGGTAAAATAATATTATGTCCCGTCCTTCTGACCAGACAAATAGAAAAAAATAGGAGAATAGCTCAAGCAAATAAGCAACATTAAGTGACCTACACAGAATCTTAAAGCAGGCAATTATCCTCCACTTGTTCAAATTTAACTGGTTGGGTGCAATCCCATAACCCCAAAGAATACTCTAGTTAAATGGATGAAGTGGAATTGCAACCTGCATTCCAAATTGCTTTGAAAACATATGAACCATTATGAGGGGTTCTCGAGCGGACCGTTTGTAACTAATATAGATAGAGGATAAGCTAGAATGGCTATGTCCTTGAATAATTTGTATCTTTCCCTTAGCTCTCTTACTTGTGAAGTATTTAATTTGGTATGCTTAGTTATAGGGTCCTTAGTTTAATATATTTCTAAAAAAGTGAGATTGAAACTCTAATTAGAATTCGATTCGTTCAAATTACTACTTGAGGCTATCTTTAAAAGCAGAGTTATCAATAAAGAATCTCTAATTTGCTCCTAGGAAGCAGACCCTAAAATGCTCAAAAGGGGGCTAAGAAGTGATGAAGATCAAGATGATGATGATGATGATGACAACGATGAAATAGAAATAAAATTGCCAGACATCCAAGTAAAGAGAGCTTGCTTAGCAAAAATGGTAGAAAATTGGTGAAGTTGAGAAAAACTTGAAATTGCAACTCGAGAGCTTGAAGAAATAAGTGAAGGAACTCAGAGACTTGAAAAAGAACAAAAGGAAATTTCTAAAAAGGTAAAAGAATATTTATGAGCTAACTATTTATAGTGGTAGAGGATAACTTCTTTAACAAGGCAAGCACGGTTAAGAAAATAGTTCTGCCATGTGGCAATGTATGATTGGAAATGGTGGGAAACAAGGCATCCCCTATTAAATGATATCATTAATGAGGCATTATTTATAGTAAGGCTCATCGGGTAGATAAAGAGGTAGGTTCAGAATGGTGTGTAGGTTCATAACCCTGAAACATCTACAATTTTATTAGAATTTAAAGGGCCAAGTCAATAGAACTTTGACACTCACAGAAAAAAACCGAAATGCTTAAAGTTCAAAAACTATTCAGAGCCATTGACTAAAATTGATCAGATTATTTAAAGGGGGGACAAAATGATAACACTTACATAATTATTTACTAGGCCTCAGATGTTCTTAGGTCAAAAGCCCAAAATAGAAAAATATTTAGGTCCATTCCTATGCCTACAATTTGATTGGACCATAGGATATAGGGAGATAAAACCATCACATTTTTCGACTAGATTGGCTGGCCTGACAGAGTCTCATCCTGTTATGTCATCTGACATAAGTCGCCTATCTATCATAGTCAGTATATCAACTATGTCAAATGACTAATAAGTATTCAAGTGTCTCAATACCTAGTACCAAACATACACTATAAATAATTCCACATTTAAAGGCTCCAAGTAATGCCATTCAAGACCTTCTCACTCTAAAATTTCTCTTTCTAAAAGCTTACTAATTTAAGCATCGAAATTTTCATCTCAGTCTGACCGAGCACTCTTTTTTACCAATCTTATTTGGTGAGCTAACCCAATCGGATTTCCTACTCTCCTACTCTTACTCTCTCTCTTTAGATATTCTCTGCAATATCAATTCCTAATTAAAATCTAACAAAATCTAAAATTTTTACTTACTTGGGTATTTTCTTCCTCTCAAATTTCTTCACTTGTCTTCCTACAAATCATTTGACTAAAGGTAAGAGAATGCTTAGGATTAAATTTATGTGAGAATTTATGGTGACTTATGTGGGACTTTGGAGGAGAGAGAAAGCTTAAACGAAGGATTATGGTAGGATGGTAAGAATGGGAGAAGAAGAGGACTGATTTTTATTCATTAAAATTCTAGAATTTCCCATCTTTATATACCCAAAAGGAATGGCTAGGATTAATCCAATTACAATTTAATATAAGGGCCAATATCATGCCATTTGTTGATCTCATATTAATTTCAAGGTTTTTTTTTATCAAATTTTCATAGAAAATATGTCCACAAATATGGAAAAAAATTCTTTTAGGTGCACATAAATTTTCGAATTAAAACTAAATCGTTTTGGTGAATTTTTCGATCTGATGGTACATTTATTGATCCAATAATTCACTTTTTTATCTCAATTTTATTTTAATTTTTTAATTCCAGAAATTTCATTTAATCATTTATAATCATCCTCCAGGGTCAAATTAATTTTTAGAAATTCTGAAAAAAAATTTTACACTTAGTCAAACCTCAGATCAACTAGTGTACCATTCACATCGAACCCACTATTTATTCTTATTTTTTACTTTTAAGTTCTATTTGACCTCAATTTTACCTCAAATTTCATTCTCGAACTCTCCATGAATTGTAATTCCTAATGCTCAAAAAGTACATAGTAATCCCGGATAGCACTATTCATGCTCGAAAAAGTATTATTCATATAGTCGGAATTTTATGAATGTTACAATTAACTTTGAACTCAATATGAGTAATTTGAAAAGTAAAAATAAATAAATAAATAAATAAATAAATAAATAAATAAATGTTGAATTTTTGAAGTATAAAGAATTGATGAAAAAGAGTATAATAATTTAGATATTTAAAAATGCATTTTCCCTTAAAGTTAAAGAAATTATATAATAGTCTATTTTATTTGAACATTTTACTTAATTATTCTTTAGGAAAAATAGCTAGAATTTAATTTATTGCCGTATTGTTAGTAAAAATATATAGTAAGATAAGGAATATATTTGCTACAAAATTTATACAAAATACTTAAAAGAATAATTACTTTGGAACGAAAGCATTTTTAAAAAGTACTTAATATATATCAAATGAAGAAAATGGATGCTAATTGTGATTATTAGGTGGCTTGATAGACCGGGTTAGCTCATTTATGGATGAAAGTACAAAATTAGCCCTCTACTTTTCCCAAAAATGCAATGCAACCCATCTACTTTACTTTGGTACAATATTACTCTTGAACTTTTAAAGTTGGAGCAATATTATTCATCTATTAATGATTTGTTAAAATTGACCAATTTCCATCCATTAACTTTAATATATACTTTTGCAAAGGTGTAATGTAGTCCCCTTACTTATATTTTTTTACAACGTTACCTCTAAACTTCCAAAATTAGAGTAATGTTGCCCCTCCATTAACTGTCTTTTAAAATTATACCAATTTTTATCCGTTAACCTTAATACTTAGAACTCGTTATTTAAGTATATAAAAAATTTGGCTTGACTATCACTATAAAAAATTAAAATTAAAATTTCTATATCTACTCTCCCTCCAAAAATTTTAAATCTACATATCTGATCTAATAAAAAATCTTACACACAAAAATTAAAATTTTGCACTAAAAACACTTATAAAATACTCTTGACTTTAGAATCAAAATCTTCAGCTAGATGCAAAATTGTCACATTATTCGTAGTGGGATTATGGCATTTTTTGTTGTCATGGTGATTATGATTCAATTTTTCAAAATATTCAAATCATTAATGAAACTCAATCTCTTGCAAACAGACAACGGAACCTCTCAACATTTTCTTTGGTCAATCTAATTCAGAATGAATGGTGAACTTTCAGCTAGAAAAACTCTGATCTATTTGATAAAGCAATCTTAATTTTCAAAATCTCAGGTTCTATATATATTCTTTTATGAAAAGAGAACTCATAGAATCAGAAATTCTTTTTAAGAATGAAATGATTTCAATAAAAGAAAATAATTTCTTTTTTCTAATTTAAATTTATATTTTTATCATTTACTTTTATTTCTACAATGTGGTGTACATATAAAGGGTAAATCATGTTTTATGCGTCATAGTTAATGATTCAAATGTTATGTATTAAAGTTAGTAGATGAAAATTGATCTACTTTAAAAGATAATTAATGAAGGGGTAATATTACTCCAATTTTGATAGTTCATGAATAATATTGTACCAAATTAACAGTAGGGTTTACATTGCATCTTAGAGAAAGTATATTTTAAGGTCAATGGATGAAAGTTGGTCAACTTTAACAGACCGTTAATAGAAGGGCAATATCAATTTTGAAAGTTTAAGGGCAACATTATATCAAAATAAAATAGAGGGACTGTATTGCACTTTTCTGAAAGTAGAGAGGCAATTTTGCACATTCACCCAAAGTTTAATTTAAAAAAATGTATTTAATATCAAATGGAGTATTATATGCTACCTCCGTTCATCTTTAAATGTCGCTTTTAATTCTTAACATACAAATTAAAAAAAATTAATACATCTTAATATTATAAAAAAAATTAGTAATTAACTATATTGATCTTTTTAGGGGTGAGTATGAACTGGCTAACCAGACCATTAAATAATTTTATTAATCAGTCCATTAATTTTAATTAAATATTATATCAGTTTCGATTTTTAACCAATTTTTCGGATCCATTTATTGGTTAACTACTAAAAAATTTTAACATATAAATTTAATAAATTATACAATTTGTAATATTATTTTAGAAATAAAAAATACAAATTAAATATAATATCCATAAAAAATCAAAATAAAAGCAAAATTTTCATAATTAATTATAAAAATTAAATATATTAAATATGAAACTAATAATAAAGTGCTAATTATGCACGTCGAATGAATATATAATAGTAATAAAAAGATAATTTTCATGTTTATTTATTAAAAAATAGGGTTAATTACAAAAAAGATCTCAAATATAAGGTACCTTACAATGTTAGATCCCGTCTTCAAAATTTTAAAATATCAACTCCCAACTTCAATTTTTCTTTCAATTAAGGGATTTCGTCGCTATTCCGTCATTTTCTGAATAGTGACGAAATCACTCAATTGAAATGGAAGTTAAAGTTGGGGATTGACATTGTAAGATGTTAAAGATAGGGTCCAACATTGTAAGGTACCCTATAGAATGGGTCTTAATTTATAATTAACCCTAAAAAATATATATTGTAATAATATTTTAGAGTATTATATATCATAATATTTATAAATTACAAAAATTTTCAAAAATTTAAGAGTAAAATTTAAAATATAATATATAAAATATATATAGATCGGTTAATCGTTAGTCAACGGTTAACCACTGATTTTTAAAAGTAAAAATCATAAACTTAAATTTTTGGTTCGGTTAATCTAAAAATCGATTCGATTTTGAATTTATTTTTTGATTAACATAAATTTCGATTTTTTTTGCTCACCCCTAGTTCTTTCATTAAATAATATAGAAAAAAGTGACAACAAACATATAAATATATTTAAAAGTGACAACAAACATATAAATATATTTAAAATATCAAGACATAGATAAAATAGAAAAAGTGCATTAAATTTTTTCTTAAATTCTAAAAAGTTTATTAAATTACTTGTTGAATTTGAAAAGTGACATTGAAAGAAAAAAAAAATTATAAGCAATGCTTAAAAAGAAACGGATACAGTATTATGGTTTCTAACTCTTTAACACAATGCAGTACTAATCAAAGGTTGGTTGTTGCTTATGCCTTAAAATAGCGCTAATCCCTTGTTTAAGCAACCGACAGCCTTTTAAACAAAATTAATTTTCATTTGCATACATATAATATTCAATAACTATTTACTGTTTACATAAACTTAGCACATTTTTATGCAACTCAATATTTGTTTGAGGTTTTTTGTTTGCTCTGAACAAAAAAATTCATAAATGTCAACTGATTTCATTAAATGTTCTAGTGAAATAAAACTGTTTATTGTATTCTGATTGAAAATCAACTAAAACAACTATTCATACACATGCAATTAGTGGAATTTCAATTTTTGTACAGGAGGCTGTAGTAGCTGAAACATTATTTTCTTTCAATAAAATTTTAATTTAATTTACCTATTTTAAATTAATCTGCATAGTTTAATAACTCCAAGTAAGCTAAGGTTGGTTGCATTACCAGTTTATAAGCGTAGTTTGGTTGTCAATCCCTTTCATTTAGCATTTGTTGTGTATTCTAATCCAATGCTAATTTAAATGGATTAATTTTATTAATTATATGCTAATTAGTCGTCCAATAACTTGCTTCTTTAATTAATTCGTTGATGATTTGATTCCCAATTCAGAAGAGAGGGATATTTACTTTAATCATATGTATGTTTATGCTCTTTTTTTTTCAAGACATACCAACCTTTGGAGGCAATCGTTTCTCTTATTGCAACTATTTTTTTGATATTAATGTTTGGCATTTATTCTATTCTTCCTATATATGTTCTCAATTTTTTAAACAATGTAAAGTTATGGTCAGTTTTGTTGGATGGATTCAGGTCAGATATCATATCATAGTTACGATTGAAAAATCGGTCCAAAGTCGAAAATCGAATCAACTATAAGCAATTCGGTATATTTAGTACTTTTTTTGTTTAATTAGTTTGATTTTGAAATATAAATTCAGTTGTATTGGTTCGATTTTCAATATGCAAACCAACTGTAACCATATTTTTTGTTTCTTTTTGTTTGTACTTGTGCGCTGCATTTTCCTCTTAATCAATAGAAGGAAAAATGAAGTAAACTAAACTTTGGATGTTAATTAGAATAAAAAGTTTTATCAGAGAAAGGAAATCGACACCACTTTTTTAGTTTTAACATATGCAATAATTTGTTGAGAGAAAAATTAGAAGAGCATCACTGAACAATGGCAATAACTCAAGATCGTAAATGAGTCTTGAGCAGCAGAACAACGACAAATCAAAATATGTAGAAAAGACGAATGGAAAAATAATGAGATATATTCAGTTTTTTTTATCCGTCACTGCTCAAAATTTAAATTTTTCTTTTATTTTAGTTAAATCTAATTTTTAAATAACAATTGGGTGAAAATATTAATAAAACGACGTAGGGTTAATATAATTAATTGAACTATAATTTATAAATGAATATGACATAAAATAAAATTTAAGTGAAAAAACTGGTCATGACTTCGATTAGATTTCAGGTATTTTCAAAAGAATTTTTTGAATTTCATATCCGGATCATGTTCGATCCTAAAATTTTTGAATTATTTGAATTTTACTCATTCATATTTTCTTCAAATGCAAATTCAAATCGAATAGGCAAATTTAGAATTTTCGGGTTGAATAAAAAATTATCAGGCCTATAAAAATGAGTTAATTTCACCAATGATTATTAGACTTACGCCTAATCGCCAAAAATTAACTAATCGACCAAAAGTAACTAATCATCCAAAAGTAACTAACTTATTTTTTGTTATTTAAATGTCACTGAACTAATCATATTTTTACAGAAAAAAGTCATTTTAAGCGATTTTCGACGATAATTTTTGTCGAAATGCTGATGTGGCATGCCACACCATATGCCTAAACACACGTGGCAGGACATGTCAGCAGCCACATTACCGAAAGAAGGCATATCATACGACATGTCAGCACGTTACATTATATTTCTGGATACACGTAATCTTTTTTGGTGATGTGGCTGTTAATGTATTGTGCTACGTGTGTCCAGATATATGACATAACGTATCACATCAGCATTTCGATAAGAGTAATCTTTGAAAATCGGTAAAAATGATTTTTTTGCAAAAAAGTGATAAGTTCAGTGACATTTAAGTTATGAAAAATAAATCAATTAATTTTAAACGATTAAGCGTAAGTTCAGTAAACATAGATGAAATTTACCATAAAAAAACATAATTACTTATAATGTAATTTTACTTTTGTTATGATAAATATATTCGATTGTCAAAACATGGGTCCGCCAAACGCTTGTATTAATTTTTGAAATCAATAAAATCAAATAACAGTCAGTATGAAATATTAATTATATTCAAAAATAGTAAAATTTGCTACTTCTTTTTTCAAAAACATAGCCAAGTTTAAGAATTTACTACTTACTATTTTATACAAGTGTCTTTAATTGGAGACGCTTTTTTAGTAAAAAGTCACTAAATTTTAAAGATAAGTTTTTTTTTTTTATCATATTTTCTTGACAATTCCTCTCTTCTTCGCATTTTAGCAGATAATTTTTTTTATGAAAATTAAGTAAATAATTAAAATATTTTAATTTTTTAAAAAATTATAGATATTGACAAAATTATATTTTGTATTTTTAAAAAAATTATTTAATTCTAGTTGAAAATAGGGGTGATAAAAAAATTTAATAAACTATATAATAAATAGAGATATATATGTAAATATATTTTTAGATTTAAAAAAAGACATTTAAAATAAAATAAAGAAAAATAAGAAAATGACATTTTAAAATAAAAATTACCAACTTACAAAATAATTCCACATATTTTTTTAAAAAGAAATTGTCATTATGCTTTTTTTTTTTAAACTTGACTCCAATTTTTAAAACTTCAACATGCTTTTTTATTGTTCGGGATTTAAAGTCATTGATTATATAGTTAAAAAAGTGTCGGTAAATGACCTAAATATAAGCAGAGACATTTAAAATAAAATAAAGAAAAATAAAAAAAATGACATTTTAAAATAAAAATTACCAACTTACAAAATAATTCCACATATCTTTTTAAAAAAGAAATTGCCATTATGCTTCTTTTTTTTTTTTTTTACTCGACTCCAATTTTCAAAACTTCAAAATGTTTTTTTTATGGTTATGGATTTAGAATCATTGATTATACAGTTAAAAATTTGTCGATAAATGACCTAAATATAAATAGAGCAATTTAGCATTTTCGCTCTCAACCCTAAATCAACGCAATTGCATATTCCTCTCTCTTCTTCTTCTTATTATTTCTTCCATCTCCTACAAATCTGAGGCAACTTTATACCCCACACAGCCTAACGTTGTTCGGATTCTTGCATTGTCACTTTGAGTTCAAATGTTTTCTACTGTGAAGCTGTAAAAAACATTGCAAATCCAACATTGGTTGTTTAGTATTCCATTTTTTGAAAAAAAAATGAGGTTTTTTACGTTAAAAAATTCTGAATCTACTAGATTTTGAGTAATGCACTAATCAACCAACAAATTTATAGGAAACGGGATTCTTCTGAAAAATAAATAAATAAATAAACAAAAAAAAGTGAAAAATATTTATTAATTTCTGAATTTTTTAAAATTTTTGCTTATAATTTTAAATTAATAAGAGATATATACGAGTACATTAAATTAGAGTATATAAGCAAACACTAAAAATGTGACACATAAAATATATAATTTAATTTATTTATTGAGAAATAATACACATTTGGTTCACTGTATTATATTAGTCTGTATGGCGTTAGTGTTAAGTCGCTAAAAATACATATATTTACTTGATTTTTGCTTATCATTTTGTGTTCTTTTAAGTCAGTTTTAGGGACTTTTCATTAGTTTATTTATTTTGCTGACTGTATGAGCAAATTTTAAAGAAGTTATATTTATGAGGCTAATTGGTGATGATCTAGAGAAACAACGATTTTTTTTGGAGCATTTTAGAAGCAAAGAGCTGATGAAAGAAAATTCTAGAAGTTGACTTGCCAAAGGCAGGAAGCCAAGGCTGAGGTTTAAGCCTTGCCCAGAGTACTTGCCCAAGAAAGTTGACAGTGGAGTTACAATTTTAATATATCTCTTGTGCGAATTTGACCTAGCAACCATTTCTGCCTTAGATAGTATTTAGGAATGTTAACACTATAATTTAGGAGATAAAAAGGCAATGTTTTCAGGAGTTTAGAATTACTTAGGAATTTTATTTTATTTTCCTATTTTGATAGGACTCTTTTCCTATTTTGGAGTATAATTTAGAGGTAAGAAGTTTAGATCTGGATCTTTTTCCTCCTGCATTTTTGTAACTCCAATTCTGTAACAGGGAGTAGTTCTTAGCTTTCAACTTTTATTTAGTGAATTCTTAATGGGTGGCTAAATTGTTATTTTCAGTTGAAAATTAATTCAAGGCTAGGATTTCTTTCACTGTGAGATTGTTGTGCTTAATTTTTATTCTTATTTTCATTCAATGTTCATGTTATTTATTGTGGATTAGGGAAACCATATCCTGATTATTATTTGTTAGGTGTGCAATTTGAGTTCGTTGTGCATTTAATTAAGTAATATATTGCTAATTGAATTTGCTAGATCTGTAATTGTTTAGTGAAGTCAATAACAAGTAGCAATCGGTATAGCTTCCTCACAAGGGCTATTAAGTTGAGTAAATGCATGATTTGGTCTAAATCGTTCTCGCTTGTGGATCAGTTGGCTTAGGTTAGGTCTTTCTAATTCTTAATGCTGACAATAGATTAAATTTTTTCGCTTATTAAATGGTTGCTTATTGGCTAGAAATTAATTATAGTCTTACTTGGTCAATTCATTAATACAGAAAGATTTTTAAAATTATTTCTTCATTGAAGATTAGTTAAATTTATCCTTTGCTGCAAATGTCTTTAACTGAAATTTATCATCCATTAAAATTTCTTAATTAATTTTTTTCATATTTATTTATTTATTTTAGTTCATTATTTTTAATTCTTAGTTTATAAAAATTCCCCCTATTTATTTTTATTGTTAAAAATCTTGTTGTTTAAAATTATTTTGATACTAGTATTTGTGGATTCAACCCTTCCTTGCCCTATTTACAATTTAATTATTTAGGATAAGTTTGATATTTATTTTTTGTGGCTTTGACACTCATCAAATTTTGGTGTCATTATTAGGAACTAATCTAACTTGATTTAATTTGTCAATGACCAGGTCTGAAATTTCGGGAGAACTTTTATTTGATTTATAAATCGAGAAAATAGCCCAAAGACTAAGGAAGGAGATAAAGATATGCAAAGAACTTGTTAGAAATTCTTCTAAACAGCAGCAAGAAGAAGAGGTAGTTGATTTTACTGAATTTTCAACTGAAATAGAAGAGGAAACGATGGCGAAAAGAATTTTAAGAGAGCTATACGCACCACCAGTAGACCAACAACCCCTATGCATTACATATCTAGCAGTGGACACTACTTTTGAGCTGAAATCGGGGTTGATTCATCTACTGCCTACTTTTTATGGCTTGGAGAATGAAGATCCTCACAAACATCTAAAGGAATTCCATATAGTTTGCTCTGAAATGAAGCCAAGTAGAGTTACAAAGGAACAAGTAAAATTGAGGGCCTTTCCATTCCCTTTAGTCGACTCAGCAAAAGATCAGTTATTAAATTTACCATCTAAAACTATCACAACATGTACTGATATGGTAAGATTGTTCTTAAATAAATTTTTTCCAGCATTTAGAGCTACTGTAATTCGTAGAGAAATTAGTGAAATTAGACAAAAAGATGTAGAGTCACTTCATGATTATCGGGAAAGGTTCAAAAGGTTGTGTGCAAGCTGTCCCTAGCATAGCATAACAAATCAGTCCGTTATTCAGTATTTTTATAAGGAAATTTGAGCATGGAAAGAAAAATGATTGATACAAGTGGTGGAAGCCTCAACAACAAAACTCCAACATAAGCTCGAGAATTGATCTAGAACATGGCAGCCACATCCCAACAATTTGGGAGATACCAGGACCCTTCAAGAAGAGTAAATGAGGTATAATCTTCTTTCTTTGAAGAAAAACTTAATAACCTAACTCTTCTTGTGCAAAATATGGCTGCGGGTAAAACTCTCCAAGCTCAAGTGTGTGGAATTTTTACCTATAATGAGCATACTACTGATATGTGCCCCACACTTCAAGATGACTCACAAGAATAAGTGAATGCATGTAACACCCTTATACCCCACCTAGGAAGATAGGCAAGTGCACACAAGCACATACTAATCAAAATAGCATACATATAAAAAAATAACTCATACATTTATCAGAAATATATATATAAATACATTCCGGTGCCAAACATCCAGAGTCTTTGTATAACTTAAAGTTTTATTACATAATATCATTAATACATATACGTATTTAATACAACCCTTGGTTCATCCTTGAAATATTTACAACAAAATGATCGTTACAAAATATTTCATAATACAAAAATTTCTCTGGCCTTAGCGGTTGTCCTAGACTTAAACTTATTCTTCAAGACCTACACGGAGGAAATAAACCACCGTGCTAAGTATAATACTTAACGGGGAACAAGAATGATAATTTGGCGACTACTCATAATGGTTACCCAACAATAACACACATAATGTGATTTACTAACTAAATAAATACAAGTAATTTATATAAATAATAACACAAAATAATTTAGCTTAGCCATTCCTGAATGCATAATCATAGAATTAGAATGAAGTCAATCTCATCATAAATCATAACAGATGATAAATAACATAAACATATTATATCAAGATTGCCTGCTAATGTCTTAAGACACGGGTAACGAAGCAGAACAGAAGATACCATTGGTATTTATAAAGAAGAGGCATTGCCTCCACATCAAGAATCATCAAATTCAGAAATCAAAAAAGACAGTCTCTAATAGAAGAGGTATAACCTCTAACAGAAGACACCAAAGTGTCTATAAGAACAGCAGCTGCAACCCTTCTGGGCATGCCTATTTACCCACAACTCAGACTCCAGCAGGCTATACTTGCATTAAAATATAATATGCTCATATATCTATTTAGCTCTATTTTGTATTCTTTGTATTTACAGACATATCAAGCTATAATTACTTTTAATTCCATGATTAGTATGTTTTAATTATGTTTAAGAATGTCTAAATGGATAATTGAAGACCTAAATAGTCTATTTGTATCACGTACTAAGTGTTTTGGTGAAAGAGGTAAAATTACATTGGTTGAGGAGTCAAATTTGGCTTAATACAGTAGGTATTCACTCGGGAGAGTGGAAAATCACTCAGGCGAGTGGATTACCCACTCGGGAGAGTGATTTCTCACTCAACCGAGTGAATTACCCACTTGGAAGAGTTAAAAAGTCACTCCACCGACTGGCCCAAAGACAGCAATTATGTCCGACTTTATATCAATTATTTCACCTAGCAAATAAGGTTTCTGGGTCAAATAGTCTTCTGCAAAGTTGTTGGTATAGATTTCTAATTTCTAAAACATCAAAAATCACTTAATTATGAATTCTAAATCTCAAGATATCAATAAAATAATACAGACTACTATAGGAAGCAGGACAACAAGGGTGGTCTTGCAACTTTAGTCTCAATTTCGAACATCTTAAGGAGATATTAAGGTTTCGGTATCTTCTAAAAAGTTATAGATATATGTCTTAAATTTCATATCAAACTAGAATCACTCTATTTAGATGTATACATAAAAAGTTATGCCCTTTTTACTACAACTAGTTCAAGTGAACCAAACGACAAAATTTGGTCCAAAAGTGACCCTTATATCATATCCTATCTCACTCATGCTAAATCATTCTCCATCAATGCAATAACAATAAAATTCACAATTTTCTCAAGAAAGGAACATAATTAACATAATCAAAGGAAAATGATGTTCCCAAACCTTGATATTAGCCAAATGAACTCTTTCAAGGCTTCTCCTTCCCTTTCCCTTTAATTCCACTTGATTCACCAACTAGAACCATTTAAAAATTCACACCTCAATCTCAAATTCAATCCATAATTCCAATTTATGAAACATGAAGCAAGAAATGGTAAAGATAAAGAGTATTAAATGACTAAATTACCTTGATTCTATTTAGAATTGCTCAAACCCTTAGCTTACAAATTTAGTGTAGTTAAATTGAGGAGATGAAGAGAAAATAAGGGCAAGAAATCTGAAAATGAATCCTCTTTTTTCCCATGTCCCCTTTCTTTTTTTCCCCTTTAAAGTTAAACAATCTTCTAGAAGCACTCATGTCAAATTCCTAGTGGTCCAAGTATTGCAATTTTGGCAAATTGCAAATTGATTATTCTTTTCTCTTAATTTAGCACATTGGCATGCAATATTATTGATTACTACATTTTAATCATTAATTCATATAATTATACTTATTTAGGCTAAAAGAATTAATTTACTAATTTACCCTTATCTTTTAAATTAATTATCAATATGCCCTTAACTCGTGTATAAGCTCTTAATACACCTTAGACATATCACATCACTACTAGGGTACATATTGGGGCCTTACATTTCTCTCCCCTTTAAAGGAATTTTATCCTCAAAATTCATACTTGTATCAAATAACTGCAGATACTAGGCTTTTATGGTAGATTCAGGTTCCCAAATTGCTTCTTCAATTCCATGATGGTGCTAGAGCACTTTAACTAGGGGTATTCTTTTATTTTTGAGTTGCTTAACTTATCTGGCTAAAATAGATACGGGTTCTTCTTCATATGAAAAATTCGGTTGCACTTTAATTTCTTGCACAGAAATCTTGTGTGAGTCATCAGACCGATATCTTCTCAACATAGAAACGTGAAATACATCATGTAACTTAGCCAATTCTTCAGGAAGAGGCAACTTATAAGCTACAGGTCCAATTCTTTTGAGAATCTCATATGGACCAATGTAGCGAGGACTAGTCTTACCCTTTTCCCAAACCTTAATATTCTTTTTCCAGGCTGAAACTTTTAGAAATACTTTATCTCCAACCTGATACTCAATGTCTTTTCTTTTTAGATCAACATAAGATTTTTGTCAGTCACTAGCTACTTTTAATCTTTGTTGAATGAGCTGAACCTTTTCTTCAGTATCTTTTATAATGTCAGGCTTGATCATCTTGCCTTCAATCAATTCAGTCCAGCATAGAGGAGTTCGGCACTTTCTACCATATAATGCTTCATAAAGTGACATGCCAACACTGGTTTGGTCACCATTGTTGTAAGCAAACTCCATCAAAGGAAGATATTTATCCCAAATACCAAGGAATTCTAGCACACAACCTTGAAGCATATCCTCTAACACCTAAATAACTCTTTCAGATTGTCCATTTGTTTGAGGATGAAATGCAGTACTGAAATTAAGTCCGATACCTACAACCACTTGTAGACTTTTCTAGAATCTTAAAGTAAATCGAGGATCACAATTAGAAATAATAGACACCGGTACCCCATGTAGCCTTACTATCTCATTCACGTATAATTCAGCTAGTTTATCCATCAAATAGCTGAAGCGAATAGGAATGAAATGGGCAGACATAGTGAACTTATCAACAATCACCCATATAACATCATGCTTCTTCTGAGTAAAAGGAAGTCCTGACACAAAATCCATAGTAATATCTTCCCATTTCCATTACAAAATTAGAATGGGATTCATCAAACCAGAGGGAACTTGGTGCTCAGCTTTAACTTGCTGACATGTTAGACAGTTCAACACATATTTCGTTACCTCACATTTCATACCAGGCTACCAGTAATATTGCTTTAGAACTTGATACATCTTATTTCCACTAGGATGTATGGTAAAAATAGTGTTATGAGCTTCATGCAATAGCTTTTTCTTCACTTCATCATTAGTCGGTACACATAACCGATCTTTGTAGTACAAATTCCTTTATCTCTTATGGAGAAATTAGGCTGCTTTCCCTCTTAAACTTGCATTACAAAGTGTTGCAATTTGTTATCATGTTTTTAAGCATCGATAATTTCTTGTCTCAGACTGGGTCTAGCTTTCAATTGAGCTATTAGAGCTCCATTAGTTATTATTCTCCATCTACTCTAACGCAAAGCTAAAGCTGAAATGATTTTTCTACTCAAAGCATCAGCTACTACATTGGTTTTGCTTGGATGATAATCTATAATACAATCATAATCTTTAAAAATTCTGGCCACCGACATTGCCTTAATTTAAGCTTTTTCTAAGTAAGCAGATACTTCAAGCTTTTATGATTAGTGAATATCCTACATTTCTCACCATACAAATAATGTCGTCAAATGCTTAAAGCAAAAACTACTGCATCCAACTCCAGATCATGTGTAAGATAATTCTATTCATGCAGCTTCAGTTGCCTGGATGCATATGTAACCACCTTACCATCCTGCATTAACATACATCCCAACCCATTTCTAGACGTATCACTAAACATAACATATTCTTTGCTAGAAATTGTTTAGACTAACACAAGAGCTTAAATAAGCATTTTCTTTAAATGATGAAAGCTAGCTTGAAATATGGCAGACCATTCAAACTTTACTCCTTTTCATAACAATTTAGTTAGAAGAGATGTTATTGCCGAGAATCCTTTTACAAATCAACGATAATAATCGGCCAACCCTAGGAAACTTCTTACTTCAGTCACATTTCTTAGGGGTTTCCAATTAACAATTGCCTCATTCTTGCTAGGATCAACTCTAATACCTTCGGAAGAAACTACATGCCCCAGAAAAGATACTTCTTTTAACCAAAAGTCACACTTAATTAACTTAGCATATAATTATTTCTCCCTAAGTGTTTATTACACAATCCGCAGATGTTAAGCACGTTCTTGTTCATTTTTAGAATACACCAGAATATTATCAATAAACACTATAAAAAAATTGATCTAGATAAGGCCAAAACACCCTATTCATCAAGTCCATAAATGTGGCCGGTGCGTTAGTTAACTGAAATGGCATTACTAGAAATTCATAGTGTCTATACCGAGTCCTAAAAGTAGTTTTAGGGACATCCATATCCTTTACCTAAAGCTGATAGTACCCAAACCGCAAGTCTATTTTTGAAAATGCCCCTGCGCCTTTCAACTGATCAAATAAATCTTCAATTCTAGGCAATGGGTATTTATTCTTTATAGTGATCTTATTTAATTATCTATAGTCAATGCACATTCAGAGGGTACCATCCTTTTTCTTAACAAATAAAACTGGTGCTTCCCAAAGGTGATACACTAGGTCGAATAAATCCCTTATGAAATAGCTCATGTAGTTGAACTTTTAACTCTTTCAATTTGGTAGGAGCCATCCTATAAGGTGCTCGAGATATAGGAGCAGCGCCAGGCAAAAATTCAATAGATAACTCCACTTGCTTTTCGGGAGGTAGTCCAGGTATATCTTTAGGAAAAACATCTGAAAACTCCTTCATTGTGGAGATATCATGTAGTTTCACAGTCTTCCTGTTAAAATAAAGCACAAAAGCCAAGTAAGCTTCACACCCTTTTCTAAGAAACCTCATAGCTTGCATAACAGATATCACATTAGTCAAAGAGCTTGTTCGAATACCATGTAATTCCATTTCTATGCCAACAGGACAATCAACAATTTCGGACATCATGCTCGAATTAGGCCTAGACTAGCCCAATCCTCTACATCCTCTACTTCCAGAAGAGGCATTAGAACCTTCTTTACTTACTTACGGTGCTTGAGCGCTGCTCACAGGATTATTTGCTATAAAGTGGTTGATACTACCACATCGAAAACATGAGCCTATAGTCCTTCTACAAGGGCCTCAATGATATTTAGAGAAATAAAGACATTTCGATGCGCCTGAACTTCGACCACCACTAGAGCCCTTACCAGAATTTGTTGATGATGTCAAGCCTTGTCGCCTTCCCCTAGTTGTGGGTCTTTGAGTTGACTCCTATACCAAGAGTACATTATTATGACTCCTCTTACCCGAAGACTGTCCTCCTCTAGTAAAACCCCTACATTGAGCTCTTTCCCTCATAGCTATTCCCTACTTCTCAACTTTAATTGCTACTTGAACCAACTGATGATAAGTCACTTGCTGTAATAAAGTAGCTGCTGCTATATGCTCTTTAATTGAATCATTCAAACCATCTTTAAATTGGCAAAATTTGAAATCTTCAGTAAGTACATCTCTAGGTGCGTACTTAATAAGGCGATTGAACTCCTTATCATACTCAACAACAGTTAAGTTCCTTTGCCTCAAACTTAAAAATTGCCTTCACCTCTCATTTTTATAAGCTTTAGTAACATATTTTTGATTAAATTCTTGAGTAAAGTATTCCCAGGTTAAAGGCTCAGGCAATTAAGGTTGCCTTAAAATAAACTTCCACCAATCATAAGCTGCTCCTTGAAGAAGGGAGACAACATAGTGTACCATCTGGTCGGACAAGCATATAATTTCTTCAGCACTCTTTTTACCCTTTCAAACCAAAACTCGTCCTTTTCATATTCATCCAGAGATGTACCTGTGAATTCCTCGGATCCATACTTTCATAGTGAATCTATAGGGGCCTTTAGTGCTGTCATACGGTGTATTAATGTCATTATATCTTGCGATAATTTCAATAACACTTCAACTGGCAGTGGAGGAAGAAGTGGCACATAATCTCTACTTGACCCAACGATTTCAGGCCCAGATAAATGAGATCTCATAGGATTGTTGCTCTCGGCAACATCATCCGCTGTTTCATTAGATCTTTCCATACTTTAATCTATAACAAAAATATGGGATAACCGCATTAGGCCAAATGCAAGACTCTTAAATACATGTACAAATGGTCCTTACACTACGGTTAGGCCCAAATCACCTAAACCATAGCTCTAATATCACTAAATTGTGACACCCTTATACCCCCTAAGAGGATAGGTGAGTGCACACAAGCACAAACTAATCAAAATAGCACATATATAAAAAAATAACTCATACATTTATCAGAAATATGTATTTACATACATTTTGGTGCCAAACATCTAGAGTCTTTGTATAACTTAAAGTTTTATTACATAACATTATTAATACATATATGTATTTAATACAACCTTTGGTTCATCCTTGAAATATTTAGGACATTGTTCATTCTTTAGCAACTAGTGTGAAAGATCTTTAACAATATGCAAAGAAAACAAATTCAAGATTTCAGAACTTGAAAAAATAAATGAGCCAAATAGCATAATATTTGAGTAAAATTGAGTCTTAAGGACGATTGCCCTCACAAACCATAGAAAATCCAAGGAAAAATGTGTGTGCAATCACCCTAAGGAGTAAAAAAGAGCTGGATAAGCCCTTGCCAAAGAAAAATGACCAGAAAAAAGAGAGAGAAGTTGAAAATGAGGTAAAATTTGTGAAAAATAGACAGCCTAAGGAAAAAGTATCAGATCAACCTCCAACTTTCATTATACAACCCTCTTTTCCTTAGAGATTAGTTAAGTCTAAGAAGAAAAAAGAAAAGAATGATATTTTTAAGACTTTTCGTAAGATTGAGGTAAATATTCCTTTACTTTATGTAATTAAACAAATACCTTAATATGCTAAATTTCTTAAAGAATTTTGTACTAATAAGAAAAAGCTAGTTGGTAATGAAAGGATGGGTGTGGGGGAAAATATCTCTACTGTGATTCAAAGAAAATTATCTCCAAAATGTAAAAACCAAGGTATGTTCGCTATCCCCTGTACTATAAGCAATGTTATTATAAAAAGAGCTATGTGTGATTTAGAAGCTTCAATAGATATCATGCCATTGTCTATTTGTTCTTCTCTGCATGTTGTTCTATTAAAGAGACAAATGTAATACTTTAACTTGCTAACAAGTCTATTATCTACCCTGAAAGGGTATTAGAAAATATTTTAGTACAAGTTAATGGGTTAGTCTTTCCTACTGATTTTTATATGCTTGATATGAAGGATGATAAATCCTCAAATTCTTCAAATATTTTGTTAGGAAGACCATTTTTCAATACAACTAAAGCAAAAATTGATGTGTATGAGGGTACACTAACTATAGAGTTTGATGGAGAAATAGTTAAATTTTATATTTATGATACTAAGAAGAATCTTTTTTCCTAGTGATGTACCTAGTATTTTTAAAGTGGATGTTATTGAAACTCAAGTTAATATATATTTTAAATTGAGTGGTAATTCCAAAAATTTAAACTGTTCATTATTTATGGGCTCTATTCTCAAAAATCCTAACATATATGAAAAGAATTCGATAATTGATACCAATTTGTAGGAAATAATAAATGGAAGGGCATTACCATGGGACTTGAGACCAATTTGAGAGGCCTAAAGTCCTGAAATGTCTAGCCAAAGACATTAAAAAGAAACGCTACTAGAAGGAAACCCAATGATCAGCCTTGTCCAAGGTTGCTCGGTTACTTTTTAGATTTAATTTCTAACACTTTTTGTTGTTTTTTTTTGTTTTAATGCCTTTTGCATATTTTATTAAGTCTTTAACTAATTGTGATTTTCATTTTTACAAGTGAAGTGAGAAGCTAGTTGACTTTATGGTGGAAAGAAAAAAAAGAGTTTCAATTATTTTTTGCTTTTAATTTAAAAAAAAATCCATAAGGGTTTAAAATTTTTTAGACATTTCTTTTGAAGTTTGGGTTTACTTGAACTTTTTCAAAGCTTGATTTGGACTTTAATGGTGGAAGTCCATTAATTATTTTAGTGGGTTTAAATTAGTTTAGGCCTTACTTTTAATTTGATGGGCTTTTCTATTCAATGGGTTTTTAATTTTTATTTTTAACCCATTTCATTTTTTAACCCCATTATTATTATTTAATTTTCACCTTAGTTAAATTTATTTCACTTTCTCTGTAGGTCTTTCTTCCCCAAATCAAAACCTTAACCATATTTTTTTAGTTGCAGACCCCGAGTAGCCGCCACCCCTTAACCACCACGTCGGCCCAACCCACCTTCACTATCACCTCCGATCAACGACCAGCCACCATAGTCAAGTCCTTCATGCTGCCAATTGCAATCAAGCAAACCAAAGCAGAGCACTCTTTTATTTTGATTTTTTTCTTTCTTTTTAATTTTTCTTTTTCATCTTCTCTATTTCATTTTTTTTTCTTATTTGTTTCATTTTTATTTTTTTTGTTGTTATTTTCCTATTGTTAATTTTAAATTTTACTCAGGATTAGATCATATGCAAAAAAATGATTTAAAAAAATAAAAAGGGTGATTTGGTTGGACTAAGTGATTAAAAATGGTGCTTTTAAATTTTGTCTTATTGAATTCTTTTTCTTTAAATTGTAAAGCATTACTTTTTGACCCAAGTTTCAATTCTCGTCACTTTCCACTGTGTTGTTTTTTGTCTTTATTTAATTTATTTTTTATCTTTTCTTTTTATCTTTTGTTAATTTTTTCTTATTTACCTTATTTTATTTAGTTTCAAATTGTACTTAGCTTAGATCTTAAGGTGTTTTTTTTTAAAAAAAAATAGTTTGGAATCTTTTTTCTTTCTTGCATTTTACTTAATTTAGTTAGTTACTTTGTCATTTATTTTGATCTATTAGTGTGTCATTGGGTATGCTCATGCTCTGATTTCTTTGCTATATATGCATAGTTATAGAAAAATTTGCTAGAAAGAAGAATGGACAAGCTAGATGCTATCGCTCTATCACGGACAATTTTGCACCTTTTCTACATGCGACAGGGCAGTACTCTACACTTTATATTTATTTATTTATTTATTTGTTTTTGTGCCCTTTGCCCACAACTAATTTGTTGTTCCACATTGAGTACAATGTGAGGAGAAAGTCTGGGGGAAGAGTTTGAAATAAAAGTGTTGTGCTGGAATTCTTGTGATTCTTTTTGGTGTTTTGCTGAAATGAGACGAAAATTTTGAATTATTTATGCTAATTTTATATGGATGTTGGAAAATTTATTTTGGAATTAACCTATTGATTTTCGTTGACCAACTTTGATGCTATATTTTGTTGAGTATATTTTGAATCCATTTTTTATGAGCATATTTCTTTAAGTTGAATTTAGTCTGAAGGAGTTTGGGATACGTTCATGACTTATGAGATAAAAAATTGGTCCCAATATAAATGTGATAATATCAGAATATGAAATAATACATATGAAATTAGTTCCATATTGGGTGTTTCTTTAATTAGGGAATCAACCTAATTAATTTGTGTAACTGCCAAATTAATTCTCACTAATTAAAAAAAAATTAAATTACCTTAATTAGAGCCTTATAAATATGGTCAAGAATTCTATTTTAGGGAGAATACAAAAAATCTCCACACTAAAACTCTACCAAATTGCTTTCACACATTTTTTTCCCTTTTCCTTGGAGTTTTTTGTTGGTGAAATTCAAGTTTTCATCCTGAGGCGTAATGTGGCATGGGTGAGAACAATACCGGTGATGCAAAAAGTGGACAATCTCGGTGATTGTGATTTTGTACTATGAGAGGTATTTTTGCTTACTTGTCATGAGTTTTATGGCTATATAGTTCTTTCATTAGTATCATAGCCATATTTCTTGCGTTTCAGCATGTCTATTATTTGGATCTATTTTTTATGAAAATTCAAATATGTTTATAGGCTGTTTAATATGCATATTAGATCTGTTTTGTATGTGTATTATTTTTAATTCTAGTTTCGATTTTTTTATGTTTTTTGGACATAAGAATTAAATAATAATTTAAAAAGTTCATAATTAAAATTTTAAATGGGAATTTCTTATTTTTTACCATACCAATGGATTTAGAGACCCCAAAAACCCCCTTAAAAAAATTCGACAGCCTGAAACCATTAGGAAGGCGGCATATGGCTTGCACGCACCACCAATGTGTTGGGCATGCGCCAAAGGGCACATCTCCAGCATGTGCCAGGCCATGCGTGCTGAGTGAAACATCACTCAGCCACATGACCTAGTAGGGGGAGTGACACGTGGCCTAATGGCGAAGCACCACGTGTCAGCTGATGTAACAATGGGGGGTCCACTTGGTGCCACCTGGTAGCACATGGACTAACCAAAAGTTGACATGTGGCACCACATGGTAGCCTATGGCGCTGATACATGGTGGCAAGGGTAATGCCATGTGGCTTGACGTGTCATGTCACCTGACATCCACATGGCAGCTTGCGATGTTTACATGTGGCATGTAGGTCCAGACATATGGCTTAATGGCTCAAGTCACGTGTCGACACATGGGCCAATAATCGGTTGCCATGTGGTAGACTGTGGTCATACCATGTGTTAGTCTAGAAGGTGCTATGTGGCATCCACGTGGACCAATGAGCGATCAACACGTGTCAGCTGGTCATGCCACATGGTTGCATATGGCCCAGTGGGGTCATGCCATGTGGCATTATGCCACAGCTAGTGCGTGGCTCCTCTATCACGCGTGACGCATATGAGGACCACTTTTATCGGTACGTGTAGGCACATAAGGGCTCTTCTAACCACCATTTTTATCCATTTTTTTAATTTTGATTTTCATAATTTTTCTAATTTTTTGGTATTTTTTTTAAAATTGAGTTACAAAATTTTTTTACAAATTATTTTATTGAAAAATGTATAAAAATTTAAAGAAAATGTTTTTTCTGCATTCTTTAATTTTTCAAATTTGTTTGAAAATTACTTATGCGGATTCTGTCCTTATATTTGATTGAAATGAGTTTCAATCATTTTTTGTTTGTACATGAGTGTACTAACAATTTTTTTTCTTCTGTTATGTGTAACAAATATGACGATGATAAGGACACCTTTGGTACCACATACTCCTCAAGGTGTTACTCTGGCCAATGCATGTATGTACAAGGTCTATAGTATGAGGTTTCACAAGAAGGCAAAAAGTTATGATATTGATGCTATTGCACATTATATAGTTAGAATGCATAAGAAGATGCAAGATTGTATTTGAATTGGTGGCCTGGACAAGGGGTGGAATCATAAGTTGTTTTATTATGTCATGTGTGAATCATTTAGCTACTATATGGAACTCTAGAACTTTTTTGTTAAGTGTTGGAGTGAAAATTATAAAGATTTTATTATTAAGTTTTTATTTAAGGTAGCAAAATGAGGAGTGTTCAAGAGCAACACTCAATTTGAGATGATGCTTAGGAGTGGGCGTATATATAGTGAATTGCCCATGGTTAAATGATTACACACAAGGCGTGCCCTTACAGTTAATGTGTATGGTTAGGATGACAATTCCAGTGACTAGGATAGTGTTGGGTCTATCGGGATTCTAATTATATTTGACATGAGTATCATAATTTTATCTTTATTTTTGCGGATGTTTATGTTAGGGATTATTTTTCCTAATTTTGTTTTGAGATGAGATATCCGTGTCTTCTTTTGGATTTATTGTACTTTATAATAAATGTGTTTATTTTGATTTTGGATATTATAATGGCTTATAATTTTTTATGATGAATGTGTTTATTTTAATAGTATTTGCCATGCAATATTTTATGAGTAGAATAGTTGCTTGATTATTAAGTTAAGACTTAATAATCTTATACACATAATATCCTCTATTAAGTTAGAGAACTTAATTTCCAATAAATCTAATTTACTATGCATGAAATTTTAATCTATAAGGTTAGACATTAGGACTTAGAGGGTAATTAGATACTACTAGTAACTTTTTTGATTTTAAGCCTAATAAATAACCTTGTTAGATTCTAATTTTGGATGCATAGTAAATAACATGTATTTCCATATTCTTCTTAATAAGAGCAACATATGTTCTATTTTTTTTATCAAAGGATCTAAATGGCTTCCAAATCGATAGTCGCTGAATTGAAC
This sequence comes from Excoecaria agallocha, assembly GCA_037975025.1. Taxonomy (NCBI): domain Eukaryota; kingdom Viridiplantae; phylum Streptophyta; class Magnoliopsida; order Malpighiales; family Euphorbiaceae; genus Excoecaria; species Excoecaria agallocha. Next base: position 23,542,239 of record CM075818.1, read on the forward strand.
AAAGATATGAAATTGAATGGCGACAACTATAAAATTTGGAGTATGAAAATTCAGTATGCGTTTGAGGAGCAAAAAGCTCTGGAAACCTTAAGTTTAGTTATGACTGAACCTGAGGATAACACTTCTGTTAGCATAAGTAGGACCAAGATGCTTATGTAGTATGGAAAAAGGAGCTTCATTGCTTGTATCATCCTTCTAAGTGTAATGAAAGATGATATCACCATGCAATTTTGCTCATATCGAAATGCAATGGATTTATAAGTCGTAATTCGAGAGAAGTTTGGAGGAGTATCTCTAACTAGACTCTGATCTATAATGATCAAATTTGATACTTATCAGAAGAAGCCTGATCATTCAATGTGAAAACATCTCCAAGAGATGAAGAATATGATTTATGAACTTGGTGATGTAGGTCATAAGTTAACTGACGAGCAATAGGTTTAGACTGTCATCCAATCTTTGCTAAGGAGTTGGGAGCACATGAAAATGCAACTGAATCACATGGATAGCATTAAGATGTTTAAGGATGTCGCTAGACATTTAGAGTTGGAAGAGGACCGTTAGCATTAATCAAAGTCAATGCTAAAGTGCATATGACACACTTCAGTTTTGGTAAGAAAAAGTCAAACCAGAAGAAGAGGAGGAGCTTCTATGAAAAAGCCAAAAAAGGGCTTAAGAGCCTAAAAAGAAGAAAGTTAAGCAAAATGGAAAAGGGTCCAAACTCATAAAGAAAGTGAACATTTCTAGGGTGAAGTATTTTAATTGCCAGCAGAAGGGTCACTATGCAAAAGATTACACTGTGCCCAAATAGGTACACTATTTTAACTCAAGAGTGAGTGAAATTTGTGTATCAAGTTCTATATTTTTAATTAAACTTCATCCTTTGTGGGTGGTTGATTCAGGAGCAACAGATCATGTGACAAGGGATTGAGATGCCTTTTTCAAGTTTCAACAAGTAATTTCTAGAGCAAAGTGGATTTGTGTAGGCAATAGTGCCAGAGTGGCAGTCCAAGGAATTGACACATGCAAACTAGTCTTACGTGAAGGTTAAACCTTACTCCTACATAATGTGCTTTATGCTCCTGATATTCATAGGTATGGTCATATCTATTTGATTTCTCACATGTCTGAAGCATTGAGTTGCTTTAAAACTTTTATGAATCTTGTTGAGAATCAATTGGACAAGAAAATTAAAGCTTTAAGAACCGATCGTGGTCAAGAATATCTTTCTAATGAATTTAAAGCTTTATGTGATGAAAAAGGGATAAAACATCAGTTGTCTATTCCTCAAACTTCATAACAAAATGGTGTTGTGAAAAGGCGAAATAAAACCCTTTTAGACATGGTACATTCTATGATGGCTCAAGCAAATTTTCCCATCTCCTATTAGGGAGATGCTTTGTTAGCGGCCACATATGTTCTGAATAGTGTGCCCTCCAAGTCTATTGCTTTCACTCCTTATGAGTTGTGGACTGGTCAGCAACCTGACCTGAGTCATTTAAGCCTTTGGGGTTTATGCTGCTTATGTCCATGATACCTCGAATAAATTTGGTAAATTAGGATCAAAAGGTAAAAATAGTATCTTTGTGTGATATTCTGATATATCAAAAGGATACGTATTCGTGGGTGAGCAAGCAAATGGCTCAGTAACAGAATTTGAATCACAAGATGTTATATTTTTTGGAAAATGAGTTTCCAAAGTTGGGTGAAGTAAGTCAAGAATTTACTTTTTACAAAACTTAAAAAGACGAACTGCCCGAATCTCTCCATTCAAGTGGGAGGGAAATTGATGAAGAAGGTCAATACTCTCTTCTCAAAGGTCTGGATGTTTGGGATCTGTCCCCCAGTAGGAGGATGAGCATGCCTAACTCCAGTGGAAGTATCAATATTCAGGATCTTTATTTGAGTGGGAGTGTAGAGTCAATCCCAATGGGAGCATTTTGAACTATGATGAATATATGAAACATGTTTATCAAGATTCGAAACTGTACAAATCTAAAAGGAAAAGTGTTATGCACTGACGATTTGAGATCGAAGGTACGAATGAGGCCTTTGTTATTACACCACGAGATAATGATGAGCCTAAAAATGTAAAAGAAGCTCTCTCATACTTAGCTAAAGATAAGTGAATTAAGGCAACAAAAAAATAAATGGCTTCCATGAGATCGAACCATGTTTGGGAATTGGTTGATCTACTTGAAAGACGTAAAATAATTGAGAATAAGTGGATTCTTAAAATAAAGCAAATTGCTAATGGCAGTATCGAAAGATACAAGACTCGGCTAATCGCTAAGTGATTTATACAACAGGAAGGACTTGATTATGAGGAAATTTTTTTACTTGTTGTTAGATTTACGTCGATAAGGTTAATTCTAGCCTTGGTGGTTAGTTTGGACCTAAAGCTACTTCAAATGGATATAAAGATTGCTTTCTTCAATGGAGGATTAAAAGAAGAAATCTATATGGAACAGCCTATAGGTTTTATCAAAGTAGGCAGCAAATATAAGGTTTGTCGATTGATGAGATCAATTTATAGCCTAAAGCAATCTTTGAGACAATGGTATTTTAGATTTCATGAAGCAGTCATGTCGAATGAGTTCAACATGATTGATGAAGACCATTGTGTTTATTCTAAAAGCTCGGGAAATAAGTTTGTCATTTTAACATTATATGTAGACAATATACTTATAGTAGGAAATGACAAAGAATACGTAAATCTTATCAAAGAATGGTTGTCATCCAACTTTAAGATGAAAGAGATAGGTCATGTAGATTATATCCTTAGAGTTAAGATTTCAGCTTAAGAAGATTATTGTCACTATCTCAAGAGATATACATTAAGAAAGTTCTTAAATGATTTAATATGCAAAATTGTAAGCCTATAGACAACTCTATTGCTAAGAATCAATCTCTGAGCAAGAGCATGTGTCCTAAGATAGAAGAGCGATAGAACGTTCCATATGCCAATGCCATGGGAAGTCTAATATATGTAATGTTGTGTACCAAACTTGATATATGCTATGTTGTGGGCATGGTGAGTAGATATTAATCTAACCCATGAAAAGCACATTGGAAAGTGGTAAAAAGGATACTTAAATACCTCAAAGGCATTGCAGATTATTCTCTTTATTTTCAAGGAATGGATCTGTATTTGAGAGGATATACATATGTTGATTGGGGAGGAGATATGGATGAGAAGAAATCCACATTGGGTTACATTTTCTTGCTAGGCAAGGGTGCCATTTCATGGAGTAGTAAGAAATAGACCTATGTAGCCCTTTCAAAAATGGAAATAGAATTTGTCGTTTCCTCAGTTGTAGTACAAGAGGCAATTTGATTAAAATGGTTTATGGACCATCTAAATGTAACCATCTCAGAGGAACCTGTGACAGTTAGTCGTCGATAGCTTACATTAAAGATCCGAAATTTAATAGTAGGACAAAGCATATCGACATTAAGTATCAATACGCTAAACACATTGTTACATAAGGAGAAGTGAACTTTCAATATATTTCTATACATGATATAATAGCAAATCCTTTAACTAAACCTATATCAAAAGATTTTTTTGAGAGATATGTTAGGTCTCAAGGTTTGCATAGGATTTGATTTATACTATAATACCTTGATATTATTATTTATGAATAATAATAATCGAGTTCATTGTTGGCAATACATGAGTATGAATGTTTATTTGTGAACATTTACTGTTATAAGATAAAGCATGTCGGATAGAGAAGTAACCCACTCACACGGGTGTTTAGATTAGTTTTGTTAATAAGTTAACAAAGTCTAATATGAGGCAATTTTTGAACACAAAGTAAATTTTAAGAACCTATTCAAAATAAAAGTGCCGTCTTGCAAAAATTACAAGATGAGTTTAGTTAACGTGCAAGATAAAAACACACATAAGGTTGTGTGCTTTGGATTAAGATTCAAAATAGGATTAAGAATGATTTGATAATATGTTAAACATAACTATCATATTCTGTCCAAAAAGCCATAAGTAGTCCTTAAGGAAGTGGACTAAAGTTAGATGCTTTGGTGTATTGTAACCTTATGCTTCTATATGGTATTAAATAATAATAAGATGTGCACTTCTTTAAGGGAAAGGAGAGAGCACCATAGTACATGCATCATACCATGTGTGTTTAAGTTGACCAAGGGAAGGAAATCTTATATGAATTATCTCAAATTTTCCCTAGTGTGAGACCCTATTTTTTTGACCCTCAGAACCTTTAACTTATTCCAGAAGTATAGCTCAGTGTTTCTAGCTTAGTTAGTCTCCAAAGGGTCATGAAAAAATTTCTGCCCGACGGATCTAACCAGAAAAGCGAGTTGGACTATAATGGATGGCATAGAGTAAATGGAAAAGATGTTTTTCGATCACACTCGGTGGTTTTGTGGTTCACCGGTTAACCTATTGTAGTTTTTATAAGTAGAGACACAATAGTAAATACGAAAATAATTTTTATAAAATCATGAGATAAAACAATGAATGTGAGAAAACCATATAAGGTATGGCATACTATTATAAGAAAATATTTTTTCTCAAGACGCTATATATCGCTAACAGGTGTATAGCACTAGTGTTCTCGACGTATGTTAGTCACACGAACTATCTGCCTATATGATAGGAGAGAATGATTGAAAATAGTTTTGTCATGTGTGAGTGGAAGATGAAGGAGTTTGGGATACGTCCATGACTCACGAGATGAAAAATTGGTCCCCATATAAATGTGATAATATCAGAACAGGAAATAATACATATGAAATTAGTTCCATATTGGGTTTTCCATTAATTAGGGAATCTGCTATTTATATATATTAATATAAGTAGTTACCTAATTTAAATTAGGTAACTGACATATTAATGATAGATATTATTTCCTATACTTAATTTGTGTAACTGCCAAATTAATTCTCACTAATTAAAGGAAATTAAGTTACCTTAATTAGAGCCCTATAAATAGGGCCAAGAACTCTGCTTTTTGGAGAATACAAAAAACCTCCATGCCAAAACTCTACCAAATTGCTTCAGATATTTTCTCTCTTTTTGTTGGGTTTTTCGGTTTGTGAAATTCAAGCTTTCATCCCGAGGCGTAGTGTGGCATGGGTGAGAACAATACTGGTGACGCAAAAAGTGGACGATCTCGGCGATTGTGACTCTGTGCTACGACAGGTATTTATGCTTATTTTTCGTAATTTTTATGGCTATATAATTCTTTCATGGTCAAAAAATGAATTTTTGTTTCAATTTTTGGTTTTGGTTGAGGATTTAAGTGTTGCTGGCATGACACTTGTCCCATGTTTTGTTTTTCATTACCTAAAATTTATTTTTTTTTGTCTTTTGTCCTTAGCATTTTATTAAACTTCACTCTCTTTTTCAAAAGAATTTTTTTTATCTAAGATCAATTCCTTGCCCATTTAGGTTTAGCTTATTGAATATTAGGCAAAAAAATAGGTTAATTTCTTAATGGTTTACTCTTTTGCATATATCTCATGGTAGTCTCAATATTCTTTTGAATTAGAAACCTCAAGGCTTATTTTAATTGGTTAAATAGACTTTTGCATGAAATTTAATTTGGAATCTCTACACATTAGGTAGTTGTTAAAATCAGTTGAGACATTAAGTGATTTTTGTGTGCTTATGGTTTGGAAATATAGTTACCAGAATCTTTAAAAAAAAGAGATTAGCAAATAAAATTTTAATCCACTGTCCATTAAAAATTTGAACATGAGTAAAGCTAGTAGCAGCTTGGATTTGTGTGGTCTAAGTAACCAGGTGTATGCAGGTCAGAACCAGGTGCACTCGTATAAAAAGGACCTCTACATTCCTTGTAAGCCATCCCAGTCTTTCCCAAGAAAAAAAAAGCAAATAATAAAAGCATCAAAAGTAAAAATGATGCCAAAAATAAAAAGTTTTGGTAGCTTAATTCCCTTGCCTGTAAATTTATGTGTGTGTTGTCTGTTCTACTTTGGCAATTTATCTTCTTGCAGTGATTTAATTTTGAACTAAGAAATTAAAAATCTTGCGTGCTTAAAGTTTGTGAGCCTTGTTGTTTCTGGTTTGAAAAGGATGATGAGAAGCTCATGTTATGATATGAATTTTTAGGCGGATTCAGTCAAAGGATCCCATATCGGTTGGAGAGGAGAACGAAGTAGTCCTTATATGGCTATGGATACCTCTCCCTTGTCGAGGCCTTTTGGGGAGACCCAAAAACAAAACCGTGAGGGCCAAGGCCCAAAGCGGGCAATATCGACAAGCGGCCATTCGGGGACGTTACAGTTGGCATCAGAGCCAGTGTCGGATCGGTGTGTTGGCCATGGGGCCGGGCCTGATGTGTCAGTAAGGGCACTGTGCCTCCTTAGGGGGGTGGAGTCAGTCAAAGGCTCCCACATATAGGTGGATTCAGTCAAAGGATCCCACATCGGTTGGAGAGGAGAACGAAGTAGTCCTTATATGGCTATGGATACCTTTCCCTTGTCGAGGCCTTTTGGGGAGACCCAAAAACAAAATCATGAGGGCCAAGGCCCAAAGCGGACAATATCGACAAACGGCCATTAGGGGACGTTACAGTTGGTATCAGAGCCGGTGCCGGATCGGTGTGTTGGCCATGGGGCCGGGCCTGATGTGTCAGCGAGGGCGCTGAGCCTCCTTAGGGGGTGGAGTCAGTCAAAGGCTCCCACATATAGGTGGATTCAGTCAAAGGATCCCACATCGGTTGGAGAGGAGAACGAAGTAGTCCTTATATGGCTATGGATACCTCTCCCTTGTCGAGGCCTTTTGGGGAGACCAAAAAACAAAATCGTGAGGGCCAAGGCCCAAAGCGGACAATATCGGCAAGCGGCCATTCGGGGACGTTACAGTAATGGTGGCGGGGGCAGTAGTATAGCGGTGGTGGCAAAGTGTGGCAGATGATGAAAATGCCGAATATAAAGCCACACCGTAGATAAGAAGACAATGGAGATTTTTTTTCTAATACGATTTATATCGTATTAAATAAATTTAGAGTTTTATGGTGTATTAAATTATATGTAATATTAGAGATAAAAAAGCTTATCATGTATTATATTATCCCTACATTAGTTTTTTAAAAAATTTACCAAATATTGTATTCGTATTAGTCTGTATTATATTATGCTATTTGATGTATAATATAGTGAAACGAATGTGGCTTTAATGTATGACAAAATAAAAATTTTAAAAAATTTGATGTTATAAAATTGTTGTAAATAAGTGAATTTATGAATGTCCATAAATCAAGTTTAAACTCCTATTTTATAACTTAAAACTCCCAATTTGTTAATTGTTTGTAACTCGTGTATTTACTTTGTAACTCATGTATTGATGTCTACTTATGTAACCTATATCCATAAGCCTATAAATATAGGCTTCTTTCATGAAATAAACACAAGTAAATATAATAAAAGAATGCTTACTTTCTCTCTAAACTCATTTTATTGTCTTTATTTTTATAATCTGTTGTTATAATATTTCATATAGTTTTTGTATTTTATAACACGTTATCAGCACGAGTTCGCTCCACGATTCGTAGTAAAATATTTTTCTTTATTTCTTTCCAACTTGCATTATGTCAAATTTTACTAAACTTGAGTTTGAGGCTCTTGACATAATTGGCAAAAACTATTTGCTATAGGTTCTCAATGCTGAAATTCATCTTGGTGCTAAAGGGCTTGGAAATATAATTTTACTTGGAAATGAAGCATCCAACCAAGACAAAGCAAGGTAGGGATGAGCATGAATCGGTTAACCGATCCATTAATAATTTTTTTAAATCAGTCCATTACTATCGATTAACCGCTATATCGATTTTTAACTCGATTTTTCGGATCGGTTTATCGGTTAACCATTAAAAAATTTTAATATATAAATTTAATAAATTATACAATTTATAATATTATTTTTAATAGTTAAAAATGCTTTAAAAATGAAAAAATACTAATTAAATACAATATCAATTAAAATAATCAAAATAAAAATAAAATTTCCATAATTAATTATAAAAATTAAAAATATTCAACATAAAACTAACAATAGAATGGTAATTATGCACATAATGTTAATATTTATTTACTAAAAATATATATTTTACAAAATTATATATCATAATATTTATAAATTACACAAAAAAATGAAAAATATAAGTGTAAAATTTAAAATATAATTCATAATATATATATATATATATATGGTTTTGGTTTTGGATCGGTTAACCACCGATTTTTAAAGTAAAAATCATAAACCTAAAATTTCGATTCGGTTAACCTAATAATCGGTTTGATTTCGGACCGATTTTTCGGTTAACCTAAATTTCGGTTAACCATGCTCATCTCTAAAGCAAAGGCAATGATATTTCTTTGTCATCATCTACATGAAGAGTTAAAAGCTAAATATCTAATAGTAAAAGATCCACTTGAATTGTGAAATAATATAAAAAAGAGATATGACCACCAACGAACGATAATATTGCCTAAAGCTCATTATGAATGCATGCACTTACAATTTCAAGATTTTAAAACCGTAAGTGAATATAATTCTGTTGTTTTTAGAATTAGTTCTCAGTTAAAGTTATGTGATGAAAAGATTACTGATGAGGACTTATTAGAGAAAACCTTTTCAACTTTTCATACTTCAAATGTGCTCTTGCAACAAGTATTCTGAATTAATCTCATGCTTACTTGTAGGTGAACAAAATAATGAGCTATTAATAAAAAATCATAAGACTTGTCCTACTAGATCTGCTCCATTCCCCAAAGTGAATGTAGCAATACAAGATCATAGCCATGGTCGCAGTCGTGGTTATAGTCGTGGTAGAGGAAGAGAACGAGGATGGGGATGAGGACAAAATAATTACCATCATTATAATGGCAATAATGATAATAATTTTTCCCACCACCTGAAGTGGAACAATAATGGGGAAAAAGGGAAAAATAAGGTTGACCATAATAGCTCTTCAAAAACTAAAGAAAATTCATGCTATTGATGTGAAATGAAAGGGCATTGGTTCTATACCTGTTGTACGGCTGACCATCTTGTTAAACTTTATCGAGCCTCCATTACAAGAAAAGAAAAAAATGTGGAAACAAATTTAGTTGACCAGAATGATGATGTTGAGGCAAATTTGGCAAATAATGATGATAATGGTTTTTGAGACCTTGTAGATATTACTCATTTGGATGCTTCAGATTTTTTCCAAGAGTCATGAACAATAATAAAGAAAATAAAAAATAAGAAAGTTTAAAATTATTACCTTATTTCTATATTTCAATGTTGTGTTTGTTATTTTATTTAAGTTTTTTTCCCTTATTTGAGTAGTTATATATATATATATATATATATATATATATATATATATATATATATATATTATAATTGTATGTTTTTTTTTCATTTATTTTTAATGAAGGAATGGATGTTTCACATTCTTTGATTGGACTCATACTCAATAATGAAGATGTTTGTCTTGTTGATAGTACTACAACACATACCACACTCAAAAATAAAAAAAAATATTTCTATCATTTGATATTGAAATATGCTAATATTAATAATATATCGGGTAATACAAAGTTAATTGAAAGCTTTAGAAGAGCTACTATATTATTACCTGAAGGAAAAAAACTTACCATAAATGATGCATTATTTTCTTTCAAATCTCCAAGAAATTTGTTGAGTTTTAAAAATATTTGTTCCAATGGATATCATGTTAAGACTAGAAATGACAACAATATTTAATATTTATATATTACAAATAATACATCAGGTAATAAATGTGTTTTAGAAAGATTGCCAACATTCTCTTCTAGCTTATATTATACAAAAATTAGTACAATTGAGATATATGCTACAATAAACCAAAAGTTTACTGATCCAAAAATATTTATAGTTTGGCATGACAGGTTAGGCCATCCTAGTTCAATAATGGTGTGTAAAATTATTGAAAATTCACATAGATATCCATTAAAGAACCGGAAGATTCTTTAATTCAAAGAATTTTCATGTGCTACTTGTTCTCAAGGAAAATTGATTATTAGACCATCACCAGTTAAAATTGGAATTGATTCCCTTACATTCTTAGAACGTATTCAGGGTGATATTTGTGGGCCCATTAATCCACCATGTAGACTATTTAAATATTTTATAGTATTAATTGAAGCATCTATAAGCCGATCACATGTGTGTTTATTATTAACTCGCAACCTGGCATTTGGAAGATTGCTTGCTCAAATAATTCGATTAAGAGCACAGTTTCTAGATTATACAATCAAGTTAATTCATCTTGATAATGCTAGTGAATTTATGTCTCGGGCTTTTAATAATTATTGCATGTCAATTAGAATAACAATTGAAAGGCCTGTTGCACATGTTCATAAACAAAATGGTTTAGCAAAATCATTTATTAAAAACCTCCAATTAATAGCTAAACCATTACTTATGAGAACAAAACTCCCCATTTTTGTTTTGGGGCATGCTATCTTATAGGCAGCAGCACTTGTGCGCATTAGATCAACTAGTTATCATAAATTCTCCCCATTACAATTAACTTTTGGTTAAGAACCAAAAATTGCTCATCTTAGAATTTTTGGTTGTGTAGTATATGTGCCAATTACTTCACCACAACTCACAAAGATGGGTCCACAAAGGACGTTAGGAATATATGTTGGATATGAATCTCTTTCAATAATTAAATATCTTGAACCACTAACTGGAGATTTATTTATGGCAAGATTTGCCAATTGCCATTTTGACAAAATAATTTCCCCAACACTAGAGGGAGAGAATAAACAGTTGGAAAAAGAAGTTATTTGAAATGCATTATCACTATCTCATTTAGATGCTCGAACAAAACAATGTGAACTAGCAGTTCAAAAGATAATACATTTGCAAAATATTATAAATCAACTTCTAGATGCATTCACTAATTTATGAAGAATTACTAAATCTCATATATCAGCTGAAAATGCTTTTATTAAAATTGATGTCCCTGTAGGACAATCTAATACTATAAACACTAGCAACCCATGCCTGAAGCATAGTAGACCAATCGGATCCAAAGATAAAAATCCATGAAAAAGGAAAGGAGCAAATAACCAAGATAATCATACTATAGAGGCAGACACTCTTTAATAAACTCAAGACATAACTAATCATAAAACCACAGAAGAGGTCCAGGTACCTGAAAATAATAATAATGAAGAGATCTCCATAAGTTACGTCAACATAGGAAAGAAATGGAATCGAAAAGATATATTTGTCGGCAATATTTTTGCATATAATGTTGTTATTGATATTTTAAAAGAAAACGAGGATCTTGAATGTAACACTCTATACCCGGTCAATTAAAAGACCCAGATGTTGCGATACTAGCAAGTGCACTAGATCGACAAGTAATAAAGTGGGGTATAGTTAGGACCCTCAATATCGAACCCAAGGGAACCGTGTGTGTGAGAACTGTGAAAATTAATCGTATGCTAAAGAATTCCCAATTTAGTGTGTATGAGTTGTTTAATTTGTATAAGGTAAACTTTAAAAACTAAAATATGCAATGAAAGGAAGTTTAATTCTAATAACAGTAAATTGAGTATGTGTTTACTTCAAAAAAATCAACAAGTATAAAAATGTATAGAAATTAAAACGTTGCTTAGGTTCACTCATCCACCCCATACCCACTGTGAATTAATTTTATCTTAAGGTATACATGAATAAATTCGGGATAACCCTCTTAACCCAAGCTTCCCATTCCGGAGCCAGCTATTCTAGTTGCTAAACTTTCCATTTCGGAGCCAGCCCAACAACTAGCCTATGCACGGGTCTAATATCCTAAGTTTGGTTTGCCTTCCCATTCCGGAGCCAAACAACCCAAATCTCATCCATTTCACTCCACACTCTAGTCCTAAAATCACAATTACTGCACATTTAGAATTCCATTCCGGAGCCTTCTAAATAAATACAACATTCATGAAAGAAAAATTGAGCAAACTTATTCATAGACTTCAATCCATTAGACTCAACACACATTTAAAGATATATGATGAACATCATTCATCCATGTATGGAAATTAACTAAATAGATTAAAAACCCATGAAATATAAATAAGTATCAGCGAAATAGACTATTCATTCATGTAAAGATCAAAATATGCTCAATATTCACATTGTGAGTAGGGGATTCAAAGCTTCCTCAAGCAACAAAGACAACTACTCACTATCCATAATGTAAAAAATGAACAAAGTAAGAGTGAGAACTATAAAACCCATTTGAAGCTGAAGATTTGAAGTTAATGAAGCTCCTTCTCTTCTTCTCCAAACAGCACTTTGATTGTAAGTAATAATCTTCAAACTAGAAACTAAAACTATAACTATCTTTGTGTTCTTGATGTAAAACTAAGTTAAAAGTGTGATTTTTACAAGTAAAACTCAAAATCTAAGTATGAAAAACCCACAAAATATGAAAAACTACGTTTTCTACTCTACCTAAACACTCTAAGCACGAAACCCCAAAAAAGACTCCCTTTAAGCAGAAAATTTCGCAGCTTATATAGAGCTGTTCAAGAGGCCACGGCTGGGACACTTTTGTCTCAGCCGCGACATAAGGAAAGGGCACGGCTGAGACAGTTTGTCTCAGCCGTGGCAAGCTTCTGGATCAAAAGTGTCTTCGCAGGCTGCCATGGCCACGGTTAGGACAGTTTATCTCAGCCGCGACCTTAAATGAAACGGCGCGTTTTGAAATTTGCAATGGCCACGGCTGGGACACTTTGTCTCAGCCGCGACCTTTAATGAAACGGTGAGCTTTGACTCCTGGTTTCGGCATGACTGGGACTGTTTGTCTCAGCCGTGGCCATTGGTGAAACGGTGAGTTTTGCCATCTCCATTGGATACGGCTGGGACAAATTGTCTTAGCCATGCCTTAGCAAAATTTCCTGCAAAAAGTGAAATTTAATACCATTAATCACCTAAAAACTTTAAATTAATCAAAATAACTAAAATAAATATAAGAAACACTAATATAGCCTTAAAACCCTAAAAGCATGCAGGATAAGACACTAAAACACACAAAATTATCCAGAAAATAAACACTAAAAACAAGATTATCAACTACCCCACACTTAGCTTTTTGCTAGCCCTCGAGCAAACGAATCATCCACAATCTTGAAAATTCAAACTCCACAAAAGAACAAGTAAATTCAGAGAGATTCTAGCAACACTTAGTAAAAGACACTCAGATGAAGAATTCAATTAAAAAGACTCAAACTGATCTATACCATACAATTTCTTATGTGTGTGTGCGAGGCTAAAACAAATTTAATTTCTTTCAAAAACCAAAACTACCAGTAAATTCCAGTAATCAAGCAAATAAAGATTTACACAATTTGGCGCTTGCAAATCAGAACAATCATAAGCCTTTCCTTTAACACCTGAACCATAAGGGTCATCTCCACTAAACAACTCAAAACAAAATAGGATCACCAGGACTTATATTAAGGTTGTAATGGGGATAGAGCAAAGGTTCCAGAAAAAATTTTGATAAGGTTAGTAAAACAGAATTAGCCACACTATCCAAAAATACAACTCACCTAACTTTCTCAAGAGAATAACCCCTTCAAAAATTCATGCTCTATCATTGTAAGAAGGGAAACTAATCACAGGACATTAGTTGGATTCTCAAAATTGTAGGAAGCAAGATAAATGACACTTCCTATAAATGCTAGGTACCCCACACTTATTTTCTGCAGTAATATAACTGAAATTTTTTTTTGAGACTTTCATTCACTTACTAAGAAGGGCACCAAAAACATTAATTGTTTATCAGCCTTGTCCCAAGATATTTAGAACGTTTAAGCTTAATAATCCCTTAAAAAAAATTTCAACTTCCATTTTCTTCTCAACTGATAATAAAAAATTTATCAAACCTAACATACAAATTTCATTTCCCAACCTAGACTGTCTAATTCCAAAATGGCACAGAAAAAGGAATTTTAGGCTGCATGGTTTAGTATAAGTGTAATTAAGAATAAATAGTACGCTTTTAGCATATTAATTAAGCTCAAAGGGGCTAACAATGATAAAATTTACTAAGGATAGGTCAAAAGTCATTTCTAAAAAAAATTTGTTACCAAAGAAGGCTGCCTAGGTCACATCCTAATCTTATCTGAGTTGAATAATTGTTTCGAAGGGTGATGAGGAAGGTTCTAACTATTCCAGAATTTCTTTACTCGAATGCTTTTACTCACTGGTTTTAATTTCATAAAACTTAGCCTACTGTGCTCATTAAGTTAGAAATTGAATGGTATATAATTAATCGAGATCAATTCAAAAGAAGAACTTCCCTGAACAATACTACTACTCTTTGGCTACTCAAACCTCCTAATTAAGCAGTTTAAATTTTGAGTTCAAATTGATTCAAAACAATATTAACTGGCAAGCTCAGGCTAATTGCAAGAGTAATTAACAACCTAAGAAATTAAACTAAATCGACATTAAAGGAATGCAAAATGTAATGCAACTATCAAACACAAAAGAAAAGAACTAAAATCAAAATCAAACAATCAAAACATAAAAGAAATTCGATTAGCAAACTATAGTCAAAACAAAACAACAAAAACTAAAAAGAAACAACAACAGGAAAAACTAAGTCAAAAAGTCTTCATCCTCAAACCCTCACCCCACACTTAAAACTTTTGTTATCCCCAGTAAAAGACCAAAAGAGTATAAACAACAAGGGAGTGATGAGTAGAGGAAAAATCCCTGATATCATGGCGAGGAAGGCATTTCATCGAACATGTGGTGGGTGAATCCATTTTGCAACAAAATAGACACCAGGATGCATAAAAACGAACCAAAAACAACATACAAACAACACAACCAAGAATTATAACGAAAAAAATCAAGAACATGGGGATGTGCACACCAAATTGCAGAATCAACAAAAGAGAACAAAACAACAAAACTCTGATAAAATGCAAAAAGTAAACTAAAATTAAAGAGAGAAGAGGAGAGAGATGTACCTATTACTTGCAGAGAAAGAGAGAGAGAGAGAGATAGTGGAAGAAAGAATTGGGAGTGAAGGCCAGAGTGGGGAAGAGAAACGCAGAGAGGGGAGGAGAAATGAAAAAAGAGGGCAAAAATCGGGCTAAAACGAAACAAGATCGAAAGTTATTCAAAGAGGCACGGCTGGGACTATTTGTCTCGGCCGTGTCCAACTAAAAATCAAAACTCCCCGTTTTGATAAAATGAAAGGCACGGCTGAGATAGTTTGTCTCGATCGTGCCACCCTACTGGATTCGACATGATTCAAAATGCACGGTTGGGACTAATTGTCTTAGTCGTGTCCTCTCTGGATTTTTTTTTATATTTATATTAAATTTATTTTAAATAAGTAGATTTTTTTTTTCAGTTTGGCACGGCTAGGACTAATTGTCTCAGTCGTGCCTACTTTCTGGACTCCGACAAAATTATGGTATGGAGAAGGACACGGCTGGGACGATTTGTCTCAGCCGTGCCCATCTACTGGATCAAAAACACATAATTGGCCATGGCTGGGACATGTTGTCTCAGCTGTGGGACCCTTCTGTCTCTCAAAAAATTTTAAAGGGCCACAGTTGGGACTAATTGTCTCAACCGTGGCCAACTAAAATTCTACCCTATTAAAACTTTGCCTCTTCTCAAAGAAATCCACCGAACAATAACAACTAAAGCTAAACTTTAGACAAAATAAATAACACTCAACATGCTAAACCTATAAGAAACTAAAGAAAAATTGAAAAGAAAAGAAATTTAGTTCAGGGTTAAGAAAAAGTTCTGGGTTTAACAAGTTGCCAGCTCGACTTTCTTAGCTCTCATGGATCATCTTTTAATGTGAGGATCACTGATGCAGCCTCATACTTGGAATCGAGATATGGCTTCAATCGGTGACCATTTACCTTGAACTCTCATCCATGACCTTCTTTCGGATGTCTGATGGTTACTGCTCCATAGCTAGAGACCTTGACAACCTTAAATGGTCCTTTCCATCTTGATTTTAACTTTCCAGGAAACAACCTCAGTCTACTATCATAAAGAAGTACCCTCATTCCTTGCACAAATTCCTTCTTGGCGATTTTACGATCATGACACTTTTTCGTGTTCTCCTTGTACTTCTTCGCATGTTCATAGGCCTAGAATCGAATCTCATCCAACTCGTTTAACTGCAAGGACCTGCATTTTTCTGCATTCTCAATATTAAGATTCAAAAACTTAGTAGCCCAATAAGCCTTGTGCTCCAATTCCACTGGTAGATGATAGGACTTGCCAAACACTAACCTAAAAGGTGACATTCCTATTGGTGTTTTAAAGGCTGTCCTATATGCCCACAAAGCTTCATCAAGCTTAAGATACCAATCCTTCCTAGATGCACTCATAGTCTTCTCCAAGATGGCTTTTAACTTTCGGTTGGACACTTCAACTTGGGCATTGGCTTGTGCATGGTATGGGATAGTGATTTTATGTCTCTCCAAATTTTTTCAACAAGACCTTGAATTTGTGGTTAACAAAGTGCTTCCCACCATCACTAATGATAGCTCTCAGGGCTCCATAATGGGTGAATATGTTCTTCCTTAAGAATTCTAGGACAACATTTGCATCACAAGTCCTAGTAGCTACAGATTCTACCCACTTACTCACATAATCTACTGCCACTAGGATATATTCAAATCCATAAGAAATCGAAAAAGGGACCATGAAATCAATTCCCCACAAATCAAATATTTCAACCTCAAGCATATTGGTCAATGGCATCTCATATCTCCTAGTTATATTTTCCATCCTTTTACATCGATCACAAGTTTGAATGAATATTTTAACATCATGAAATAAGGTAGGCCAATAAAATCCAGAAGAGGGAATTTTTTATACCATTTTGTTAGGTCTATGATGTCTACCGGCTTCTCCACTACGACAGGCTTGCATGATTTCTACTTGCTCTTCCTTAGGAATGCACCTTTTAAGAACTTGATCAGCACGGAGACGAAAAAGGTAAGGATCATCCCAGATGTAATGCTTCGTATCAGCTTTAAGCTTCTTCCTTTGCTGCCATGTGAAGTCCCTTGGCATATAACCTCCTGCGAGAAAATTTGCAACATTAGCGAACCAAGGTAAAGAAACTTCACAAACGAACAATGCACAAATACGTTCATCAGGGAATAAATCCAAAATCTCCCCTTTCTCGACATGATCATGCTCCAGTCTCGACAGATGATCTGCCACATAGTTTTCTGCCCCCTTCTTATCTTTAATCTCTAAATTAAACTTTTGCAATAGGAGTACCCATCTTATCAATCTTGGCTTTGATTCCTTTTTGGCAAAGAGATGCCTTAGTGCTACATGATCAAACCACACCACAATTTTTGCTCCAAGTAGATATGGTCGAAATTTCTCAAATACAAATACAATGGCAAGAAGCTCTTTTTCAGTTGTGGTATAATTGACTTGAGCTCCTGTCAGAGTGTGGCTCGTATAATAAATAGCACAAAAGACTTTCTCTTGCCTTTGTCTAAGCACTGCTCCTACTGCAAAATCACTCGCATCACACATTAGCTCAAAAGGCAAATTCCAATCCGGAGATATGATCACCGGAGCTGAAATAAGCCTTTGCTTCAACAATTCAAAAGTCAATAAACATGCATCATTAAATTCAAAAGGAGCATCTTTCATTAACAAATTCGACAAAGGCTTCGCAATTTTTGAAAAATCTTTAATAAACCTTCGATAGAAACATGCATGCCCTAAGAAACTCCTAACTCCCTTGACATTGGTCGGTGGTGGAAGCTTCTCTATAACCTCTATCTTTGCTTTGTCCACCTCAATCCCCTTTTCAAAAATCTTGTGTCCCAAAACTATGCCTTCCCTTACCATAAAATGACATTTTTCCCAATTTAGCACTAAATTGGTCTTCTTACACCTACCTAATACTAAATCGAGATGCTCTAAGCAACTCTCAAAGTCTAGCCCATAAATGGTAAAGTCATCCATGAATACCTCCATAAAATTTTCTATAAAATCATGGAAAATTGCCATCATGCACCACTGAAACGTAGCCAGCGCATTACACAAGCCAAAAGGCATCCTCCTATAGGCGAATATGCCATAAGGGCAGGTAAAGGTTGTTTTCTCCTGATCTTCAGGGGCTATGGGGATTTGCAAGTATCCCAAATACCCATCTAAGAAACAATAAAACCTATTAACAGCTAACCTCTCTAACATCTGATCAATGAATGGCAATGGAAAATGATCTTTTCGGGTGGCATGGTTCAATCTCCTATAATCTATGCACACCCTCCAACCCGTAATTGTCCGAGTTGGAATGAGTTCATCTAATTCATTATTCACCACTGTCATTCCCCCTTTCTTAGGGATACATTGTACTAGGCTAACCCATTTACTATTAGAGATTAGATAGATTATACCTGCATCAAGTAGTTTGAGTACCTCTTTCTTTACCACCTATTGCATAGCCAGATTGAACCTTCTTTGGGGTTGAGCTACTAGTTTACAATCTTCCTCCATAAGAATTCAATGAGTGTAATAGCTTGGGTTAATGCCCTTTAAATCCGCTGTCTCCCATCCTATAGCCTCCTTGTGCTTCTTCAATACCTTGAGCAGTGTCTCCTCTTCAACACCTGTTAACAAAGAAGAGATAATTACTGGTTTTTCCTTATTTTCCAAAAATACATACTTTAAATGAGGAGGAAGAGGTTTAAGTTCAAATTTCAATTCCCCCTCTTGTAAAGTATTTCTCTCTTGCTTTAGATTCTCCTCTTCGCATCCTTTCTCCACAGCTGCTATCTGTTCTTCTTCTACTCCATCCAACTCTTCATTTTCCAAGGAATGCATTAAGCTTGAATTTATTGAATCATTTAGTAGTACTTTTTCTTCCATTTCATCTACACATTCGTTGATTTTTTCCATGAAATAGACTGACTCTTCTAGGTCACCTGATGGATATTTCTGAGACTTGTTCATATCTACCACAAATTCTTCATTGTTGAATCGAAGAGTAACCTTTTGCCCATAAACATCAATCAAAGCCTTTGCAGTGTTCAAAAATGGTCTTCCCACGATAAGAGGCACCTTCCTGTCTTCCTCCATTTTCATGACCACAAAATCCACGGGAAAAATGAATTTTCCTACTTTTACCAGTAAATCCTCAATAACTCCCTTTGGCTTTCTCATCGATCTATCTGCTAGTTGAAGTCTCATTTTAGTTTCCTTAAGATCTCCTAAGTTGAGTTTCCTGCACATGAAATAAGGCATCAAGTTAATGCTGGCTCCTAAATCACATAAAGCGTTTCCAACAAAGGTCTCACCAATTTCACAAGGTAGAGTAAAGCTACCTGGATCTTCCAATTTTTTTGGGATCTTATTCATGATGATTGCACTACAGTTTTCCATGAGTTGTACAGTGCCATACCCATCTAATATCTTTTTATTAGAACAAAGTTCCTTCATAAACTTAGCATAATTGGGCATGTGTGCTAGTGCTTCAGCAAAAGGCAAGTTAATGTGTAATTTCTTAAACATCTCTAGAAACCTAGCCAATTGCTCATTTTTCTTCTCCTTCCTAGCTACAGCAGGACATGGCAACCTGTTGATATCAAGATCCTCTATGTTTGGATTCACAATACTCTTTCCCTTGTCATTCCTTAGAGCATTCACATCTACCTCTACTTTAGAGTTAGAAATACTTACCTTCCGTGTTGGTTCCTCCAAATCAGTTGATGAAGTTGGTGATTTACCTCTTTCTTCCTCTCGTGCTGCCTCCTTGCCACTTCTTAATGTGATTGCTTTGGCTTTCTCCTTAGGATTTTGATCTACATTTGAAGGAAATGTCCCTGGTTGTCTATTCGACATTGAAGTTGCAAGTTGACCCAATTGAGTCTCCAAATTTCTCATTGAAGCATCTTGGTTCCGGTTCCATTGCTCTTGAGATTTCCACCTTGAATCTTAACTCGCCATGAATTATTGTTGGCTATTCATGAAACTAGCAAACATGTCTTCTAAATTTGGCTTATTTTCTTGAATAAGTGGTCTTGATTGGAATCCCGGTGGGTGATAGGGTTGAGGTTGGGAATGATTAGAGCTTTGTCTTTGATGGTGGGTTGGTGGATAGGGGGTTTGGTAGTAATTGGTAGCTTGTGATTGGTGGGGCTAAGCATGACTATGATAAGTATTTGAGTGGTAAGGGGCTCTTGGTTGTGGTTAAGAAGATGAAGCTTGTTGATTCCTATCCTTCCAAGAGAAATTCGGGTGATTTTTCCATCCCGGATTATATGAATTGCTGTAGGGATCATTCCTTCTAAAATTGCCCAATGCATTTACATCTCCTACAACTCCTCCTTCTTGGATAACTTGCTCACTTTCACACAGTCCACTCCCTTGATTTACTGCTGCCACATTTTGAAATTTCAAGCCACTCAACTCTTTTTTTACCAATTTTAGTTGTGCTTTTAGCAGTGCCACTTCATCCACATTATGTAAACCTTGTCTCCTTGGGACTGATCTAGGGGCAGTACATTAAGAGTCATTTGTCGCCATCTCATCCAACAACTAAAACGCGTCCTCAGGTAGCTTGTTCAAGAAGGATCCTGTTGATGCTGCATCCAATAATGACCTTGTTTGAGGTGTAACTCCAGCATAGAAGATGGTCATCAGTTGGTAAACTGCTATCTCATGATGCGAACAGCTTCTCAATAATCTCCTAAACCTCTCCTAGGCCTCATGAAAAGGCTCTTCATTCATTTGATGGAACCCCATGATGTTATTTCGAATGCTTGCAGTCTTTGTTGGAGGGAAAAATCTCATTAAAAACTTTTCTTGCATCTGATCCCATGACCATATTGACTATCGTGGTAATAATTGTAGCCACTCTCTTGCTTTGCCAATCAATGTAAATGGAAACAGCTTCAATCTTACTGCATCCGTACTAACACTTGAAATCTGAACAGTGTCACTAACTTCCAGAAATATGTCGATATGCTGAGTTGGATCCTCTACTTCTGAACTAGAGAACTGATTGCTCTGTACCATAGTAATGGTAGCTGGCTTGAGCTCAAATTGTACTCCTCTCGGTAATACAATTGTTCGATGATCTTTATTCCACCTTGGTACAGCGTAGTCTCTTATGGTTCTTTGCCTAGGCATTTCTTCTCTTCTTGCCCCTGGCATTTGTTCATGTGCCCTCGGCACTTGTTCATTTACGGGAGGAAACTCATCAAGAGGAGGATCGTGCTCTATCTCGTTATCTCTAATAGCTCTCCTTCTTTAGTGTAGGGTCCTCTCGATTTCAGGATCAAAAGGCAGTAATTGCTCTTGTCTTATTTTGTTCATGCACCAATTTCACCTAAAAAGAATCAAGAAAAACAAAATAAGGAAGAGAAAACACATACAAACAAAAATCACAGCTTACTAACAACGACAAAGTTCCCCGACAACGGCGCTAAAAACTTGTTGCGACCCTAGCAAGTGCACTAGATCGACAAGTAATAAAGTGGGGTATAGTTAGGACCTTCAATATCGAACCCAAAGGAACCGTGTGTGTGAGAACTGTGAAAATTAATCGTATGCTAAAGAATTCCCAATTTAGTGTGTATGAGTTGTTTAATTTGTATAATGTAAACTTTAAAAACTAAAATATGCAATGAAAGGAAGTTTAATTCTAATAACAGTAAATTGAGTATGTGTTTACTTCAGAAAAATCAACAAGTATGAAAATGTATAGAAATTAAAACGTTGCTTAGGTTCACTCATCCACCCCATACCCACTGTGAATTAATTTTATCTTAAGGTATACATGAATAAATTCGGGATAACCCTCTTAACCCAAGCTTCCCATTCCGAAGCCAGCTATTCTAGTTGCTAAACTTCTCATTCCGAAGCCAACCCAACAACTAGCCTATGCACGGGGCTAATATCCTAAGTTTGGGTTGCCTTCCCATTCCGGAGCCAAACAACCCAAATCTCATCCATTTCACTCCACACTCTAGTCCTAAAATCACAATTACTGCACATTTAGAATCCCATTCTGGAGCCGTCTAAATAAATACAGCACTCATGAAAGAAAAACTGAGCAAGCTTATTCATAGACTTCAATCCATTAGACTCAACACACATTCAAAGATATATGATGAACATCATTCATCCATGTATGGAAATTAACTCAATAGATTGAAAACCCATGAAATAAAAATAAGTATCAGTGAAATAGACTATTCATTCATGTAAAGATCAAAACATGCTCAATATTCACATTGTGAGTAGGGGATTCAAAGCTTCCCCAAGCAACAATGACACTACTCACTATCCATAATGTAAAAAATGAACAAAGTAAGAGTAAGAACTATAAAACCCATTTGAAGCTAAAGATTTGAAGTTGATGAAGCTCCTTTTCTTCTTCTCCAAACAGCACTTTGATTGTAAGTAATAATCTTCAAACTAGAAACTAAAACTATAACTATCTTTGTGTTCTTGAAGTAAAACTAAGTTAAAAGTGTGATTTTTACAAGTAAAACTCAAAATCTAAGTATGAAAAACCCACAAAATATGAAAAACTATGTTTTCTACTCTACCTAAACACTCTATGCACAAAAACCTAGAAAAGACTCCCTTTAAGCAGAAAATTTCGCAGCTTATATAGAGCTGTTCAAGAGGCCACGGCTGGGACACTTTTGTCTCAGCTACGACATAAGGAAAGGGCACGGCTGATACTGTTTGTCTCAGCCGTGGCAAGTTTTTGGATCAAAAGTATCTTCGCAGGCTGCCATGGCCATGGCTGGGACATTTTGTCTCAGCCGCAACCTTAAATGAAACGGCGCATTTTGAAATTTACAATGGCCACAGCTGGGACACTTTGTCTCAGCCGCGACCTTTAATGAAATGGTGCGCTTTACCTCCTGGTTTGGGCACGACTGGGACTGTTTGTCTCAACCATGGCCATTGGTGAAACTGTGAGTTTTGCCATCTGCATTGGACACGGCTGGGATAAATTGTCTCAGCCGTGCCTCAGCAAAATTTCCTGCAAAAAGTGAAATTTAAGACCATTAATCACTTAAAAACTTTAAATTAATCAAAATAACTAAAATAAATATAAGAAACACTAATATAGCCTTAAAACCCTAAAAGCATGCAGGATGAGACACTAAAACGCATAAAATTATCCAGAAAATAAACACTAAAAACAAGATTATCACCAGATATTAGATATCGTACATGAACTTAGCTTTCTTTAAAAGGTTCAATATGGAATTTTCTATCTAAAAACCTTCTTATTTTTAATAGTTACTGTTTATTTTATGAAATTTTTGATAGAATTTTACCTATAATTTCTTAAAACCTCCTACAAGAAGAATTTCCAAAACACTTCTATTTTAACTTATCCTACCATCCACTTCCAGTACAAACTCCAATGCACAATAGTTTGCCCATCCTTCAACGTTTTATCACTCAAACTCAATTTAAGATAAAACATGACACATATGCCTTCATTACTCAATCACAATTTACATAATCAACTTCAAAATAAAAACTTAATTCACTGTAATTATAAATATTTACTCATATACACAAGTATATATGTATATATGTATATGTATATGTATATGAGATTTGTTTCATCACGATTCAATGTACATAATCATATTAATACAATTTGGTTTGGACTTGAGATATTAATTCTCAAGCTTCCTACGTATCTCGTTTAGGGAATCAAAACCACGTAGTTCTTTAATTTCGGAGTTCAACATAGTACTTTAAATATAGTTATGTATTAGCATATTTTTTTGCATAAATTTTTAATTACTAAATTATATTTACTTAACATTGAATGAGAAGCTATTTAATAATGTAAACAATACATTTATCATGCTTATCTTATTAGTTTCATAACATTCTTAATCATTCATATCATTTTGCCTAATCTAGCTCAAATGTCATGTTTAAAAATTGACTCTTTTACCTTTATAAATAAGTAATCTCGGTTGGGCATGAATATCACATCTCGAACACTCACAGATACATATATATATATATATATATATAATTACACCAAATTATTTCAAATTGTGTAACGCACAGTTAATCACAATATGAATACATGTATAAAATACCAATCAATCCCAATCATAATTAGTCACGATTAATCATAATTCAAATTAATCACAGTACAAATTCTATAAACTATTTACTAATATTTGTTAAAATACTTGCATCAACTTTTATTTTCTTATTTAATTCTGATATTTGCCCCTAGTATATCCAATGGAATTGCATTGAGCTAGATAAATGGGATTTAAACACGGGACCGAGTTCTCAAAACCATACAGGTCCATTCAACATTATTTTCTTGTTTTGACGTTCATAACTTTATCACTAACTAACTATATATATATATATATATATATATATGGACCGAGTTCTTGAACCATACAACCCACCATTTAATACATATTTATTTATATACACTTGTGAACCGAGCTTTCAGCCCACGACTCAATTAAATTACATTTATCAAAAGATCACTCGGAGCCATTCAATCCGGTAATCGCATTTAAGATGCAATACTGCTAAACTTTTATAATTGCATGCCAACCTTATCCTATTACTCCAATTCCTATTTAGACTACTAAGGACAAATATAAAATCATTATGCAAAACAAATAGTATTAGGGATGAGCAAAAAAATCGAAAATATGGTTAACCGTAAAATTGATCCGAAACCAAATTGATTTTTATGATTAACCGATCCGATGGATTCGGTTATGGTTTTTAATTTTTATATTTTTGGTTAATGATTACAGTTTAGGTTTTTAGGTACCGGTTAACCGTTAGTCAACGGTTAACCGGTTCATATATATATATATATAATTTTTATATCTTCAATTTTTTCTATTTCTCTCTAAAATTTATATAAAATAATATTTTAAAATATATTTAAATTATATTTTTATTTTTATACCTTAATTTATATTATGTCATTCTCTTTAATTATATAGTAGTATTTATATATAGTATATGATTAACTTTTATATATTATTTTTTTATATTAAACTAAACTTATATTATGTCATTCTCTTTAGTTATATAGTAATATTTATATATAGTATCCGATTAACTTTTATATATAATATTTTTTTTATCATATATTGGTGTTCATATTTTACTTAATAGCATATAATTACATTTTCTTATATTTTAGAGTTTATGTTATAACATTTAATATTATTCAAATTTTTATTTAACTTAAAATCAAACATATTCTAATTTTCAATAAATATCAAATCTATTTTATAATATCAGCTATTAATCTATATAACATGAATTTTAACTAGTAAATTATGTTTGTTTCGTAATTTTTATATTAAATTACTTTACACATTTGAAATTGAATTGAACTTTTTCTAATTTTTTTAATAATTTTATGTTATAAATTTCAATGGTTAACCGGAAAATATTGGTTAACTAAATCGAAATTGATGGATTGGTTAACTGAATGCAACGGACTGGTTAATGATTAGTGATTTTAAAAAATCGATATTAATGGACTGGTTAATTTTTTTGCTACTGGACCGATTAATCGGTCCATGCTTATCCCTAAATAGTATCATATACACACACACACACATACACACACACATTTGCATTATATATCCAAAGTATTTGTCGATTTCATCATCTTTATTATCATGAAGCATAACATCACTGCCTTTGCCCTATCTCACATAATGCACTATTCGTATCATAGTAATAAAGTTAAGATATATTTTTGATCTATGTATAATCCATCTCATTTACAAACATAAACTAATTTATTGAGCAAGCGAAGCCCAAATTTCCCAAATCTAACTATTTACATTTATAATCACGGTTCTGCATTTGGATTAACTACTTATTTTGTCCAAAACATATCAATCATATTAGTTATACTTAAGCATTTTTCATGGCATTAATCATGTAAACCATCAATTAACTTTATACATATTTACTTGCATAAATGTTTATAGCAATACACTCTTTTATTATCAACACAATTTCTCTAAAAAGAATAGTTCGCCATGATAGAATATTAACAAGCAAGGACCAAATACATTTTTACAATTAGGGCAATGACATCTTTTTAGACTTCACAACTAAACCAGATAAATAATAAGAAACTACTTTACCAAAATGAAACTCGATTAATTAAATCTTGTGGTTTATTAACACTCTGAACTTAGGCTAATTTTACTTTCTTTATCTTTGAGTCATATGCTTAACCATTTTTTTAAAGCATTTAGTCAAATTTTCCCATATTTTTCATTTATGTCATAAAAGGTACTTTCTAAGTCCAAACATATATGTGTGTGTGTGTGTGTGTGTTTCAAAATTTTATGTCTCAGTTAGCCCTCTAATTGTCAAGTACAATTTATTTGTAATCATTGGTTAATTAAGCTAGGTAAGGACATATAAGAATCCCTATCTTTGACATAATGTATCAAATTTAGTGAAAATAAAATATTTGCCTAAAATTCAACTTAATTATATTTTACTACAATTCGATTACTATTTAAATTTATAAGTATAATCTTAATTACCTCCAAATTACTATACAGTACTACTAGTTAAAAGTACAATTTAATCCATTAATTCAATAAACAAATTAACAACATAATAACACTTAATGAATAAAAGAAACAATTAAATCAATTTAGGCCCCTAACAGTAACCAATCACTTTTCGAACTCTTACTTCTAAAACATTTATACAATTTAAAACAATAACAGTTTTGCAAGCTAATTAGGTTATTAAACCATTCAATTAAAATTTATACCTTCTCACCTAGATGACTTTATTTTGATTTAATAGTTTACTCAATATATTTATATATATATCACAAATCCACAAGTTATTTATCTAAATTCAAACAACTTTATAATAAAGTGCTTAGAAGGTGAAATTAAGCATACATGATTTGATGAAACTCTTACTCAGCTTAAGGCAAGATTAATTTCACCGGTTAATTAGGCTATTCAACTCCACTATTTAATTTATACCTCTTTAATATGCATCTTATTTCAATTTAATACTGTAAAAGTATATTTAGAAATTCCTTTTGTTTTTTTTTTGTAATGCAATTACAAGTTCTTAATAATTAAATTTAAAACTAAGTTTAATGGAGTACTCACTGATCTTGGAGCCAACTCCGATCATCGATTCCTGTCACAGGTCGTCGGAGAGGGAGGAAAATAGGCTTCAACCAAGAGAGAGAAACGAGGAAGGAAAAACCAACAAAAGGAGTGCCATGGGGAAAATCAATGCCAGTGATAAGGAGGATTGTGGTGGCGCGAGCCATTGCTGGCAGTAGGGAGATCGGTGTGGCGCCGTTGATTGGCTAGGACCACTCCCCTGTTTTTTGCCTCCCCCCTCCCTCTTCTCTCATTTTCTTCCTTTTTAATCCTCTTCTCTTTTTTTGTGACCATAATTCGTTGAACTAGAAAGATTTAATGGCCCCTAAAGAATTCCTACATCCCATCTCATGTGTATATATTAATTATATTATATTATATTTACTTAATTTATATGAATGGTCCTTTTGAAATTCTGTAATCTAATCAAAAAAAATTTTTTGACACATACATATATATATTTAATCAATTACTTATTTATTATCATATTTTGCTTCATTACTTAATTATTACCATATTTTATTTAAATAAAAATGTTAATTCCAAGCCTAAAATTGATTCCTTAATTCCATTACTATCATAAATTTCCATTTTCGGTTCAATTATCGACCTCAAAATTTCGGCACGTTAGATTGAACCTATATCTGTTGAAGAATGTAGAAATACAAATGATTGGCCAAAATGAAAAGACACAATTCAAACACAATTGAATAATTCAAACATAATTGAATTTACTATCAAAACGTGAAGTATTTGGATCTGTAGTCCAAACACCTAAAGTTGTAATGCTAGAGGGATACAAATGGGTATTTGTGTGAAAAAGAAATGAGAAAAATAAAATTGTAAGATATAAGACACGATTGGTTGCACAAGGATTTTCGCAAAGACCTGGCATTGATTATGAAGAAACATATTCTCCACGAATGGATGCAATTACTTTTATATATTTAATTAATTTAGCAGTTTGTGAAAAGCTTGACATGCGTCTAATGGATGTTGTTACAACTTATTTATATAACTCACTTGATAGTGAAAATTCATATGAAAATCCCTGAAAGATTTAAAATGCCTGAAGCATATAAAGATTCTCGAGAAATTTGTTCAATAAAATTACAAAAATCATTATATGGATTAAAGCAATCTGGACAAATGTGGTATAATCGTCTTAGTGAATATTTGTTACAGAAAGGATATAATAATGATCTGATTTGTCCATGTGTATTTATAAAAAGATTAGGATTAGAATTTGTCACAATTGTTGTATATGTTATGATTTAAACATCATTGGAACTCCTGAAGAGCTTAGAAGAGCAGTAGATTATTTAAAGAAAGAATTTGAAATAAAAGATCTTAGAAAGATAAAATTTTGTCTTGGCCTATAGATCAAGCATTTAAAAGATTGAATTTTTATTCATCAATCAACTTATACGAAAAAGATCTTGAAGCAATTTTATATTGACAAAGCATATCCATTGAGTACCCCAATTGTTGTAAGATCACTAGAAGTAAATAAAGACCCCTTTCGTCCTCGAGAAAATGAAGAAAAACTTCTTAGTCATGAAGTACCATATTTAAGTGCTACAGGTACATTGATATATCTTGCTAATAATACAAGACAAGATATAACATTTGCTATAAATCTATTGGTGAGATTTAGTTCTTCTTCGATAAGAAGACATTGGAATGGAAATAAACATGTTTTTCGATATCTTTAAGGAACAATTGATATGGGTTTATTTTATTCTAATAAATCCAAATAAAATTTAGTTGGTTATGCAAATGCAGGATATTTATCTAATTCACATAAAACTTGATCACAAATAAGCTATCTATTTACTGGTGTAAGCATAGCTATATTATGGCAGTTTACAAAATAAATTTTAGTTGCTACTTCTTCAAATCATGCAGAAATAATTGCAATGCATGAAGCAAGTCGATAATGTATTTGGCTATGGTCATTGATTCATCATATCCCAAAGATGTGTGACTTGCATTTAGAAGAAAATATTTCAACAAAACTATATGAAGATAATACAACATGCATAAGTCAATTAAACGAAGGGTACATCAAAGGTGATGGAACGAAACACATTTCACCAAATTTTTTTTCACTCATAATGTTCAAAAGAAAGGTGAAATAGATTTTCAATAAATTCGTTTAAGTAATAATTTGGCAAATTTATTTACCAAAATATTATCCATTGCAACATTTAAAAAGTTGAGATACAGTATTGGAATGTGCAGATTTAAAGATATGTTTTTATAAGGGAGAGTAAAATACACAACGTTGTACTATTTTTCCTTGGCCAAAGTTTTATCTCACTTGATTTTCTTGACAAGGTTTTTAATGAGATAGCTTACTATGTGTATTATAAATATTTTATACTTTTTTTCCTTTATCAGGGTTTTTATTCCATTGGGTTTTACCTAAAAAGGTTTTAACGAAATACAATTTTTCAATTTTTAATTTTTATGGAAATCCAAGGGGCCATAAATCAAATTTAAACTACTATCTTATATCTTAAAACTCCCAACTTATTAATTGTTATAACTCATGTATTTACTTTGTAACTATGTATTGATGTATACTTATGTAACCCGTATTTATAAACATATAAATATAGACTTTTTCTATGGAATACACACAAGTAAAGATAATAAGAGAATACTTACTTTCTATTCATTCTATCTAAACTCATTCTATTATTTTTTATATTTATAATATGTTCTTATAATATTTTATATAATTTTCGTATTTTATAACAAAAAATAAATATATAAATATTTATAAGTAAAAATTTAAAAAAACCGGAGCCTGTAAGTTTGTTTTCGAAAAAAAAAAACTTACTGTCAACTTTCAACATCCAATATCAACCGTAGGATGAAGTTAAGATCGGACGGGAAATAAATAAGACGCAAAAAAAAGAAAAAAAATTCCCCAACTTCATTTTGTTGCTTGCGCTTTCTCTCGTCTTTCTCGTGGTCTATTAAACAGGAAAAATCAAAACTCACTGCGCACTCTCTCCATTACTAATCCTCTAGGGAGAGAAACCTTAAACAAAAGAGTTTCTTGATAGATAAAAGAAAACTTGAAGAAAAAAGAAGTAAAGTTGTTTGATCTGCCATGGCGAGAGGCAATCTTGCTTTCAAATTATGGATCTGCCTTTTCGCTTTGCTTTCGGTTCATTCTTATTGCTTTTATCTTCCTGGAGTCGCCCCTCAAGATTTCCATGTGGTAATCTTTGGATTTTTTATGCTTATCGATTCTTATATATTGACTATTACGTTTGGATCTTGTTGATTTTGTGTTTTTTTTTGTTATATTTTTTTGCTGGATCCATGATATGTGTTTTTTTTGGATCCTTATCTTGTCGTTTCGATTTGATTGGGATGTAGTCTGGATTTTTGCTGAATTTGTGTGTATTATATAGAGTTGTCCTGGGCCTGCTGTTTTATGAATCAGAATTTTGCTGGTGATGTTGGTTATTTCAATTTTTATACAAGGTAATGCGAGTTTGCACCAATTAGAGGTTCCAAAGTATAGCTGGTTTTAGAAGCTGTCTGTGTAAGGGAAACAGTTCATTTTCAACTTTGTTGGAGTCAGGGATGGACACAGGATGAAAGGACAAAAAAAAAAGATTTCAATCATCAAAATGTAATTTTTCAAAGAAGTTTTTTAAAAAATAATAATTTGGATGCTGTTCATTCTCCACTATTTTTGTTTAATGTCTAGAATTGAAGTTTCTAAAATGAATAATTGTTGAGTTCTTCCATACCTGGAACCCTTGTTGTAGGCTACGGTAGTATTTTATTTTATTCTATTTTTTTTATATATATTTTGATG
This sequence comes from Excoecaria agallocha, assembly GCA_037975025.1. NCBI lineage: Eukaryota > Viridiplantae > Streptophyta > Magnoliopsida > Malpighiales > Euphorbiaceae > Excoecaria > Excoecaria agallocha. Next base: position 23,573,296 of record CM075818.1, read on the forward strand.
TAGGAGACATTACCTTTTCAATTGAATTTCGCTCCACTTTGTTGGTATTTGCAATCTATGATGTTGTAGTCCAGCAATTGTGGGCACGATGACTTAATCCAAAACCTCTTTTATTTTATTTTTTCTCTTGATCCAGGGGGATGAATTGAGGGTTAAAGTAAACAAACTGACTTCTACAAAAACACAACTTCCTTACTCGTATTATTCCCTTCCTTATTGTCGTCCAGAGCACATTGTTGATAGTGCAGAAAATCTGGGGGAAGTTCTTCGTGGTGATCGTATTGAGAACTCCCCTTACGTGGTAAGCTATATCTCTGAGTAGCTTTGGTATTCCTACGTGTTCACGCCGTGCTCTATGGCCACTGCATTGCTGACATATGCTTTTTTTTTTGGCAGTTTAAAATGAGGGAACCAAAGATGTGCAACATTTTATGCAATGTTACACTTGATGCAAAAACTACTAAGGAATTCAAGGAGAAAATAGATGATGAATATAGAGTGAACTTGTGAGGCACTCTTGCAATGATTTAATTAAATTCTTATTAACACAAGCTCTAACGCTTTTGTTGTAATTTTCATTTGATAACTAGGTATTATGACTTTGTTTAAATAACTTACATATTATTCTTTTCTTATTTAACAGGATCTTGGACAATCTACCCCTGGTTTTCCCAATTCCAAGGCCTGATCAGGAAAATTCCATAGTGTATCAACATGGCTTTCACGTTGGTCTCAGAGGACAGTATGCTGGAGTAAGTGCTAGACCATTTACATGCAGTATTTGGTAATTGATCAAAATATGCATGCTGTTAACATGTCAGCTTTTTTTTTTTTTGTCTCATTACATGCATTATTTTTTGTAGAGCAAAGAGCAAAAGCATTTTTTTCACAATCACTTGGCATTTACTGTCAAATATCACAAAGATGCTCAGTCGGATTCAGCAAGAATTGTTGGATTTGAAGTAAAACCATACAGGTTATATATTTATGTTTTTTTTTCCCAATGTTTTGCTACTCAAGTTAATTGTTGATTGTTTAAACTAAATATTTAAAATTATGGTCTGCATATGCTGAGACTTCTCTACTTTGATGAATCTAGTATTAAGCATGAGTTTGAAGGTGAGTGGAAGAATGAGAATACACGTTTAACAACCTGTGATCCTCATGCAAAACGTTTGGTTACTAACTCTGAAACTCCTCAAGAAGTGGAGGAAAAGAAGGACATAATCTTTACATATGATGTTGAGTTCCAGGTTAGCCTTCATGCCCATCCTGGTGAATTGTTCGACTTTGCTTTCTGCATTTCCTGAGGCACACAGTTCTTTTTTCTAACAAATTGCGTGCTCCTTGTTTTTACCATGCAGGAAAGTGACGTGAAGTGGGCATCTCGGTGGGATACATATCTCTTGATGGCTGATGATCAGATTCACTGGTTTTCAATTGTTAATTCATTGATGATTGTTCTTTTCCTTTCGGGAATGGTGGCTATGATCATGTTGCGGACCCTCTATCGGGATATTTCCAAATACAACCAACTAGAGACCCAAGAAGAAGCCCAAGAAGAGACAGGGTGGAAATTGGTCCATGGTGATGTTTTCAGGCCCCCAACAAATTCAGATTTACTTTGTGTCTATGTTGGGACAGGTGTTCAGTTTTTTGGGATGATTCTCATAACCATGATCTTTGCTGCCCTTGGTTTCCTTTCTCCTTCAAACCGAGGCGGATTGATGACAGCCATGCTTCTCCTCTGGGTATTTATGGGCCTATTTGCTGGATATTCTTCGGCTCGTCTCTATAAGATGTTCAAGGGAACAGAATGGAAGAAAATAACCCTCAAAACAGCATTCATGTTTCCTGCAACAGTCTTTGCCATTTTCTTTGTCTTGAATGCACTTATTTGGGGTGAGAAATCTTCTGGGGCAGTTCCATTTGGAACAATGTTTGTGTTGGTGTTTTTATGGTTTGGCATCTCAGTCCCACTTGTCTTCGTTGGTAGTTATGTCGGGTTTAAAAAGCCAGCAATTGAGGATCCTGTGAAAACTAATAAGATACCAAGGCAGATCCCGGCACAAGCCTGGTACATGAACCCAGTATTCTCTGTCCTTATTGGAGGCATTCTTCCATTTGGAGCTGTATTTATTGAGCTCTTCTTCATCCTTACATCAATATGGTTGCATCAATTCTACTACATATTTGGTTTCTTGTTCATAGTATTCATAATCCTTATCATCACTTGTGCGGAGATCACAGTCGTGCTTTGCTACTTCCAGCTATGCAGTGAGGACTACCTTTGGTGGTGGAGGTCATACTTAACATCAGGTTCCTCGGCACTTTATCTTTTCCTTTATGCAGCTTTCTACTTCTTCACGAAGCTTGAGATAACAAAACCAGTGTCCGGGATCTTGTACTTTGGGTACATGCTGATTGTGTCGTATGCATTCTTTGTGCTGACCGGTGCTATTGGGTTTTATGCATGTTTCTGGTTCACTAGGCTGATATATTCTTCGGTGAAAATTGATTGAGGAGAGTTGATCCTTTCTTTCTGAATGGAACTGCGCACCTATATGTTTCTTCCACATGGGAAAGCAGAAATTATTTGGAAAGGGTCAGTAATGCGGTGAGATCGCCATTGGGTTCTCAGTTTTGAATTGTCAAAGTCATAGAAATTGTTATTAGCCTTTCCATACAGCAAACCTTCTTTAACAGGTCTTTTTATTTTTTATTTTTGGCTCTGTTTTTATGTTGACATTTGAGGAGTATTCTTGGGCAAACACCGTCTCTATTCTAGAAACGAAAAGCAATTCTTGTATTATTTGATGCTCCTTCTGTTCATCCTATAGATTAATTTCGAATCACTCTGAACCGTACTTGGCAAAAATCGGCAAACAATTATCTTTAATTTGGTGGTTGAATTCAACTGATTTCATCTATCATTTAACAGTTTATTGTTTCTGTTTCTTGAAGGGCGGCATTTGGATAAATATATATTTTATACTAGGTGAAAAAAGAATGAAACGAAGGCTGCCATTCCTCATTCTTTCTTACGATTATAAAATGACAAGCGCTTGTTGCACAGGTGTACAAGTAAACTGAATCATATCATGCGTAATTATTTTAGTATAATTGGTTTATAGAAATATTTAAAAGTTGCATTAGAATTTTAAATTTGTTTCTTGGGTTCAATTCTTTTTAATGAAAATTCAGTTGTTCAATTTGGTATGCCTTAAGATACAACCAAATGTCGTTGTATTTTTAATTCTAAACGCATTTTTGGATGAGAAAAAATGTGGGACTAGAAATGTAAACGTATGGGAGAAAATAACTGCTGAAGAAAATGTTAAAGTGGATGAATTAAATGTCAATTGTTATGAAAATTCAAAATCACCATTACCGAAATCGCATTACACATTTTTATACTTTTCATCTACAGAGCCATCATTGAGCCTAAGATTATTGAAATTTCAAGGCAAAAGCAGCAAGGTTAGCCTAAAAATCTGAATGTAATGGTAAGCCTAATGGCGATTCCAAGGTAGAAAACATTTAATTTATAGGGTTTTTGCTCTTTTTTAAGCATTTTATAAGGTAAACAGTCTCAGTACTTAATAAATCAATTGCCATAAAGTTACAAATCAATCCGCATCTTCAGCACTAAAATCAGGCTCAGGTGGCTTCTGCAGTTTCACCAATTCTCGGGCCGTCTTTGCATTCCGATTTCGATTAACTCCACGAAGTGCATTGGCAGCAAACCGGGTAGCCAAAAAGGTAGCACCAATACTATATGAACCTCCACTTGCACTGCTGCGAGCTTCATCTGCTTCTACTTCATCCTCTTCTTCCTTCCTACGGAGCTCCATATTCTTCCTTTTGGAATAACGTCGCCATGCAGCTTGAATAAAGCAAGCTGCCCAAGTCCTCCATTGCTGCGAATAAAAGCGGAAGGTATGCTGAACCTGTCTACTGTGAAGCCTTCTAAACTGACTGGCTACGAATTTTAACTCTTCAGCTATGAGGGCAAAAGCTTCCACTTCCCTCAAGGCCTTTACTGTTCGAGTTGAAGATGGGAGATTGGTGCCGGATTTAGGATCTAATGCCCACGTTAAAAGCTCCTCTCCACAGAAGTCTCCTTCTTTTAGCAAACTGCGGTTGAAGAAACCACTCCTTCCACCATCTGTGGTTACACTCTCAAGGTGACCACGTATGATAAAAAGCATTTCGTCAACTGGATCTCCTTCTCGAACTATGTAAGTACTCTCTGTAAATAAGCAAGGCTTTAGCCGCTCACATATGGCATCAAGTAGCCTTTCATCCATATTTTCAAATAGAGGAACCTGCAGATGCCAGGGAAGCAATGAATAATAATAACTATTAGAACAGGATCCAGTAAGCACCAGCAACCTGGTAAAGGTGAACTGCAAACAGAAATCGTCAAAGGACTACCTGAAGGAGATCATTTATGGACAAGAAACTTTCAAAAATGATGATTAAACTCCGATGGCGCCAAGAAATAAATGAAAATCAACTTAAAGGTCAAATGGTGGAGGTTGAAGAGGAGAGGAAATTAAAAAGAGAAACAAACTTGCTCAAACACAAATATAACGTTATAAAATCAGAGAGTTCACTAAGAGAAACACAAATACATAAATTTCTACTTCTTACAAAATTGAAAAAGTGCGAGAGAGATTGAAAAAGTGTGTTTAGATAACTTGATTCAAGTTTTTCGCTTCACATGACTTGTACAAAGTCCAATAATTCAAGAAACCACTTTTGCACATGCTTGCCCATTAATCTTAAGCCACATTAACAAAATCTCAGCAGCTCCAATACTCCCCCTGGTGAGATTTTGCTTGAACAAGAAATCATAAATCATCAGTTCTTCAACAACTCGTACAATTTTTTTCTTCAAATTTCCAGCAGTTTATGGACATGCTTGGTCACCTTGAAAATACAGTTTTAGGACTTCCTATGGTCCCTTTAAAATGGATTCGCACTTTAAGAACTCGATTAGGTCCTTTGAAAATGAGTTGGCACTTTAAGGACTTGCTTAGGTCCTTTGAAAATGGATTAGCATTTTAAAGATATGCTTAGGCCCTTTTGAAAAATAAAATTTGCAATTTTAAGTCTTGCTTGGGCATTTTCGCAAATGAGTTTGCAGACGAGTGAGAAGCGCATGGAGTAAAATTCAGCCATGTTTAACTCACAATGTCTTTAAATATTACAAATATTGCCCTTTTTCCATCAAATAACTATATATGGGCACTTATTAAAATATGAAAGCATGCTGATGGTGTTGAAGAAAATACAAGTTTAAAAAAAATTGATATGAGCCCAGAGAATATAATAAGGAGAGAAGAAAATGATGATCATCATAAAATTTTCAAGAAATTCTTTGAACCCCCACTGCCCTTAAGATTTCTAATCTCTGATACCATTGTAGAAACTTGAAAAAATGTCAAAAAATAGATGATTGAACTTTGAAAGCATCAAGAAATAAATCGGCATCAACTTAAAGCTCAAATGATGGAGGTTGGAGGGGAAAGGAAATTAACAAGGAAAACAAACTTACCCGAACACAAATATAAAATCAGAAATTTCATTGAAAAAATAAACACAAACACATAAATTTCTTCTTCTTACATAAACATACATACAATTCTAAACATAAAACTCTCGCTCCAACTCTCTTTCAATTTTGTCTCTCAAAATACTGTTCAAAAACAGCTAAAATCTAGCTGCAGTGGCCAAGTTTTGGCTTCACATTAGTTGTATAAAGTTCAACAATACAAGAAATCACTTTTGCCTTACTTGCCCATTCTTGAGATGTGACAACTCTAACTACTCTAAAGATTTGTATTCGAAAAAATCTTAAGCCAAATCAACAAAATCTCAGCAACTCAAACACTTACAACCTGTTCTATCATTGCATTAAATTAACTTGTGCCCCTATTGGCCACGAATAAACTTAAATCCATGCTGTATCAAGAACTACATATAGGCGTTTTATCTGGGGATTAATATCAAAATACATGAGCAGACAATTAACAATTTAAATTATCCTATCAGTTCAGATGATGCAGCAATGCTGTAGTCGTGTCTTATGCCTAAATTACAAGTAGATAGGTATCTAGTAATTCCCAGATTTGGTGGAAATATTTTTCCAGGTCCAAGGAGTCCTTTTTTTTTTTTAATTCCAAATACTAGTTGATTTTGAAGCAGTTAGGACTAGTTTAGTCCTACAAATATCAAAAGTTCTGCAACATTTTTATTCAGTCAATTAATAAGATTTTTCCAGCAAGTTCACTATTCAATTGAGTGATTCAATTCCCTTCATTGGTTTGGCTCCTTGAGATCCTTAGATGTGAATCCTAAGAGGTTCTAAGTGTGACTCTTAGAACTAACCCTTGCTCCTAATTTCCTAACATCTTTAAAAACCTAAATTTACATACTTAAAATTTGTCATGTGTCATCAGATTCCACAGAGTTGTACAGTAATATCAATCAGTATCTAGAAAATCTTATATAGAGAAACCAAATATAGCTTTTCATTCTCATCACTATATATTGTACACATTTTTTGGCAGTGACAATAAGCAAGACTTGAAACACTTTGTCCTAGAATAATGTTCCACATGCTAAGCAAAGAGAAGACATTGTAGAAAATGAATTTACAGGAATTTTTTTCTTCCCAACATAAATTGTAATATTGTCCATATTAGAGAATATAAACCTGAAGAAGAAACTATTCAAATGTTGACTCGGATGGGTAGCCCAGCTACCCATTCATATTTTTTTCATCCAAGTCCGCACCAAATGGAGAAAGTAGTGCTTTTCTAGGTCAAGCATGCCGAACTAGGCATGACCATAATGAGATTGAATTCTGTTACAGAATGTAAATACAAAATGTAAATAGGTAACATGATCTTAAAAATAGATTCAGCTTTCCTTGTTTAAATAGGTTATCTTAAATAACTCTAAGTCTACTCTTATATATTTGAATATATGAATGTAATTTAGTATGAAAGAAATAAAGAATTAATTCTCTCATTTGCATTTTCTTTCATGGTATTAGAGCCTTAAGGCTCATTTGGAATTTCTGGGATTTTTGGGTTTTCTGGGTTTCTTTGTCAATGGACGAATCTGTCCCTCCTTGGGTCACCAAGCTCTAGTGATCTGCTTATCTCCCCTTCGACTTCAGAAGGAGCGTAGGAGAATTTCCGGCCTTCCCACAAAATTCGGTGACCATATGATCGGCGAGTGACTCACACGCGCCGCCACAAGGGAACGACTCTGTCTTCACACACCGGCGCATGGGAGAGCATGTGGTGTCTGCTGGCCCTCCGATTTATTCTCCGGTGTCGAATCACCATTTCCGGCCATATCCTGGCACTTCGGCGGTCATACGGTGTCTGCTTGAAGTTGTCCTCCTCTCGATTGAATTTGGTTTCTTCATAGAGGTTCTATCCCTTGCCTCTTTTGTTGCTGCGTATGCGTATTTTTTTGAGGAAACTATTTGGGCATTTTGGCATTTGAGGTGCTGGAAGGTATTTCCTTCTCTCAGTAGCTTCGGTTCTATTCTGGAGGGTTTTGTTTCCCTCTTTCTATGCTGTTTGATTATGTTCCTTCAAGTTTTGGGTCTCCTGGCTTATTTAAGGTACTGAAATTTGTTTTGAGGCGTGGTTGGCTTAAGTCAGGGGGCAGGTGAATTTTTGGTGGCTGTTTTGGTTTTAGTATTTGAAGCCTTTTATTTGCTGCCTTTTGCTGCTGGTTCTTTATCAGTAGTGTTTGGATATTTGCGAGGTGTTATTCTTTGCAGCTTGATATTATTCAATGGGTTGGAACAAGAATATGGTGTGCTATTATTGCCATAAAATTGGTCATGCAAAATGTTTATGTAGGAAATTGCATAATCAAAAGCCTAAATTAGCAAACATTGCTACTAACAGTACCTCTGAAAAGTATATTATGATTTCTGCAGATGAGTATGCAAAATTTACCCACTATCGGAATTCTTTGAAAACTTCACCCACCACTACTATTGCTAGGGTAGGGAATTCAAATACATATCTTTTATCTTCTTCATCTCAATGGGTCATTGATTCTGGTGCTACAGATCATATGACAGGTAACCGAAATGTATTCTCTATTTGTCAGTCTCATGCATCTTCTTCTCCAGTTACAATGGCAGATGGATCACTTTCTCATGTAAATGGGTTTGGCACAGTTACCTAACTTCGTCAATTTCTATGAGTTCATTTCTATATATACCAAAGCTTGCTTTTAATTTGATTTCTATAAGTAAACTCACACGTGATCTTAATTTTTGTATTTACTTCTTCTCCGATCATTGTATTTTTCAAGATCTTATAATGAAACAGATAATTAGTAAAGGTTACATCTCAGGAAGCCTTTATATTCTTGATAGAAAAATACCGGGGCTAATTGCTTGTTCTAGTGTTTTGTCTCCTTTTAAAGCACACTGTCGGTTGGGGCATCCTTCTTTGCCGACTTTGAAAAAACTTTGTCCTCAATTTTCTGATGTTTCTTCTCTTGACTATGAGTCATGTCAGTTTGCCAAGCACCACCGTAGCTCTTTAAGTCCTCGAATTAATAAACGAGTTAATTCTACATTTGAATTATTTCATTCGGATGTTTGGGGACCATGTTTTGTGGTAGCTAAACCTAGGTTCAAGTATTTTGTAATATTTATGGATGATTACTCCTGTATGACTCGAATATTTTTTATGAAAAGTCGGTCTAAATTATTCGCTCATTTTTGTGGTTTTTGTGCTGAGATCAAAACTCAATTTTATGTTTATGTTCGCACATTGAGGAGTGATAATGCAAAAGAATACTTTTCAGATTCTTTTCAGGCATACATGACTCAGAATGTCATACTTTATCAATCCTCATGTCCAGACACACCATCCCAAAATGAAGTTTCCGAGAGGAAAAACAGACATTTGCTTGAGACAGCACAAACTCTTTTATTTCAGATGAAAGTTCCTAAACAATTATGGGCCGATGCTGTGTCTACTGCTTGTTTCCTGATTAATCGTATGCCCTCTTCGGTGCTTGCTGGGGAGACTCCCTACTCTGTTCTTTTTCCATCTAAGCCATTGTTTCCTATAGAATCAAGAATATTTGGGAGCACATGTTTTATTCGGGATGTTCGGCCTCAAATCACTAAAATGTGTCTTCTTGGAATATTATCGTCTTCGAAAGGGGTACAGATGCTATTGTCTCGAACTTAACAGGTATCTTGTGTCTATTGATGTTACTTTCTAGGAGCATAAACCGTTTTATCCATCTTCTAATTCTACAAGTCAGGGGGAGGACGACTAGTTGTTGGGTTATAATGTTATTACAAGGTCAGCAGTGGTTCCCACTCCTGTTATCCCAAGCGATATGAGTCTTTCTTGATTCGAGTCTTTCTACTCCAAGTGATCCTATTCCTACTATTATAGGTGATTCCGCTCCACCCACTCCAGCAAAGCCACCTATAGTACAGGTTTATTCTAGGAGATATGGAACTTGCAATACACTTCCTAAATCATATCATCATTAGATCCAGTTTTAGATGATCTTGATCTTCCCATTGCCCTACGGAAAGGAAAACACCAGTGTGCCCATCCTATTGGTAATTTTATCTCTTATGATCATTTATCTCCATCTATGTATTCTCTTATTGCTTCTCTCGACTCGGTTTCTATTCCTCGAACCGTTAAAGAAACTTTGTCTCATCCCGGTTGGCGTGATGCAATGATAGAGGAGATAAATGCCTTGGATACAAATAATACTTGGGAATTGGTGAATTTACCAAAAAGAAAGAAAACTATAGGTTAAAAATGGATTTTTACAGTCAAAGTTAATCTGGATGGTTCTATAGCTCGGCTTAAAGCTTGCCTTGTTGCTAAAGGATATACCTAGACTTATAGAGTAGATTATTATGATACTTTCTCTCCAATCGCCAAATTAAGTTCTATTCGTTTGTTTATATCTTTGGTAGCCTCCCAACACTGGCCTTTACATCAGTTGGACATCAAAAATACTTTCCTTCATGGCGACCTTCATGAAGAAGTTTATATAGAGTAACCACTTGGTTTTGTTGCTTAGGAGGAGTATGGAAAAGTTTGTCATCTGAAAAAATCCTTGTATAGATTAAAACAAAGTTCTCGTGCTTAGTTTGAAAAATTCAGTGAGGTCCAAGAGTTTAGGCTAAAGAAGAGCCAGTGTGACCACTCTGTTTTCTACAGACAATCGAAAGCTGGCATTATTCTTCTTGTGGTTTATGTTGATGATATTGTGATTACAGGGAGTGATTCTGCAGGTATCTCTTCCCTTAAATCTTTCATGCATAATAGATTTCACACTAAAGACCTGGGCCAGTTGAAATATTTCTTGGGATTAGAAGTGTCGAGAAGTAATAAGTGAATTTTTCTATCCCAAAGAAAATATGTTCTTGACTTGCTTGCAGAAACTAAAAAATTAGGAGCTAAGCCATGCAATATTCTTATGGTTCCTAATGTACAACTCACAAAGGATGATGGTGATCCTTTTGATGATCCAGAGAGATAGCAAAGGTTAATTGAAAAACTGAATTATCTCACAGTAACTCATCTAGATATCGCATTTGCAGTAAGCGTTGTTAGTCAATTTATGGTTGTTCCCAGTTAAGCATTGGGAAGCTCTAAAACAAATCTTATGTTATTCGAAAGGTGCTCCTGGACTAGGTATACTGTACAGTGATCATGAGCATACTCATATTGAGTGCTTTACCGATGCTAATTGGGCAGGTTCTAAGGTTGATAGGAGGTCAACTATGGGCTATTGTGTTTTTGTTGGTGAAGATTTAGTGTCATGGAGGAGCAAGAAGAAAATTGGTATAGATTCCTTGTCTCCAGCAAAACTTTGGTGTGATAATCAAGCTGCTCTTCATATTGCCTCCAATCCAGTGTATTCTGAACGGACCAAATACATTGAAGTTGATTGTCACTTTATTTGTGAAAAGATTCAAGATAATATTATTTCAACGAGACATGTGAAGATAGGAGAACAGTTGGGAGATTTGTTCACAAAGGCTTTGAATGGGCCTCGGATTGAATATTTGTGTAACAAGCTAGGCATGATTAATATCTATGCTCCAGCTTGAGGGAGAGTGTTACAGAATGTAAATACAAAATGTAAACAGGTAGCATGATCTTAGGAATAGATTCAGCTTTCCTTATTCAAATAGGTTACCTTAAATAACTCTAAGTCTACTCTTATATATTTGAATATATGAATATAATTTAGTATGAAAGAAATAGAGAATTAATTCTCCCATTTGCGTTCTCTTTGAAATTCCCACACTGGGAAAGATAAAGATAGAGGCTTCCTTGGGTTCAGACCAGGTTGGGTTGACACTTGAGCCCATGAACATATATACACTCAGGTAAAATGAACCTTTAAGATGGCTTCTAGGGTGACTTCCTTTCTCCCTATTTGTTACTATTTTGATTTTATCACCAGCATAAGGAGTTTCCTTTCCATCATCCAAAGTAAGTTATTAAAGAAGTAAAATATACTGCATAAAAGCATGTTCATCACAGAATCTACCAACAGACTGAGTCTTGTTCACCCATTTAAAAACAATACAGGAGAAAAAAAGAAAAAGAAGCACATAACTCAAGACAACTTACCCTCCTCACTAATGCCAAACAGAGATGCCGCTTGATGTCTCTCCTAAGATCCTTGGGTAGGCTCTGCACCAAGCTCTCTTCATCCACCCCACGTGTTTCTAACCACTTGTACTGGTCATAGCGTCTCACCCGTTCCCTAAGCTCTTGTGGAAGCAGCCGATGATGCATCCATTGTTCTGAGTCACGCCTTTTGACCCTCATTTCTTCCAATCGAATAGTAAGTGACTGAAGATAGGTCTGTAAAAATAGCACAACTCTGAAAATATTAGCACTAATTTTGACGTTTACGTTAAATGGCACAAATTACTTGTTAATTCAGTTAAAATTTAACAGCAAATTTGCATCTAATGCTGATAAAAAAAAATATTACAACCAGGGACAGTTCCATAAGGTTAATTTCCACATATCAATGGATTTTGCAAAAGCACAAATGTAAATAGACAAGGAGAAAGCATTCAAATACAATCATTTAAAATTTAGACTTTTAATTAGTTTTTCAGGTTCAAAAATACATTCAGATTGTAACTATCTTGACTATATGCTTAACCAAATTTATGGATATCATAGTTAAGACTGCTGCAAAGTGCAGCCACATATTTAACAAAAAGGCTCGCCAGTGAAGTTACAATGACAGAAAGACAGCCAAAAGAATTAGTCCCATTAACCTGCATGTTGCCAATCAGAAGCGCAAAGAGGATGAGCCCCAATATGGCTAGCGCTATGGAGAATATAACTTCTCCTGGATATGTGCTGGTTTCGAGTCCCTGGCCAAGAGTGCTGTAAATTTCACAAGAAAATACATTAAAGATGAAACACCATTACAGCAATAGAATGGCTAGCTTAATTTCACAATCAAAAGAAATTATATTAACATTAGTAGTTTACCAGAGTAGATACAATGACTAAATCCTCAAGCATGCAATTTCAAAGCAAAAATTGTTACAAGGACCGATACATAACTAAGATGGTAGACATGTCGAACAAATGACAGTGCCTATTCTTCTTCTTTTCTCTCTCTCTCTCTCTCTCTTTTTCTTTTTCTTTTTCTTTTTTTCCCTGGTTGGAGGGGGGGCAACAAAACCATATCCACAGCCATGTTAAGTGCATAGTCTGACATTGACAGACTACTGAATTACAAGAAGAAAATGAGTATTAAGCACCAAGGCATGCAACCTGGTGTAGGTAATAAAGAATAAATTGTAAATAGCATAGGTGTTCTATAAATAGGAACATGAAGATAAAGGAAGTATAATGTTTGGTCCTGACTGCAAAAATTCATGCAGCCTCGAAGACACAATTGACAATATTTTTAAAATACTATAGTTTTAATGGATATAAGAACCCAGTGGGGTAATGAACTTCTATTAGGATTATGTCATGATTTTTGAATTAAAACACCGTGTCCACTGAGTTGTGTAGCAACTACAATCCAGGAGGTGAATAAGAGTAGTGGCAACAAGCTTTTAACACAAAGACCCACGAAAACTATGTACTAACGTTACTCGGATAGCATCAAATTAAATACTAATGAGGTAGCGACCACCTATCTACTTTAAAATTACCATGCATCCACAATTCTTATCAAGAGGTTGATGAAGAGTAAACATGTTAGCCACAAACCCTCTCTCTCTCTCCATGAGAACTACATAATCATGCAACTAGGATAGGGTAAGATAAAATACTAATGAGCTAGCATTACCTATCTATTTTAAAAATACCATGAATCCACCATTCTTGTCAAGAGGATAAACAGTAAACATGCTAGCTATGCCCCCCACGCCCCCTCTCTCTCTCTGTCACTCTCACTCTCACTCTCTCTCTCCCTCCCTCTCCCCCCAAAAGAACTACCAATCATGCAACTAGGACAACATAAAATAAAATAGTAATGAGCTAGCACTGCCTATCTACTTTACAATTACCAAGCATCCACCATTCTTGCCAAGAGGCGATGAACACTAAACATGCTAGCCACACCCTCCCTCCTGCCTCTCTCTACACGAAAACTACATAATTATGTAACTAGATATACAAGAAAATACTAATGAGTTAGCAATACCTATTCACTTTAGCTTTATCAAGCATCCACTCATATCATGAGGTTGATGAACACTAAACATGGTAGCTACTCTCTCTCCATAAATTTAGTATTTATATGTTAACATATGGTCATAATAGTATATATGGTTAAGTTACCTCAAATTTTGAAGTCCCCACCACAAGCAATAACAGTATTTGGATATGAACTTGCTAGATGATGCAATTCCAGATGACAAAGCATTCATATAGATTCCATAATCAAATGGTCCATCTTCTTCTGCATTGCACTCTTTCTGAAGAACATCATCACTGACAGTCTCCCAGGCAGGATAACCATCCATATGCTGGTTGCCACAATACAAGAAGTTTTTATTGCATTCAGAAGTAGCATTGCAAGCATTTTGCCAACATGTGTCTTGCCGCTCCACAGCAAACAAGTACCAGAATGCACCAACTATCTGCAAAAACACACAAGAAAAAATGCCAAATCTGCTTAATAAAGTCAGTTGTTAACCCAAACTGAATGTCAAGATGCAAGGTCATAGACCATAAAGATATGCACATAATCAAATCACAAGCAAAAAGAAGAAAAATATTTCTGTCCAGAAAATACAACCAAATGTTTAACAATGATCATCAATGACATTCTTCAAACAAATAGCAAAAGCACCAATTTTTTTTTTCTTTTAAAGGTCCTACAAGCCCATATGTTGAGACTGAAGAGGCCCAATATATTATCTCTAAGTCTTTGAAAAAAGAAAAAAAAAAATCTTCTGTAAGTAGGCATGCAGGTCTAGTTGGGTTAATCGGGTTTTGTAAAGGAGAAAGCTTGTCCATATATAACCCATGCATAATTGTCCCCCCAACCAACCCACCCACCTCAAAACACACACACACACGATAAGATTATAACAAAAATAAATAAATAATTGTTTATGGAAAGAAAAATACATTATAAACCTACAATAAGTAGATCTATATCCACAATACAAAAACTACACAACATGCAAATCCATTATCCAACAGAACAATGTCTACAGGTTACAATGTTAGAAGGTAGGAAGGTCATCCAATAACCTAGCATGGTTCCAATGTAAGCGCATTGAAAACTATATTGAGAGACTACTAAAAGCAGCATGCAAACAATTGAAAACTTCATAATAGTTGATTAGTTCATTCCATTGTTGAGACAAAGTTGCCAAACCAATGAAGACTTACATGACTAGCGAGCATGTACAATAGCAGATAATATGCAGCACCTGCCCATGCAGTTTCAGCAAAGACACCTGTTGTCCTTTTCATTTCTGAAGTCAAGGGTAGGATCCGAAGAAACCTAGGAATGTATTGAAGCAAGATAATGAAAAACAATGCCTGTTTTGTTGTTAGGACATCTGAACCTTTTGACCTTATAAGAAATCTCCAGACCACAATCTGCACATATGTAGAAACAATGAATAATGTATGTCTTGCAAACTCCTGCAACTTTAAACTAACATATGATACCTCCTAGGCACAAAAATTATTAAGCTATCTCATGCTCCATTGTCAACTTTCTGAAACTACAATGCGCAACTCCAAATGCAATTTCAGATCAAATCATGAAAATCAAACATGCCACAAAACCCTCGCTAGAGTTTCAACCAAACCTTTATTAGATCCTATTTGAAACTAACCTGCATGAAAGGGCTAGTACAAATGATGGCAAAGATTCCAATAAACAACTGAAGGTCCAAAACAAGAAAATCGATCTGTAGAAATGAGATGTGAAATAAAAATGCACCAATTTCAGATGCGTTACAAACTAGTTCAGCATAAAAAAAATGAACTCCCTGCACACAAAACAAGTGTTGTCTGAGCAGGGCTTTATACATTTGGAAAACCAACAGGCATAATTTTGCAGTGGCATCCCAAAATTGTTTCATAACTTTGGAGTGACTTCCCAAAATACTAGCTAAAAAAGGGAGAGGAAAAAGATGCCACCTCTTCCAAATTGAATCCGTTGAGTTAAGGATAAATTTTGGGCACCAAATTCCACATTCTGTTTCCAAAGCCTGCTTTGGATTAACATTTTATTAAATCTTTCCCTAATTTAATAAAATTCAAAGGATTAATATATAAAATCACACAAACTTCTCCAAAAAAATCCTTATTACTCACCTTAACTTTTCAATTGTTCCTTTACCTCAACTTGCTCAAAGTTGACTGAATAACGGTTTAACTTGTCAAATGTCTCATTATAGACCTAAAATTATCCCAAGAAATGCCACATGAAACTTGCCAAATGTCCCCCAATTTTAGACAAGTTTAGGTACATGATACATTTGACAAGTTTAAGGAGATATCTAGCCACATTAAGAAAGTTGAGGTGTGTGAGAAAACATTTGAAAAGCTAAGGTATATAGAGGAATTATTAGACCAGTGCAGGGGAGAAATTATGTACTACCTCGAAACAAAAACATAGACATCATGAAAAAAAAAAAACTAATACCAAAATGTTTTTGCTGGTAATCCTAAAAATAGAGATGAACCAAAACGACTACGAACATTTTTCGTAGGGAGGATTATGTCCTTTAGCAACTAAATCAGCCAAAAAATCCTCTAAGTGTATATTTACCATTTTCAACAATATTCGGCAAATTTAAAGTGTACTTAGAGGCAAATTGTAATGAATTACTAGTGGCAAGTAGGTCAAAAATGAGGGAGTTCCTCAAGTCAGCAAATGAGAGTTCAGAAGAAAAATACATAATGTTAAAATCAAATTTTATGGCAACAGATGTACTTTATCAATCAGCATTAACATCAAACATATAGCAGAACAAGCAAGTAACAAAAAAGAAAAAAAAAAACAATACTATTAGATACATATGGAAAAAAATTGAGAGTAGACCAATTGCACTGCGTCCTTATACCAGCAAAACATTTTAGAAAAGAAAATGAACATGGGAATATTAATGCATGGATAAGAAACAGATACTATCGCAAAAAATACTGAACAAGATTGACTCACACACAGAAGAGCATATAAATTATGCAAACTTTGTACGAAGATAAACAGGTAGCATAATTTTTAAACCTGCGGTAGGGGGAGAATAGAAAGAAAATCAATGATGAAATATTGACGCAGATATCTTTTTGCTATTTGTGCAGGATGTATCACAAGTTCGCCTCGCCCAAACACACGAGATGATGGAGCAATATAAGCTGTGCGGAACTGAAGAGCCATGCGAATAAGATAAAAAGCATCAATAACTGTCCGCAAAGTACTTGCTGTAATTGCCAATTTTCGATCTATTTCAAGACAGTGTGTTGAATCTTTAAAAACAGGGAGGTAAAAAAACAGAGGGTCCACAGACACTGCCAGCATACACGATACAAAAAATAATCTATTGCACAAAAGGAGAAACTTGTCTTGAGGATCAAATATCTTCTTCTCAGAAACTTTAAGGTCTTCAGGAAATACTGCCCGAGATACCCCAAATCTAAGTGAGCGACCAATGGATTTAAGTCCCTCAGATCCTTTTCTGATTCCTTTCTTGAAAGATCTGGATGTTGTATTGGTTTCCTGAGCTGCACGACTAAATCCATCGATGCCAAAGCCACATTTTTTCCCTCCTGAATCAGAAGATGATGAAAATCTAGAGTCCAAGTCATCCAACCTACAATTCATTCAAGCAGGACCAATATAATCAAGTAAAACACTTTTCACTCTAAAGTACATCAAGAGGGAGTGGGATTAGTGATAAAAGAACTTTCCACATCACTCTGAAATAAACTGACAATCTAATCACAGAAAAAATAGACAGCCCTCTATTAAAACTAGAAAAAGTTCATCATCTATCAGATGGATTAGCCACATCAACACATTTAGTTTCCCTTAGTGGTGTTATAAGATAATCCAACAGCGAAAATAGTTATTGTATAAAGCAACTTTCTTCACCAGGTGATGCATAATCACATTGTTTATAAGACTTGCAAAAGGTTAAGAAAAAAAAAAGAAAATTATATATATATATATATATATATATATATATATATCCATCATCCTCGCAAAATTTTCCACTGTTTTTCTTATTTATATATTTTTAGCTACATCTAGAGCTCTAGGTCCTGATTTTTGCTTCTTTCTGCAGTAAGTCCTTGCATAGTTATGAGAATGACTGCTATAACACTTTAAGCCAATCACAGAAGCATGACTTACAATAATAATGACATGGCATTTGCAAAACTTCATCAAAAAGGAAAGGAGAATAATTCTTAACATCTGTGAGAAAGATCTGTTACCATCCAACTTCCATGGCCTTCATCACTATTTCATAAAAGAATGAAAAGCTGCCTCATTACCTCACAAACTTCTCTCTTTGACCACCCAAGTATTGTGATTTGTAATTGCAATCAAACATTTTTTGCAGCTGAATGTCTGAGCATCACCTGCAGGCTTACAAAAAAGAATTAGAATAAATTGCAAGCCAGTTGGAAACATTATCATCCAGTTGAAGCTTGGTACCAGGGCTAAATAAAGTTAGGCTCAAGCACTTGAATAGCACATAACTAAAGCAACAACTAACAAGATGCCGACAATTTACAGGACATCTTGAAAATTGTAACCAATAAACACCAATGAAAGGCAAACCCAACAAGACCTATGCACATGCATGCACGCACTCATTTGTGTTATATATGCACGTATTTGCAATCCAAACTCTTAGACTGCATGACAATACAAGCACGTTATTTGTGTTGGGGTTTTTCCCATATCCTTCCCATTCACATTTCCTATTATAAATTTTACAGGCCCTTCTCTTGTAAATATCATGACAATCTTATCAAGACTCGTAGGAGGCAAAGGCAACAGGCAAAACTGAACAACAAGAAAAAGAATCATTTGATTATACTTCAAATTTTTTGAAGTGGCCTCAACACCAGAAACTGCCACTTTCCTCAAGGCAATTGACTCGAAATTCAGAATCTTCCTAAGAGTAGAGTACAGGCTAATAAACATCATCAACCTTACAATTAATACAACAACAATATCACTAATTTATCCATAAAAGACAAAAGCAATAATTTGGCATTTGACATGATAAGCCACAACATTCCCATGAAACTATTTAGACAAGGAAAATGACAGAAAACTAATGAGTACATAGAATCATCATTGTTCCACTTAGAAGTTACAGTTTGCCCTTAAAAAGATGCTTCAACATCAAGATGACAAGCACCTTCACAAACTTTCTTTCTATGGCTAGCACATATATTTCAAAATGTCACTTGGAACCATCTTTAAACAGAACCCAGAATATGCAGCACAAATATAAATAAACTGCTAATGTTGGGAAATAAAAACTAACAGTAGCAGCCACTTAAAAATAGAAGAAAATATATTATTAGTAGTCTAAATTCCTCCAGATTAAACGAGCAAAACAAAGCTTTACTGCCACTAGATCTTCAAAATGAGACCGATTTGGCTACCTACCGTTGACCACTGATATTCAAGAACATGATGTAAATTCAAAACAGCAGTACTAATAGGGAAAAAAAAAAAAAGAAAGAAAGAACAAGTTTACCGATTTCCTCATAAAGTACAACCAAATTAGAGCAATCAACAAATACCCAACACAAAAACTAAATAGAAACTCCACTATTTTCACATTCAAGAACCAAATTGCCCCGATACACTTGGACATCTAATACAAATTTCAAATAAACAAAAAAAATGCCAATCGGAAACAAGAACTAGTGTAAACATAAAAGAGATTGATTGATCTTGAGCAAATAAGTTTAGAGCAGATAGAGAAGAAATAACTTTCAGTGAAATTCTTAAGGGGATTTAGTTCATAAGAGATTAGTTAAAGAAAAATCAAGAAAGGGAAAGTAAGAGTGAGAGATAAGGAGCATGTACACAAGAAAGATTTCTAATAAGGCGCCACCGGCGAACAAGGAAGAGAAGACGGAGAGATAGAGGAGGAAAGAAACTGAAAACGAAGTGGGAAATATCAAAATTTTTCACTGAAAACAGAAAAATTTTTTGACCGAAAACAGAAAACAGGGATAACGTTTATTTTTGGTTAGTTTTCAAAAATAGATAATAAAAAATAAATTTTTCAATTTTTTAAAATAAAAAAAATTAATAAAAAATATTTTTAAAATTTTTTGAATAATTTTAACACACATATATATATATATATACATATATATATATATATATATATATATATGCATGTATACATATATATACATACATATACATATACATGTATTTATATGTAATAGTATGTGCATACATGCATACATATACATATGTATATGTATGTGTATGCATATGTATGTACATATATATATATATACATATGGATATGTATATATATGTATGTACATATATATGCATATACCTACATGTACTTATGTAATAAATATACATATATATGTATATATATGTGTGTGTGCGCGCGCGCATGCTATATACATACGTATGTATACATACATATATACAGAAAATAAATACTTCATTTTTTCATTTATTGATAAATGAATGTGTTCTTTAAATTTTTTATAGAAAATAAATACTCTAATTTCTAAGAAAATAGACAACAGAAAACTATTTTTTGTAAGTAAACGCACCCCAAGTATCTTTTACCAGAAAAGAAGAAGAAAAAAATAAAATAATGTCTAAAAACTTCTAATTACGGTTTTAACCCAATCGACTGTTCATATTTTTGTCCGATAAAAATTTTAGTGCAATAAAATACAATATATATATATATATATATATATATATATATTCAAATGTCGCCCCCGGATCTCAAGAGATGTTTATTAAAGATCTAGTAATGCATAAAATATAAGGTACGTGGCATAACAGTCCTATATACCATTCAGTATAATTCTCAGAGAGGGAGACTATATATTCCAGCCTATATACCTTGTTTAATGCAACACAAGCATTATGCAAACAGGATTTCTGATGCACAAGATCAGCCTAAGCTGCAGGTGCAGAGCACACTTATGAATGCAGCAACACTTGAACACAAATATACAGGAGTGGAGGCGTGATCCTCGTTAGCGCCTAGGTGGGGGTGATCCGGTGCTTTAAGTATAAAGTAGCGCATCTCCCATCAGCTATAGCTTTTGGAAGGATTGGTAAGTGCCTTATGGTATCAGAGCCAACTCCACACGAGGTCACGGGTTCGAACCAAACCCACGGTACGTGCCGAGAAATAAAGCTCCCTTTAAAGTGTGGCAACATAAAATACCCCCAGTAAATTCCCTGGGGTCCCCACTCTCAGCCCGGGGTGGAGGAGGGAGTGGAGACGTGATCCTCATTAGCACCTCGGTGGGGGTGATCTAGTGCGCCTCTCCCATCAACTATAACTTTTGGGAGGATTGGTAATATATATATATATATATATATATATATATATATATATATATATATATATATATATATATATATATATATATATATATATATATATATATATATATATATATATATATGAAATCTTAAATTATACAGTATGCATAAAGCTAATGAATTTATTAAAAAAATTTATGAATTTTTTCCCACAAAACTAGTAAATAGCAATAAATGTCACAAGCAATCTAATTAATGAAAAATTTAAGCACATCAATTATTTATAGAAAAAATATCAAACTATACAAAAAAAAACCTTGAATTCCACATCAGAAAGTCATCTCTCATTCAAAATAAAGATAACTTCAATCAGAAAATATAACAATTTTTGGATACAAGAAGGGAATAAAAATTTAGACCATATTCAATTTTATTTAATATAAACAAATCAAATTTAGAAAAATACAAATAAAATCTAGATAAGACAAAAATTGAATTTGATATTAACAATTTTGGATTTCAATTTATTAAAATAAAAATACAAAAAAATTAAAATATGAATGGAATATAAAATTAAAAACAATATATATGGAAAAAATTCATACTTTATTTCCTGAACTTTTAACAATTTTACACATTAGATTTCTGAATTTATTGATTAAAATGTATTAAGTTCAAAATGGACGAAGCAAATGACAATATAGCATATGCTCGGTTAAAATCGCATGGAGTCGTTTCTGAATTAATGTGGAACCCATCGAAATGTAAAATAATAAGAGAAATTCCACATTAGTTTACTGCATGTATTTGGTAGGAAAATTGACAAGGGGGAAATAAAAGAAAAAAAAAATCCTAATTGTATCTATTCAACATTAAAATGTAGAAGTAATAAATTGAAAATTCAATGGCTTCCTCTGGTGGTAGTAGCTCCTCAGGCCTAAAAATATCCAACAATGTTGTAAATGTGTAGCAACCAGTATGTCTCTGTCCATGAAAAGTTCGTTTTATGATGTCCAAGTGCGAGCAAAATCCAGGGAGATACTAGTAGAAATGCAATGTAAGTAACTTAAATTAAATTTTAAGACTATGTTTGGTAGCCTATATTGAAATGTAAAGTAATCGATCCAGTAATGAATCTTGTATTTGGTAATACAAAAGCCTAATAATGTAATGTAATCCTAATTACTTATGTATTGTTGAATACATTTATTAATGTATTTCCCAATCCTTCCATTTACCCTTGTATTTCTCATTACACCCCCCCCACCCCCACCCAGTCTAAACCTAAACCATCGTTCCCCATTCCCCTCCACTGCTACCATCGCCGCTATACCTGTCGGTACCGTCGACCTCCCGTTGACGCCATCCTCTGTTGGTGACCACTCTTTCACGATCGATAGGTTCTGCTCAGATTTTCTCTCTACAGTCAGTTTCATTCTTTCTTGACAGATTTTATCATTTACTGATATTTGGGTAGAGGTCTATAATATGAGGTTTTATTAAATAGAAATCACTGTATCTCTTCATGTTTATGTTTAATGAAATCATGATCAATCTCCTATATGTGATAAATTAATTGATTTAAGAGACAAATAGGAATTTGGGGTGGGAAAATGTGGTTGTAAAACTGAAAAGACCAAGAGATTATGTACCCAAAAAACGAGTACAGGGAGAACGCATGTGTCGCGAGGATGAAATGCATTTTCCCTGAATTGAGTACTTCAGCTGGAATTAAGTGAAAAGTTAGGAGAAATTCAAATTAGCGAGTCAATGCTTAAATTCCAAAAGCCAAATTCCACTTCTATCGCAAAAAAAAAAAAAAAAAAGTACAAAAACCAAAAAATAGAGGCTCTGCTCAGAATGCAAGTAATTAATGATTTTGTAGTATAATTCATATATTATTTATCATTCATAATTCACGCTTTATCTATTGATTATGGCCTTTATATGTTGCCTATCTCTTGCTTCTGACTTTGGTGCTTTATTTCAAAAACTATTAATGGAAGTCTCAATTAGTGTTTGTCTTGTTGTATGCTGGAATTTTTTTCTATTTGTAATTTTTATTAGATAATGTTGGTCTTGACTTGCTTGTCATTATGGAGTGCACATGCCCTATGTATATGCAAAATTTCAAATAAAATAATTCAGCATTTAGAAATTAGATGATTTGTCCATATACATTTGGCCATTTTTCGCGTTTGTTGGAGTTCCTATATGAGTGACAGAGAAAACTATTAATTGATGTGAGCTTCCTAACACCTCACTTTGAGGTATATATCTCTTAAAATTCCATTATGGATTGTATTTCCATTATTTTATGGCCATTATTCAGTCGTGAATGCTTAGCTATTCTTTTATATGCATTAATTCCTTGCCCAAGAGAGTTAGGTTTCTTGTATTGTATGCTCTTTCCCATTGCAAAACTACGCAGAGGTTTGTGGGTTAGAGAGATAAATAGGCATGGATATTTGATTAACGTCTTTTTTTGTTTTAGTATGTTAAAGCTGTGAACATATATGCAGTACCTGAAGATAGGACTTTGAATCTGTCCAGAATTGATAACTGGGAAATCATTAGAATGGTCGATGGTATTTAGGACATAAGTCGCTCTCCTGAACTCAGATTTAGGTGATTTTTTTTGCTAATGAAAGCTTAGACATAACTCAACAATTTTTATGGAGAGCAAAATACCCAGTTCTGTACTTAATATACTCGAAATATGTCCACAAAATAGGGTACTGAATCTGCCTATATTTGAATCTCTAAATTTAATGGAATAGTGTAAGGTAAAATGGCCATAATTCCTTTTCTGAACTTGGATTTAGATGAGGTTAAATTCTATAGAAAGTAGAAAGGTAAGGGAATAACTTTCATAAAGAACACAAGACCAAATTATGTTCCTAACTTGCTTAAAATCTAGTCCTAAGTCAGAGTAACAAATCTGTCTCTATACTGGAATTTAGAAACAGCTTGTAGAATTTTGGATGTAACACCTGTTCTGAATGTCCGATTGAGCTCATTTCAAATTCTATAAAAAATAGACTCATAAGGGAACAAAGTTTGTGAAGGAGACCAAGTCACGTAACTAGGTGATATTCTGGTTGTAAGAACAATATTGAAATCTGGAACTATTTTTCTTTTGTATGGAACAGCTTGTAGTAAAGTAGCTATAACTCTTTGCTCAGAAATCGTAATCGTTTTGATTTTTAATTCTATGAACAGAAGCCTTTGCTTAGATATTATAAATTTGTCTTACTGTACAAGTTTTTTTAAAGAGGCTTCTTCATGAGCTGTAGTATTACCTTAGAGCAGGCTTCTGTTCTACAGCATTTTCCTACTTTTCTCATTGTATTGTACTATATTTTGTGTTCCTATGATTTAGTAACGTGTGGATTTGAGCTTAGTTTGGATGTTTGATATCTTTTGATTCTTATTTGATCACATGATTCTTATGTACATACTAAAAAAAAAATGGCTCGTCTAAGTTTGACCACCACGAAGTTGATAAAAAGGAGAAAGAAATTAGTAGTATTGACACAATGGTTAGACTTTCTAAATGTAATAAATTGGTTTTTTCAATTATATTGTGTGGTAGCAATGTATATTAACTCTTATTATTTGAGAAAAAGTTACACTAGTGATTTTTTCTTGAGAAGAAAAATGTTGAATGAAATGATATATGAGAGTGTTAATGTTTGTAAATCAGAATTAAGAATGAATAGAATCTCATTTAAGAAGTTATGTTATTTACTCGAACATGAAGGGGGTCTAAGGGAAACTAAATTCATGTTGGTAGATGAGTAAGTTGCAATTTTTTTTTTTTTTTGCATATATTAGCTCATCATGTTAAAAATAGGACCATACAATTGAGATTTAAGAGATCTAGAAAAACTATTAGTAGACATTTTGGGGAGGTCTTGAAAGTTGTCATCCATTTATAAGGAATCCTATTAAAGAAACCAGAACCTATTTCCAACAACTCAACAGACTTGAGGTGGAAATGGTTTAAGGTATTATTATGACTCTTTAGTATCTATATATATTTTTTTTTCAAAAAGAATTAATGATTGACATAAATTACTTCTCTGTTTAGAATTGTCACACATTTGAGTCAAAGTGCTTAGAGAAGATAAGCCTAGATATCAATCACGGAAAGGTGAAATCACTACTAATGTGCTTGGGATTTGTTCACAAGAAATGCAATTTATCTATGTATTGCCTGGTTGGGAGGGATTGACTGTCGATGGTCGAGTTCTTTGGGATGCTATAACTAGGAAAAATGGATTAAGAGTTCCTCATGGTAAATGTATATTATTTGACTTATTGTTTTAATCATAGTTTTAGTTAATAACTTAATTTAAAAATTTTTGCTGTAATTTTTATATAGGACAATATTATCTTGTTGATGTCGGCTACACAAACTGTAAAGGATTTCTTGCACCATATAGAGGATAGAGATACCACTTGAATGATTGGAAAGAAGGACATCAACCTAATTCTAGCAAAGAATTTTTTAATATGAAGCATTTTGTCGCAAGAAACGTTATTGAGAGATGCTTTGGAGTGCTTAAACTGCGTTGGGCAATGAGTCCTGCATTTTATCATATCAAGACTTATAATAAGATTATTATTGCTTGTTGTCTTCTTCATAATTTTATAAGAAGGGAAATGCTTGATGATGAGATGGAAGAGAGGCTAGATAAAAAAAGATTTCAAGGAGAGAGATTTGATGAAACTGAAAATGCTATTTCAATGATTGAAACATCAAATGAATGGAGTGCTTGGAGGGATAATTTGGCAAATGATAGAAAATTATGTTCTTATTTAATACTTTGATGATATTTTTGTTTATTTTATGTAGACGTGAATATTTTTTTTAAAATTATGATTTATTAAGTTCGGATTTTTATATTTTTATAATATAATAAATATATAAATATATAAAATAATTATAAAAAATAAAATAAAATAAAATAATTATATAAAAAATAAGTTGATAATTATAAATATAATTACATTCTAATACATGTATATAATCCAACCAAATATAGGAATGTATTTGTATTTATATTACATTACTAGTGCAACCAAATATATTAATGTAATTAAAATTTCATTTCATTACATTACATTTTCTAATTAATTATATTACCCATTACATTAGAATCCATCATGTCTTACCAAACATAGCCTAAGGGTTTGGGTAGAATAATAACTTAGAGAAATCTAACCTTATTTCTATAGGATTGTCAATTTTTTTATATGGAATGATATTTGGATGCTGCAAGTATTTGAAGTCCTCATAGGTGTAATGAAAATGATGTCAAAGCCATCTGAAGGAGAAGGGACCAGCTAAAACCAACATGCAAGAGCATTTGAAATTTCTGCATAAGACTAGTTAAATCATTCAGGGACTTTAATAGATTCCATATAAACAGAGATCCTGCAATGTTTTGATTTAATTACAAAAATTGATATAAAGATTGGGGGTACAAATAGAGAAATTGGTATTATAAAGATGGGATTTGTGTTTGTCATGGTTGCCTTTTTGTTGGCAAAACCAGTTGCTTAGGTATGATTTCACTTGTAATTTTAGAAATTAATCTCCATTTTGTTGTAGTAATTTTCAAGCTATTTAATTTAGTGTTTAGGGAAAGATTGGTAACTATCATTAGTTAGAAAGTTGTAAATGCAAGTAACCATTTGATCACAGAGCAAATTGGTATTTATGTTCAAAATTTTCAATGGTTGTTGTATTTTGTATTATTTTTCTAATGATATATCATGCTTTAGTCTACAATTTGGAAATAGGCATGTAAATTTTTGCAGATTGCTCTTTTTGTATCTTTAAATAGTCATCATTTTTCCATCTGTATATGCTAGATTATCAAATTTTAAGCAATATAATTGGCAGATTTTGTTAAACGTATCATAATTATCATTTTATTTGGATTTTTTTCATATATATTTTTACTCTAATACTTGGACTCATCATTTTGGCATGCCGTACCCGTGTCGATGCGACACGACACGAGATATGTGTTCGACACATATCCATAAAGTTGGACATAGCAACTCTCATAGCATCAACACCACCAAAAGCCAGATTAGATAGAAGTAGAGAGTGCTAAGAACCGAGATTGCTAAGAAGAGAGAAATCTATAAAAATAATTACTAACCAGTAAGAACAATCAGCGATGCAAGCGAACCGTGGCAGGAGAACGGTGGTGAAAGGGCAGCGTAGAGGGAAATGAATTGACAATTTTGAAGAGAGAAAAGAAGAATAAATGTCATTATCCAAAAAATGGATGTGTTTAGGGTTTAAATAAGGTCATTTAAATAGTTATGAGCCAAAGTTAATGTAATTTGGCTTGGATTATGAAAAGTTGAATAGGCCCAAGGGAAATGAATCGATAAATTTGAAATTGAGAATATATAGTGATATTTCATTCTAGCAATACACAGACACAAAAACAAAAAAAAAAAGAAAAAAGCAAAGGTGCAATGTATTTGTCCTAATCCAGTAATAGAGGAGAAAAGAAATCTCTAAAACAAGAAGCCAAAATGCTAGTTTTGATGATAAGTCATTATGAAATCATGCGACTATTTTATCAATTCCAATGAGTGGCGGAGGAAATAAAATATGGACATGCAACTACTGCAAGAAGAAGGTTATAGGTTCGTTCACAAAAGTGAAGGTTCATTTGCTGACAATTCCAAATCAAGGTATTGAAATTTGCAAGGTAATTTGTGATGATATTTTACAAACTATAAAAAAAGAAAGAACAAGTTAACTTAAAAAAAGAAAAAGAAAGACCAGTGTTTGATAGTAGAAGAAAAATAGAATATGCTTCATTTCCACCTAGTTCAGATTTGTTACAACACAAAAAAAAAAGAAGGAAAGGGCTTTTTAGAGAAGGCTTTTAATGTTATAGAAAGAAATGAGGTTGACAAAGAAGTAGCTAGGTTGTTTTACACTGGGAGGATGCCATTCAATTTTGCAAGAAATCCTCATTTTATAAAATATAGTTAAATATTAGGTAATGATAACTTGAGTGGTTATGTTCCTCCCTTATATAATAGACTTTGAACCATTTTACTTGTCCAAGAGAGAGCTCATATGAATTTATTACTTCAACCCATTAGACTATGAATTTATTACTTCAACCCATTAGACATTCTTGAAAAAAAAAGGGACTTCTATATGTTCTGACGGATGGGGAGATCGAAAGAAACATCCATTAATTAACATTATGATAGCATTTCATTTGGGGCCAGTGTTTATAAAAGCAATCGATACTAGTGGCAACATCAAAGATGCTAAATGTGTGGCAAAGATATTTATAGAAGCGGTAGAGCAAATTGGTAAAGAAAATATGGTGTAGATTGTGACTAACAATGCTACAAATTTCAAAGCTATTGGTCTTATAATTGAAACAAAATATCCTCATATATTTTGAACTCCATGTGTGGTACTGTACAGCTAGAATTTGGCTTTGGAAAGCATGTGTGAACCAACTGAAAAGTCATTGCATTATTCGTAACGCATATGGATTAAAAAATTATTAAATGACATCCAAGAGACAAGGAATTTCATCTTGAATCATGGCATTGCATTGTCAATTTTTTGCAAGTAAAAATTTTACATTTTATCTAGTTTTTCCCTTATTGTAAATTTTTTTTTATTTTTTGAATTATTTTTTTTACTGTCTGCCATTCTTAATTTGTTTTTTTTCATAATATTCAATAGATATTCCAAATTAAAGTTGTCGAAAGTTGCTAAAATAAGATTTGCTTCCTTAATTGTGATTGCTAAAAGGTTGAAAGAAGTGAAAACAACACTTGACCAAATGGTGATGGATCTAGATTGGAAGACTTTTAGAGTCAATATAAAGTCTCTATTGAAATCAAGGTTGTAACATCCTAAAGCCGGTTCGATAAGCGGATCAGATAAATATGTTACAAGCTATTCTATAATCCATAAATATATAGATATATTAAAATATCTCTTTCTTCCATAAGTATTCATATAAATCTATCATCAATTTTATCAAAATTCCGGCAACATTTTTCCTAAATCTTGTGTTAACCTTCCTGTACAAAAAGTTACAAATACACTTCTAAAATCACATATCATGTAATGGCCCAAATGCTGGATTAGTCGAAAATAGTATTTTTCGATGGTAAATAGTGACACCGGGGTAAATAGTGACACCGGAGTAAATAGTACTTTCCGAAATCAAAAAATATTTTATTTGATCAATGGAAAGAGCATGTCAGCAAGAGCCCATAGTTCAAAATTGAAATCAAAACGAGGTCAAATGAGTCTTCAAAAGTTGAAAATAAAAAAATTTCATAGTTTCGATTCAAATAATATCCGAGTTGACTAAGATTTGATTGAAACTTTAAATATAGCAAATGACCTCTAAAAATCACCAGAACTTTCAGGTTTGCATTGAATGAGATGTAGAATTATATGGTAATGAAACATTAAATTTTCGGTGATTTTAAAAAATTGGGTTATTGGACTGATAAAAGTAAATTTGACCAAAATATAGTCTCTTGTTGCCTCAAAAATATTTTTAGAGCTTAATGAATATATTTTGAGGGTTATTAAAGTATTTTTAGGAAGGTTTGAATACAGAAAGTAAGAGAAAAATAATGATTTCGGTTTAAATAGTAACCAATTGACCGTGGGTTTGACTAAGACTTTAAAAATAACAAATGATCTCTAAAAATTGCAAGAAGTTTCAGTTGGGCTCTAATTAATATCTAGAAATGGATTCTGATTGAGCTGAAAATTCTTATAAAGGCTATATTATATATTTTAAGAATTATATAATTGATTTTGAGTGAATTTGAATTTTGTAAGTGAGAGAAATAATTTTTGGATGCATAATGGACTTAAACTAGAAATTGGGCTACAAATGATTGGACCACTCTGGTTAGACCAAGTTCGGCCCATCAGCCACCTATAAATAGTCTAAGTATCTGAATTTTCTAGAGACATCCACAGCCATCTCCTCTTCTCCCATTTTTCTTCTTGGCTAAGTGAAAGATTTTCATTTTACTTAATTTCTTCATCTTTTCTCCAATTCTCTTTCTAAAGTCAAGTCCCCTAAGTAACATCCAGCTTCTTTAGTAGATTATGGCAGCCTCCAATCTTTATTTGAGGTGTTTAAAGTGGAAAAAGTGAAGGAAAATCAAGAAGAGAAAGGTTATGGATAAAAGTCAAGTAAGTGAAATTAAGTTTGATTAATTGATTTAATTAGTTTGATGGATAGATTTAAGGGTTTATTTTATTATTATGAGGTTATATTGAATTAAGGAAGAATGAATTGAAGGAAAAATGCTCATGAGAAATTTGGCCACTTTTGGAGCTTAATGGAGATAATGGAATTTCTATGGAGTAAAGTAATGGAATGAGAATCTAAGTGAGGAGAAAATGAATCTAAGGTAAGTGGATACAATATCCCATAATTTCTATTGGTTTGGTTTAAATTGTGGTTATGTTTATTATACATGTATGAGATTAATGCATGAACAATTAAATTAATTGATATAGAAATGGATAAAGGATAAAAAATGATGTTTTGAATAATTTAAACATAGAAGAAAATAAATTCAAGTAGATAGCTTACTATGGCCAAATGGTATGCTTAGGAGATTTTCAATGTTTTTGTGATTATTATATTAATTAAGTGTGGATTTATGATATTGAGTATGAGAATGAATGATTTAAGTAGGTAAATTGTTATAAAGATGATTAAAATAGATTATATTGTAATAAGCTAGATGAATCTTAAGAATAAATTAGGAAAAATGCCAAATGTATGTTAATAGTGTTTAACATAAGAAGAAATAAAAGTAATGAAAAGCATGAAAAAAGATATAGTTAAAGAAATAAAGCACTGAGATGAAAGAAATTAAAAGTTTAAAAATAAATTGTAATTTTACAAAATATAGAGGACAAAGGATAAAATGGTAATTTAACTATTTTAGAAACCAAATTGTAGTTCCATAAAAGTATATTGACTTAAAAATATAAGATATAGAATCAATGGCAATTTTGTGAATAAACGTGAACTAGAGGGATAAAACTGTAAAACAACGAAATTCAGGAACTAAATAGAAATTTTCCCTTATATAAAAGTTTAAGTGAGTAAAAGAAAGAAATAATGGTAAATATGAATGCAAGTGTAAAAAGTAAAGTAAAAATAAAAAAAAGTTTAAAATGAAAAATAACCTAATTAAAAAGAAATGAAAAATTTTGGGGCAAAACAGTAATTTTTCCAAATGTTGAGAGTAATAAGTAAAAATATCAATGTATTAATTAAAAAGGATAAAATGATAATTTAGTGAACAAGCAATCCAAAAATGAACTTTTGTAATTTTAGAGAACCAAAATGTAATTTTACATGAAAATAATAAAATAAGGGTCAATTAAAAATTTTGTAAGCCAATAATTGAATGTGACGTGAAAATAAATAAACTAGTGACAATTCTGTAATTAAGGTGTAAAAAAGGCAACTTTGCAATTAAATGAAAAAACTAAGGACTGAATTGAAAAGTATACCAAAGTAAAGGTATTAATTGGTATAAAATTTACATAAATAATTTTAAACATAAAATTTTATTATGTTTGAAACGAAATTTTGAATTGTGGTAAAATAATTCATGAAATGAGAGAAAATGGTAAAATATAATAAAATAATTCCCAAATATGCAAGAGAAATGGAAATAAATTTGACTGATTTATGTATTGAAATGAAAAGTCAAAATGTGAAATGAAAATGATGAATTATTGTGGGATAATTCATAAACTACACAAAAGTAAGTGGAAAAAGTTAAATGGCAAATGTATTGAAAATGTAAAAGCAAGTGAAAGAGTCAGATGTACTGAAATGAAAAGAACTGAATGAACAGTGTACTATAATGCAAAAGCAAATGAATGTATTAGAAATGTAAAAAATGATTCTGAAATAAGCAAAAAATGTTGCCCTTAGTAGTGGTCTGGCGGTTTAAATCTAGTTCAGGATATAATTGGTTAGCCATAGAGACACCCATATCGCGGTACAACTCATGGCGACTTGCTTTATTATGGTAGAATTGTAATGACCTTCCATAGTTTATGTCTGATTATTTGTTCCTTTATAATCTACTTTGAGGTGGATTGGTCCTTTGGGATCATCCCCAACTGTACTATACTGTTGTGAGCTCGTGGGGTTCACGTCCCGTATATCTGGTCTGAAAATTTTTGCCTGGAGTGTACTAGGGGCATAATGGTAATAATGACATAAAAGTGCAAAATATGAAATATGAATGGAAATGAAAGTGAAAATCACTGATATAAAAGAATAAAAAGTTTAGATCAAAATGAAAATTTACCCACATAATAAAGTGAATGGGTAAAAGTGATAAAATAATGAAAATATGTATAAGAATAATAAAATAATGAATGAAAAACTTAAAAGTAATCCCTTGTAGTCTTGGTGGACTAAAATACAATTTTCCATGAAAATGTTAAAACAAGGATTGGTTGCTAATTTGCATGCGAAATAATAGATTTAAAATGAAAATAAATGAATTGATAGCAAAATTATAAATAAAATGTAAAATGACAGTTTTGAAAATAAATGAAAAATTAGGAAATCTGCATATAATTTTTCATAAAATGGTATATTTGAAATGAAATGATAAATTACATGTCAAATAAGCAAATTCGTGTAAATAAATGATAAAAGAAAGCACCATTATAATTTAACAAAAGTGCAAAGACTAAATTATAATTTAGCAAATGAAATGTTGATTGAAAGTCGAAATTGTGAATGAGCTCTAATATATGGTAAGATAGGAATCAAAGTGTAATTTTTATACTTTAGTGAAAATAGAGACCAAATCGAATTATTCATGCCATAACATGTATTAAAAAATGAAAGAAAGAAAAAATTAAACCTTAAAAGTATACGTGGCTGAAATAAGAAGATCCCTTTAAAGATAAGCAATTGGATAAATGCCTAAATATCTGGGTGAATGAATGAATATTTGAATGATTAAATGACTGTGTATGAATAAAAGAATGAAGATAAATTCCCAAGTGAAAACGGAATGTAAGTAAACACATCTGTAAAAAGTAAAAAGAATTGGAATTAAAATGTAAAATGACTAGAAAATAGTATATTAAGAATCAAAATTTGGTAAATTGCATACATATTCTTTGAAGGAGGGGACAAGGTGGCGGGTATGGGAGAGGAGAAATAGGTAAAGGGGGCTAGGGCAAAAATGAAGAGGGAACTGAAAGAGGAGAAACAAATACATACATATTCTTTAACAATAAACCTAAAACGACATAGTTTTATTAAAATTCACACAATAAACATAAAACAAATTTGTGGCAGCGGCACCGTTTTATCCTATAATAGCTGCCACCGTTTTATCTTAATCTCCTTGTTTTTTCTTTTAGCTCGTGGTTTCAAAATCAATAGAAAGGGAAGTAGGCAGTGATTGGTAGACACTGAAAGTAGCAGTGATCGGTTTATTTATTATGGTTTTAGTTTACGAAATTGCAATTTGATGCATTGAATTGCCAACGACTAGGAGATGAAGCATGTGGATTGGTACACGTATTATCAATTTCACTGTTATTATTATTTTATTTATTAATTTGCTGTTATGTTTCTTGTTTTGATTCTCACATTGTGTATTGTTTCGAAATACAGAAGTTTACTTTTAAGTTTTAACATGAATGATTTATTATTATTTTATTGTAAATTAAAATTAATATTATTGTACTATAAAAATATTATTTAATATCAAGAGATCGCAATATAAAATTTATACTTTTTAATTGTATTAATTTGTATATGAAAGCAAAATGCTACTCAAAGCTTATGTATATTGTATTATTGGATTTGTGACGAATAAGCCTTTCAATTATTTGTTAAAAAGACTGCCTTTTGTATTATTTTTGTAATATATATATATATAGAAAATTTATGTTTAAATAAATTGAGGAAACCGTGTTATATTATCGTTCTAAGCTAATAATCATGTATTGTTAGAGAATTTGATAATGACCAAGAATATAATTTCACGAAAGATTATTTTATTTTATTTTATTTTATTAAATAGTAAATTTCATGCATAATTGAATTATTAGAACTGATAATTGACTAACACGTCTAACAAATACATACATATAAAAAAATACTCATTTATTTATGGGTTTGGTTGCATATATTTGATAAGTCATCATTTTGAACTAGTTTATACTTTACATCAACTAAACTAACAGTTATTGAGATATTGCAAAAACCATCAACAATATATACAATAGCTACGCCATGAATGTCTTTTTTTCAATTTCGATGGTTTTTAATAATGTTTTTTTTTTAAATTTCATTTCATTGTAGCTTTATATAGTTGTATCATGTAAAAAGGAGATAACAATTTTTGTCGGGTTGAATGTATTCGGATTGAATTGTGATGAATTGAGTTATAAATATAAAATTTTATGTTATTATGAATAAATTGGATTATGATCTAATTGAGTTACAAATTTATTAGCTAAATAAAATATTATCAACTAATAAAATAATTTCTAATTTTCAGTTATAAAATAAATTTTTAATTTCTAAAAAAAATTATTTTTTACTTTATTTGCGACGGATTAGCGACTAAAATTTTCCCTCCTAAATTAGCGACTAAGATTTTCGTCTCTAAACCGTCGCAAAAAAAGGCGCTAAATTTTTCCTCCTAAATTAGCGACTAAAATTTTCGTCGCTAATTTTTCTGGAACTAATTTTATGAATAAAAAATTATAAAATTTAGTGACGGAAGTATTTGTCGCTAATTCCATCGCAAACATGGCTCGTACACTTCTCGCCAATAATTAGCGACTGTTTTTTCATTCTGTTGCTAATTCGTTGCAAAAATAGAAAATATCCTTTTCACGACGGAATTATAAAACAGTCGCTAATCCGTTGCAAAATTTGCAACGAAAATGATGCCGTCGCTAATTTTAGTCGCTAATTGACAGTTTTTTTTGTAGTGAATGAAGTGAATAGATAAGTTCAATTGTCGACATTGAAGAGATTAATTCTAATTGAAAGTTAATGTTGTAAATGAATGAAAGGTATGCATAAAAATGGCAATTACACTAAGTGATGTGTGTAAATGATAAAACTAACAATTGTATCCTATTGAATGATCGAAACAGTTTTTCATGTTGATTGCATGTGTGCATGATTTTATGATGCACATCAAAATGACAAAATGAATAGTTAATGTTAAAGAATGCTCATAGAAGCATACATGTGTGTGTGTATGTGCATATGCATACATGTGTGTGTATGTGTGAATGATATTTTTGTAGAAAGTTTGGGATATATATCTACCACTGGGCATTTTGATGCTCAATACGTAGTTGTTGACTGCGCACAGGTTATAAAAATAGAAAGATGGTTGCTGATACTTCAATGTTGATCAAGTTCAAAGCGAAGTTCAAGGATGGTAGTTGGTATGGCATATATATAGATGTATATTGGAGGTATAGCGTAAGTATTATACTTGTGTAATATTTTAATCGTAGATATGTTTACCAACTGGATAGGTTATGCCGAATTCATTTGTGATAAAAAAAAAGAAAAAAAATCTAGTTGTCTGTTTTCTATAGATATTTTTGTTATCGCCACTTTGTTGTGACATTCGATCACTGTACGTTTGGTACAGTGGTATTGGGGTGTTACATATCACCACTCCATCACAACCAATACAAACTCCAACACATGTAAAATTCTCATCCTCCAAATATTATCACAAGATATTTCCATATTTTTTTATTAACTGAGCCACAACAAAATCAATATATACCTATATAATGATTAAACTAAATTAACTACTTACAATTTAATTATATAACCAACTTAAATTATATTTACATATCTTTAAAAATTTGCATTGAGTAGACATGCCAAAACTAAGAAAGAGAAAGAAAAGTCCACTATAAATAGCCTCTTTTCAGTACATTCTCCTCTTTAGCTTTGATATAACTCATGTTAATATAGATCCATTAAATTTAATCTCTTTTGTCTCAAAAATGTTATTTTTTAACTTGTGTGCAAAAAATACCACGCACTAAGCTAAAAGCTTAGTTAGTGCGTTTTACTAGTTTTACTTTATTATATATATATATATATATATATATATATATATATATATATATATATATATATATATATATATATATAAACATGTCGTGCAATCAAATTGTACCTATGTATAAAAGTCCAAGCTTGCAAAGTAATTAGAGTCACACAATACAATATATAATAAATACACAACAATAAAAGGAAATCTAAAGTTAATAAACATCTCAGAATATCTGATTTTGATATTAACTTTCTACATGCAAATACAAGCTTACATAACATTTTATAGTTTGAGAATGAATTAAGTGAATTAAGTGCTTCTAATTGTACTTATACTATATTCAAGTGTTTCCATCATCTAGGTAAATCTCCTTATTCAAGAATTCACCGAGTAGAACTATCAAGGTATATTTCTCAATCAAGTATCTCTAGGGAACTTTCACTTTATTAAATATACTAATAATATTATTATTAAATCAAGATAACATAAACCTCAATGTAGAGATACTATACTAATATGAATAATAATACAGAATAATTGATTTAAGATTCAACCCAATCACATCATTTTGCAGATTTTTAATCCATGCATAAAATAGATTATTATGCATTCAAGTACACTTATAATTTATATTTTTTGAACTATACAATCAAATACACTTTATTATATTATTTTTTATGGTTTATTACAGACATTGCCCTCAGTAATCAGAAGGAATGCATCAAAAAAATACATAGGACTGTGGCTTTTTAAGCCTACTGGGATACAACCTTTTAGGCCTACCAAATACAACCATATAGGCCTGATGAATACGACCATTATGGCCTGATAAATATGACTATTACAGCCTGATGAATATGACCATTACGGCCTGATGTATACGACCATTTCGGCCTAATAATAACGACCATTACGGTCTAATAATAACCACCACTACGACCTGATAATTACACCATTATGGCTTGATAATAACGACCATTATGGCCAAATAATTATGACCATTACAGCCTAATAAAAACGACCATTACGGCTTGAAAATTATTACCATTACGGCTTGATAATAATATCCTACCCATGTTTCCTACCGATTACTATAGGCAATAAAATCTTATATTCATATTCATTACCCAATTACCACACATTTACTTACAAACACATCAAATGAAATTTCGTACTATTTACAATTTAAACCTAAGGTTATACAATATATAAAACAAGTGGCTAAACTACATTGGTTTTATCAGTATTAACATCATATGCATAACATATATTTACATAAATTAATTTAGTCACCACAATTTCTAGGAACCTAGACATAAATTTAGGACGTAAACTCATTGTAGTTCCTGAAAGACACTCAAGAGGGGGGTGAATTAGGTGTCTCAAATTTTTCTAGCCGAATTTCTAGTGTAACACAAATGAATGCAAGCGTAAATTTCTAGTAGATTTTCTAATTAAAAATCTAAGTAGGTAAGGCAATATGAAAAATAAAATTTTTAACCTTTTTCTTAATATGAAATCTCTTTACTTATTTAGAGAATGTGTGTGGACAATTTTCTGAAAATATTTCTGAAATGTTTTTTACAGAAATTTGAGAATGCAATTTTCCAGAATGTATTACAAAAAAGTGGATGACAAGAGAATAAGCAAAAAATTAAAGCACAAACATAATTTATCATTGTTCAACTTCTTTGCCTACATCCACTCCCTAAGAATTACTCTTGAGATTTTCTTTTCACTTTTAACTCTTTTAAGGGCAAGAGTCAAAGCCAATATACAATCCTATGTATATCTACCCACAATCTTTTTTCCAAACTAAAAGATTAAAACACTTACTGAAATTTCTTCCTTAGGTTCTAGCCAACCCAACTCACAATCTTTCTCAATAAAAATTACAATAGAAACTATAATCAATTGAGGATGATATGTAAAGATGAAGTGCAAAGATGGAAAGTGAGATTTAAAAGATGTAATCTTTCTCTTAAGAGTTAGAATTCTTTCCAAAATGATATAGAGCCTCTAAATGAGTTCTACCACTCGTATTTACAGCCAAAAAATTAGTTTTAAGTGTAAAATCTAAATTATAGCCGTCTATAACTATTTGAAGGGCAAGACAGACAATTCTGCCTTTATTAGCCATTATTTTGTCCTGTAGCATCAGATAGATTTTTGATTAGAAAAAGTGTTCAAATTTCTAATTCAATTTCTAATTCAGTTTCTAATTGAATTTCTAATTCAATTTCTAACAGAACCCATTTTTGACTTAAAAACTTATTTAATAGTTTTAAAACACTTTTATGCAAATTTAAACTTATAAGATATATGTATGAATGACAAATTGATCCTCAATTTGATCTTAAATTTTTAATAAATTAAAATCCTATATACTAAGATCTTCTCCTCTTGAGTTGTCTTGGATTCTTTATAACTTTTCACATATACATCATAATGTTGTATAGAAATACCTGCAGAAACAAGCTTAGAATAGGATTCACAATAGAGTTTATATAAGATTTGATTATCATCAAAATTTGGATGTAACCTTGGGTTAACACTCATAAATATGATATCTTAACAAGTGTGCTTAGCATACTCTTTTGAATATCATGCACACCAATCCATATATAAGCCAAAATTTCAATCGCATTAATACAATTTAGTTCGGACTAGAGATATCAATTCTCTAGTTTCCTACGTATCTCATGTAGGGAATCAGAACCATATAGTTCTACAACCCTAAAGTTTAACATAGCATAGAAGCAAACTCCCTTTTCTTATTTTAACTATATATGTAAGTTATCAAATATCTCATTTTTAATAATGTTCATCAAATTAGGCAGTAAAATTCCAATTCTTAACTCAATCCCATTCACAAATCATCATATATCTTATTTTATGTCCTTAAACGTATTTGACCATTTTATTTGCATTAAAGTCTTAACGTACATATCAAATGACAAATCTCTAACTAATGCATCAAAATCACCTATTAATAATAATTCCTAATCCTAACATATTTTAGTTCAAGTTGGGAAAAGAAATGTATTTGGAGGTCCGCTAAGGAAGCGATTAAAATGGAAGATATTAATTATAACTACTAATTTTTAAATGTCACTTACTGTATTCAATATAACTATATTCAATATTATGTCTTTATTATAATTATAATTTTAAAATCCACTCATATGTTCACGTCTCAAACATACACACATCATAAAACTTGCATTTCTTTATTAAATCTAAATCTATCACGCAATTAGGTATTCATTTATTTACATGCATTTATAGGCTAATTTATAATATGCATTATTTTAATTAGTCATTAATTCATTATTTATATATTTATTAATAAATGTATTGCCGTATATACATGTTTCACTTCATACAAATAGAACCATCAAATTTATAATCGTATTGTATATAAAAATTTACTCCATAAACAACCATAGGTGTATTTAATGTTTAATTTCACATACTGTTTTGTAACCAAAGTTCTTAGTATTGATGTTTTATTTAATTCCCTAATTAACCCATTCATCTATTTTCCATACTGCTAATAATTTACAACTTAATATTGTTCATATTTTAAAGCAAAAGAACCTTACACAAATGGTAGCTTAGGATTCACACCTACATAAAATAATAATGACAAAAAAACTCAAAAATTCAACAGTATAACTATTGAATCTAAGCCAAATCTGCAAAGCACAAACTAAAACTATTGGTATCTGGAATTTCCTATAAAATATTTAATCTATCCAATAACTAAATCAAATATTCCACCTAAAAATACATCTCAAAGGTATCACAGATGAATTCAAACATACAAAAATATCAAAAATTTCCCAATGTTGTATTTTTTATTTAAAGAAGTTAAAGAGGTATTTTTTTTTGGTTAGAGTACATACCAATTTATAGTCGATTTTCTAAAAAATTTGAGCTTTCTTAATTTGTAGTCAAATTTGCTCCGTCGATTAACAATCATCGAATTGTCGTTGGAGAGGCCCCCTCACTGCCATCGTAAAGCTTGGAGTGCTAGGGATCCATTTTCGGTAGTCATGTGCCTAATCATTGCCTTATTTGGTCGAAATCTATGCCGAAAGGTTTCGAATTCTTTAAACCCGATCTCCTCATCGATAGCGATTGGGGAAATTGGAAAACATAGGAGACCCATCTAATCATTAAAAGCTCATTGGTGTCAGTGGTGTCACCACACTACAAGAAAATTACAATTTAGCAACGGACATTAGCAACGAAAAATGTTAAATTTTCGTTGCTAGTAAAAAATAGCAACGAAAATTTCGATTGCTAATTCGGTAGTTGGTATTTTTAGCAACGGAAAGTCTATTCCGTTGCTAAATTTAGCAATGAAAATTAAATTCTGTTGCTAATTTTAGCAACATAAATTAAATTCCGTTGCTAAATCTAACCACAAACATTTGATGAATTGGTCAAAATTAGCAACCGAATTCAAATTTCGTTGCTAAATTAGCAACAGAAAATGTTTTTCTGTTGCTAAATTTAGCAACCGAAGTTGAATTTCATTGCTAAATTCAGCAACTAGTATAAAAAAAATTTGTGACGATTTTTTCGTCGCTATTCCATTACTACTATTATTACTAATAATTAATCTCTCAAAATACATAAAATATTGAAACTTAAATAAACAATCTAAGGCATTAAGTAATTTTATTTATCTAGGTCTTAATCTAAAAAAAAACCTTAATTAAGTGAGTGTGTGTAAACATATATTTCTATGCATCTTCAATACTCTTAAGGCCTGATATAAGTGAAAACCATAGTAAATGATTCTTAAATTTACAAACAAGCTTTGGATTATTATTATAAGTATGTGGAGACATGTCATGATAGTTTGCCAAATTTAAATAGAAATGCAATAATATCCCGGCTAGAAAATAGACTGAAGAGCATCATAAACAGAAAATTATTTATGACATTCCAAAATGGTTGGATCATGACCTGAAAATCTTTAGGGGAGCAACCAAATACTAGGAAAGTCCTGGTAAAGTGACACGGAAGTATCTAGTAGACAAACTATGATTTGCAAGTATAGCCAGCATATAGTATCATAAGGAGTGGTAGACATAAAAGAAACTGCAGTATATAACAGCAAATTTGCCATGATATGATAATTAATTATCTAAAGAAGTAGCAGAGAAACAAAGTACAATAAACGTAAAATAGGACCAATTTGTTTGAGGGTTCATACATCAAGGAAAATGTTAAGTTAATTCTCCTCAGGTGGCCTTTGGTAACTATGGATGCATCAGGCTTTCTAGTACCATTTCGTGCAGCTTCTTGCTGTTCAAATGCCTTGGACTCAAAGTACTCAAGCCAGGCTGCAACATCCTATAGTATGTCATAAAATGATATAAAATACCCAGTTAATACAGATATTCATATAGAGACAAAGTAACAGAGGTGAATCAAATTAAATGGCTTTAATTTCACTTGCTCAATGAAAGTGTTAGTGGTTGTGCCCTAGGCCAAACATTAGGGCCTTTATGTAATGTTAAATTTCATTTTATAAAATTGGGTTTTCTTTATGTTATTGTATTGTAGGCATGTTACATTATAATAATATTTGTAAATAACAATTTAATGTTATTTTGACTATCCCTAGTTATTTATTGTTAAATGATTGATGATAAATAAAGACTAGTATAAGTTTAATTGATGATCATGGGATGATTATATATGATGATATGAATTAATCTTATAAGTACTTGTTAGGGAACAAAGTACTGGATAGACCCGCAATGAGACACTACATGGGTCAATGTCATTAGTGATCTCACAATAGTTATGTTATTAATCCTTAGACCTGAGATTATCATAGTAACCTACATGACGAACATTATGTTTTGACACAATCAAACATTATCTTTAATCGGATAATTATAAAGATTATGATTGGACATAATGAGAATCATGTAGAGGATAGTGAATAATCAAGAAGGAATTTGTCCCTCTCTTATGAGAGAGATATCTGTCGGGCCCCTCGATAAGTAGGACTGAGAAATGCATGGCCGTGCTCAAATGAATTGATGGAGTGATCAATATCATTTGATATTATCAGTCTACTTAGTGATCGGGAAATTATATGTTTGGACTATATAAGTTTGACATGGACCATGACTTATGTTCAAACAAGATATCGTGTGACAAAGGAATTATAACATGTTCTATTAGGTTAAAATCGAATTATCGATATTCATATTATTTGGGTAGTCATAATGTCTTGCTAGAGGCCACTTATGACTTGTGGGCCCGTGATGGGATTGAGACCCACTGCCAATATAATATGAACCTATTGGATCGCACACATAGAATGTAATGAATAGACTAAGGGTTAATTCGGGCATTTCGAATTTTATTTTGTGAAAAATTAAAATTCGAAATAAACAAAAAAAAAATGATGATAATGATAATATTTAAGGGCCTTTATGTAATGTTAAATTTCATTTTATAAAATTGGGTTTTCTTTATGTTATTGTATTGTAGGCATGTTACATTATAATAATATTTGTAAATAACAATTTAATGTTATTTTGACTATCCCTAGTTATTTATTGTTAAATGATTGATGATAAATAAAGACTAGTATAAGTTTAATTGATGATCATGGGATGATTATATATGATGATATGAATTAATCTTATAAGTACTTGTTAGGGAACAAAGTACTGGATAGACCCGCAATGAGACACTACATGGGTCAATGTCATTAGTGATCTCACAATAGTTATGTTATTAATCCTTAGACCTGAGATTATCATAGTAACCTACATGACGAACATTATGTTTTGACACAATCAAACATTATCTTTAATCGGATAATTATAAAGATTATGATTGGACATAATGAGAATCATGTAGAGGATAGTGAATAATCAAGAAGGAATTTGTCCCTCTCTTATGAGAGAGATATCTGTCGGGCCCCTCGATAAGTAGGACTGAGAAATGCATGGCCGTGCTCAAATGAATTGATGGAGTGATCAATATCATTTGATATTATCAGTCTACTTAGTGATCGGGAAATTATATGTTTGGACTATATAAGTTTGACATGGACCATGACTTATGTTCAAACAAGATATCGTGTGACAAAGGAATTATAACATGTTCTATTAGGTTAAAATCGAATTATCGATATTCATATTATTTGGGTAGTCATAATGTCTTGCTAGAGGCCACTTATGACTTGTGGGCCCGTGATGGGATTGAGACCCACTGCCAATATAATATGAACCTATTGGATCGCACACATAGAATGTAATGAATAGACTAAGGGTTAATTCGGGCATTTCGAATTTTATTTTGTGAAAAATTAAAATTCGAAATAAACAAAAAAAAATGATGATAATGATAATATTTAAGATAAATATTATCATTACATTATTATTATTATTTTTTAAGATAAGAAATAAGGTATTTCTTATTTTAAAATAGAATGATGATAATAATAATATTTAAGATAAATATTATTATTATTATTATAATTATCGTTTTAGGTAAGAAATAAGATTTTTCTTATTTTAAAACGAGCCCTACGTTTTCTCTCTCTTAATTAGGGTTAGGTTAGTTGTATATATATATATGGTATGTATATATAAAACCCGAATTTAAGCAAAAAGGACCTAGCCGCCACTTAAGAGAAAAGCAAAAAGAAAATCGTTTTCTTGTGTGATTCTAGAGAGAGAATAACAAAAACCCTAGCCGCCAGGAAGGGAGCTAGCACCCCGGGCGATTCTGTTCGTTGCTTTCGCGTGTGGATACTGGTAGAGGGTGTCATTTCGCGTGAGATCGCACCTACAATTCGATTTATCTGCGCTACAAGAGGTTGGTAATCGTTACACTTCTCCTTTTATTGAATCAATTGGATCGCTTGGATCCGTGGTGGGTTTCCATTGTTCCGCTGCGATATTTTATTTACTATTTCGAAACCCAACAGTGTATCAGAGCCAGGTTGCGAATTCAATTGATTCAATTATCGTATTTTGTATGTATGTGATATGTGCAAAATCGATTTTATGTGATATGAAAAGATCGTATGTTGATACACGATAAGTTAGTAAATGTTATAATCGATCATGTTAATCTATTTATATGAGATATGAACAAAATTAATATATTTGTATGAGATATAAATGTAATTAATCGCTTGATGTTTATGAAACTATGTGTATAGACTACGAAACATATACATGTTAATATGATTAACGTATGTATGTTACTTCCGTTTTACCATGAGATTAAATGTGTGGTCTATATTCAATTAAATTCGGTGGTATTTTGTGTCGATCCTAAAATCGTTT
This sequence comes from Excoecaria agallocha, assembly GCA_037975025.1. Taxonomy (NCBI): domain Eukaryota; kingdom Viridiplantae; phylum Streptophyta; class Magnoliopsida; order Malpighiales; family Euphorbiaceae; genus Excoecaria; species Excoecaria agallocha. Next base: position 23,617,848 of record CM075818.1, read on the forward strand.
AATGTGATTAAACAGATGCTGATAAGATCGGCAGATCTGTATTTTAGGATACAAAATAGGGTTTTTTATGCAGAAAATTGTTAATGAGATTAACATTGCATAAAAATAGGGTTTTTTATGCAGAAAATTGTTAATGAGATTAAAATAGCGGGACCGCCGTGTTATCTAATCGTAGCGCCTAATATATCGTTAATGTTATTATCCGCGAATTTTAATACATCAATTTTATGCAATAAATTAAGTTTGATATGAGATGACTTGATTTTAATTGATGTAATGTATGTATGATGTCTTTGCATGGTGCATAGCATGGCCAATTGAGACCCTTGTGATGGTGTCTAATTTATTTTCATTTTATGGGTTTGTAATTTTAAATACGACCTGCGTGTCGTTCCTTTGTTGTAATTTTATTTTACTATTAGTTTTAGTCGAATAGTTTATTTCATTATTGTAATGAAGACAAAAGGAATTGCACGAAGACCATGAAGGGAATCAATCCAATTCCATAATGATGGAGGTGCCAAATGGAAGCTGTTGATTAAGACAAGTTTTGTAATTTCACCTAGGATTGACCATTGATCTTCATATTGGCTTATGAAGATCATATAGTTTTGGCCATGCTATGACACGTTTTATATATTATGCATATTTTTTATCGATATATGATGCGATGAATGATTATATATGTGTATGAGATGCCATGTATGGATGATGCATGATATGTAAATGAATAGACATCATAACTTAAAAACCAAAATTCCCTCACCAAAATTTTAAGTCTTATGCCACCCATAATTATAACACCTATCAAGACTAAGATCACCAAAGTGTAGGTTCTGCCAAAGCGAAGTACATTAGGTTATCATAGTAAGATAGGATGGGTAATGGTGCTACCCCTATGTTTAAAAATGGTTAGAACTTAATTAGGCTATCAAAATGGTTTTGGGCCTAAGGTATTAGATGGGATTATAACATGCCGGGACATATGATGTCAAAATCCCATAAAGAATCTAAGAGTTATATGAGATGTAATTGGTAAAGAGTTATCTACCTAAATAACTTGATTTTAAGCGTCATGCCAAAGCTGACTTAGAATTAGTGAAATATGGATCTTAGCCCACTAAAACATTACAATTGTTGTAATTAAAATTGAGGGTGAATATTTTAGTGGGAGCTTTAAGAAATACCCTAAAATGAAATTGGTACTAATTTTAATATTTATTTTGCATATTTGTAGATCAATGGCTCAATAACACCTCCAGACTATCACTGCGATCCGTCCTTGAGAAGGACAAGCTGAAAGAAAATGGCACTAATTTCCTTGACTGGTTTAGGAACTTGAGAATTGTTCTCAAGCAAGAAAGGAAGCTATATGTGCTTGATGAACCTGTCCCTCCTCCTCCGCCTACTGATGCCCAAAAGGCAGTTAAGGACAAATAGAAGAAACATGTTGATGATTCTATTGATGTGGGCTGTCTTATGTTAGCCCACAATGTGCCCAGAACTTCAAAAGGATCTGGAGCATTTAGAGGCTTATGAGTTGAGTTGTCACCTCAAACAGACATTCCAACAACAAGCAAGGCAAGACAGGTATGAGACTACCAAAGCTTTGCATGGCTATAAAATGGCTGAAGGTGCATCAGTGAGCGCTCATGTTCTGAGAATGAAAGGCTATATTGATCACCTTGAAAGGATTGGATTCCCAATCACTTTGGATTTTGCCATGGATTTGATCCTTAATTCATTGCCTAATAGTTATAGCCAGTTTGTTTTGAACTATAATATGAACAATATGGAGAAATCCATTCCTGAGCTGCATGCAATGCTTAAGACAGCTGAGCAAAGCATCATGAAAAGGCCCAATCATATCCTTATGGTTAATAAAGGAAAGGGGATGAAAAATAAGAGCAAGGGTAAGGCTAAGGCAAAAGTTGCTGGTAAGCCAAAAGCACAAGCTAAAAACAAACCCAAGGCAAAAGCTCCAAAGGAGGGAGTTTGCTTCCATTGCAATAAACCTGGTCATTGGAAGAGGAATTGCAAGCTCTACTTGGAAGAATTGAAGAAGAAGAAGAGTAGTGAGACTACATCTTCAGGTATTTATGTTATAGAAATTAATTTATCTACTTCTACTTCCTGGGTATTAGATACTGGATGTGGTTCTCACATTTGTACAAATGTGCAGGGACTCAAAAGGAGCAGGCAATTGAAAAAGGGTGAAGTGGACCTACGAGTTGGAAATGGAGCAAGAGTTGCTGCTTTAGCTGTAGGGACTTATGAATTGACTTTGCCCAATGGGCTTTTGTTAGTTTTGAACAATTGCTTTTATGTTCCCACTTTAAGTAGGAATATTATTTCAGTTTCTTGTTTGGATGATGAAGGTTTTTCTTTTCTTATTAAGAAAAGGAAATGTTCTATTTATTATGATGATATGCTTTATTGTATTGCTGATTCATATAATGGCCTTTATGCCCTAAATCTAGAAAAATCCAACAATGAGGATATCTATAACATAACTACAAAGAAATCCAAACCCAATGATTTGAATAAAACATATTTATGGCATTGTCGTCTTGGTCATATAAATGAGAAACGCATATCAAAACTCCATCAAGATGGACTCTTGGAATCATTTGATTTTGAATCATTTGAAAATTGTGAATCTTGTTTATTAGGCAAGATGACAAAAGATCCATTCACTAGACATAGTGAAAGGGCCACTGATTTATTGGGCCTTATACATACTGATGTATGTGGCCCATTAAGCAAAAATGCCAGGGGAGGATTTCAATACTTCATTACTTTCACTGATGATTTCAGTAGATATGGCTATGTCTATCTAATGAAACATAAACATGAATCATTTGAAATGTTCAGAACTTTTCAAAATGAAGTTCAAAATCAACTTGGTAAAACTATTAAAGCACTTCGATCTGATCGGGGTGGTGAATACTTAAGCCAAGAGTTTGATGATCATCTAAGCAATTGTGGAATTATTTCACAATTAACTCCACCAGGGACGCCACAATGGAATGGTGTTTCCGAAAGAAGGAATCGAACTTTATTAGATATGGTTCGATCTATGATGAGTCAAACAGATCTTCCTTTATCCTTTTGGGGCTATGCATTAGAAACAGCTGCATTCACTCTGAACCGAGTTCCATCTAAAGCAGTTGAAAAGACACCATATGAGATATGGACTGGAAGAATTCCCAGTTTGTCTTTTCTAAAGATTTGGGGCTGTGAGGCTTATGTCAAAAGACAAGTCTCGGATAAATTAGCTCCTAAATCTGATAAATGCCTTTTTGTGGGATATCCTAAAGAAACTAAAGGATATTACTTTTTCAATCCCTCTGAGAATAAAGTGTTTATTGCTCGAAATGGTGTCTTTCTAGAAAAGGAATTTATTTCTAAAAGAACCAGTGGGAGTAAAATAGAACTTGAAGAAGTTCGAAAAACACAAGATGACATTAGACCATCGATGGAGACTCAACAAGTTTCACAAACAGTTGTGGAACCTGTGCAAGTTACACAAGAACTGCGCAGATCTGATAGGACATGACATCAACCTGAGAGATATGGATTTCTCGTAATGGATAGTCGTGAAATAATGCTTATGGATCAAGATGAGCCTACAACCTATCAAGATGCTGTATCAAGTCCAGATTCTGAGAAATGGCTAGAGGCCATGAAATCTGAAATGCAATCTATGTATGACAATCAAGTTTGGAACTTGATTGATCCACCTGAAGGAATTAAAACCATTGGGTGCAAATGGGTTTTCAAGAAGAAAACTGACATGGATGGAAAGGTACATACCTTTAAAGCAAGACTTGTTGCAAAAGGTTTCAAGCAAACTCATGGTATTGACTATGATGAAACTTTTTCTCCAGTCGCAATGCTTAAATCAATAAGAATTCTTATTGCCATTGCTGCGCATTATGACTACGAGATATGGCAAATGGATGTCAAAACAGCGTTTCTTAATGGAAACTTACTTGAGGATGTGTATATGACACAACCTGAAGGTTTTGTCCATCCTGAGAATTCTAGAAAGGTATGCAAGCTGCAAAGATCCATTTATGGATTAAAGCAAGCTTCTCGGAGCTGGAATCTTCGTTTTGATGAAACAGTCAAAGAGTTTGGATTCATAAAAAATGAAGATGAACCTTGTGTATACAAGAAGGTTAGTGGGAGTGCAATAATGTTTCTCGTCTTATATGTCGATGACATATTACTCATTGGGAATGATATCCCTATGTTACAAAAGACCAAAGATTGGTTAGGGAAATCTTTTTCAATGAAAGATCTAGGCGAAGCTGCTTATATCCTTGGGATCAAGATCTATAGGGATAGGTCTAAAAGAATAATTGGTCTGAGTCAAAGTACTTATATAGACAAGGTGTTGAATAGGTTCAACATGCAAAATTCTAAAAGAGGATTTTTGCCAATGTCTCATGGTATTACTCTTAGCAAGACTCAATGTCCTACGACATCTGATGAGCGAGACCGTATGAGTATGATTCCTTATGCTTCGGCTATAGGATCTATCATGTATGCCATGTTATGTACTAGACCGGATGTCTCATATGCATTGAGCATGACAAGTAGATACCAGTCAAACCCTGGTGAAAGTCACTGGACAGCGGTTAAGAATATCCTTAAGTACTTGAGAAGAACTAAGGATGCATTCTTAGTATATGGAGGATTGGAAGATGAGCTAGTAGTAAATGGTTACACAGATGCAAGCTTCCAGTCTGATAAAGATGACTTTAGATCGCAATCTGGATATGTGTTTTTGTTAAATGGAGGTGCTGTTAGCTGGAAAAGTTCTAAACAAAGCACTGTCGCTGATTCTACAACAGAAGCTGAGTATATAGCAGCATCAGATGCAGCTAAGGAAGCAGTATGGATCAAGAAATTCATTATTGAACTGGGAGTAGTTCCTAGTGTCACAAGTCCTATAGACATTTATTGTGACAATAATGGTGCTATAGCACAAGCTAAAGAGCCCAGATCCCATCAGAGATCCAAACATATACTCAGGCGTTTTCATCTCATTCGTGAAATTATGGAAAGAGGAGATGTCAAGATATGCAGAGTACCAACAAATGACAACATTGCGGATCCACTTACAAAGGCTCTCCCACAAGCCAAACATGATAGTCATACTAGGTCTATGGGTATTAGACACTTATATGATTAGGCCTAGTGCAAGTGGGAGATTGTTAGTGGTTGTGCCCTAGGCCAAACATTAGGGCCTTTATGTAATGTTAAATTTCATTTTATAAAATTGGGTTTTCTTTATGTTATTGTATTGTAGGCATGTTACATTATAATAATATTTGTAAATAACAATTTAATGTTATTTTGACTATCCCTAGTTATTTATTGTTAAATGATTGATGATAAATAAAGACTAGTATAAGTTTAATTGATGATCATGGGATGATTATATATGATGATATGAATTAATCTTATAAGTACTTGTTAGGGAACAAAGTACTGGATAGACCCGCAATGAGACACTACATGGGTCAATGTCATTAGTGATCTCACAATAGTTATGTTATTAATCCTTAGACCTGAGATTATCATAGTATCCTACATGACGAACATTATGTTTTGACACAATCAAACATTATCTTTAATCGGATAATTATAAAGATTATGATTGGGCATAATGAGAATCATGTAGAGGATAGTGAATAATCAAGAAGGAATTTGTCCCTCTCTTATGAGAGAGATATCTGTCGGGCCCCTCGATAAGTAGGACTGAGAAATGCATGGCCGTGCTCAAATGAATTGATGGAGTGATCAATATCATTTGATATTATCAGTCTACTTAGTGATCGGGAAATTATATGTTTGGACTATATAAGTTTGACATGGACCATGACTTATGTTCAAACAAGATATCGTGTGACAAAGGAATTATAACATGTTCTATTAGGTTAAAATCGAATTATCGATATTCATATTATTTGGGTAGTCATAATGTCTTGCTAGAGGCCACTTATGACTTGTGGGCCCGTGATGGGATTGAGACCCACTGCCAATATAATATGAACCTATTGGGTCGCACACATAGAATGTAATGAATAGACTAAGGGTTAATTCGGGCATTTCGAATTTTATTTTGTGAAAAATTAAAATTCGAAATAAACAAAAAAAAATGATGATAATGATAATATTTAAGATAAATATTATCATTACATTATTATTATTATTTTTTAAGATAAGAAATAAGGTATTTCTTATTTTAAAATAGAATGATGATAATAATAATATTTAAGATAAATATTATTATTATTATTATAATTATCGTTTTAGGTAAGAAATAAGATTTTTCTTATTTTAAAACGAGCCCTACGTTTTCTCTCTCTTAATTAGGGTTAGGTTAGTTGTATATATATATATGGTATGTATATATAAAACCCGAATTTAAGCAAAAAGGACCTAGCCGCCACTTAAGAGAAAAGCAAAAAGAAAATCGTTTTCTTGTGTGATTCTAGAGAGAGAATAACAAAAACCCTAGCCGCCAGGAAGGGAGCTAGCACCCCGGGCGATTCTGTTCGTTGCTTTCGCGTGTGGATACTGGTAGAGGGTGTCATTTCGCGTGAGATCGCACCTACAATTCGATTTATCTGCGCTACAAGAGGTTGGTAATCGTTACACTTCTCCTTTTATTGAATCAATTGGATCGCTTGGATCCGTGGTGGGTTTCCATTGTTCCGCTGCGATATTTTATTTACTATTTCGAAACCCAACAGAAAGTCCTTATAATATTAAAGCTATAAGTTCCAACCAGAAACATATAGAACAAAATATTACAAATAGATGAAACAGCAGTCCCAGGACAAAAACCACAGAGCTCAAATCTAGTCCAATACAAAAACGAAAGGCACAAGCATTCAGATGCTTACGAGGCTTTGTATATTTTGCCAAATAAAAACTGTGCATCAATTCAGCTGATGAAATGTTAATAAAAGAAACCTTTATTATATAGTACAGATCAGATGTATTAGGGTTGGTTTCTTGGTTTCAATGCTCCAGCAGAATTGCAGGTAGAGCCTCATTATGCTGTCCAATATCCTCGACACAGAGCCAATGTCCAAGAAAGACTGTGAAATTAAAGCAGATAAATACCTGTATTAAAGAAATATTTGTAAGCATTAATTTGCAAAATACAAGTCTGAACTGATTATGAGCTTTCCAAACACAAGTCCAGTGCAAAAATTACCACTTCAATCAAATAATGATGTATAAGGCAACAATTAACCATTCATTTTACTTACTCTTGATGGAAGCCCACAAGTTCAGTAAAGTCATGAGAATCTTGGATATGAGCTTGCAAAACATTCCATTGAAATTCTATCACATTCCATTAAGAAATTATATGTTTTGTAAAGGATGGTAAAGATCAGTAAAATTACAACCAATCAAATACGAAGGCCAAACAAGCAAAGACAATTCTAATGCAACATATCTTTGAACAGAAACTAGAACTTTCTTGTGTTCGCAGCGTAAATATTCTGGAATTTCATAGAAGAAAACAAATTTTGCAAATTCAATTCTCTCTGCACAATCAATGGCTTGGAATCTGATTTGAGGAAAAATTAAAACTTTATAGAGATTAAATAGATTGTACTAAATACCATGTCGCCAAATAATAATAATAACAACAAAAACAAAAACAATACAAACAAAAAATGAACACCGGATGCAACTCAATCAAATTAGTAACAGAGCCAAATAATTTAAGAGATGAACCCCAAAATCATCAAAATAGAATACTTTCACTCTGCATATGGTACTATAATCAAGCAAAAATCTACCCAACTATAATAGGATAACGTTAGCAATTAAATTCAACAAGTTGCCTCTAAATTCTCTAGGTTCATAGATCACATTGCTTTTCTACTTGGAGATAGAATTGCAATTATGAAAAACAAAGCTAAATATTAAATAAGATTGCACATGATCTTCCAAAACTATGGAACTCAGTAAAGACTTCTAATGCAAATTACTAAAATCAAGAATAAGTATAAACTTCTGTGATGGTCCTTGAACTTGAACTTGAGGAAGAGCTTACTGGAAACAACCGCATTGTTCCCTAATCACAAGTTTTTCAATTTTCTTCCAGTTCTGTATCACAAGCTTACCATCTTTCTCACCAGAAACAACAACAATACCTTCACAAAAAATAAATTAAAAGCAAAAATAAGAAAAGGTAAACCAATTTGTAGCTTCAAAGCAAGCGAATTTGATAGCAGAGAAGCCTGAAAAAAAAGACTTTCTCAATTACATTCCTGTATTTTCTAGGGAAACAAATGGAGAACCTTACCAATAGAGTGAAAAAGAAAGAATCCCTAAAGGATCAAAGCAAAAAACCCTATAACTGAAAAAATTACAAACTACAAGTGAGACAAAAAAAAACCATTTAGTGGGTAAAGAAAACTTACAAAGGATTTATCTTTTTGGGGTCTGGAATTAGATTAAGAAACTGGGTTTCTCAGATCGATGAGTAAAAAAAGGGAAAATCGAAGAACTTTTTGCTGACATATTAGGAAGGGGAAAGGGAGAAGACATGGTACATGAGGTTCTTTCAAGTTTCAATCCATTTATTAATTTTTTAATTTTTGGCAACCAATAATCCTTTTTTTTAAATAATCATATTTAAAAAAATAATTATGATTAGTCACTGTAATAAATGCAGGCATGTACTTGTAAGAAGAATTGAAAACATAATATTCTATTAGACGAATTCTTAAATAATTGGTAGTTGTAATGGTTTAATTAATCCTATTTTAATTATTCAATTTTCTACATTGCAAATATGAGCATTAGTAATTCATTCATGAATTGAGTAATGTAGCACCTTATTTTTCTGACATTATCAATGGAGGTATTAGATATTAAATTAGGAATAATTGAATTAAAAACAATAATTTAAAACATCAATAAAAACAATAATTAATAACAACAAATTCCAAAGAACGCAAGGATTATAATTATTATTCTTGCAAAAATAAAAAAACCAAATAGTGCAATTCCACTGTAATGGGTTTCAATGACTGCATAGTTAATTATTTTATACTGTTACTTCTGCATTTTCTTATTTCAGCAGTTAATCCATTTTCTTATTTCAGCAGTTAATCCATTTTCTTATACACAGATCCACTAATTTTATTGTTTGACACACTATAAGAAATTATAGCAAAATGTTTCCTCTAACCAAGAAAAAAGAAGAGAAAATATTATTTTCTAGATAAACTTCAAAGTGAATTCTGAAATATTTGGACAACTTTAGAAATTCAACCAAAAAGTTATTTCCTTAGCAGCTCCTCTCCATGTCTTGGAAAAAAAAGAAGAGGCACACTGATCCGATGCAGTGAAACCTAAAAGAAAGATTTACTATTTGAGACTCGTCTACAATGTGAACAACAAAAAAAGAAAGATTTACACTTGTACATCACATTAACCTGTTGGATCATGGTCAGAAATTTCTTATATATAAATTTTCTTAATGTACTCACTTTGGCTTGGCGGTAACGTTCAAGCATCCAATGATATTGCTGACGAGCATCTGGAGAATCCACCATTGACAGCACACGTGAGACTGCCTCATCAATTGCTCCATCAACTTTTTGTACATGCATAAATACTGAAGCATGCAAGAAATTTATATTTTAAAATGTGATAAATTTTACAGGTATAGAGAAATCAGACAGCAAGAAATTTATGCATCCATCCTATAATAATAGGAACACTTTTATTTTTATATGGTTTAAAAAAGTTAATTTTTATAGTTATAAGACATAATTTTACACTTGATTGCCCTTCATTTACATGATGAAATGGATAAAAGAAATCATGCAATGCGAAATTATTATACTTGAAATGAAGCTAATACTGATTGGATAATCAATCATAAATTTCTTCCCAAAACTTATACCTAAAAAGAATTAGAAAATTGAAACATCCAATATGTATTCTTAATTTAATCTACATGTACTCTAAATAGTTGAATTATATTGTTGATGGGATTCATTATTTAATGATTTTGTCACCACTAAAATCTGTCGGCTAAAAGCATGTCATTTAATTTTAGCATTAGGTAATGATATACCAGCTGTATCAATTTTAGCATCAATAAGCAAGCCATACCTTTATAATCTCTACAAGTTGGTCAACTGCATTTTCTCCAGGAAAAAATGGTTGTCAAATGCTTTCAATTATCAATGCTTTGCAAGAAATATTTCTACTAACTCTAAGCAATCAAATATTGCAAGTTTATTATCTTTTGCTAAAGAACAATACAATAGGATGAATGCACAAAATAAGAGAGAAATTACCTCCATTTGCAATTGCCTATCTGTTTTGGTCTTTAAGTAGGATGAATGCATAAAGTTGCCTTCCTATAAACCTTTTTTACAGCAGCAGCAATAATCAAGTGAGTCAATGAAATAGGCTGCCATCCACATTTTGGCCACATCACCTGAACATTGTGGAATAAATTTTACAAGGCAATCGGAGAAGTAACAAATTTTACGAGGCAATGACAGAAGTATTCATATAATTTGCACAAAGAACAAATAATGGTAGTTCCATATGATTACTATTAACAGAAAAAAAAATTTCTGCTAAGCAAATAATTGGTACTCCCTAATTTTGGCCTATTAACAAATAAGTATACACTTTCAAGTAATCTGGTATGTTTAAATATGATTTTCCAAATATGCCATTTATATAATAAATATTAGTTCAATTTTCAACATAACAACTAAATTAATTCTCTCTTTTTAAAAAAAATGAGTTTCTTAATTTTTGTACAAAAAAGGAAAGTACACTTATTTGTGAATAGAGGGAGGATTAATAAAGCAAAGAAAGCACATACATCAAATTCAACATTATCCTTTGCAATTAAAGCAGAAACCAAATGCTTGCTTATCTAAAGAATATGTGAGAATACAAAAGAAACTCATAATTCTATACTGATGCATGAGATGCAAATATCAATTGATATGAAGGATATAGAGAAAACTGAAGATTACCAATAATATTATGCACATTAGTAACAGTCAGCAAATGAAATGCAACATAAAAATAAGTGGTGGATGCTATGGCCTTAATCTGTACTCATATATAAGTGGTGGAACAAAGCTTGAGCTTCTAAGAACAACATATACTAGAGGTGGAACAAAGCTTGAATCTACATATTCAATATTTTAAATGATTAAAAACATATAAATGATTAGAAAGTAACAATAGAAATCTCGAAGACAATAGAAAGAGAAAGAGATGGCTTCTCAAATTCAAACCCATATAGTAATATCTCCTTTCATGGGTCAAGGCCACACTCTGCCATTGTTAGACCTCTCAAAAGCTCTTTCACGAAAACAAATCAAAGTAAGCATTATCACAACTCCAGGAAATTCTAAATCAATCTCAAAAAATCTTAGCTCTTACCCTCATATATCAATCATCGAAATCCCATTTCCCACCACTGATGGTCTCCCTGCTAGCTGCAAAAACACATCTCAGCTTCCTTCAATGGTCTATCACCTTTCTTTTGTCTTAGCCCCAAAACAACTCCAACAACTACAGAGAGTTTAAGCTGGGGTTTGGTTTCTCTGCATCGAGAGAGAGTCTAGGGAGATATTCATGCTCATGGCTTGAAGATGTTTTTTAAAATTGAATCAACTTTTTTATGTTTTTTAAAATTGTCTTGAAATCCATCACCAAACAATAGGAACCACTAAATATAAGACCCAATAAAAATAAATAAAAATACAGCTGCTACATATTAAATAGAATCAGTTCTATAATTTTTGTAAACACCAAAAAGACTTAACTCACCAAGATGACACACAAACATCACTGTTATCATCTGTAAACAAAATTGTAATAAACTCACTCCTATTAAAGGCCCTGATAACCATAGTTGTCTCTTCACTTTCTCTGTTGTCTCTTCTCTTCTAATCTTTTTATCCCTTCCTGATTCTTCTAATAAGAAAAATTTTACCTAATGATTGACAGAATTATCAGATCTGTAAAATTTTATTGAAGCTTGATGCAAAAGCAATTGACAGAATTATCTCTTGACAGTCTTATACTTTAACAACACAGGAAATCATCAAAATATTATAGCATTTGCATGAACCTGTAGGTAAAACAGAGATGAAAACTTCTAATTATATATCACACTCAAATATCAGAAACATTTAATGTTTAGCATGAACCAAGGTTTTATTCAGTTAATGCATATAGGAAATGCTTTAATACCTCATAATAAATAGAGAGAATACCTTTGCAATAGCATCAAAATCAAAGAGATCAAGCTCTTTCGCAAGCTGAAGATGGTCCTTCACAGGGAAACTGAATTCAGCACAAAATCACCAAAAATAATTAAAGCCATAACCAACACATCAAATAAACCCAATTCAGCACAAAATCCAACCATACAAAGGTCTATAAATAGGTAAAACAATTAAACACACGAACAAGTAAAACCAGAACAGCAAACTGGCATTATTCAAACAATCATTTCAGAGAGATCTCATATAAAATGCAAAAAAAAAAAAAAAACAAAAGTCAAAACCAGGTAAATAACAACCAAAAAACAAGAAAATGATGAAGAAAAAAATATATGCGAAAGAAAGAATATTATACCTTTGCGAACCAAATCGAATGGAACCATAGCAGAAAATAAGAGTCGAGATCAGAAAAAAGTAAAAAATAAAAAATAGAACCAAATTAAAGCAGTGAAAGAGAGAAGAAATAGAACAATAGTTAAGCTGAAATTGAAGTAGGAGTATCGATTATGGAGGTTTAGAGAATGGAAGAAGTATTATTATCTGTAAATTTTCCCTCAAAACATGAACAAACAAGACATTCAATTTTCCCTCAAGATTTTTCCTCAAAACATCGAAGAACCAAAGAAGTTTTCGAAGAAGCTAGGGGACCCAAAGTAAATCGAAGAAAGGAAGAGGAGGCAGCGTTAGGGTTAGGGATTTATGGATCAAATATATATACACACACACGTGATGAAACTAATAATGGGAATTCATTTTTTTTTACCAAGGGAAATAGGGAAAAAATGAAAATAGCAATCGCATTTATTTTGGTTGCTAAAATAGCAATGAAATAATATTTTCGTTGCTATTTTAGCAATCGAAAACTAATTTCGTTGCTATTTTAGAAATAAAATATTTTAACCTTAGGGTAGCAACGAATTAAGTTTTCGTTGTTAGATTAGCAACGGAATTTAAATTCGATTGCAATTTTAGCAACGAAAATGTAATTCTATTGCTAATTTTTTTCGTTGCTATTTTTCATTCCAAAATTTCACTGCCAACCATTGGTGCCTTTTTTAGCAACGGTTTCGTATTCCGTTGCTAATTTTCGTTGCTAAATTTTGACGCTAATAATTTTCCCACTTTTAGCAACGAAAAATAACCAAATATATTTTCATTGTTAAATCTGTAAAATTTAACCAAATTTAGCAACAGAAGATAATTTTTGTTGCTAAATAGCAACAGAATACAGTTTTCGTTGCTAAAATAGCAACGAAATTAATTTTGTTGCTATTTCTAGATTTTCTTATAGTTCCACTTGAAGCTAGAGCTGGTCAAAATCAAGCTGAAAAGTTCTCAATTAGAGAAAAAAAATAAGGAAAGAAAAGATAGAGATGGCAAAAGAGAGAGAGAGACGTTAGCCGCTGCTGGATCGTCGGTGAAGGAGCGGCGATGACTACAATGACCACGGCGATGAAGGCGCCAGCGTGGTGGTCCATTTTTGCCTCTCCCTTTCTTCCCTTCTTTTTCCCATCTCTCTTCCTGCTTATTTTCCTTTTTCTTTTCTGCATTTTTTTGCTTTTCCCCTTTTTTACCTAGAAAAATCTAGGATCACAAGATTATTATATTATTTATTTATTTTTTTTACTTACATATGAATATTTATTTATACTAATTACTCATTTTATACTAATGAACTGTAATTTCATAGTCTTATAAAAAATATAAATTTTCACTTTACTATTCACTTATTGAGTTGGGATTGACTGATGACTATCTCAGATTAGCTATAATTTTCAATCAATTTCTCGAAATTTACTTTAAATCTATTATCCTAATTTTTATTGCTTACTTATAGTGTCCTTAGAGAACTCATTTTATATTAGTTTAATCCATAGAATTTGTCTAGATAGGCACTATTTACTGCTTAAAAGTTACAGTTATCAAAATCAAAATTTGGTGTGTTACAAAGGTAATGGATGTGAAAGAATGCATCTTCTTCAACATATAAGTTATTATCACAACTAGCATTGTCTTCAAGCTGTGAAAGGAACTGGAGCACCTATTCATTTATTCAAAGTGTCAAAAGGAATAAATTCGTGGCTTAAAAGTCTGAAAGATCTAGTATAGGTCCACTTTAACCTTCATTTTCTTTTAAGGAAAAAGGAAGACTATACCAAAGGCACTTTAAAATATTGAGATATAGGTGGAAATAACTTTTCAATGAAAGGAAATGATTGGTTTGATGTTGCTGAATTATTTATTGATAATTTAGATTTGGAGACAATGATCTTTGATGCAAATGAAGACTTGGAGATGGAACTATCTACATAATAGTTATTGATTTATCTATGTTTGATGTGGTTATATTTTGGATATTAGTTGCTAATTTATCTTTGTTGGATTTGATTATATTTTGGATATTGAAAGTTTATCTAGACTTATTATTACATAATTTAAATTTGAATTCGTATTCCCACATCTTTTATTTAGGAAGTTTACGAGTTTGACACATGAATATGTATCTGTATCCAACACTCGTACCTTAGTCCGAGTAACATAGTGTTTTATGTACAAAATCCTATATTACATCTATTTTTTAAGCTGTCAAGTTAATATTATTGAGTCTTATATAATTTTCTCCTTGACAACCATTTACTTTAGATTTGAAAATTAAATTTTGTAAATTAGACATGAGCATTCACTAGTGCTCTTATTGTCTGTATATTTCTCAAAGAAATAGTCTTCACCTGCGATGAAAAATAAGTTTGATACAAACTAATAATGGACTAAACTTCTAATCATATCAATATTTACATCAGCATTACAAAATTAATAGCCAAGAAAAAATCCTAATCATGTCAAAATACTAAAGTAGTTTACAGTAGTTATACAAAACAAGTCAAAATCCTAATCATATATTAAAAGAAATCAAAGATCATTGAGATTCTCTTTGCTTGCTGCATTTCTTCTGTATTAGCTCTCCCTTAACCCCTTAAAATGTTGAAGTTGATCTGAAGACATTGAATCCTTGCCATTAAAGGTCAAACCTTTAGGCTAGTAGCCAATACACTGCTCTTGCATATTCTTCCAGCAGCTTGTACCTAAAAACACATAAATTGTTATGACAACTTTGAATATCAGATTCCTAATCAATTTACCATGTTTAAATTATATCATTTACATTTCTTAAAACCTTATATCCCTGATTAATCCATAAGTCCCACTTCTTGGGATATTGACCACTTCCAGCCTATAATGCTAAGACAGAACCTGAAGTAGAAACTAAACCTTGAGTAACTGACCCTGGGGTTGCAACAGAGGTTGCTCCAGCTAAAACACCTTTTTTTTTCTCTTAAATTATTTTACACAAATAAGTGTTGTTATTTTGAAACTTATAAATCAAAAGCTTAAAAATATTGAAGATATCAAACTAGGAAAAGGAAGAATTACTAACTTGGTTTTTTTCTTTGTTTTAAAGGTTGAAATTCTGATATAAAAAGTAACCTCTGTATTGCATCCTTTCCATGAGAGTTCTATCATCTTGTTTCTTTGCTCTCTTTCTTTTTTGGTTGCTGCTACCCTTATTCATCTACAAATATTTACCATAATTAATAGATGACATCAAATAAAAATCTTGTTAAGTAATGAGTAAAGTTAGGATTTCTTACATCTAATGGTTTTGCTAGACAACCTCTAGCATTGTGACATGTTTTATGACAATGATTACATGTCATAATTCTTCCCTTTCTTGATAATTTTCCCTTCTTGATATTTTCATCTTTGTCCTTTTTTCTATTCTTCTTGCACCTTCCAAGAAACTTTCTAAACTCAAGTGGCAATATGACTTCTTTATCCCTTTTATCCTATACTTGTCTACCTCTGAAGGGCTGCATAGTGTAGTTGTAAGATTTTAGATAAGTTAATTTTTTATACCAATGACTAACATGTGTTTCTGGCTGCTGGTTTTCTAAATTATATACAACACATACTACATGTGTATACGATATGCCATAATTTCCCCTTTTGATATGCTCATCTTCGTCTTTCTTTATATTTTTCTTAGGCCTTCCAGGAAACTTTCTAAAATCAGGTGGCAATATGACTTCTTTATCCCTTTTATCCTATATTTGTCTACCTTTAAATGGTTGTATAGTATAGTTGTAAGCTTTTAGATAAGTTGATTTTTTATACTAATGACTAACATGTGTTTTTGGTTCTAGTTCTTTAACCTGTATATAGCATATTCTACATATCATATGGTATGCCACTCAAATCCCACTCCCTGCAACTACAAGTTTGAGTTTTCAAATCAAAGACATGCCTAATTTCACAATTGAATATTGATATTATTTTAAAACCATCACTCCCATTGTAATTGTAATACTAGTTGAATTATTTTTCCTTATTCTTTTCTAATTTCTCCATTACCCTTAGTGATATCTCTGATATCCATCCTGAAACTACCTCCATTATTTTATTTCATTATCTCTACATAACTTATTTTCTTATGTCATCCAGCATATAATAACAATAGGCTTGCATCTATAATCTAGAATATATCCATTAAATGTTTCACACAAGTTGTTTTCAACATCACATTTACCTTCAGGTGTGAAAAAATATTTCACCCATCCCCTCAAAGGGCATTCAATATAGTCTTATACAATAACCTCACCCAATTTATCTAAATCCTCCATATGTTGCTTCAATTGTGCTTTTATGTGTAGATTTTGTAATTTTTCAAAATGCCAGCATCTTTTCTTCCCCTTTCCATTTTTTAGCCTACTAAGTATATATATGCCTTGCACACATGCTGTGATAGCAATTTGGTAAAACAACTTAGATAGCAACATCTAAAACCTATAAAATAAGAAAAAAAGTTGCATGATTATATGAAGCAGTTATACAAAACATGTTAAAATCCATATTTTAATATAAGTTTTAAAAAAGTCACCTTTTGCATATCAAAAATCACCATGAAGCTAATGCCATCACCTAAACCCAAATCAACTTTTAAAGTATTGAAGAACCAAGTCCAATTATTTGTGCTTTCTACTTAAATAGTGGCCCATGTGTAGCACTCTAAATTGTACCCTAATTGATATGGGGATAAAATGGGTATTTATTAATTTATTTTGAATATTTACTATATTGTATGATTAATAAATTGAGTATTTATGCATTTACTATTGGGGGTTAAATTGAAATAAAAGTTGGCATTAAATGTAAGTTTGAAAAAAAATATTCTTATGTGAGTAAAAAGAACATTGTGGTAAGATCTTAATCAAGCCACCAATGAGAATGTGACATTCTTTTGCCCTTAGAAGTGAGGTCAGCTGAAGAAGGGAAAAGGGGAGTACTCAACATCTCAAGCCACCGATACCTTCTTCCTTCCTTCCTTATTTTAATCCATTTATTCGTTTGTTGTAAAACCTAAATCTGCTGGGAATTTTTAAGGTGAAAGAAATGGAGTAATAATTAAAGAAGTAGGGTTGAAGTGGTTAAGCAAAGCAACACTTATAAAGTCTGAGTCGTTAAGACCTTGAAATGAGTTAATGGCCGCGAGATTCGATCATCTAGTAAGTATCTACAAGAGGGTTTGCCTAGTTGGACCGGGCTTAAGTACTCCAAAGATTAAGATAAAGACTTAGAGAGATAAATCTAAAGATAGAAAGTCTCAAGGTTTTTCATACCTAGAGCCACTGTACATTAGCCCATTTATCAGAGGTGTGAGAGTGTAATTGAGTGCTTAAAGTATGTTTATTGAGGTGTCAGAGTAGGTGAGTAGCGACATGACATAGAGTAGGTTGAAAGTATGGGCTTTGTAGTGTGTTAGTGGATTGATGAGATTAAATGTCCCATCAATTTGATCGAACTACGCATGCTTGCCTTTCATTGTCTATTTGTCATGCGCCAGGCCTCTTTAAAAATAGGTTTTTAGGTTTTGGGCTGAGACTTGCTTAGGCCCAAAGATAGTCTAGTATTATAACTTGTCCCCCTTTAGAGGTGTTCGATCGTCCGAGAATTGAATAAGTGAAAATTTTAAAATTTTCTACCTGATCAAACAGGCATTTAATTAGACAGCTGTCACTGGATTAAAGATAGGTGCGTGGCAGAGTATAGTTGGTTGATCGGTTGGCGTATTTGAGGAGTCTTCCCATATAAATAGGTAACTTCTAGATCATTTTTCACTTTTTATTTATTTCTTTAGTGAAGCTCTGCCAAAATTTTTTCTTACACTCCAGACTTTCGCATTTCGAGAGTTTCTTTGTGGTTCTTAGGAAATCACTCAAGTAAGTAATTTTTACTTACATGTCTTATATTTACCTTTCATCTGACTCTTTATGCACTTGCATTTTCCTTGTTTCTAATTCTTCTGAGGAATTTTATAGCTTGGATCCCTAATCTTTACTTGAAATTTGGAACTATTTTATTTCTCCCCTTTCTTTGGAAATAGCCTCCAGCAGTGGCCAATCTATAGATATGAGCTTTATTGAGGAGTATAGGAATAGTCATGCTGTGGTGAAATGCTTCAGATTGATGCCAAGTGGGGTGTAAAAAATAAAGTTTAGATATGACTTATCAGACAATGTGTATGCGATGGCGTGCCTTGAATCTAAGGCGATGACGTAGGGCCCATTTGGCATGGATAATAATGAGTGATTTATTTGCCATTTGTGGAGTTTGGATGCACAGCTTAGGTTCCCACTCGGCACTTTCGAGATCAACATGCTCATAGGATATAGGATTGCGCCTAATCAGTTAAACCCGAATGGTTGGAGAGCGATAGCGTGCTTTAAAATACTCTGCAAGATCGAAAGAGTTGCTCTAACTCTAGATCTTTTCACCCATTTTTTTACATATCCAGTCCATCAGATGGGATAGAGTATTGCTTTACTAGCAGGGCGAAGATGAAGCTTTTCATTGTCCCTAAGTCGACGAAGGGGTTTAAGGAGAAATTTTTTCTGATGGGGATACCGAGAGGATTCATTGTGTCATTAAATTGATCGAATAGAGCGGTCTCCTTAGAAGAAAATGTTGCCAGTGAGCCCTTATATACATCTAACATTACCAAGTTAATGGCGGCCATGCAAAGGAATGATGATCTATACGATTTGACTCTACTGTTGAGCACCCTGGATGGATCGTCAAGCTCCTAGAAGGGTGGAGATGTAGAATGTGAGCATTAAGAAATATCAGAAGAGACCTAACTGCTTGTCATGCATTGCATGTGCATTTAATGTGAACTTCAGTGTAAAATACTTATCTTGTTTTTTATTGTAGCTACGATGGTTGGCTTAGGAGATTTGACAAAGCAAATGGTTTAGGCTGCCAAACAGTAACATCAGGTGCAGCTGGCTGCCAAAGAGGAGAAGCATAGCAAGAAGAGGATGCTAGTGCCATCTTCTGAGGTCGAGCAACTCAAGAGGTTGAGGCACGGCCCAGGTGAATTTGTTTGGGGTAGAGCCTCCTCTAAGGGTCCTATTACTCCTACCACAAAGCCTATTAGTGTCACCACAGCCCTTACTACTATTGCCAAATCCAGCATTGAGGCTCGTGCCCATCCCTGGAGGTTGCAACTTAGAGATAAATCATCATCAGAGGATACTTTCTCGATGTCTAACCTTCATACTATGCTCATGGTGTAAGGACCTCTGAGCGAGAATCTATAGAGATGGTCGGAAAGACCAAGGGAAAGGAGGCGATGTTGATTCACGTGGTTGAAAAGGATATAAGTATACCACAAGTGGCTGATCGAAAATCCAGCTCCTTAAAGGATATATTAAAGGAGCACTTTGGGGAAGGATTTACCGCCCAAGATTCTAGAGTGACATCCTTTATTTACAAAGGACTTCTAGATGAAAAGGACTTCCAAAAAATGGGTGACCAAAAATCACTCGATTGAGAGCTAGTTTTGTTCCAGATACAATGTTTGGAGGTATGTTTTACTATTTAATCCCCCTTTAGTCGGTGAGTTGCCTTTGTTTTTCTCTCTTCATTACTTATTATTGCTCTTGTCCATGAATAGATGATCAGGTGGGGCATACGTCTTCATAACCAGAGCATTTACCTTAAAGCAATGTGGGATAATAGCATCCGATCGGAGGAGGAGCTCAAATGGAAGCTTAAAGCTAAGAAGAAGGAAAGCTCAACTCTCTGATTGGAGAATCTCATCTGGGTCAAGAAGGCCTCTAAGATGAATGCCAACTTTAGTACTTTATGGAAGGAGAACATCGAGTTGAAGACGGAGGTGGAGTGGCTAAAGGGAGACAATGCTAAACTCAGAAAGCTTGGAGAAGACAATGCCAAGCTATTTATTGAATGCTATCATATCTCCTCCGAGTGTGCCAAGGCTATCAAGGATAGAGATAGGGCCATTATAGATCAAGATGCTTTAAAGGTTGCCTTAGAGGAGAAATTACGTACTCTTGCCAACAAACATTTGGAGGAACTTGCCTCTTAAAGGGATGACCTCTTCATACAACTGGGCAAAGCTCAAGGGAAGATACTCTTTTGACTTATTTATGAGGCTGAGAGGCATTTTCTTGGGGCCGATCTCGATTGGATGAAGGATCCTAGGGTTTTGCTTGATCCGCCATCTAGCAAAGATGAAGAGGACCTTTTTGAAGGGGAGGCTATAAAAGAGGTTTCAGGGGCCGTCAATGAAGTCCCCGCAACTGAGTTGAAGGATGGAGACATTGCAGACCCCAAAGCTATTTCCAGACCTCTTACGGAGCTTGAGTTCAGTCCGCCTCTGCCTAATTAGTCGACTCTCAATTTGCCTACTGAGCCTCTTGCTATGCCGACTGTGGAGCCTCCTACAGTGCTGATTGTAGAGCCTCTTGCCGTGTCGACTGCGGAGCCTCTTGCTGTCTGACTATGGAGCCGACTGAAATGCAACCTTTTGAGACAGTTTCTTAGTCTGTGTATAGATAGTGTAGTTAGTGCTGTGTATATGAATTTCTTTTTATTATTTTTATATATCAATATGTTTGTGTTATTTTATGATAATACTAGATTATCTTTGGGCCCAAGCAGGTCTCAGTCCAAAAATAAAAAAACCTATCTTCAAAGAGGCTTGGCTCGTGACAAATAGACACTGAAAGGCAAGCATCTACTGTTCGATCAGATTGATGGGACCTTTAGTCTCATCAATCCACTGACACACTGTAGAGTCCATACTTCTAACCTACTCCATATCATGTCGCCGCTCACTTGTTCTGATATCTCAGTAGCCATACTTCAAGCACTCAAATGCACTCTCACACCTCTTATAAATAGCCCAATGTATAGTAGCTTCAGGTATGAAAAAACCTTGAGACTTTCTATCTTTAGATTTATCTCTCCAAGTCTCTAACTTAATCTTCGGAGTGCTTATGCTCGGTTCAATTGGGTAAAACCTCCTGTGGGTACTTATCAAATGATTGAATTATGTGGTCATTAACACATTTCAAGGTCTTGACGAATCATACTTTATCAAACACCAAGGAAAAAAAGAAGGCATTAAGGTTGGACTGCAACTCTCTTTAGGAGGTAAGTGGAAATTTTATTTATGTTTAACTGAAGCTTTAACTTGTAGGTTTCTATTTTCTTTATTGGTGTTAATCTGAGATTAAATTGAGGATGTTAAACATGTTTGATAAGTGTCAATGTTACCAGATTCTGTGGTAGGTTTCTTAAACCTATTGGAATCATTAGTGAGCAATTTTGTAGGATTTCTTTGTTATGTAGGAATCTTTTAAGTGAGGAACAAATATGAAATTGATGAGTGATTCTTAAGATTCTTATAAAGATGGATATTCAATAAAATTATTAGTATTAAACAACTTCTGAGGTGTAGGTTTAATTTGAGGGAATAATTTACGAAGGGATGGAATTTTAGTCTTCAGAGTTGGAGTCATGCTAGAAGTCAGATAATTGAGTTAGTTGATGATTTTGGGCATGGTTTTGGTCTGGAAGTTGCAAATTGGCAATGAAATCATTTACAGGGGAACTTAGAAATTAGATCAACCCCGCTGGGAAGACCTGTGTCTTAGCCAGGTCACTAGTATATTTTTGGACCACAGGCAAGTAACCCGACTGGGACAAGTCCCAGCTCAGTCGGGTCACTTGGTTTGTTAATACTCTCTATTGTGTTCTTGCATTCTATAATTCTTTCCTCATTCTTAGAAGTTAGTTTGACGTTGTGGAATCTATGTAAACTTAATAATGATCAGAGTATATGGCTTATGAGTATGTTATTCTTTCTTTAGCTTCAAAAGTGGGAATTTAGCAAGATGCACTGTGAGAGTTTTGATTAATTTTTGTTCATGCTATTGAGCCTATAAACCAATATATATATATATATATATATATATATATATATGCTATTTCTGTTTGGATTTATTAGTTGGGATGGTTAGCCTAAGAGTTCTGTTGTTAAATTTGGTTAGTCTTAGTTTCCTCAGTAATGTGTAAAAGTCTCAGATTCTTGAGTTAAAAACCATCCAGAGACTCTGGTCTGTAGATTCTTAATGCTAGAGTCAAGCAATCTTATTTCAGTGTTTGCTATCCTTTGCAATAGAAAAAAGGGTTACTGCACTCACCTCATGATAGATTACTGAAAGAGAATTAATTTAGGCGTAAGGAACTTTTGATGGACCGCATGAGAAATTTGAAGAAGACTAGCTTTGATTGGTAGGCGTGAGATGTTAGGCATGTTCAATTAAGAGAATAGATTGTAGAGAATGAAATTCCCTACTTTGCCTTCTGAATTTCTTTTAATACTTCTAAAGTCCCATAATTATGTCAGTAATTTTATATTAAAATGATTTGTAAATACCGGTCTAATAGATGCTTTTAGAATAACTTTGATGATATATGTAAATTGTAAATAGGTTATCACATTGGGTTATTGCTGCCAAAGATCATGCTCTCTGTATACATTGTTATATTGCATGAAAGATCATAATTTGTTGAATAGAGAAACATAGAACTATGAGTGTTGAATGTTGAAACCCTTACCTCCCAAAAACATGGACTCCATATGAATCTTAATCCACGAGTTACTTCTTGCCAATTTTCCTTTGTATATTATTATTTCTAAGCTATATGTTTAATCGGTGAATTATTTCTAGTATTTCTCTCTAAGTAGGTCTGATTGAACTCCACATTATTCCAAATGATAAGGCTCAGAGCTTTATAACTTAGAATTTATTTATAGTTGTGAAATCTTATTGGAGTTTCATTGCACCCCTTAAGATGGGGCCCCAGTTCCTGTCATAGTAAAAGTACACATGTTATCCTTAGCTTTATATTCATAAGAATCACGCAAGTCATGTCTTCGCCAAGCTACTTGGGTTTGATTATGAGTCAAGTTGAGGTTTGGTCTGAGAGTCCTAGTGTCTGAGTCTTTTACAGCTGCTCTTGTGACACTAATTAGTGTCTTCTACTCGATACTTCGGTATCTTCTGAATTAAATTCTAATTTTGAGATTTGTTGTCTCTTCTGTGATACCTTTATGGTATCTCCCGTGACACCATGATGTCTTCTGAACATTGGTGCCATGGAACCTTCTGATGTATAACACATGAAGTTATTACCTCTTCTGTTTGATGCTTAGTAAGACTATCTTCTGCTTTGTAACTATCCTGCTTGATTCTGAATGATGATACTGTTAATTGGTATTTCTTTTAAATTCCTTTATTTATTGTACAAAGATATATCAGGAAACCTATTTCAGTTTTATCTTTAATTATTTTTGGTTAACATTTCGGTCAGGTTTTAGTCATCATATCATGAACTCAAATAATTATGAATAATGAGTTATATATTTGTTCAATTATATATATATACACACACACACACACACCTTTCACCAACGCTTTTAATTTTGCACCTATGAAGTTTTACACTCATTAGGTTCGCTTTAATTTTTGCAAGTGTTTACCTTTAGATGTTGGGTCTTATGTCTAGATGTCTGCAGTTGGCCAACTTAAGAGTTTAGGATATAGTTCAAAGTGTGCTTTTGTGTATTTGTAAAGGACTCAATAATTGTTATCAAGTAAATAAATTGCTGATCATTTTAATAACTCTATATTAATAGTTTGGCCTCATTTTTCCTC
Organism: Excoecaria agallocha; assembly: GCA_037975025.1. Classification (NCBI taxonomy): domain Eukaryota; kingdom Viridiplantae; phylum Streptophyta; class Magnoliopsida; order Malpighiales; family Euphorbiaceae; genus Excoecaria; species Excoecaria agallocha. The sequence continues at coordinate 23,642,251 of CM075818.1, forward strand.
TGTTATCTCTTGAGGCATTATAGGTCGTTTCACCACGCTATGGGAAATATTTGATTATTCCCATATCTTCCAACTACACATAAAATCTGGCTTCTACACACACCCTTTAACAAACAACCATCCACACCAATAAATGGCATACATCCTTCCTTCCATCCCTTCTTCAAAGTTTCAATGCAAACATAGAACCTTCCAAATCTATTCTCACCAGATTCACTATTTGTACTTGATTCCACAAGGCATGCAGTCTTTGAATTACTTCTCTTAATCTCATCCACATAATCATGCAAATTTAAAAATTGCTTTATAAAATCCCCAATTGGAGCAGTCGATACCTTTTTCTTAATGTTGCTGCATGTATTATAATGTACATGCAATTTGTACTTTCTTCTATAATAATCCTTTATCCCTTACAACGTCATCATTGGATTTGCCATGATGTGATCCTTTATCGGAATTGATAAGAAATTGCTATTTGGTAGTTTGTTATTGCTAACCTTATAACATCTATGCAATGCTGTTTATGTTTTTATCCTGAATGTACCCTTACTCTCTCAATGCTTGGATGAAACTTCCATGGACAAGTGGGCTTACATTCAGCTCTTACCCGTATTTTTTTATGTTTAACCAAATGGATCTCCAAGACTTTCATAATAGCATATTTGCTAATAGCGTACCTCACCTATTGCAGATTTTCAAAATACATTCGTGGACATTGGTACCTTGGTCTTTGAATTGAACCATACCTTTTCACTTGGTTTTCTGAAAACATTATGTGCACATTCTTGATCAGATTTAGAATAAAACTACCTAGATCATCTGAATCTTAATAAATAGAACTTGTAGAAGACTTATCACTAATTCACTTTCACTAACAATCTCATCTTCTTTAACCACCTCAAATTCTTTATTCAATTCAGCTTTATTAGCATATATTATCCTCATTGTTTAGAAACTTTAAGAGCAAAAGTTTGATTCATAGGTGTAAGGTAGCTATTAAAGCCCCTCCCCTCTTCCCTTCCTAATGTCCCACTTTTTGTTTACAGATGATAGTTTTTTTTATCCTTTAGAGTTAGTGAAGGGGAGACGAATATGGTTAAGTATGTTCTCAAAGTATATGAAACAACTTCTAGTCAATGTGTTAGTTTTGCAAAATCGTTTATTCGGTTTAGAAAAATTATGAATAGTGTCCATAGAGCTCGGATTGTAGATTTTTTGGGTTTTCAAGAACGGTTAGATGATGATTTTTATTTAGGGGCCTCTTCTATTATTGGAAGAAAAGAGAAATAGATCTTCATGCACATTATATCTAAGGTTTGAAAAAAGCTGGAATATAAACTCGTTTGTCTAAGGATGGGGAAGGAAGTCCTTTTGAAAACTACTATGCAAGCTATGCATTCTTATATTATGGTCCTTTTGAGTTACCTTTGGGATTGTATGATGATTTGGAGAAGCTTATGAATGATTTTTGGTAGGGGAATAGGGAAGGTTATAAGGGTGGAATCTAATAGATGAATTGGAAGAGATTGTATCATCCCAAGTTCATGGTTGGTAAGGGTTTTTGGAAATTACACCAGTTCAATATAGCCTTTTTAGGTAAACAATGCAAGAGGCTTACATCTAATAAAAATTCTTTAGCTGCTAGGGTGATAAAGGCTAGACATTATCCTAGGGAGAGTTTTTTTTTTATGCAACTATTGGGAATGACCTAAGTTTTATTTGGAGAAGTTTGATGAAAGCTCAAAATCTAGTTAAAGAGGGTTGTAAATAATGTTTTGGACTTGCCTTAGCTTTCAAATTGCCAAAATCCTTATATCACAACATATGTGGTTATAGGGTTAAAATATTTAAAGGTTAGGAATCTGATGGAAGAAATAGGGAACTGTTTGGATAGGAGGCTGATCGCGGAGATTTTAAAGATTCCATTGAGGGTTAGGAGAAGGGAAGATCCGTGGATTTGGGTGCATTATTCCAAAGGTATTTACACTGTTAGGAGTGTCTATAAGAAATTGATGGATACTAATTATAGATCTGATACATAGTATATAATTCTTTGAAAGGATATTTGGGCTTTTAATATTCCTTTAAAAATTAGCAACTTTGGTTGGAGGGCCATGAATGGTGTTTTACGCATAATGAAGGCTTTTAGGTCTAGACAGATGGAGGTGTGTGTGCAGTGTCTTATATGTTAAAGAGGAGATGAATATAACTTACATATCTTTATTGACTATCCCTTTGCTATTGATGTTTTTGTTGGGGAAATTTTAAAGATCAAGAACACATACATTTCATTTCCCTAATTTTCCAAAAATAAATTATATATGCCTATTTATAGGCTTACATTTCAACTATAAACTTAGGCCATTAACCCACTAATTCCACTAAACAATTAACTTATAACTCTACTAATCCACTAACTCCACTAACTAAATAACAATTAACAAAAACAATATAAACATGTTAAAAAAAATTCACTAATTTAGTTTTTACATAAAAATTAATGATTTTGAATCAATTTTCCAACATGCTTCCTTGAATCAAAATCATACACATTAAATTTTTATTGGAACACTTCTCTCCAATGCATATTCTTGAAGCACATTCTCTTCAATTCTTGATGCACTCTCTCATCAATCTTCAATTTTTGATGCACTATCTCATCAAACTTCAATTTTGATGCACTCTATCATCAAACTTCAATTATTGATGCATTCTTTTATCAATCTTCTTCCATTTAATTTTTGTTTCTTTTTTTTCTTTTTTTTTGGAGCACCTGTCCCAGCTCTAAAAAAAGAGATTCTTCCTCTTGTGCCAAATTCGTTTAATCATTTGCCAGCCTACAAAATTTTTTAATATGACCAAATTTTTTACAACTGAAACATTGTATTTTACCTTTATACCAACAATCCTTTTCATCATGGTTGTTTTTCTTGCACACACCACATGGTGGAAATTTTCCTTTTTGAAATGTTGATGAAACCTTGTTTGTTGTTTTGGCAATGAAATCTCCCTCCATTGGCTTCTCATCTCTAATTGCTATTCTTTGCTCCACAGCTTGTAATGCATTAATTAATTCTGCAACTGTTATTTTTGAAAGGTCTCTTGAATCTTCAAGTGAAGAAATTTTTGACTCAAACCTTTCAGGCAAACTCATAAAATTTTTTTCAACAATTCTATCATCTGGAAATTCTTCACCAAACAATCTAATTTTGTTAACAATTTTCATAAGTTTGTTAACATACTCTTTAATTCCTTAAGATGGGTTCATCGATTGAATCATAAACTGTCTTTTAAGATTCAAAATATGCATAAATTTTGTTTTGTCATTGCCTAAATACTCATTTCTTAACAAATTTCATACCTCTTTTGGAGTTTCACATGCCATGATATTGGTGAAAATTACTTTAGAAACCGAAGAGTACGGACATGTCTTTGCTTTGAACCGCTTGACCTTTTCTTCATTGTGACTCTTAATTCGAGCTGAAGTTGGATGCGCCGGCAATGGTGGAACTTCACTGTCATTTTCAACCACATCCCATAAATCAAATGACTGTAAATGTGTTTGCATTTTCACAGCCCATAATTGGTAATTTTCTCCTGTGAAAATGGGAGGTAAAGTTAAAGGACAAGTGTTTGAGGCCATTGTAATATGGATACTCGTTTTCTTTCAATTTTTTCACAAACCCATGATCAATAATGGCTCTGATACCATTGTTGGGGAAATTTTAAGGATCATGAACACATAAATTTCATTTTCCCAATTTCCTAAAAACAAATTAAATATGCCTATTTATAGGCTTATGTTTCAACTATAAACTTAGACCATTAACCCACTAATTTCACTAAACAATTAACTTATAACTCCACTAATCCACTAATTAAATAACAATTAACAAAAACAATATAAACATGTTAAAATAAAATTCACTAATTTAGTTTCTACATAAAAATTAATGATTTTGAATCAATTTTCCAACAGTTTTACTATGCTCAAACTTACAAACCTTATTGATTGGCTTTCTCTAATGTTCAGCAGCATGGGCAATGAAAGGCGGGTTAGATTGCTGGTTGTTTGCTGGTCTATTGGGAATAATCATAATTCACTATTTTGGAATGGTCATTCGAAGAAGCTCTTAGTGTGGTGTAGCTGTCCAATTTTATTTATAAAAGTTGGTTACAAGACAATTTGGTAAGTAATAATCAGGTTTCTCCTAGTACTGTTTCTGCCAAGGATAATTCGAGTATCGCTTGGCAAAAAAACCAGGATTAGGAATTCTGATGTAGCTTGCTTGGTGATAAAGGAACATCGGGTTGGGGCTTTGTAATGCAGAACCATGATGGTATTTTTGTGCTGCAGCTTCTATAAATTTCTTCTGTTTATTCAAACCAGCTATAGCAAAAAAGCCATGGGTGTAGGGGAGGTTCTTAGTTGGATAAAAACGCATAATCTTTCAAAATTTATTATGGAGATAGATTGCCAACTTGTTTAAACAAAAAGAGTGTGGACTTTCCATGTTGCGCTTTGATGATAGATGATTGGGTTAGTTTGATTAAGGAAGTTTTCTGATTTGAATGTACTTTTCGTTATAAGAAATGTTAACGGGTGGCTCACATTCTTTGCATGAGGTTGTGTATTGGGATATCAGCCCCTTAAGACTTTATTCAAGCAGCTCTTATTATTGATTCTCGTTCACACTAAGCTTCAATTATTTTTTTTTTTTTTTATGTATAAGCAGGCAAAAAATTTTCATGAACAAAAATGCCTTTGTATTTTAATTTAATTTTTTTAAAATAAAAATATAAAATTATACTAGGCACCTTTTAATTACTTGATTTCCTTAATCTTACAATCATTATTACTTTTGAATTACCTTTTATTAGTTTAACCAAATTTATTAAATAATATATTTTGATTACATAAATTTTTCTAAATAAAAGATTTTAACTTAAAAATAATTATAAATTTTAAACCAATGTAATTTGACTACTCTCTTTAATTACAAAAACGATAAAAAAAAGTCTTGTGAAAAAAAGGGTATAAAATAGAGGGGTCAATTTCATCTATGATCATTGAAGTTAGACCTTATTACCCAAAAGTAACTGACTTATTTTTTTACTGAACTTAATACCTTTTTGCATAAAAGTCATATTTACCGGTTTTCAGTGATGATCCGAGCCGGAATGATGACGTGGCATGCAACCCATTGTCGGAATGATGATGTGGCACGCCACGTCATCCACACCTTGCCGAAATAATGATGTGGTATGCCATATCATCCGCCACATCACATGAAGATGCCATGTCAGCCATCATGTTACCTGTTAAAATAAACATATGAGAAAAGGAGATGTGTCAACCCATTTGTCTTAACCAAATCCAAATTGGATCTTGTTAAGGTGATGTGCTTCCAAACTTATAAACCCATGTCACTCCCTTTTTCTTTCCAATGTGGGATATGAAAAGTTTGAGAACATGATATTTTCATGGTTTTTCTTGTTTTTTTAACCATTGAATCCATCACATTTTCATAGTTTTTATTTTTTTTTTGCTTTAACCATTTCTAATTATTTTCATGGAATGTGTATGTGATGGTTAAAACCAAAAAAATCATGAAAATGTGATGAATTCAATCGTTAAGAAAGTAAGAAAAATCATGAAAAAAGAATAATTTTTTCAAACTTTATTCTTTCATGGTTTTTCTTGCTTTCTTAACCATTGAATCCATCACATTTTCATGATTTTTTTTGCTTTAACCATCACATACATATCCCATTAAAGAATTAGAAATGGTTAAAGAAAAAAATCATGAAAATGTGATGGATTCAATGGTTAAAAAAGCAAAAAAAAAAAAAACCATGAAAATGTCATATTCTCAAACTTTCCATATCCCACATTGGAAAGATAAAGGGAGTGGCATGAGTTTATAAGCTTGGAAGCCCATCACCTTAGCAAGATCCAATTTAGATGGATGACCTAATTTGAATTTAGTTAAAGCAAATGGGTTGACATGTGTCCTTTTCTCATTTATTTATTTCAATAGGTGACATGACGACTGACATGATATTTTCACGTGACGTGACGGATGATGTGGCATGCCACATCATTATTTTGGCAAAGAGTGGATAACGTGGCATGCCACGTCATTATTTTGGCAATGGGCTGCTGAAGTGGCGTGCCACGTCAGTATTCCGGTCCGGATCATCACCGAAAATGGTAAACATGACTTTTATATAAAAAGGTACTAAATTCAGTGACATTTTCGTTAGAAAAAATAAGTCAGTTACTTTTAGGTAATAAGGTTTAAATTCAGTGATCATGGATGAAATTGACCCAAAATGGAGCTGCCGTGCTAGGACAAGATATGGCTGGTAGCCTGCTATCAAAAGTGCATATATATATATATAGAGAGAGAGAGAGAGGGAGAGAGAGAGAGCGCTAGCTCAATCATTTCAATAATAAAGTCAATGTGAGTGAAATGAGTTTTGGTGGAGGTTATGTTGTGTTGTTGGTAGCCATTTTGGCAATTTTTATAGCTTTGATGTATAATAAGTTGTTGTCAAAGCCTTCAGAGATTTTCGGTCCCTCTGCATATGTATGTGGTGATCTTTCTTGCAGGCAATAATTCAATTGATTTTGTAAAATTTATAAAGTTTAATTTCTTACTATCTTTAAATTATATGATTTCAGGGAAGTGTATATATATGGGTTGATCAACTCATTTCTTAACTCTCTCAACCACAAATTCCCAGTACTTCTTCTTGGGTTTGTGCAGTTGAAGTTGAATATTGGATTCATATATTTTCAGTTTATAATTCAACATATTTTAAAAATGGCTTGAATTAGTGTATACTGAATTACTGAGTTTGTTAATAAGATGCTATTTAATGTTTCAGTTTATTTATAGTTTCTTTTATTTTTACTTTTTAGGCACTATGGTCTGAATTTATTTAGCATTTTTTTTCTTTTTCTTTTATATAAATTGTTATGAAGGTGCAACTTATTTCTTTGTTAATTCTTTTCTTGTAGGACATTATTTTTAATTCATTTGCACTTAAACATAGCATATTATTGTTTTACTTAGCAAAGGAAAAATGGTGAATTTATCTTCAAACTATGTGAAATATTATAAATTTATATTTAATTTTTTTTAGCTCATATTTGCTCCTATTATTATCAAACTGACTCATTGATTAGAAAATATTGTAGAAAATTAAGGGATTTTAGATCATAAAAAGAAAGTAACCAATTTAGATAACAATAATTTAGGACCTTTGGATTTTGCAGCAAGTTTATGGTATTTTAGTGCATATGAAAAATTATAAAAAGTCAGAAAATTTAAAATTCAGTCCAAAATAATTTTAAAATCCCTAAATAGCTTTATAATTCAATCTAAATGAGTTATAACTCTAGTATATAGCATGCTCACTTTGAGTAGCATTAGAGTTTTGAGCAAATTATTTTGAAGTAATTTTAATGTTTAGAATGAAATTTTAAGAAAAAAAGAAATTCTGGACGGAAGAAAAATTGATTTGAATTAAAATTGTAATTTTGGAAAATTAGAAAAGGATGCAGGGATTAAAATTCACCAAAATTAAAAGTTCAATGATGAAATGTCAATAAATAAAAGTTTGAGGAAAAAAAGTAAAAAAACCTAAAAATTTGAGGATTAAAATAAGTATTTTGCCTAAAACATTCAGTTTTTTTAGGGGTGAGTAAAAAAAATAAAAAATATGATTAATTACAAAATTGATCCAAAATCGAACCGATTTTTTTATTAACCGATCCGATGAATTTAGTTACAATTTTTAATTTTTAAATTTTCGAGTTTTAGTTAAGTTTTCGGTTTTTAGGTACCCATTAACCATTAGTTTATAGTTAACCAGTTCATATATATATGTGTGTGTGTTATATTTTTATTTTTATACTTCATTTTTTTATTTCTCTCTAAAACTTACATAAAATAATACTTTAACATATATTTAAATTATATTTTTATTTTTATAGCTTTATTTTTTATTTTTTTTATAAAATATATATAATATTTTAAATTATATTTCTATTATATGATTTTGGTGTTCTTTCAATTGAGTAAGTCCTACGACTGAGCAACGATCGGTTCGGTTCATTAATTGAACCGAAATAATCAAAAATCAAAATATTGAAATATTAACAAACCGAATTGAAATTATATGATAAATGAATTAAAATCGAACCAAAATTTTCGGTTGGTTCAGTTCGGTTATTTGGTTAACCAAAATTTAATTAATTAATTAAATATTTGAATTAAAACTATTTATTTAAAGATAATTTTAAAAATAATTTTGTCGATAATATAAATATAAATAAATAAAAACTTATAGACAGCTATAAGTTTGTAAATTTTTAAATGATTAAAACTTAATTAAAATTTAGAAGTATTTTGGCATTAAATTTTTAAATAATAAAGGATTATTATTGTCTAATATATATTTTTATGTTAGAAAGAAAATAAAAATAAGGAATTAGATTCAAAGTTTATATATAAAAATAAGAAAATATTTTTATTTATATTGATTTATGGTGTAATTTAAAGGACATATACAAATTTTTGGTCGGTTTGTTTATTATGCGGTTTTTGCCTTTCAAAATGAACCGAACTAATCAAATTTATTGAAAATTTCTAACTGAAATCGAACTAAAAAACCGTATCAAATTTAAAAAATTGATTGGTTTGGTTCGGTTTTAACCAAAGTTTGCTCACTCCTAGTAAGTTTGTTAACTTTTCTGCTAAATTTAATGGAAATTTAAACTTTTTTTTATTTAAAGAATTATTTTTTGATATTCTAGTTTGTTTTCAAGAATTTTGATATTCTAGTTAGTTGATAATATAATTAAAAATTAATAATAATTTTATTTTAATATTAATAATTAAATTGAGACACTTCTTTAGTTTGCTACTTTTATTTAAATATATAGACAATATATTTCAAAAAAAAAATTTCATTTTAAATTTGTTCATAATTAAATAAATATTTAGAAAAATTTCACCCTTTCAATTTTGTGACTTTTTTTAAAGATATTAGATATATATTTAAATAAGAGAAAAAAATTTAAAGAAAGTATTTCAATTTAATTATTAAAATTAATAAAATTTATTATTAATTTTTAGTTGTAATAATAACTATATAAAAATTAAAAAATAATTTTAATAGAAAATTCAAATTCTATCAGTTTTAATAAAAAAATTAACGAAATCTATCGATTGAAAGAGTATCAAAATCTTATTGTGTAATTTGTAAGAAGTTAAACGTTAAATGTTGAATTAAAATATAGGTGAAATATTAGGATTTTTTTTATATAATTAACAAAAAAAAAAGTTATGGTATTTATAGCTGCAATTTTAGTCCTGTAAAATCAAAGAGCAGGAATCCATTGTTAGAAAAATGCAGATGTAGTCCCTAAATTTATACATATTTTGTTATTAAATCTGTAAACTTTTATTATACACATTAGATCCAACTAAAAATTTAATAAAATAAAGACTTAATACATAAAATTCTCCCTAAATTTATAAAATATTACGAATCCCATACCTAAACATTCATCAGTTTTAATATGCCTCCTGAAGAATCAATAACCATAACAAATAATCACCCATTAATCCAAAATGCTAATGTGGATAGGAATTTGAATCTCATGTGTCTACTAGAGCGTGAGTAACTCCTATATTGATTCCTGTTAAATGGATTGCAAGCACCAACATATATCCATTTCCAAGGCAATAAATGTTAATCCTTTCTGTCTATTTAAAAATTTAAGCCTTTTTTGGTTTAACTGATCAGTACAGCTAGTAGGTGATACCAGTTGATATATGTTGCTGGTGGTAGCTGGTAGGTAATATCAATTGTTGGTACTTGATATATGTTGCTAGTAGTTGATTAATGATTAATGTTTAAGTATTTAGTATAATTATATAGAGCTGCTCATGTATAATTATCAAAATAGATATATTTTTTAATTTAAGAGTATATTTTTACCATATTAATAAATAATATTATCATATAAAAATTTATAAATTGTTCAAACTATTAGTGTAGGAAAAATAAATCAATAAATATAAATTTTTATAAATACGTGTAATATAAATTTGTTACGAGTTTATATATATATATATATATATATATATATATATATATATATATATATATATATATATATATATTCTTTTATTTATATTTAAACATACATATATATATATAAAGTTATGAGTATTTTTTTCTTTTTATACATAAATCAACAACTGTACTTCAAAAAAAAAATTCAAAAAATGCCCAAAATTGCTGTTTTAAAAATTTATAGTTGTTGGAGCCCTTGAAAAAGAAAAAGCTTCGTGATCAACAAGCACCCTCTTTAAGATTTCAATTTTAGGAAGTTGTCGCTTGATTCCTAGTGGCGGTGAACAACACTGCCCTGTTGTTAGGAGCGATGAAATGCTTCATGGCCATTCTCATCCTTTGGTCACCATTGCCAACTTCAGATCATCAAATCCACTTAATCGAACAGCTCCAAATGACTTTTTAATCGAAATAGGAATATGATTCAGAGCTTAGGATCAAATAGAAACATAAACCAAGCATAAACATAGAGTGAGCATAAATTAGAAACCTGAGAAAGTAGAACTGAAGATCGATTCCATTGAGGCATTTCAAATGCTCCTTGAGAAGCCTTTCCGAATCATACTCTTCGATCTTCTTTCGAGGCATTTCAATCCAAGTCAAGATCTGCAACAACACAATTGCATCATGTAACTATATATTACTCTCTTTTTATTTGTATGCTTTGTTCGGCGAAGGATTCGATAATGCTAAAAGAAGTTCTTGAAAAGAAAGGATTGACTATGAATTAAAATTAAGAAAGAGAAACGGATGGTTAGCTTGAAAGAGATGACATTTACAAACTCACCAAACTCAACATCAAATAGAGAAAGAGAGGATTGTTATGGGTGGGTTTGATTGGTGGGCGACTTGGGGCAGGGAAGTTGAGTGTTATTGATGATTTGATGTTGAGATCGGGGAAGGGAAGCAGATGAAAATGAAGAACTAGAAAGTGATGACGTGTCTTGTGGTGCAAGCAGTGACGTGTCTTATGTAGAGATGCAACATAATTACAAACATGGGGCTATTGGTATAGCTCGAAGGAGATGTGCATGCGATCGCTGATGGTAAGTATTCCTGCATCTATGTAAGAAGGTTGTATCACGGTATTTGATGACTAGGTTTAATCCAAGTTATGTGTTTTTGTTTCTCAGATTGCTCAAAGGATCCGATGTATGAATGGTGAGCACCTGCATTTGGAGCGAACCAGGAATTCGCTGCAATATGAGCTTCATCAAGCCGAACTCCTTTTAAAAAAGGAGAGGGTTAGAATGGAGTGCCAGTATCGGGACTCCTATGATAAGCTGGTCAAGAAGGGCTAAGGTAAAACTATGTCTTTGTAAAGTCATCTCTTTATTTTATCGTGTTCCATCACTTTTTTGCAAAAAATTTTCATTCTACATGTTGGTTTCAAGCACATTGACGCTACACTAGACACACTCCATCCAATTGTTTTGACTAAATACAATAATAATAAGAATTGGGCATAAATGATCCAAATTTATCGACAAATAAATAATAATCATGATGACGAGTAAAATTCCAGCAACCTGGGAGACCTGCAAAATAACTGAGAAGACCAAGGGATTTTCGACGAGAGAGCCTCCGATGGTCAAGCTAGACAGTATTCTAGTTTAAGAATGAAATTGTCTTTCTTTCTAATGTGTAAGATGATCCAGAAGCATACCTGGTTTCTTCCTTATATTCCCCTCGGTCTTCTTCGTGGGTAGTGGGTGGATTCCCACTAATTTTAGTCATTTTCCCCACTTTCCCTATTTTTAGGAAGACGTGGAGGAGAGGGGCGGTTACTGCCAAAAATGGCAGGATTCGCTAAGAGTTCGGTGCCGAGCTCTTTGAGCATCCGAAATGGATGGGCTCTCAAGGATGTATAGTCGATCTGCTTTACTAGCCGGACTATCCGAACCGTGAGTCCAGCAAGGTTCGGACAATAGGTACCGGACTCCCGGCTTCATCGTAAGTTTGGGCCGATCTATGAGCTAGGCCAGGTTATCATAAGTCCCCCCAAGGTATGGACATTTATGTCTGCCTTTGATCCCTTGTTCAGGCATGCTGACAGGGGGTGCCGTTTCAGTTCTGACCAAGGCATTAAAGGCAGGTCATAATTACCTCCTCTTTTGTTGTGTAACAACTACCATTTATTGCAGTTGTTCTTCATTTCTCGCACCCTGTCATAATGACAGGATCGTTACTGCAGATCGTCCGCCACGTGTATAGTCCGTGATGAACTTCGATTCCTTATTTCAACCCTTTTCCTTCGCCATTTCTCACTTCTGCCTTTTGTTTACATTCGCGTTTTTTGCTCTAGGCTGAGTTCTATGGAGATTCTGGCTTGTGAAGGATTTCTGCTACCACGATTTGTTGCTTCTTGCTCCCTTCTCCTCTTTATTTTTCTCGGCGATCCGTCAACTTGAATCAGGTTAGTCCCTTTCCTTCCATTCTATTCGGCAATGAGTACTTTTGAGGAGTCCGGTGAGAGAGAGAAAGAAGGAGTTTTGGTTGACAGCTCTCCTAGCGTTAGTGGTGGGTCTGCCTCCAGTGAAGTCCCACCATTCAAGTTTGGACAATTGGTAACCTCATCTTTTTCGAGGAAGGCTCTCCGTCGTTTGCCTGGACTGGGTAGTGTAAGTTCATCTGTGAGAGAGGACGAAGAGTCCTTCAAGAAGGATATCATGAATCTGGTATCCGAGGTTACCCAGTTATGGGAAAAGCAAGGGAGCTCTTATTCCTCCAAGAGCGATGATTTTAATACCTTCGCACACATGGTGTCCTTTGTGCCAAGGGAGGTGACTTCCCTCTACGGGCTGAATACCGAGCAGCTTTTCGCTGTCATGAAAAGGCATCAAGTGGAGGTGATTTGTGGTACTTTTTTAGCTCGCTTATTTGTCTTGTGTTTGTCTATACTTTCTCTCATTCCTTTAGTATGATTTACAGGGATCGATGATTGTGGACGCGGTCATTGCCAAGCTGAACACCTTTATCGGCAAGTGGAGGCGAGCTGATTCAACCTCTGTCGATCTTTGGTTTAAGCTGAACGAGTCTCTCTTGAAGACTTCAACGGCTGAGAAAAAGGCTGACGAGGTTGTGAATAGATCCTCCAAGCTAGAGGCATCTACCGCTCAGGAGAAAGAGAATGCTCAAGCATTTGTTGTTGAGTTTGAGAAGATGAAAAAGGAGAAGCAGAGTTGGAGAACAAGTTTGCATAGCTAGAGAAGAAATGTACGAAGCTAGAGGGCCAACTGTCGGCGCATAAGGAAAATGAAGTGGAGCGAGTGGCTGAAAAGTATTTGACCTATGGCACAAAACTTTCTAAGGCTATAAAGGAAGAATATCCTGAGCTGGACTTGTCCTGGATGGACGAAGTGTATCAGGATGAGGAATAGCTCGGTTTTTTTGTGTATAACATAAGTATTAATGAAAACTTTGCTCCTTCTTCCTATTTGTTGAGCTTTTGATGTTCTTTCTTTTTTTTTTAATGCTGGGACCAATGTCCCCTGAAGATAGAAAACATTGCTTGACTAGTACCGAGCTGTAGCTCGATAGATAACTTGATCGACGATTTTGTCTCAAAATAAATAAGCGAATAACAATTTTTCCAAACCAAATTTAGGCGTAAGCACAGGGCTTGAAAGCCAAATATTGCTGGCTTAGTAATCCGGATAAGTGTCATGGAATGTGCTCGGATTGCGGTGTTCGCTGACAAGCTTAAATAGGTATAGTTGCTAACATTAAAACTCAAATGGCGACAACACCTAACTTGGCTTGATAAATAACTTGATCGGTGATTCTGCCTAGAGTGGCAATTTTATCGAATTGTATCAGAGTATAAGCATAGGACTTAAAGACATAGTGTGATCTCAAACGATTTTCATTGAATGTGGTCGGAGGGCAGTGTTCGTCGATGAGCTCAAAATTACAATTTGTCAAGATTAAAACTAAAGTGGCAAAAATGCCGGACTAATGTAAACAAGTACAGAGATGATGCTACCCAACTACTGATAGTAGAGCTTAAGGCTTGAAACATTCCATGAGTGCAATAGAATTTTTTCGGTGGAGTCTTCTAGTTTGTAAGCACCAGCCTTCGTGACTTCGCGAATGATGTATGGCCCTTCCCAGTTCGGGTTAAGCTTGCCAACTCCTGCTACCATCTGAGCGGATATTACTTTCTTCAAAACCAATTATCCCACCCGAAAGGACTTTGGTTTTGCACTTCGATCGTGAAACGATGCCATACGCTGCTTGTAGACAGTAGACTGTATTTGGGCATGCTCTCTCTGTTCTTCTAATCAATCTAATTAGTAAAGTAGATTCGCTTCATTTGCATCATTATGTTGGGAGGTTCGTGAGCTTGGAACACCGATCTGACATGGAATGATTGCTTCTATTCCATAAGTCAGGGAGAAGGGTGTTGCTCCAGCTACTATTTAGGGTGATGTCCGATATGCCTAGAGCACGTTGTTGAGCTCATTTTCCCAAAGTCCTTTAGCTTCCTCCAAACATTTCTTAAGCCTGGACATGATGGTTCTATTGGTGACCTCGATCATTCCATTAGACTGGGGATGGTAGACTGATGTGAAGCACAACTGGATGTTTAATTATGAGCAGAAGGTTCTGAAAGCACGTCAATTAAACTGTTTACCATTGTTCGAGATAATGAAGTAAGGTATACCAAACCTGGTGATCACATTTTTCTGCAGAAACTTTATGATGTTGGCTGGGATGATTGTGGCGAGGGGTTTGGCTTTTACCCATTTGGTGAAATGGTCAACAGCGACCACCAGGAATTTCCTTTGATCGGTTGCCGGAGGGAAAGGTCCCAGTATGTCAATCCCACATTAGGTGAAGGGCCACGGGCTGTGAATTGGCTTCTGCTTCGTCGAGTTGCTGTGCATGATGTTGGCAAATCTTTTGCATTTGTTGCATTTCTGGACTAGTGCCTTGGCATCTGCCTTTATCGTGTGCTAGTAATATCCCTGTAGGAGTGCCTTTCGAGCTATGGCCTGTGTCCCTTCATAAGCTCCACAAATCCTTTCATGGATCTCCTTTAAGATGTATTCTCCTTCTTTTGCACTTACACACAGAGTCCAAGAATTTGAGAAAGATTGCCTATACAGCTTTTCATTGAGCACTGCATATAAGCTCGCCTTTCGAACTATCTTTTGGGCTTGTGTGTGGTCTTCCGACAGAGTCCTTACTGTCAAATATCAATAAATGGGGAGGTGCCATCCGTCCAATGACTCTTGTACTCGGACTTGGTAGGTTTTATAAGTGGGTACAACATTGTTAGATAAATAATGGCAGTATTACGTACCATGCTATTGAGGGAAGCTTGTTTTACTAGGTTGTTTGCCTCCTAATTCTCTACCCGGAGTATCTGCATGATTAACCAAGTACTTCCTCCTACTTCAAGCTTGGTCAGGAGGGCAGTTGTCAGTTCCTTATACCGGACCATAGAGCTCTCCTGCACTTCGAACACTCCCTTTAGTTGGCTCACGACTAACTGGGAGTCCGAGAAGATCTTTAGTATGTCAGGTTTCACCTCTATTACCAGTTGTAGTTCGATACATAGGGCTTTATATTTTGCCATGTTATTTGTAGCTGGGAAGGCTAGATGTACCATTACCCTAATGCAGAATGTACCTGGACTCATCAATAGGACCCCTGCTCCAGCCCTTTCGAGCACACGACCCCATTAACATGCAGCTTCCATGCCTCCCTCACTTGTTCGGGAATCGATGTATGTAATTCTACCACGAAGTCAGCCAAGACTTGTGCCTTCATTATTGAGAGCGGCTCATACCTGACATCGAACTCACCAAGGCGGGCTACCCACTTTGTCAACCTTCTTGAGGCCTCCGATCTTTGCAACACCTTTCTCAGGTTGGAATTTGTGCATACTACGACTTTATGGGCTTGGAAGTATGGATGCAACTTCATCGTGGAGGTGATTAATGTGAAGGCCAGTTGTTCCAGGATAGGATACTTCAATTCAGCTCCCTGCATGACTTTGCTTGTGTAATAGACCGAGAACTGCTGGCTTCCTTCTTCCCGTATTAGTACTGCTCCTATCGCTCCTTCAAAGACTGCCAGGTAGATGTATAGGGTTTCATCGACCTTTGGTCTGCTGAGCAAGGGTGGTGTGGTAAGGAACTACTTCAAAGCCTCAAAAGCTTATTGGCACTCTTTTGTCCATCTAAACCCTTCAAATTCTTAATCACCTAGTAAAATGGCAAGCAACATTTGGCTAAACAGGAGATGAAACTCCCCAGAGCTATGATTCTCCCATTAAGCTTTTGTACGTCCCAAACTTTTTTTGGAGACTCCATATCCAGGATCGTCCTGATCTTCTCTGGATTGGCTTCTATTCCTCGCTTTGATATCATAAAATTAAGGAATTTTTTGAATTGTACCCTGAAGATGCACTTCTCTGGTTCAGCTTGAGGCCCGCCCTCCTTAGAGTAAGAAAGGTCTCTCTGAGTTTGGATGGTAGACCCGCATAGATCTTGTTTTTGACGATCATATCATCTACATATAGTTCCATGTTTCTCCCTATCTGGTTGGAGAAGAGCTGGTTCATCAACCTCTGATATGTAGCCCCTGTATTTTTGAGTCCACAAGGTATAACCCGATAACAATAAATACCTCGACGGGTGATGAAAGTTATTTTTTCCTCATCCACCGGATTCATTGGAATTTAATGGTAGCCCGCCGATGCAGTGAGGAAGGCGTACTCTTCAAATCCAGTTGTGGTGTCTACCAAAAGGTCTATGTTTGGCAAGGGATAACTATCTTTTGGACATGCTCTATTGAGGTTCGTAAAGTCTACACACATGCGCCACTTCCTGGTAGCTTTCTTGATGAGCACCACATTAGCTAGCCAGTCCGAATAGAAGATCTCTCTGATAAATCCGTTCTCTAGCAAGGTTTTTGTCTCCCACTCCACGACTACCTGTCTTTCTAGGGCATAATTCCTCTTTTTTCTGTTGACTAGTTTGCATTCTGGGCGAGTGTTCAGGGAGTGAGTTATTAGATCTTTTGATACACCCTTAATGTCTAAGGGCTGCCAGGCAAATATATCCATGAATTCCCTGAGCACGGAGAGGAGTTCTTTCTTGTTCGAACCCTCCTTGTCGGCTGATATTTGAACATTCTTCCTAGGAGCTAGCTCAACTACTTGTATCACTTTCCCTGGTTTGGCCTTTCAATCTTCTGTGTCTGGTGTGTCCATTGCATCGAGGGGGAGAGCTTGGTTAGCCTCCTTTAGCATGGTCATGTATGTCTTTCGAGTTGCTTTCTGGTTTCCTTTTAATATTGTCATCCCTTCTCCCATCGGAATCTTGAGCACCAAACTCTGTATGGACACATAAGCATTGACTGCGACTAATAGAGGTCAATCGAAGATTACATTGTAAGACAACAGAATGTTAACTACCATGAAATCTGCACTGCATGTTCGAACTATGGCATCATCTCCTAGTTGGACCGATAAATTTACTAGTCCTTCCACCTTGATGGGTTATCCGAAAAGGCCAATAAGGGGGCTGTTGACCTCCTCGAGGTGATTCTCCGACACTCCTAGGGCCTTGTATGCCTGTAGGGTGATCAAATTGATCGCACTTCCTAGGTCGATCAGTATCCTCAAGACTAGGAAATCCCGAATGATTGCTTCAACCACAAGCGCATTGTTGTGCGGATGTTTAACATGGGACCCATTAGTTGTCGTGAACTGGACTACTTGGACCGGGATGTGAGTGCTTCTTTTGACAGTAAGTACTTCCTTGGCCTTTTTTTTCCTAGATTCATCATACTGTCCTCCCCCTGCTATTACATGGATTACCCTGGCTGGCGATTTCTTGCTCGAACCAGCTCGGCTCCTATTGGATGGGGGTGTATGGGATCTATGCCTCTTAGCTCTATCATCCTATTTCACAAACTGCGCCAGGGTCTCTTTTCGCACCAAGTGTTCTATCTCTCATTTCAGTTGTCTGCACTCTTTTGTCACGTACCCCTTATCCTTGTGGAAAGCATAATAAAGGTTCTGATCTCTGTTAAGGTCTTCACTTATTGATCTAGGCCACGTAACTTTTTCATTATGTTACATCCAGGCTAGGATATCCTCCCTGCTCGTATTGAAGGGTGTGAACCTCTCTTCCTTCCTATCTCTAACTTGATGCTGGGAAACTGTGTAAGTACGGTTGGACAAGCTACTTCCTCTGTACATCCTGGATTTATGTCGACTATTCCTCCCTTGGTCCTGAGCTAACCTTTTGAAATCCTCTCATTCTCTGCCCATCCCCGAGTCATCGTACGAGCTAAGGTGCATGCATCGAGCTTCATCCATCCGGATGTACTTGTGGGCTGCTACAAACTTTGTTATGAATATATCGTTGAACTGTTCAATGCTTTCAATAAAGTGCTCGGGAAGGTTGTGAAACCAGATTTGAGAATTCATCAAAGTTTGCGAAAAGATATTACACATTACAATATCGTCTGTAGTCAAGACCAACATGGTGTGTTGGAATTGATCGATATGTGCTCGAGGCTCGGCATTGCCATTATACCTTGACAAATTGAGAAGACGGATTTTGGGGAAGGGAGCGGCCAAGATTTCTCGAGAAAGTGGGGAATAAGAGCTGCCGTGGTATTGCAAGGTGTTCCTATTATGGTATCTGGTTTTTGGCCTTTAAGGAGCCTCTCGAATTGCTCGATTGTTAGGGTAATTGTTGATCCCGGAGCCGGTAGGACCACTGGTGAGAAAAGATCTATGTTCAATGGTTGAGAGGACCGAGCAGGTGGGATAGGCTGAGCTGGTTGGAAGGAGGGGTTGGCTTGGGCAACTATGGCTCAAAGTTGGGCTAATAGGTCCTACGCTGCTTATGGGGTGAGACTGGATGATTTGGGAATGGCTACAGCGAGAGATGCCGAGGTTACAACATTATTGGGGGGATTGGTTGTTGTGTTTCAAGGTGCGTGGAGAAGTCTACATGTGTTTCTAATGGCACGAGGTTTAAGTTGAAGTCTGGAAAGAGGTTCATATTCCACGCTCACCGTACCAAATGATGGTGAGTGAAATTTCAGCAACCTGGGAGACCTGCTAAATAACTGAAAAGACTAAGGGATTTCCAATGAGGGAGCCTTCGATGGTCAAGTTAGATAGTACTCTAGTTTAAGAATGAAATTGTCTTTTTTTTTAGTGTGTAAGATGATCCAGAAGCATACCTGGTTTCTTCCTTATATTCCCCTCGGTCTCCTTCGTGGGTAGTGGGTGGATTCCCACTAATTTTAGTCATTTTCCCCACTTCCCCTATTTTTAGGAAGACGTGGAGGAGAGGGGCGGTTACTGCCAGAAATGGTAGGAGTCGCTAAGAGTTCGGTGCCGAGCTCTTTGAGCATCTGAAATGGATGGGCTCTCAAGGATGTATAGTCGATTTGCTTTACTAGCCGGACTATCCGAACCGTGAGTCCAACAAGGTTCGGACAATAGGTACCGGACTCCCGGCTTCATCGTAAGTTTGGGCCGATCTATGAGCTAGGCCAGGTTATCATAAGTCTCCCCAAGGTATGGAAATTTATGTCTGCCTTTGATCCCTTGTTCATTCATGCTGACAAGGGGTGCCGTTTCAGTTCTGACCAGGGCATTAAAGGCAGGTCATAATTACCTCCTCTTTTGTTGTGTAACAACTGCCATTTATTGCAGTTGTTCTTCATTTCTCGAACCCTGTCATAATGACAGGATCGTTACTGCAGATCGTCCGCCACGTGTATAGTCCATGATGAACTTCGATTCCTTATTTCAACCCTTTTCCTTCACCATTTCTCGCTTCTGCCTTTTGTTTACATTCGCATTTTTTGCTCTAGGCTGAGTTCTATAGAGATTCTGGCTTGTGAAGGATTTCTGCTACCGTGATTTGTTGCTTCTTGCTCCCTTCTCCTCTTTGTTTTTCTCGACAATCCGTCAACTTGAATTAGGTTAGTCCCTTTCCTTCCATTCTATTTGGCAATGAGTACTTTTGAGGAGTCCGGTGAGAGAGAGAAAGAAGGAGTTTCGGTTGACAGCTCTCCTAGTGTTAGTGGTGGGTCCACCTCCAGTGAAGTCCCACCATTCAAGTTTGGACAATTGGTAACCTCATCTTTTTCGAGGAAGGCTCTCCGTCGTTTGCCTGGACTGGGTAGTGTAAGTTCATCTGTGAGAGATGACGAAGAGTCCTTCGAGAAGGATATCATAAATCTAGTATCCGAGGTTACCCAGTTATGGGAAAAGCAAGGGAGCTCTTATTCCTCCAAGAGCGATGATTTTAATACCTTCGCACACATGGTGTCCTTTGTGCCAAGGGAGGTGACTTCCCTCTACGGGCTGAATACCGAGCAGCTTTTCGCTGTCATGAAAAGGCATCAAGTGGAGGTGATTTGTGGTACTTTTTTAGCTCGTTTATTTTTCTTGTGTTTGTCTATACTTTCTCTCATTCCTTTAGTATGATTTACAGGGATCGATGATTGTGGACGCGGTCATTGCCAAGCTGAACACCTTTATCGGCAAGTGGAGGTGAGTTGATTCAATCTCTGTTGATCTTTGGTTTAAGCTGAACGAGTCTCTCCTGAAGACTTCAACGGCTGAGAAAAGGCTGACGAGGTTGTGAATAGATCCTCCAAGCTAGAGGCATCTTTCGCTCAGGAGAAAGAGAATGCTCAAGCATTTTTTGTTGAGTTTGAGAAGATGAAAAAGTAGAAGCAGAGTTGGAGAACAAGTTTGCATAGCTAGAGAAGAAATGTACGAAGCTAAAGCGCCAACTGTCGGCCCACGAGGAAAATGAAGTGGAGATAGTGGCTGAAAAGTATTTGACCTATGGCACGAAACTTTCTAAGGATATAAAGGAAGAATATCCTGAGCTGGACTTGTCCTGGATGGACGAAGTGTATCCGGATGAGGAATAGCTCGGTTTTTTTGTGTATAACATAAGTATTAATGAAAACTTTGCTCCTTCTTCCTATTTGTTGAGCTTTTGATGTTCTTTCTTTTTTTTTTTTAATGCTGGGACCAATGTCCCCTGAAGATAGAAAAAATTGCTTGACTAGTATCGAGCTGTAGCTCGATAGATAACTTGATCGACGATTTTGTCTCAAAATAAATAAGCGAATAACAATTTTTCCAAACCAAATTTAGGCGTAAGCACAGGGCTTGAAAGCCAAATATTGCTGGCTTAGTAATCCGGATAAGTGTCATGGAATGTGCTCGGATTGCGGTGTTCGCTAACAAGCTTAAATAGGTATAGTTGCTAACATTAAAACTCAAATGGCGACAACACCTAACTTGGCTTGATAAATAACTTGATCGGTGATTCTGCCTAGAGTGGCAATTTTATCGAATTGTATCAGAGTATAAGAATAGGACTTAAAGACATAGTGTGATCTCAAACTATTTTCATTGAATGTGGTCGGAGGGCGGTGTTCGTCGATGAGCTCAAAATTACAATTTGTCAAGATTAAAACTAAAGTGGCAAAAATGCCGGACTAATGTAAACAAGTACAGAGATGATGCTACCGAGCTACTGATAGTAGAGCTTAAGGCTTGAAACATTCCATAAGTGCAATAGAATTTTGCCGGTGGAGTCTTCTAGTTTGTAAGCACCAGCTTTCGTGACTTCGCGGACGATGTATGGCCCTTCCCAGTTCAGGTTAAGCTTGCCAACTCCTACTACCATCTGAGCGGATATTACTTTCTTCAAAACCAATTATCCCACCCGAAAGGACTTTGGTTTTGCACTTCGATCGTGAAACGATGCCATACGCTGCTTGTAGACAGTGGACTGTATTTGGGAATGCTCTCTCTGTTCTTCTAATCAATCTAATTAGTAAAGTAGATTCGTTTCATTTGCATCATTATGTTGGAAGGTTCGTGAGCTCGAAACACCGATCTGACATGAAATGATTGCTTCTATTTCATAAGTCAGGGAGAAGGGTGTTGCTCCAGCTACTATTTAGGGTGATGTCCGATATGCCTAGAGCATGCTGTTGAGCTCATTTTCCCAAAGTCCTTTAGCTTCCTCCAAACATTTCTTCAGCCCAGACATGATGGTTCTATTGGTGACCTCGGTCATTCCATTAGATTGGGGATGGTAGACTGATGTGAAGCACAACTGGATGTTTAATTATGAGCAGAAGGTTCTGAAAGCACGTCAATTAAACTGTTTACCATTGTTCGAGATAATGAAGTAAGGTATACCAAACCTGGTGATCACATTTTTCTGCAGAAACTTTATGATGTTGGCTGGGGTGATTGTGGCAAGGGGTTTGGCTTCTACCTATTTGGTGAAATGGTCAACAGCGACCACCAGGAATTTCCTTTGATCGGTTGCCGGAGGGAAAGGTCCTAGTATGTCAATCCCCCATTAGGCGAAGGGCCACGAGCTGTGAATTGGCTTCTGCTTCGCCGAGTTGCTGTGCATGATGTTGGCAAATCTTTGGCATTTGTTGCATTTCTGGACTAGTGCTTTGGCATCTTCCTCTATCGTGTGCTAGTAATATCCCTGTAGGAGTGCCTTTCGAGCTATGGCCTGTGCCCCTTCATAAGCTTCACAAATCCTTTCATGGATCTCCTTTAAGATGTATTTTCCTTCTTTTGCACTTACACACAGAGTCCAAGAATTTGAGAAAGATTGCCTATACAGCTTTTCATTGAGCACTGCATATAAGCTCGCCTTTCGAACTATCTTTTGGGCTTGTGTGTGGTCTTCCGACAGAGTCCCTACTGTCAAATATCGATAAATGAGGAGGTGCCATCCGTCCAATGACTCTTGTACTCGGACCTGGTAGGTTTTATAAGTGGGTACAACATTGTTAGATAAATAATGGCAGTATTACGTACCATGCTATTGAGGGAAGCTTGTTTTACTAGGTTGTCTGCCTCCTAATTCTCTACCCGGAGTATCTGCATGATTAACCAAGTACTTCCTCCTACTTCAAGCTTGGTCAGGAGGGCAGTTATCAGTTCCTTATACCGGACCATAGAGCTCTCCTGCACTTCGAACACTCCCTTTAGTTGGCTCACGACTAACTGGGAGTCCGAGAAGATCTTTAGTATGTCAGGTTTCACCTCTATTACTAGTTGTAGTCCGATACATAGGGCTTCATATTTTGCCATGTTATTTGTAGCTGGGAAGGCTAGATGTACCATTACCCTAATGCAGAATGTACCTGGACTCATCAATAGGACCCCTGCTCCAGCCCTTTCGAGCACACGGCCCCGTTAACATGTAGCTTCCATGCCTCCCTCACTTGTTCGGGAATCGATGTATGTAATTCTACCACGAAGTCAGCCAAGACTTGTTCCTTCATTATTGAGAGCGGCTCATACCTGACATCGAACTCACAAAGGCGGGCTACCCACTTTGTCAACCTTCTCGAGGCCTCCGATCTTTGCAACACCTTTCTCAGGTTGGAATTTGTGCATACTACGACTTTGTGGGCTTAGAAGTATGGATGCAACTTCATCGTGGAGGTGATTAATGTGAAGGCCGGTTGTTCCAGGATAGGATACTTCAATTCGGCTCCCTACATGACTTTGCTTGTGTAATAGACCGAGAACTGCTGGCTTCCTTCTTCCCGTATTAGTACTGCTCCTACCGCTCCTTCAAAGACTGCTAGGTAGACGTATAGGGTTTCATCGACCTTTGGTCTGCTGAGCAAGGGTGGTGTGGTAAGGAACTACTTCAAAGCCTCAAAAGCTTGTTGGCACTCTTTTGTCCATCTGAAACCCTTCAAATTCTTAATCACCTAGTAAAATGGCAAGCACCATTTGGCTGAATAGGAGATGAAACTCCCCAGAGCTATGATTCTCCCATTAAGCTTTTGTACGTCCCAAACTATTTTTGGAGACTCCATATCCAGGATTGCCCTGATCTTCTCTGGATTGGCTTCTATTCCTTGCTTTGATATCATAAAACCAAGGAATTTTTCGAATTGTACCCTGAAGATGCACTTCTCTGGGTTTAGCTTGAGGCCCGCCCTCCTTAGAGTAAGAAAGGTCTCTCTGAGTTTGGATGGTAGATCCGCATAGATCTTGTTTTTGACGATCATATCATCTACATACAGTTCCATATTTCTCCCTATCTGGTTGGAGAAGAGCTGGTTCATCAACCTCTGATATGTAGCCCCTGTATTTTTGAGTCCAAAAGGTATAACCCGATAACAATAAATACCTCGACGGGTGATGAAAGTCATTTTTTCCTCATCCACCAGATTCATTGGAATTTAATGGTAGCCCATCGATGCAGTGAGGAAGGCGTACTCTTCAAATCCAGTTGTGGTGTCTACCAAAAGGTCTATGTTTGGCAAGGGATAACTGTCTTTTGGACATGCTCTATTGAGGTTCGTAAAGTCTACACACATGCGCCACTTCCTGGTAGCTTTCTTGATGAGCACCACATTAGCTAGCCAGTCCGAATAGAAGACCTCTCTGATAAATCCGTTCTCTAGCAAGGTTTTTGTCTCCCACTCCACGACTAGCTATCTTTCTAGGGCATAATTCCTCTTTTTTCTGTTGACTAGTTTGCATTCTGGGCAAGTGTTCAGGGAGTGAGTTATCAGATCTTTTGATACACCATTAATGTCTAAGGGCTGCCAGGCAAATATATCCATGAATTCCCTGAGCACGGAGAGGAGTTCTTTGTTCGAACCCTCATTATCGGCTGATATTTGAACATTCTTCCTAGGAGGTAGCTCGACTACTTGTATCACTTCCCCTGGTTTGGCCTTTCAATCTTCTGTGTCTGGTGTGTCCATTGCATCAAGGGGGAGAGCTTGGTTAGCCTCCTTTAGCATGGTCATGTATGTCTTCCGAGTTGCTTTCTGGTTTCCTTTTAATATTGTTATCCCTTCTCCCATCGGAATCTTGAGCACCAAACTCTGTATGGACACATAAGCATTGACTGCGACCAATAGAGGTCAGCCGAAGATTACATTGTATGACAACAGAATGTTAACTACCATGAAATCCGCATTGCATGTTCTAACTATGGCATCATCTCCTAGTTGGACCGATAAATTTACTAGTCCTTCCACCTTGACGGGTTATCCGAAAAGGCCAATGAGGGGGCTGTTGACCTCCTCGAGGTGATTCTTCGACACTCCTAGGGCCTTGTATGCCTGTAGGGTGATCAAATTGACCGTACTTCCTAGGTCGATCAGTATCCTCAAGACTAGGAAATCCCGAATAATTGCTTCAACCACAAGCGCATTGTTGTACGGATGTTTAACATGGGACCTATTAGTTTTCGTGAACTGGACTACTTGGACCGGGGTATGAGTGCTTCTTTTGACAGTAAGTACTTCCTTGGCCTTTTTTTTCCTAGATTCATCATACTGTCCTCCCCCTGCTATTACATGGATTACCTTGGCTGGCGATTTCTTGCTCGAACTAGCTCGGCTCCTATTGGATGGGGGTGTATGGGATCTATGCCTCTTAGCTCTATCGTCCTCTTTCACAAACTGCCCTAGGGTCTCTTTTCGCACCAAGTGTTCTATCTCTCATTTCAGTTGCCTGCACTCTTTTGTCACGTACCCCTTATCCTTATGGAAAGCATAATAAAGGTTCTGATCTCTGTTAAGGTCTTCACTCATTGGTCTAGGCCACGTAACTTTTTCATTCTGTTGCATCCAGGCTAGGATATCCTCCCTGCTCGTATTGAATGGTGTGAACCTCTCTTCCTTCCCATCTCCAACTTGATGCTGGGAAACTGTGTAAGTACGGTTGGACAAGCTACTTCCCCTGTACGTCCTGGATTCATGTCGACTATTCCTCCCTTGGTCGTGAGCTAACCTTTCGAGATCCTCTCATTCTCTGCCCATCCCTGAGTCATCGTATGAGCTAAGGCGCATGCATCGAGCTTCATCCATCCGGATGTACTTGTGGGCTGCTACAAACTTTGTTATGAACATATCGTTGAACTGTTCAATGCTTTCAATAAAGTGCTCGAAAAGGTTGTGAAACTAGATTTGAGAATTCATCAAAGTTTGCAAAAAGATATTACACATTACAGTATCGTCTATAGTCAGGACCAACATGGTGTGTTGGAATTGATCGATATGTGCTCGAGGCTCGGTATTGGCATTATACCTTGACAAATTGAGAAGACGGATTTTGGGGAAGGGAGCGACCAAGATTTCTTGGGAAAGTGGGGAATAAGTGCTGCCGTGGTATTGCAAGGTGTTCCTATTATGGTATCTGGTTTTTGGCCTTTAAGGAGCCTCTCGAATTGCTCGGTTGTTAGGGTAATTGTTGATCCCGGAGCCGGTAGGACCACTGGTGAGAAAAGATCTATGTTCAATGGTTGAGAGGACCGAGCAAGTGGGATAGGCTGAGCTGGTTGGAACGAGGGGTTGGCTTGGGCAACTATGGCTGAAAGTTGAGCTAATAGGTCCTGCGCTGCTTATGGGGTGAGACTAGATGATTTGGGAATGGCTACAGCGGGAGATGTCGAGGTTACAACATTATTGGGGGGATTGGTTGTTGTGTTTCAGGGTGAGTGGAGAAGTCTACATGTGTTTCTAATGGCACGAGGTTTAAGTTGAGGTCTGGAAAGAGGTTCATGTTCCATGCTCACCGTACCAAATAATGGTGAGTGAAATTTCAGCAACCTGGGAGACCTGCTAAATAACTGAAAAGACCAAGGGATTTCCAATGAGGGAGCCTTCGATGGTCAAGTTAGATAGTATTCTGGTTTAAGAATGAAATTGTCTTTCTTTTTAGTGTGTAAGATGATCCAGAAGCATACCTGGTTTCTTCCTTATATTCCCCTCGGTCTCCTTCGTGGGTAGTGGGTGGATTCCCACTACTTTTAGTCGTTTTGCCCACTTCCCCTATTTTAGGGAAGACTTGAAGGAGAAGGGCAATTACTATCAGAAATGGCAGGATTCTCCAAGAGTTCAGTGCCGAGCTCTTTGAGCATTTGAAATGAATGGGCTTTCAAGGATGTGTAGTCGATCTGCTTTGCTAGCTAGACTATCCAAACCGTAAGTCCAGCAAGGTTTAGACAATATGTACCGGACTCCCGTTTTTGTCGCAAGTTTGGGCCGATCTATGAGTTAGGTCAGGTTATCAAATCATATTTAATTTTTAAAGTCAATGTAGAATTCACATTGAATATAAAAGCAAAACTTATATTAGCAACAATAAAAGAAATAAAGAATATGATATAAAGTAAAATTTAAAAAAATATTAAATTGATTTAAAAATAAGAAAAACATCATCATTTTTAAAAATTCTACACAATAAAATAAGTCAAATCTACACTATAATTGGCTTTAAAAAAATAATTCAGTTCATCTCCAACGATAAAAAAGGTCACATCACAAATTTGTTCAGAAATGAAGAAACAAACACATAATGGATAACTCTTAAGGAAAAGGAATTGAACAAAAATAAAAAGGTATACCTTATCCTTTTTCTCTTCTTTCTCAAAAATATTCTCAAGCAGGAAGTTGTATGAATCCTGTTCTATAAAAATTCATCCTTCCACACCATAAACCTAAAACAAAGGAAATTTGATTTTGAAAAAAAAAACCCACAAAATCAATTCCTAACCAGAAAATGAATTAGATTTAAAAAAAAAAGAAAAAGAAAATGAAAAAGAAAACCATCATCATTTTTTAAAATTCTATGTAATAAAATAAGTCAAATTTACACCACAATTGACTGTATATTGCCAAAGAAGACCTTTTTGCTATCTATCATAAGAGCACTTTTTATCCTAGGCATCCTCAATGTATTTAGTAGAATCGAATATCTCCAAACTCTTGTGTATTTATAAAAACCAGATATCTCTAGACCCTTGTCATAATGGATATCATTAGGAAAAAAATTAATAAATTGAATAATAAATATATCAATTACATTTAATTCACAAAAAAAATTGAAAACACATGAATTATAAGCGGATTATACAAAAGTCAACTAATAAGTCCAATCATTTTAATTTTAGCATATTAAAAAAAATTCGAATCTTACTTCTATTTTAATGAGATTTCATTTGTTTCTTGTGCCTTGGATTAGCTGATATGTTGGTTACTTATAAATATTTATTGGATAAATCAATTTCAAAAACATTGAAATCTTGGTCTCTGGGACTATACTCATCTCATCTTTTACTGGTAAGGCTCTCATATTCTTTTTATTTCTTATATGTATTTTGTTTCTCATTTCTTGTTTCACCTATCTGGTTTTTGGTTTTTCATTTCAATTTATTTTTTTGAGAATGTATTGCAGGGATTTTTTTAGGGGTTTTTCTTTTCTAGCTATGTTGGCTTTTCTTTGGGCATTTATGTGCTTTGGAATGGCTTAATTGGATTATGTGGGTTTTTGAAATTGATTTCATGGAAAGAAAGTGCGTGTTTGATTATTAGATAAGAGTAGAGATGTGTTTTATTAGTGGGTGAAATGGCTAATTGTTTTGGTAGTAAGCTTGATGGTTTTATTAGTACCCCGTTTTGCATATTTCTTTTCATTGTTGTTCATAATTTAGTTACTTGTTGGTTTCCTATTTCAATTGATTTTTTTATTTAGAATGTAATTCAGGGATCTTAGGGGGTTTTTTCTCTTCTTCCTACTTCAACAAATGCATTATAGTCAATTTTAAGTTTTGTTATTATTGGATGCCACATTTAAGAGCTTATTGTATATACTAGAACTGTATTATATAGCTTAAGCTAGGTTTTTTCTTTATATGGTATATTTCTTTTAATTGGATGGTGTGGGATTTTGGAATGTGTTTCATGAAAAGAAAGTTTGTGCTGCTTGTTATTTTTTTCTTATTTGTGCTGCTGAAAGTCTCATGCCTTTGCCTTTTTTTTTACTGTAAACAAATTCAAATGGATGCTGGAATAGTTCTTACTGCAGTGTCACTGGTATTAATGTTTGGTGTAATAACAACATTTTTAGCGGTAGTTATATATGGAAACAAGGCTAACATTAGCCTTGACATTTCCTATCAAAGACACGAGGAGTCTCAAACTCAAAGTCATTCTTTGTATCCAACTCTAGGTCCTCAAGGCCCAACAGCCCCAACATCCTTAGTAGCCCCACTTATTAAGCAAATATAGAGGTAGGTGATATGAGCACGACCAAGCACGCCGACAACAAGAGAGATGAATTGTGTAATGGGCCTTCAATCTACTTTATTTAGTTTCTAGTCTTTATGTAACATTTAATTAAGTATATTTGGGTAGCCTAGAACCTAGGAAAACGAATTGGGCTTTATTAGAATAGGTTTGTTTTATTTTGGGTTTATTTTATTGTTTTGGGTAGTTTAAGTGGGTAGGCTAAAGTTGGGCTTATCTCTTCTAAAGAGTTGGGCCAAAATAACTATTTGAGACTTAGAATACCTAAGGGGGCCGAATTTTACATGAGAGAGTTGAATTTTAATGGGTTTGGATCAGATTTGGGTTTAGGCCTACATTGGTGAACTTAGGGTCCTAAATTTTAGGAATGGATTTTCCTTAATAAATACTTATTATTTTGGGATATTATTAAGTAGAGTTTGAGGGAAAATAATAGCTCGACCATATCTTTAAAGGGCTGACCAAAATTCACTTTTAGCCAACATTAAGTCTACATTCATTCCTTCATTTTCTTAGGATAATAAGCATATTTATCACTAGCTGTTAGGATTATTTTCAAATTATATTTATCTTTATTTCTTCATGTACTTAGTCCATATTATGGCCAAATACATGTAGATAAAGGTTAGGAATTATCTTTGTTATTTATTTTATTATTTATCTCTTAGAGTTAGTGTTTGATTTTAATTCATCTAGGGAGGGTTGGCTGCCTAGCCTATATAAAGGGCTGAATTCTTCATTTGTAAGAGACTTGAATTTTGATTAATGAGAATTTTCTTTGGCTTGGCCGAATTTGTGAGAGTTAATTTATTATTGATTCTTGCTATTGCATGAAGAATTAGACTTAGGCTATTTGCATGATTAATGTATGCTTGATTCTTCTTCTTCTTTTTTTCTAAATCAATCTATCATAAGCGTTTCCAATTAATCTTGTTTGGGGGTTCTTTAGATTGGGGGTTTATTATCTTATTTATGTTCAATATTCATGGTATGTTGGCGTTCTAGTTTGGTATATAGGCTGGGGTTCCGCATCAATTGGTATCAGAGCCAAACACGTGATGTTGAGTGAATTCTTTCCTTTATTTGTTTATTTAAAGTTTAAAGATGTCCGAAATCAATAGTAAAGAGGAAACCGAGATTGTGCCTGATAATAAGTTTATGTACAAAGCTTTTATGGATAGTTTGCAAAAGCTAAATCTCGGGATAGACAATCTAGAAGATAGCCTTAAAGATTCCAAGGTTAAGTCTACAAGGGAGGCAGAGGTAGACCAGTTGTACAAGGATGATGAGGAAGAGGAGGCTCATTCCTTTCCAAGAAGAGCAAGGAGATATGACAACCGAATGGAGAGCGAAGACAACAATTTGAGTGCTATCAAGATGAAGATTCCACCATTTAAAGGTAAAAATGATGTGGATGCCTATCTTGATTGGGAAAGAAAGGTGGAGATAATCTTTTCATGCCACCACTATTCGGATGGAGAAAAAGGTAAAACTTGCAGCCATTGAATTTTTTGATTATGCACTAATTTGGTTGGATGAGTTATTGAAAAATAGGAGGAGAAATGGGGAACTCCGTATCACTTCTTGGGAGGAAATGAAAAGAATCATGAGAAAGAAGTATGTGCCTAGTTACTATCATAGGGAACTCCACAATCAGTTACAAAGACTTACACAAGGATCTAGTTCTGTGGAGGATTACTACAAAGAAATGGAGATGCTCATGATCAAAGCAAGCATTGTAGAGGATGAATATCAAACGATGTCACGCTTTTTGGGAGGTATGAATAGGGGGGATGAAATTATTTCTGATTATGAATCTGATGAGAATTGTGATGATATGCCACCTTTGGAGGATTGTTCTGATATAGATGAAAATGTAGAATATCCTATTCAAGGGAAGTCCTTAGTTGTATTGCGTGCATTGAATGTAAATGTGAAAGAAGAAGGACTAGAATAGAGGAAAAACATCTTTCATACTAGGTGTTTAATAGGTGGAAAAGTCTGTAGTATGATAATTGATGGAGGTAGTTGTATTAATGTTGCTAGTACAGTCTTAGTTGATAAATTAGGACTTAAAACTGAGAAACACCCTAACCCATACAGACTTCAGTGGTTGAATGATAGTGGGGAAGTAAAGGTGACCAAACGTGTAACTGTATTATTTTCCATTGGTACATATGAAGATAAAGTCATTTGTGATGTTGTACTTATGCATGCTAGTCATATTTTGCTAGGAAGGCCTTGGCAATTTGATAGGCGTGTATTACA
The DNA here is from genome assembly GCA_037975025.1 of Excoecaria agallocha. NCBI lineage: Eukaryota > Viridiplantae > Streptophyta > Magnoliopsida > Malpighiales > Euphorbiaceae > Excoecaria > Excoecaria agallocha. The sequence continues at coordinate 23,673,781 of CM075818.1, forward strand.
TGATGGATTTAGAAATAGGTACACTTTTGCATTTAAAGGATGTAAACACACACTTGCCCCTTTGGCACCTAAAGAGGTATATGCAAATCAAGTAAAGATACATCAATCTGCAAAAGTGGTAAAAGGAAGTGAGAAAGAAAAGAAAAATGAGAGAAAAGAGGCCAATAGTGAAAATAGTAAAAGTAAAGGTCCAATGGTGAGAGACTGCACTAGTGAAAAAAAGAAAGAGAGAAGTGCAGGAGAGAAGAAGTTAATGTGTGCTGAGGTAAAAGGAGAGCAGAGTGAGCTGAGTGAAAAATTTAGCAAATATTCCTTTCATGCAAAAGAAAGAGAGTTGAGGAATGCATACTTAGGCATGAGAGCTTTAGTACTTTTGAGGTTTAAAGACAATTATTTCTCTGAAACTAACCTTGGCCTAAATTTGTCTAGTTCTTTTTCTAAGTTATTGCATGATTATAAAGATGTCTTCCTTGAGGAGATACCACCTATCTTTGCAACTCCTTAGTTTCCTCTAGATTGCTTCGATAAGCTGGACGATTTGGAATTTGTGCACCAGGAACAAAGTTGATTTGATGTTCAACCTCACGTGTTTTTGAAGAGGGAGGGGATGAATTGATGCGGAACCCCAGCCTATATACCAAACTAGAACGCCAACATACCATAAATATTGAACATAAATAAGATAATAAACCCCCAATCTAAAGAACCCCCAAACAAGATTGATTGGAAACGCTTATGATAGATTGATTTAGAAAAAAAGAAGAAGAAGAATCAAGCATACATTAATCATGCAAATAGCCTAAGTCTAATTCTTCATGCAATAGCAAGAATCAATAATAAATTAACTCTCACAAATTCGGCCAAGCCAAAGAAAATTCTCATTAATCAAAATTCAAGTCTCTTACAAATGAAGAATTCAACCCTTTATATAGGCTAGGCAGCCACCCCTCCCTAGATGAATTAAAATCAAACACTAACTCTAAGAGATAAATAATAAAATAAATAACAAAGATAATTCCTAACCTTTATCTACATGTATTTGGCCATAATATGGACTAAGTACATGAAGAAATAAAGATAAATATAATTTGAAAATAATCCTAACAGCTAGTGATAAATATGCTTATTATCCTAAGAAAATGAAGGAATGAATGTAGACTTAATGTTGGCTAAAAGTGAATTTTGGTCAGCCCTTTAAAGATATGGTCGAGCTATTATTTTCCCTCAAACTCTACTTAATAATATCCCAAAATAATAAGTATTTATTAAGGAAAATCCATTCCTAAAATTTAGGACCCTAAGTTCACCAATGTAGGCCTAAACCCAAATCTGATCCAAACCCATTAAAATTCAACTCTCTCATGTAAAATTCGGCCCCCTTAGGTATTCTAAGTCTCAAATAGTTATTTTGGCCCAACTCTTTAGAAGAGATAAGCCCAACTTTAGCCTACCCACTTAAACTACCCAAAACAGTAAAATAAACCCAAAATAAAACAAACCTATTCTAATAAAGCCCAATTCATTTTCCTAGGTTCTAGGCTGCCCAAATATACTTAATTAAATGTTACATAAAGAATAGAACCTAAATAAAATAGATTGAAGGCCCATTGCACAATTCATCTCTCTTGTTGTCGGCGTGCTTGGTCGTGCTCATATCAGTAGGTTCACCTCCTTAATGGCAATACAAGAATTTTTTTAGGGGTTTTTCTTTTCTAGCTGTGTTTGGCTTTTCTTTGGGCATTTATGTGTTTTGGAATGGCTTAATTGGACTGTAAGGGTTTGTGGAATGTATTTCATAGAAAGAAAGTGTCTGTTTAATCATTAGATAAAAGTACTAATGTGTTTTGTTAATAGGTAAGATGGCTAATTATTTTGATAGTAAGCTTGATGACATTACTAGCACCCAGTTTTGCAGATTTCTTTTCATTGTTGTGCATAATTTAGTTGCTTGTTGGTTTCCCATTTCAATTGATTTGTTTTTTTAGTTTAGAATTTAATTCAAGGATCTTAGGGGATTTTTCTTTTCTCCCTACTTCAGCAAATGCATTATTGTCAATTTTAAGTTTTGTTATTGTTGAATGCCGCATTTACGAGCTTATTATATATACTAGAATTGTATTATATAACTTAATCTTGGTATTTGCTTTATATGGCATATCTTTTTTTATTGGATGGTGTGGGATTCTAGAATGTGTTTCATGGAAAGAAAGTTTGTGTTGCCTGTTATTTTCTTATTGTTTGTGCTGCTCAAAGTCTCATGCCTCTGCCTTTCTATATTGTATGTGTGATGCATGTTGAACCCAGATCATTATCCAGATTCGCTTTCAGAGGCCACTTTTAGGGTCTACGACTGGATGAGGTTTATAAAAATTTCATAAATTGGCCACTTCATAATAGAAAAGGAATTAAACCCAATTCACCAAGTTTCGAACCTCAAAAAGGCATGAAATAATGTCTCAGGATACTCTAATCCTATTATTGATGGTCAACCTACGATGGTGTCTAAATAGGCTCAAGAGATAGGTATCATAGAGTTGCCACCTAACAAAATATTGGAAAATAAATCTAACTTTTGATGCCTAAATAAAGATGGTGTTCGCGACATCACTCCTACTTATACTCTAATTAGGTATTGTTTATAAGTGAGTTTTTATTATTAGTTCACTATCTCCCTTCTCACTTGATACACTGCAATAAATAAGTAAACATATTGGGTAAGTAAAAAAGCAATAAAATGATAAGTAAATAAATAAACTACTTAAATTTATTACATGAGCAAATCGTCCAACTGAGGAAAAAATAAATATTATACATAAATCAGGGTATTCATTTGGATTAGGAACATTTTATCATTGTGTGATTTTGGGTTGAAAATATTGAACATTTGTCTATTTTATTGGAAAACCCAATTTAATTAGTACAAAAAATGACTTTGTAAATTTTTCATTTAACGTGCAAAGATTCATTTATTACTAACTATTACATTTCCAAAATTGAATACTTTCAAAAATAAACATTAAAATAAAAGAAAAAAGCAAGCATAAATAAATGGAATAAAAAATTAAATAAAATAATAAAGGGACAGAAATGGAACTGCCCAAAGGGGTGACACTCCAAAGTAGATTAATCTCCAAAAGGACTCTTCAAGACAAAAAAAAATAATTGCTCAAACAAATATAAATAAAATAAACAATTAGTATATGTAAAATATATCAAATATTAAATTAAAATAAAATAAACATGCATAAATATAATAAAGATTAAATGGGCAGAATATAAAACATACATGAACAGAAGTGAAAATGACATCAAAAATATGAATAAGCATGGCAACAAATTAAACATGAGAAGATATCACAAAATAGCCATAAAATGCAAAAAAAAAAGACTATGATATGACCATAAAAAACATGTAAACTGCCAGGAAAAGGAAAGGCGATAGGACGGAAGAAAGGCTCCGCTACAACTCGTCGGTCACTGTGACTGACGATCGTCTGTCGGGCCTTATTTTCGTCTGTCATACGAAACATAAGCAAAAAGCAAAAAACCACACCAAAATCAAGACAAAATTATTTTAACCTAATGCAAATATATTCTAAGCCCTAAATAATGCCAAAATAAACTATAACATCAAAATATGCCTCTAAATCAAATTAGAAAATTAAATAACATAAAAACGGTATTTAAATCAAATAGATGTCATGCATCAATTGAGATATTAAAACCTAAATAATGTCTTTATAGCTAATAAAATCACACTCAAATCATTATGGCATTAAAAATAAAGTATGGAGGCAATGAACATCGAATTAAATAATTTTCATGCCATAGAAGACATCAAAGCAATAATAAATAGCATGATTATGACATGATTTCTAGAGAAAGAAAGAGGGCTTGGGATATTACCCTTAGGATATTATTTCTATAACTTTGGATATTATTAGGATATTATTCCCAAAAACATATAATGATTTTCTCTCCCTCAAGAAGCTGTCTTTATTTTTAGAATCATCCCAAAAACCCTAATTGATGTGGAACCTCGAGGCTAAAGAACCCGAAATCCTTTGAACATACACTTTGATGGCAAAGACAAATTAAATAAATACCCTTCCTATTGAACCCCCAAACAACTAGTGATTGGAAATGCAAATAATTGGGATAATAAAAAAGATGAAAATACCACAAACAAAATAATTGATAAGTAATCAAATTCTTCATGTAATAGAAAAGAAAATCAAGCAAACTCACAATTCCCTCTAAAGAATTTGGCCAGGCCAAGAAAGAGAAACCTCTTAATGTTTTAATTAATCAAATATGCATTTCACAACTTATCATAACCTATTTATACTATAGCTAACCCTAAAAACTCTTTAAATCCAAAACAAACTCTAATAAGTCCTTTAACAAGTGATGGCCGAATTTGTCATGGGCTTTACAAGACAAATAAGCCTAATTATTAAGTCTTAAACACAACTTAAAACAAAGCTAATAAAGAAAGACTTAGCGGCCGAATTACAAGCCCAAAATAAAAGTCTAACTAAAATAACCAAACTAACTAAACTAAACTCAAACAATGAAACCCACATGCCTAGCCCATTTCTTACAACTTAAATGAGTCATGTGACTTTAAATGGAGCACATGGCTTATACAATTAAAGCCCGATGTTGTATAAGCCCTTGATGACTTAAGTTGGCCCAATTCCTTCACTTACTTCCAAAAGGCTAAGTACTTTATATTGGCCTTCAAGTTCTCCATAACATTTCTCAAAGGCCTTTTCATGAAGTTCTTGAGTAACAAATCCTTGAACATAAGATGACATAGCCATCTTTAGCTTCTTAGCACACCCTCTTACAATTGGACCATTAGGCATCTTCAAAGGATCTTTGGTGGTTGATGGCATTGATGGTGGATCCATATCATTTCCTCCCTCCTCAAAAAGATTTGTCCTCAAATCTAAATCCACATCAAAAGGAGAAAGGTCAGAAACATTAAATGTAGCAGAAACACCATATTCACTTGACAAATCTATCTTGTAAGAATTATCATTAATGCGTTCCAAGACTTGAAAAGGAGCATCACCATATGCATCCAACTTGCTCTTCCTTTGGTTTGGAATTCTTTCCTTGCGAAAATGTACCCAAACCCAATCTCTAAGGGCGAATACCACTTGTTTTCTTCCCTTATTTTCTCTTTCAACATACTTCTGGTTCTTCTTCTCAATGTTAGCTCTTGCTTTCTCATGCAAAGTCTTTACCAATTCTGCCTTTCTATTACCATCCAAACTTGAAAGCTTATATAAAGGCAATGGATAAAGATCAAACACAGTCAGTGGGTTAAAACCATAAACAATCTCAAATGGTGAAAAACTAGTAGAAGAATGAATACTTCTATTATAAGCAAATTCAATAAAAGGTAAACAATCCTCCTATACTTTGAGATTCGTACCCACTATAACACGAAGTAGAGTTCCCAAGGTTCTATTCACTACCTCTGTTTAACCATCTGTCTGTGGGCGATAAGTAGTAGAAAACAACAACTTTGTACCCAACTTACCCCATAGAATATGCCAAAAGTGTGAAAGAAACTTTATATCCCTATCTGAAATAATGGTGCGTGGAACACCATGCAAGGGTACAACTTCTCTAAAGAAAAGGACAACAATATTAATAGCATCATCACATATATGATAAGCAATAAAGTGAGCCATCTTGCTAAACTTATCTACCACAACAAAGATGCTATCTCTACCATGTTTAGTTCTAGGCAATCCAAGCACAAAATCCATAGAAATATCAGTCTTGGGAGAACTAGGTACAGGTAGAGGCATATACAAACCATAAGGCATAGTTTTAGACTTAGATTGCCTATATGCAACACATAAATTACACACTTTCTCCACATCCCTGTGCATATGAGGCCAATAAAAATGCTCATTTAACATGTCATAAGTAATGTCCCATCAATCCCCTACAATGAGACTCTAATACAAGCAAATCACGCATGGAACACTTAGGCAAACAAAGCTTGCTGCCCTTAAACAAAAATCCATCATGCCTATAAAATTTATTAAAAGCTTGATGCTTACATGAAGCATACACATTACCAAAATCAAGATCATCAACATATAGTTCTTTAACATGCTCAAAATCGAGCAACCTAAAACTAAGTGTAGAAATTAAAGCATATCTTCTTGACAATGCATCGGCAACAATGTTATATTTACCATACTTGTATTGAATAACATAAGGAAATTATTCAATAAATTCAATCCATTTAGCATGCCTTTTGTTTAACTTACCTTGTCCCTTCAAACGCTTGAGGGACTCATGATCAGTGTGAATGACAAATTCCTTGGGAAGGAGGTAGTGCTGCCACACGTCCAAAGCTCTCACTAAGGTATATAACTTCTTATCATAGGTTGAATAATTGAGTTAGGCTCCATGAAGCTTATCACTCAAATAAGCAATTGGCTTTTTTTCTTGCATCAAAATCGCCCCAATACTTATACCAGAAGCATCACACTCTATTTTGAATGTCTTATTAAAAATAGAAGCAGAACACAACTTCCCTTTCAAAGTTTAAAATGCCTTTTGTTGTAATTCTCCCCACTTAAACTCAACTTTCTTCTTGATTATTTCTGTAAGTGGTGTAGCAATAGAAGAGAAATCCTGCACAAAACGCCTATAAAAGCTTGCCAAGCCATGGAAGATTCTCACATATGAAGTAGTCTCAGGCATGGGCCATTCTTTAATTCCCCTCACTTTGTCTTCATCCACTTTAATACCCCATGCACTCACAATAAAACTAAGAAACACAAGTCTATCTATACAAAATGTGCATTTCTTAAGTTTTACAACTTTTCAGACCTCAAAGCTTGTAAAACCAACTTAACATACTCAATATGCTCTTCATAAGGCTTGCTATAAATGAGTATACTATCAAAATAAACAGCAATAAACTTCCCTAAATATGCACGTAATACATGGTTTACAAGCTCATAAAAGTGCTAAGGGCGGTAGATAGCCCAAATGGCATAACTAACCACTCATATAAACCATATTTAGTTTTAAAAGTTGTTTTCCACTCATCACCAAGTTTTATTCTAATTTGATGATATCCACCCATTAAATCAATTTTAGTAAAATATACAGCACCACATAATTCATCCAATATATCATTTAGCCTAAGAAAGGGATGTCTATACTTTACAGTGATTTTATTGACTGCATGGCAATCAACACACATCCTCCATGTTCCATCCTTCTTAGGCACTGCGCATGGACTCATACTTTCTCTCACCAATCCCTTCTTCATGAGTTCTTTCACTTGCCTTTACATCTCCTTACTTTCCATAGGATTGCTTCTATAGGCTGGTCTGTTGGGAATGGTAGATCCTTTCATAAAGTCAATATGATGTTCTATCCCTCTTAAATAAGGTAATCCATCTGGTATCTCATCAAGAAAGACATCAAAATACTCCTGCAATATAGAAACAAAATTAGGAGGCAAAGAATCAAGATTAAGATCAGTGTCAAAAAACAAAACTTCCTTATAGATTATAAGGACCAAAGTTTGTCCTAAAGTTAAGGCACTCTTAACCTCTCTTGTTCTCACATAAAAGTTCTATTTTTGCTACCCCATTTGCTTGTTTTCACTCACTAATAGGACATTTATTTGTTTTGTTTCTTTTCTGGCCTTTTTCCCCCTTTCCTTTCTTTTTCTCTTTCATTAGGTCGAAACCTCTCTCCTTTTCTCTCTTGGCCGAAGCCTTTTTCTCTCTCTTAAATAATTTCTTTTGATCTTCATAAATCACTTAAGGAGATAATGGGGCTAAAACAACCTTTTTACCTTCATAAGAAAAAGAAAATCTATTAGTGTACCCATTATGCAAAACTTATCTATCAAACTGCCAAAGCCTTCCCAAAAGCAAATGGCCTGCCTGCATGGGTACAACATCACATAAAACTTTATCTTTGTACCATCCAATAGAAAATGGCACTCTAACCTAGCATGTGACCTTAACCTCTCCACTATCATTTAACCACTGCAATCTATAAGGTTTAAAATGCTTTTCACATGCCAAGTTCAACTTCTCAACCATACTCATACTAGCTACATTTGTACAACTCCCCCCATCAATAATGATCATGCACAATCTCCCATTAGCTAAAGATTTAGTGTGAAATATATATTTTCTTTATTCTAGGCTTTCCTTTTTAACATTCAAGTTTACAGCTCTCCTAGCAACTAAAGATCTCCCACTTTTAGCAATTAACAACTCTCATTTATTATCGTAATCACTACAATCTTCTAAAGGAGGCATTTCATCTTCATTATGGTCTAATTCAAAAATAATTTCCCCATCATCCCTAGCTATTATAACCCTCTTATTAGGACAATCACATGTTACATGACCCTTCCCCAAACATTTAAAACATTTAATTTCTCTACTAAGGGTTGGAGTATTTGAATTACCTTTAGCACCTTTATTTGGGACTTGGGTAGTCCTTGTTTTCTTGGAGGTTGAATCTACTCCATAGGGTTTGGCTCCTTTAAAGTCCTTCTTCTCCTCTCTTTTTGTCCATTTAGATCTCTAATTATTGTTTGAGTTGTTGCTGGTCTTGTTGAAGCTCTTACTCCTCTTTTGCTTTTCAATTTTTATTGCCATATTCAACATCTCTTCCATAGAATCATACCTATATAGCTTAATGAAATTAGTAATCTCTTTATTTAAACCACTTAGAAATCAAGCCATGGTGACCTCCTCATCCTCCTTAATATTTGCTCTCACCATGCACATCTCTATATCCTTGTGGTAATCCTCCATTGACTTTCCTCCTTGCACAAGTCTACTTAATTTTTGATGTAATTCTCTAAAATAATGTGAAGGAACAAACCTTTTTCTCATGGCTTCTTTCATATCCTCCAAAGTACTAATGGAACATCTCCCCATCTTTCTTCCCTTCATGTTGAGTTGTTCCCACCAAAATAATGTATAATCAGTGAATTCTACAGCTGTAATCTTCATCTTCTTTTCCTCTCAATATCTATTGTACTCAAAGATCATCTCAACCTTCTTCTCCCACTCTAAATACTCCTTAGCATTATTTTGGCCTTTGAATGGAGGAATCTTGAGTTTGATATTGCCTAAGTTCCCATCCACCTTTACATTAGTTTCTTCATTATCTTCATCATCAAGATCACCTACACTTTCATCACCTATCGGCCTTTCTTTGCTGCTCTTTTAGGTGCATTAGATGTGCTCACTTCTAACTTTTCTATCCTATCATTCATCTCTCCCATTTCCTTTATGAACGTGTCAAAAGTTCCATGCATAACTTGTAAAGTGAAAGCTATCTCTTTAAAAGATGCTCCGTTTTTACTCGATTCTTCAGTCATGATTTAATACTTGAAAATGTGTGTTAGATAATATCCTCACAAGCACTTCCTCACGTGTTTACACTCAAAGAATGTCACTCCTCTTGTCTTTCACATAATTAAGGCTTTTACTTTCTTAATGTTCTCACACTCTCTTACCTTTTTCACTACAAGAAAATTTGAAAATAGCAACAGAATTTATTCCATTGCTAAATTAGCAACGGAAACACAATTTCGTTGCTATTTAGCAACGGAAAATAGTTTCCGTTGCTAAAATTGGTTGAACTTTATAAAATTAGCAACGGAAAAATATTTGGTTAGCTTCTGTTGCTAAAAGTGGAGGGAATTTCTGGCGCCATTATTTAGCAACGGAATTTGTATTCTGTTGCTACTTAAGGCGGCAACAAATGGCGGATAAAATTTGGGATGAAAATTATCAACGAAATTTAATTTTCGTTGCTAATTTAGCAGCCGAAATTAAATTTCGTTGCTATTTAGCAACGAAAATCAAATTTTATTGCTAAATAGCAATGAAATTTTATTTCAGTTGCTAAAATAGCAACAAAAATTAAATTCATTATTTCGTTGCTAAATTTCACTTTCAATGAAAAATAGCAACCGAAATAAATTCAGTTGCTAAAATAGCAATGGAATTTTATAGCGGTTGCTAAAATAGCAACCGAAATAAAATTTCGTTGCTAAATAGCAATTGAATTTAATTCGGTTGCAAAAATAGCAACAGAATAATGATTTCGTTGCTAAATTAGGGGCATTTAAGTACTTTTACGTTTGTTAGAAGTATAAATTGGAAAACCCCTACATAAAATTCATCTCCTCCCTCACACACTGCCACCTCTCTCTCTCTCTCTAACAAAAAAGTCGACGGTAGACTCATCTCCTCCCTCACAGACGGCGTCGACTTGCTGCAACTCGCCACAGACGGGCTATCTTTAAATGGCCTCTCGTTTCATCTCCTTCGTCTTCATCATCCAAAAGATCTAAGGTTTGTATGCTTTATTGTTGACCATTTTTGTTATTTTGTTTTATTCATAATGGTTTCAGTTTTTTCATTGTCAACCAACAGTGAGATAATTTTCTATTTAAGTGAAAAATAATGATAACTTTTAATTCTTGTTTGAATGAATTAAGTTGGTTACTGTTATGGATATGAATTAATTCTTTTTTTCTTCTTCTTTAAATATTTTGTTTAGCTTTGAAAATAATAAAGTAGAAGCTTATATCCTATTTTCTATTTTGTAATATCCTATTAATTATACTTGATTTTTATTATATCTTCAATTTTTTTCAAATAAAATAAATAGAAAAAGAAAATCACTTATAGCTTAAACAATTAAGAGTCATTCTATAATATCAATTCCTTCTTGTCTTAAAAAAAAGAAATTATATAAAAAAAAATTAGAAACATATGTTTTAGTCTTTGTGGCTTTACTCTAAGTTAACACGTATTATGTATCCATGTATATATGATTTGTGATTAATAGGTTTTATTTAGTACTGAAATTTTCCCTCAATTTTGCCCCCCACATATAAATATTCTAATAGGATTAGTTGTGCCAACTTGACATCATGGGAATATCAAATTAGCTAAATTCAGGTGTTTAAGTGAACAAGGTTATTAAGTTGGAGTGTCAATTTAATTATTTATTCTTACAACAAGATCTTATTTTTCTTGAGTCTTAAATAAATAAGTAAATAATAATAATAATAATAATAATAATAATAATAATAATAATAATAAGGAAGACAAAACTTACTTTTGTCTTCATCATATTATTAGAACAAGACCCTAAAGTTATGGCACTAAAAAGCCAATCTAAGCAACGTCACGTGTTGCTTTGAGCCCCCAATTCTTGATTACTTTTTGGACTTTTATAAGAGCTATATATATATATTTATAGTTAAAACCTCGATCTGAGAGTTTGAACATGCCTATAGTTAAATTAAAAATACGTTTATCATGTGCTAAATCAACTAGCAGTTCATTTTTTTAACTGATAAATTTGATTTTTAGTCATGGCTACATGTTTGGCAACAATTTCACACAAGGAGCTTCCACGAAGCTTTTGTATTTCAAGATAACTTACTAACTGTAAATTTCTTTAGATTGTAAATTACTGACTGGTTATTAGCAGTTGATGAATGTGAAATTTTAGATGAGTATGCTATTATGGGTCGGATTCAGACGTATTTTCTAGCAATAGTGTCTGATTGAGTAGGCTCAAATTCTAACTTATACCATATGATAAGTAGGAAGAGGATCCCCCATTTTTTATGCCTTCTCTTTTTGATTGATAAAAAAACCTGTGGCAAATTACTTATTTCTCCAGCATCGAGTATGGCAGTGTTTGGCAAGGATTTGTTTGCTTCTTGGAGAGAATTCCTCTTTCTTGAGCCAATTAAAATTTGGCTATTTATGCCTCAACTGATAGTTAACTCCAAATTACTTTGCCCTTCTGCTTCATCAATTGTTACCTTTTCTTTTATTGCCTTGCAGTTCTATGGATAAGGTATATGATGCTTTGGCTGAACGCATTTCCTACAGCAGCTGTGGCATCAAGTCCTAATGTGAAGTAAGTCAAAATCATTTGAATCTAAAAGTAACGTGCATTTAATATCTTTTCTTGCTGGTTCTTTGTTCGGCTGCTTTGTGAGGTGAAGTGTGTTTTCTATTTGCTTTGCTTTATTTAAAGCTAATGCTGTTGAAAATGAAAATTCAGCTTTCAATAATTTAATGAAAATCTTCATTACATTAATTTATCGTTTGAAAATTCATGTACTTATCTGATCCTTCCTCTCTTTCCATGCATGAGTACACAGTCCCATGTACTGCTTGAAAATAAGATCTACACTGCTTTCCTAGGATTGCTATATGCATTCTAGGTTATATACATTGCTTTATGGACAGCACTGGAGCTCTTGAAATATTATTTTCTTTTGCATGATATTTATTTTTTATTTGGTTGTAATTCTCTGCTGCGCTGAATTAACCTGGTACAAGAATAGCTAAGAATATTCAGGCTCTTGTTTTGTGTGAATCCATTCTTCTTGTTTTGTTTACTTTCCATGGTCTTAGATCTATGTAGAAATTTCCTCCTGCTCCATTGCTTTTTATAGCCTGGCTCAGACCTATTGGGAAAACCCTACCATGCTAGAGGTAAGAGCTTCTTCATTAGATTCTCAAGTTAAGCCACTAGATGTTGCTGCAGTTCTTCCTATGGATGGTTTCCATCTATATCGCTCTCAGCTTGATGCAATAGAGGTGAAGAATGTTCAACATTTTATGTTTGGTTGTTTGAATTTTTTGGTGTTTTACAGTGCTAATTTATGTCCTTTATTTTAGAATCCAGAGGAAGCCCATGCAAGAAGGTGAAGTAAGCATCAAGTACTAAAATATTTCAATATAAAGCTATTAATACTAGTTTAATCATTGATCTTCTATTGGAAATTCAGGTCCCTGGACGTTTGCTCCAGCTCTACTACTTGAATGTCTAAACAAACTGAGGAATGAGGTGAGCGGGAATTACTCTTATAAACCTACTAAGTGATCATTTTTTACTTGAAAATATTTATTGTTGACCAGTCTGTAGAATGCGCTAGTTGGCAACATTTACTTGTATTTCAGTTTGTTGCTAGTTACAAATTGCCGATTTTAGTTTCTAATATTGAACAAATTAAGGGTTCAATTTATGCTCCATCCTTTGATCACGGTGTTGGAGACCCTGTTCAAGATGATATCTTTTTTAGCCTTCAGTAAGTAATTGAAATCTCACATTCATAAATCCCTGTTCTAATAGATTGTGATAAATGATAAGCACTCACATAATGGAATAGGGGTGCCTGAAAAAAGCTACAAAGAAAAAAAGAAGTGACCTTATAAGCCACATGCATGGGCTTAGTTAAGCAATTGAATTGAGATGTTAATGATGTCACTAATACATTGAACATTTTTTTCACTCTTGGAATGTATTGCAACAGAGGGGAAGTCTCATTCTCATTCTAATTGCAATTATATCAAAAAATGCACACAATAAAGGTTAAAGATTTAGCCTGTGACCTGACATAGAGCTTATTTTCTTTCAATATACAGGCACAAAGTGGTCATAGTTGAAGGAAATTATATGTTCATGGAAGAAGGGGTTTAGAAGGATATATCATCTGTGTTTGATGAGAAGTGGTAAGGATTATTTTCATGTTTGACATATTTTTTAATGGTGAAAGCAAGATAATGAAGATTCTAAAATTTTTAGTAGTCTTTGTATGCCTACTGAATATATCTCCATTACAATTTAAGTTTTTGTTTCTGGGGGCTTCTGTCATTTGATTTGGTTGAGTGTTGCTAAATGGAATTTGAAAGGCATAAAGAGTCCCTTCAATCTGTCGTCAAAATCAACAATAATTTAGTGACGGAATAGCGACAAAAATTCCGTCGCAATTTTTTTTATAATTTTCGCTGAATTTAGCAACCGAAACTCCAATTTGGTTGCTCAAAATAGCAACGAAAACTGATTTCGGTTGCTAAATATAGCAACAAAAATTCTAATTCCGTTGGTAAAAATAGCAACGGAAATTTTAATTCCGTTGGTAAAAATAGCAACGGAAAATAATTTCCGTTGCTAAAAATACCAACCGCCAAATTTGCAATCAAATGTTCCATTGCTATTTTCCATTGCTAATTTTTATTAACCAATTCGGTTGCTAATTTTCGTTGCTATTTGCTAATTTTCTTGTAGTGTTTCCACTCAAGCTTGCAACTTTAAAATTGCACTTCAGAGTTCAATCCACAAACCAAGAATTTGAGCACATTTTAAGTAAGCGAAGAATAAGTACTAACAATAAAAGAAAGCTAAAAAACTAGAAAAAAAGATACTAAACACAATGGAGGTGATACATGGCCAAGAACGGTGTACCACTTGATGATAAGCAATTTAGAGTACTAGACAAACAAAGATACTTTAATAATGTAAAAGGAACAAAAACTAGCTTAAAACAAAGAAATAAGCGACAAGAATCAAGAAAAATGACAATATGGATAAAATGTATGAATTTGATCCACTATAAAGTGAACAAATTATAAAACCTACTTAATCTACCCAAACAAAGTAATAAATCAACAAAGAGACCTAATTAAGCTAAATAGAGTAGATTGCATGTAAAATAAATGAATTTAGAGCCAAAAGATCACTAGGCCAAATGATGTAATACGCTTGATTAGTGTGTCAAGTTATGTGCAAAAAGGTGGAAAAGTGATGGCATAATGATAGAAAAATGATGGCAAAATGATAGCAAAATGATGCTAAAATGGTAACAAAATGGTGGCTAATGATTGAAAAACGATGGCACAAATGATTGAAAAAAATGATACCAAAATGGTAGCAATAATTGGTAGCAAATGATATCAATGATTGGTAGCAAATGATATGGCAATGATTCGTAGCAAATGATATCAAATGGTGGCAATAATTAATAGCAAATGATAGCATAAATGGTGGCATAATGATTGCAAAGTAAATCCTTGTCTAAGTAGGATTAGGAATGTGAAATCAATTCAAATATGGATTAGGATTTTTAATGGCTTAAACCCAAAGCAATGAGGATTTATTTTTCTACTTTTTAAAGGATTCCAAATGGTGTTTAGAAAATGATTTAATTACTGCCCCTCCCAATCCTAAAATAAAAAGGACTACTTTCCCACTTATAAAAGGATTTGGATTTTCTCTTTGGCTATTTAATCTCACCTTTCCGAATTGCTTTCTAATTCTTTTCTTCTTCTATCTTTCCTTTTCTTTTTCGTTTATATTTCTCTTCTTTTTTTAAATGAACAATATCGTGAACAATGCTATGAATAGTAACATAAACAGTATTGTGAACAGTAACATGAAAAGTACCTAAACTTTTTTTAACAACTAATCTAAAGTCTACTTTTACTAGGATTCGATTTTCATGCTAAAGATTCAAAGTTCAAGTTTCAGTTTCTAAGACTCTTCAAAGAATCAAAACAAATAGGTAATGAAAGAAAAGGCTAAATTTAACACACAAAAAATAGAATTCTTGCTACTGCTAATTTCGGCACATGCATAAAGAAATCAAAGGAAAGAAAACTCAAACCTAGTACTAAGATAAATAGGAATTTACCTTACTTTTGGCTCTAATACCAAATGATGCGGAACCTTAAAGCTAAAGAACTTGAAATCCCTTGAACATACACTTTGATAGCAAAGACAAATTAGATAAACACCCTCCCTATTGAACCTCCAAACAATAAGTGATTGGAAATGCAAATAATTGGGATAGTAAAGAAGATGAAAATGCCACAAATAAAATAATTGATAAGTAATTAAATTCTTCATGCAATAGAAAATAAAAGCAAGCAAACTCACAATTCCCTCTAAAGAATTCGGCCAAGCCAAGAAAAAGAAACCTCTCAATGTTTTAATTAATCAAATTTGCATTTCATAACCTATTTATACTATAGCTAGCTAACCCTAGAAATTCTTTAAATCCAAAACAAACTCTAATAAGGCATTTAACAAGTAATGGTCGAATTTCCCATAGGCTTTACAAGACAAATAAGCCTAATTATTAAGTTTTAAACACAACTTAAAATAAAGCTAATAAAGAGAGACTTGGTGGCCGAATTACAAGCCCAAAATAAAAGTCTAACTAAAATAACCAAACTAATCAAACTAAACTCAAACAATAAAACCCACATGCCTAGCCCATTTCTTACAACTTAAATGAGTTATGTGACCTTTTAGATGGAGCACATGACTTATATAATTAAAGCCCAAAGTTGTATAAGCCCTTGATGATTTAAGTTAGTCCAATTCCTTCACTTATTTCCAAAAGGCTAAATACTTTATATTGGCCTTCAAGTTCTCCATAACATTTCTCAAAGGCCTCTTCATGAAGTTCTTGAGTAACAAAGGCTTAAACATAAGATGATATAGCCATCTTTAGCTTTTTAGCATGCCCTCTTGTAATTGGACCACTAGGCATCTTTAAAGGATCTTTGCTGGTTGATGGCATTGATGGTGGATCCGTATCACTAATTTCTTGGTTTAAATATCATCCCCTAAAATGGGAAATAGATTTAAAATTTTAAAAACCCCAAAAATCTACCTCAACCTTGAAAATTTGCCCAAAATCATATCCTTCATGATTTGATTCTCATTCCAATTTTTAGATGCTGAAAAAAGTGGGAAAATATAGATAATCCCTCATAGACAGCCATTTTTCATTGATAGATGGGCATCACTCAAGACAACTTTTAAAAATCACAAAAATAGCCCTTTGAATCTGACCTGATCATCTGTGACTGTGACTCAGTGATCGAAGGTCGTCTATCATTGAGCCATAGGTCAGTGACCGAAGGTCAACTGTCATCAAGCCATAGGTAGTCTTGGATGGTAAGAACAATCCATCTACTAGGAGATGACCCTGAAGGAAAATGGCCACAGACGATTGTCCATCCATGATAGACTGTTGTTTGTCATAGACAAAGATCAAACTTCAAGGTTTTTTTCCAAATTCCTCTCAAAACCTTGGAAAATAAGATTAAAACCCAAAAATACATTTTAAAAATTTATAGAAACTAAGGATGAAACTCGAGATTTGCATTTTTCATTTGAAATGTAGGTAATTCCTCATCATCGAGTAACCCTTATCCAAGCTGCCTCAAGTTATAGTGTCTATAGTGTGAAGATTTAAATGGATGTTGGAATAGTTCTTGCTGAATTGTTGCTAAAATTAATGTTTAATGCAATAATAACATTTTTAGCGGTGGTTATATACGGAGAGAGGGCTAACAACAGCCTTGAAATTTTCTGTCCAAGACATGAGTAGTCTCAAGCTTTAAGTCAGTCCCTATATCTAACTCTAAGTCTTCCTATTGTAGAAATAATTTCCACTTAAGGCATAGCAGCCTTAGAGGCCCCAACATCCCTAGCTACCTCATATATTCAACAGATATAGAGGTAGGTTTACCACTTCCATGATGGGTGATCAACCCGCTGATGTGGAAGCACCTTTCCCTCCCCAAAATGAGTGGTTTGACCCCGACCATCAAAGCCAAAGGTACACCTACTACTGCTCAGATTCAATTTTGATTATTCGATAAGCAAACTGGAACTGATATATGCTTTTGATGTTTGATTGTTGTATCTTTTTCTTTGTTTTGCTAGTGGAGATTAACTGAATTATCTTTTATTTTTTTGATCTTCTGGTGCCAAGCCAATTGGGTTGTAGATTGGTTGGCCAAGGATTATAATTAGTTATATAGCTTAATTTTGTTCTTTTTTTTATATGGCATATCTTTTTAATTGGAATGTGTGGAATGTGTTTAATAGAAAGAAAGTTTGTGTTGCCTGTTATTTTTTTCTTGTTTGTACTGTTGACAGTCTCATGCCTTTGCCTTTTTTTACTATATGCGAGTTTAAATTGATGCTGGAATAGCTCTTATTGCAGTATTGCTGGCATTAATGTTTGGTGGAATAACAACATTTTTGGCGGTGGTTATATCTAGAGAAAGGGCTGTCAGCAGCCTTGACATTTCCTATCCAAGACACGAAAAGTCTCAAACTCCAAGCCAGTCTCCGTATCCAACTCTAGGTCCTCAATGCCTAACAGCCCCACATATTCAATAGATATAGAGGTAAGTTCACCTCCTCAACGGCAATGCAATAATTTTTTAAGGGTTTTTCTTTTCTAGTTATTTTTGGCTTTTCTTTGGGCATTTATGTGCTTTGTGTGACACACACTGGAGTCATCCTTCGATTTTGAGTTTGCTATCGGAGGCCTGCTTTTAGGGTCTGAGATTGGAAGAGGTTTACTTAACTCATAAATTGGCTACTTCGCAATAAAAATGGGTCAAACCCAAATTATTATTGGTAGTAAACCCATGAAGGCGTCTACTAATGGACCTAAAAGAGGTAGGTATCATGGAGTTGCTGTAAGACCCTAACATGACCCTAACTAGAAATGCATGTTTTAATAGGGTTATGATTAATTGAGATTAAATTAAAAATGTGAATTATACATAAGGTATGAGACAATGGATAAATTCTTTATATTATAGTAATTGTATGAAAATAAAATTTAATATTTTAGTTTAATAATATTTAAAGGTATAATTGAAGCATGAAGTATTAATTTTAGGGTAAATTTATAAATATGAAATTTTAAGGGTCAATTATGAATAAAAGAATAAATTGAGAGGTTGATTTAAGAGAAGGAATAAATGAAAAGGTCAATTTACAATATGCAAAAAGGTGAGAGGTTTTAGTGAGACATGCAAAAAGTGGAAGGATTTAAGAGGGAATTTTCCCTTGCCTTTATAAATAGTTATTTTCATGTTAAGAGAGAGAAAGAGGGACGACAACCATTAAGGAAAAATTTATAGAATTTCTCTCATTCCTTTATTCACATCCATTGTTAAATCTTTAAGTGATCTTGAAGAAGAAATCATTAAATGTGGATTTAATCAAGGATAGTTAGTGTTAAACATTAAAGTAAGCATATTAATTTGATTTTCATTATCTCTTCTTCTTCATCTTCTCTTTTTTTTTGTTGATGGTTGATGAGCAAAATGCTGGAAATTTAAGTAAAATGGGTGAATTGTTATTAAAAGAGAATAAGGAGGTGGGAAGAGTAAAGGGAAAGGGAAAGCACAAGATTGAATGCTAGAGGAATTTCGGCCAAGGTATGAGATTAGGATTCTCCTACTTGTTTGTGGATTATTTTGGTAGAAACATGATGTAAATGATTTGAATTTTGAACAATTAAAAGGAGAACAAGATTGAAGAAGTGTTGCTTGAAGAGAGATTATGAAACATAGTGAACTAGTGACTGTAATTCCAGCATAAGTTGAATTATAAAACTCAAATTAATACAATTCTAATTTCTAAGGTTACACAAGATATATACCTAAAAATTTGTAGAAGAGACCTGGCCCAAATTCTGCTTTTAAGCCATCCATAAAATTTATTGCAGTTTTGGTTGAGCTATTAATTTCAGTTCTGGAACAGGTTGTAGTAAAAATGAGGTATTTTTGTGTATAATGGTCAGAATTATATGAGGTCAAATTCTATGAAAAATAGACTTATAAATGAACATTTTATATAAAGGAAGCATTGTCTAATTCAGTTTGTATTAATGTCTAATATTAGCTTGAAATTCGTAAGAACTGGTTGTATTGTTAAGGAACAGATTGTGGTGTTTCAGACATAAATCTTGATAGAGGAGTCAAAATGCTATTCTATAAAATTATGGGTAAACTAGATACCTAGGAGCATAAATTTGTTGAAGGAAAGTTAGTCTAATTCACTCTTTATTTTATTCTATAAAATTTCTAAGTGGTAATAAAAACTATTTTTGATTTTATGAACAGCCTATGGTGTTTCTTGAATATCTCGAATTATATATGTGATATTGAGATGAATTTTGATGTTTTAGAAATTGGAAATATAGGGAAATAAATTTGTAGAAGGTCACTTAGCCTAAAAAAAATATTTTCCATATAAAAAATGGCACCTAAATTGAGTTCAGAATGCTACCCCTGTGTAAAGTTGTGTAGGCAGAATTTCAATTTATCTTCTATTAAGGTTTAAATATAGCTATGTTAAATATGTGTTTATATGAAAACACATTGAATTGGATATAGCATGTGATATGATTATTAATAAAATTCCATATATATATATATACATATTAATATATGTACATAAGTAAAAATTATTGATAATTATATCAAATATGCATATGTGATTGAACTTATATAATTGCTTGTTCTATGCAAAATTATTTACATGTATGTACTCCTATGAAAAATAAATGTGTATTTCAACATGCGCTTATACTATGAAATAAGAAATACATTAGTATGACCATGTTCACATGTAGTACCTTAATGATAACATGTTAAAGTACATATTATGATGATTTATGCTCAATTGTCAATACTTGTATCGTTATATGCATATATATATATATATACTACTGATTATGAATCTTTTTATATGATCACATACATATGAGGTGTTATACTGAAAAGTTCTCATAATGAGGCATGGTTTATGATGAGCACTTGAACAGGTATGATACATTATGTGATTATCATAGTATGATCATGCTAGTATGTGATATTTGATGATAGCATGATTAAAAAGTATGTGAAGCATTATATGAATTTTTGCATACATAATTATGCCATGGCAATAATATATCTATCCTATGGATATACATGTGCAAATTGATTTGTTAAATGCAAGCATGATATATGAAAAGAGAATTAAATAGAGTATTGCCTACAATTAGAGTTCAATTGTGGATAGATAGGCACCTATAGGGATATTGCAGCTATCACCATTGACCTATTTAGGTCTAAAGTACAGTTGATCCTATTAGATCACGAACGGCCCATTTGGGTTGTTAGTTGACCCCGTTTAGGTCTATTTGACCAGTCCACCGTACAGTCGACCCTGTTTGGGTCCATAATTTTGATATCCTCAGATATCCACTATTTTGATACCCTTGGGTATCCATCATTCCCGTTATCCACCTATAAAACCTAAGCAGGCTAAGTTATAGTATAACTACATCATAGTCAATTATAGATTAAAAAGACATGTGATGTATGGAATAACATATTTAACTGTGCTTTTTAATGCATTTATTATATATTTTGCATATATATATGTGCAAATCATTTTATGAAATGTTGGAATTTATGGATGCTAAATTGAATGTAGGAATACATTGTTGATTAAACATTATATTGTTATTATATACTTATCTTTTGTATGTTACTTTAAATGATTTCAATTTATGTATGATTTAATGATTCTGACAATCATTGTGAGTGGTTGTCTTTTATTTTTAGTATCCCCACTAAGCTTTATAGCTTAGCACAAGTTATTTTATCCATGTAGGTTCCGTAGTCAAGGCTTTTTCACAGGAATGATCTCTGCATCAGGACAGGCCAACACCAGTGTACAGTAGTTGATGTAGGGATATTTTGGTTAATTTTGTACAAGTTTCTTAACATGTTTAATATGTATAAAAAGTTATATAATATATGTATGTCATATGGAAGATAATGTTGTAATAAGCTCATAGTGAGAATGCTATTATATGCATGCATCTACGAGCTAGAATGATAATATATATATGTGCTAGATGATGAATGCTAAGCATGTCAATGAATAGACTAAGATAGTTGAATCTAGTATGATTATGATAAAAGGGTTGCATAATGAGTCATTATGCACATGTAATCAAAGTACATGAAAGTTGTGTGAAGCACCTAATTAATATACAAGTTGTTTGATTAAATAGATTAGGTGATATAAATGCATGTAGAGTTAATTGGATTAATAACCTAATCTAACAAGACTTAATTATATAATATAATATATGTTAAAGGCTTCATATGTAGGGTGTTTCAGTTGCCATCCAATAGAATATTGGAAAATAATTCTCGACCTTTTTGATGCCCAAATAGAGATTGGTGTTCGAAACATTATTATTACTGGGCATCTTGGTTAGGTGTTGTTTTATAACTGAGTTTTATACTTAGTCCCCTTTTCTCTCTCACACAATGCAAAAATCCTAGAATTAAATAAATATCCCAATCACATAAATAAAGCAATAAAATAAAGTAAATCTACTTAATTATTACATAAGCAAATTGTCCTATAACAACAACAAAGTAGTTGATATACATACATAAATCGAGACATTAATTAATTTTGGGTGCATTGGGTCCCTCATGCATATTTACAAAATCATAAGTTTATTCTATGTGGATTTGGACTAAAAAATTGGACATTGGTCCATGTTTTCGAATAGAAAACCCAATTGACTTGATAGAAAACATTTTAATGCCTTTTTGTTTTATTATGCACAAAAATCATTTTTTACTAACTATTACAACCTCGAAAAATGATAAATCCAAAATGAAATATCAAATAAAAAATAATAGAAAGAAAAGAATAAAATTCGAAGATAAAAAATGAGAGAAAGAAAATGATTAACGACAATAACTAGGATTGGAGGTGACCAACTTGAGAGCACAACTTCCAATGAAAAAATCAAAAAAGACCCTCTGAAGTGAAAGGCATAAAATACTAGAAAAAGTCACAAAAATACACATGAATTAGCATTTTTAAATAACATAATAAAAATAATTACAAATTTATTTTACGTAAACAAAATGGGTTCGAGTACATAATCATGTCATACAACACCAAAATCACATCAAAATAATGCATAAATATGATGAGAAATAAGTAAATGGTATAAAAATACATAAAAGCATAAAATGTAAAAAAACCTTAAAATACTCTTACAGATGCCCAAAATAGGCAAGGGACAGCCATAGGGAAGCAAGGGATAGGACGAAGAGACAGACCCAAGACGTCCTGTCTGTCGGGTTGTTTTCCTATCTATTACCTCTGAATAGAACCAAAAGTGCAGAATCCAAAGCAAAAATGCAAGAAATCATGCAAAATGAACTTCTAGCCTTAGACATGCCATATTAAATGCTATATCATGCCAAGATCACATTAAAACACCTAATAATGCATCAACTACACTAAAATCATATAATTACAAAATTAAAAGAATAAAAAAAAAGCTTTACATGTACAACGATGGTGGAATTCGAGAACTTATCATGCCTTTAATATATTTAATAGGCTAGAAACACATCACATCTCATTTAAACATGCATATCATACGAATTACAATAATCAAAACATGTCAAGACATATCAAGGAATCACAAAATCATGCAAAATAAATTATAGAGAGAGTGGGAATGAGCTTAGAATATTACCCTTAGAAGATATTCTAACTCTAAAATTATGGTAGTCTAGATCTCCACTCTAATTTGTGATGATCATTCTAAAAAAAAGTATGAAATTCGTTTGTATGTGTGTGTCAAATAAAGATTGCTAGAGCATAAGGTTTAAAGAGAGAAAGAAATCAAATCTTCTTTTCCTCTAAGGTGTCTCTCTGAAGAAAAATGATTCCCCCCTTTCAAAATCCTAAATCTTAGATTTTATACCTAGGAAAGAGTTTGAGTTGAATTCCAACTCAAACTCCCTAAAATCTAGAGATAAAATCCCCTAAATTTGGAATCCAAATCTTATAAAATAAAAGCTGCCCTTTTTTTTAATTCCAAAAATGTGGGAATTTTGGATATCGAGCCATGGACAGGCATCCTTCAATGAGAGACGGCCGTCCCTTAGCACTAAATCTAGAATTTCCCAAAATAAGCCTTTGTTTGGACTGTACAGGAGAGAAAGTCTTACAGACAGGCATCCCTCAAGTGACAGATGGTCGTCTGTAACTACTGAAAGTCCAAAATAAGGTCATTATGCACATTTTATTAAAACACTTAGAAATATTTGAAAATACTTGGAAAATCATGAAGAATGTTTGAGAAAAAGTGAGAAATTCATAATCAGAGCTTCGAGATCTAAACCTGTTGTCAGTAATATACTATTTCTTTATCATTGGGTAATCCTGATCTAGGCTACCTCGGGTCACGGTGTCTACAGCTGCCCCTAGTTTTGGGGAACTAGTGCACTAGTGCCTATGTGAGCCAAAATTCATAGTGAAATGGAAATTGGCGTGTACCTGAGGCAACAAATCTCTTGATTGATTAAAACACATATCCTCTGAGGCTGTAAGTCTCTTAGCTGCGTAGTTATTGTCAGCTTGTTGACATTTTAACCCTAATTTAGGTAGTTAACATCAATTTATCGATGTATTAATCCTGATTTGGATATTTAACATTAGTTTGTCGATGTGTTAATCCTAGATTGATTGTTTGATTGGCACTTAAGGCATGTAGAATCGGGACAAATTGATTAACTCTAATTAGCACCTAGGGCATGCAAAATCAGGTTATTTGAATGCATCTAATTAGCGCTTGGGGTATACAAAATTGAGATGACTTGAGACCAACTTCATTGAAGGCGGCGAGTTTCCACTTGTCCAATTAGCACTTAAAGCATGCAGAATTGAGACAAGAAAGAAGGTTTTCCTTGATTAGCACAAAAGGCATACAGAATTAGGTAGTTGGATGCATTTGATTAGCACCCGAGGGCATACAAAATCAAAAAGATTTGTTGTACTTGACTGAAATTAGAGTCGGCCTATTGGTTTATTGCCTTTGTGAGGTATGGGTACTTCTCTCTTAAAGTAGTGTTCCACTAGGGAGATTTCTAACAAATAAAAATCTATCCACTAGGGAGATTTCTAACAAATATGTATTTGTAAGAAACCACTGAGGTGCAAGGAGCCCTTTCTGGCAAATATGTATATGTAAGGAGTTACTGAGATGTTGGAAACCATTCTAGCAAATATGCATCTATAAGGAGCCATTGAGATGCTGGAAACCATTTTGGCACACTTTTTAATGGCTATGTCACCACTCTATAGACTGGCATCAATATAGGGAAAATCATTATCATTAAGGTTGTCGATCCCCACTTTATATCTTCGCAAAATTTACATTGTCATATGGCTTACGCCTTTTGTCCAATAGTTCTTTGTTGTCAACATCAGCCTTGTGACTCCCCGTGTTCAAATCGAAACATCTCATACTTCGATGAAGGGTAAAGGTAGCTCTAGTTTATAGTTAATAGACCCCTGTTCAAGTAACTCTTTGTGGTGAAAAAGGGTGCCTGAATTTTGCTGTTGTTGGAAGAGCAGACACATGCCCCCTAATAGGAGTTCTTAGTACCTATTGTGAAAAGTATTAAGTATTAGTGCTTTGTTTGTTGGATTTGGCCTTTTGGCCTTTTTTTTTTTTGCTTCTTTTTTGTTATTTTTTCACTACAAGAAAAATCCAGATTCCCGACGAAAAATTTTTTGTCGTTAATTACCGACGAAAAAATATTTTCCGTAGGGAAAATTGTTGGAAAAATATGTATCGCGACGACAAATCCGTCGTAAATAATGGAGGAAATTTTTTCTGCCAATCTTTACTGATGGAATTTAGCGACAAAATCGTAAAATTCATCGTTAAATTGGTGCCAATATTACACAGCTAAAATTATACATAAAATTTACCGACGGAATAAATATTCCGTCGGTAAATTTTCCTACGAAAATTGAATTTCGTAGGAAAATTATCGACGAAATATTATTCCCTAGGTAAATTAGCGCCAATATTACGGGGTTAAAATTGTACACAAAATTTATCGACGGAATAATTATTCCATCGGTAATTTCCCTACATAATTGAATTTCGCAGGTAAATTTATTACAAAAATTGTATTCTGTAAGGAAATTACCAACGAAATTACCATTCCATTGGTAATTTTCCCGACGAAATTCAATTCCGTAGGGAATTTTGCTACATAAATAATTAAGCAAAAATTAAGAATACTTAATTTTTTATCACTCTATTAATTCTATTTAACTATTTTGTTAAAAAAAACTCCAATGTTTATAAACAATTAAATATTTTTGTATAAATATATGAGAATTTTTAAATAGATATGAATGATGCTATGTACATTAGCTGGATGTATTTCGAAGTCATTAATGAATAAATATATTAAAGTTGAACAATCAAAGTTTTATTTCTTATTTATTTTTTACAAGTTTTATTTCTTAGTTATTTTTTACTGAAAAAGCAACGGAGAGTTTCTATCCAACTCAACTATAGAAAAGTTAACTTCTTAGTTAGAATACTTTTATAATTTGTTATTAAGGATCGGAAAATATTCGTGAATAAATGAATTAATTAGTTAATTGACAATAACATGTATAATTGATACCCATAAAAGTTTCACCACCACTTGTAAGCTAATCTATTATGCACTTTTTATCCTTACAGTTGATAAGAAATAATCTCTAAAATAATACGTTTACTATTATTATAATTATGAGGCGGGTACTTAATAGGTGGACAGACACTAAATTTGATTTCAATTACAAATGACACGAAATAAATTTAAGCATACACAAAATATAATGTAGTCTACACCGATATTTTTTAGAAGCTGATTAGATATCAATTCGATCTATCAATTGAGTCTTGAGTAAATTACCTACGGGAAATTTTTTTATAGGTAAATTACCTACTGAATTGAAATTATGTAGGCAAACCTTTCCTATATAAAAAAAATTGCTCCACTTCTTTTTTTTTCTAAATTAAAATTTTAAATAGACATAAATAATTAAGAATACTTAAAATTCAAAGTAAATAAATATAAAATGCACAAAAGAAAGAGAATTGGGCTTAATTGATTAATTATATAAAAAGAAAGTACTAAAAGAGAGATTTGCCAAAACTAAGTAGTTTTGGCCTTAACCTGTTTCTTTCCCTTTTGCCTAGAACGATTGGGTTCTTTCCCTTCACTTCCCACCGCCACTTTCTTTTCTTCCTCTCCTTTACCCTCTCTTCTTTGATCAAGCTTCCACCTTCGCCATTCCTCATTAGCCCATTGCACTGACGCTGTCATTCCTTCCTGAGAAGCAGTCGAAGCTGCCATTTCTCCCTTTCTTCCTCTCACGCGATGGTAGCCCCAAGCTCCCCTACTGTTCTCTCTTCTCTTGCTCGGTCCCTTCTTAAATTTGCCCCTCTATTTGTTGCTTTTCTCCTCTTAATCCCTAGGTAAGCCTTATATACTCCTTTAATGGTTGTTTTGTGATGGGAAATTGAAAGAAAGTTGAGGGATTTAGATTTAGGAATTTTATGAAATTGGGAGAAATTTATTTATTGTTGGTTAAATTGAAGATTTGGCTAATTAATCATCAAAGGTTGCTGTAAATTAAGTATTAGCATATAATTGATTGAAAATTTATGTTTGCAAGTGATAAGGTAGTGGAATTAACCCCTCTCTGGACTGAAAGAGAATTTGAGATGGCAAGTGATAAGGTAGTGGAATTAATCCTTCTTGAATCATAATCCTCTCTATAACTCTTTCTTATCTCCAATTTTCCATTTCCTGTGATGATGCTTTTTTGAAAATCACATTTTAAGGTACTGTGTACATTTTCTCTTTTTAGGTCTACCAGGAGTTATATGGTAAAATTAGGGATGCAGTAATTTCTCTCTGGTATGGTCTCATTGTTTTACCTATATGTGCAGTCTTCTCTTAGTTTATGAATTTGGTGCAGGATATCTGTCAATTACAATGCCCGATTTTATCACTAGCTTTAGCATTGTCATTTAATTAATTTTTCACATAAAATTACCAATAATTTTTTGTATTTTAATATATGCACTGTTATCATTAGATTTGACTGTATTTTCCTACATTGACCAATTAATGAAGTCCTACAGTAGTATACACTCATTGACATTCTTCACTACTGGATAAAAAACACGGCAGAAATTTTCATGAATTTGGTAATATAGACTATTGAAATATAAATTCAATTGTTGAATTTGCTTCACATGAAAAATTTAGCAATCAATATGGTTTCCAAAGACAAACTTGTTTGATAATATTTGTCTGGCCATCTCCAGATTCGAGACTGTTATTCTTGGCCATTATCCACTATTGTTTTGGTTCTATTTCCCTTTGGCTGAGAAACTAACTGAATTGTGTAGTTGTTACTCAAGCTAAAAGTTTAAGATTAAATATGTGAGGTCTATTTTAATCGCATGTTATCTTCCTTTAATATAGGGTCTAAATATGTGGTAACGGGTTTATTTGGCTTTTTATTTTGGTTTGCTTGTATGGAGATCATCTCATCCTTCTTTTAAAATTGTCCTTCTGTAGCTGAGATTATCTCATCTGTTTTGTCCAGCAATGCATAAGTAATTTGCTAAAAAGTTGTTGTAGAATTAGGGTATTGTTGGGAATATGTTGAATTGGAGATTTACAAGTGAAAGAAAGGATGGAAATAGAGTTTGGAGAGTACTCTAATCAAGCTGATTTTGATTTGATTTAATTGCATTTGGTGTTTATTTTAATTATAAATTTCTGTTGGCTTTAAATTAGTAAGATTTGTATATGAGTTGTATATCATCAACTAATTTTCATGTGAAGATATGAAAAAAAGTGAATTATAAATTTCTCGTACTAATTTTCATAGTAAAATTTTCTTATCTAATTAAGATTTGCATGTGCAATTTTTTTACTTACAATTGCTTATTGAAAAATGATATACAATTGCTGCCACTATTGAATAATTGAATAATTACAATTGCTGCCACTATTGAACTTAATCTTTTTTTCTCCTCTTTTTTTTAATTGCACATTATTTGTTTAGGCAAAGATATTAGAAAGAGTAGTAGAGCCTCTTACTTTTATTGCCTACTAAAATTTAAATTGATCCCGAAGGACCAATAATAAAATTTAAATTGATAAAATACCTTACTTCTATAACTTGTATTTTTACAGCTTTCATTGCTTTGATTTTATATTTCAATTATCAAGTTATTTTTGAGAAAAACATTATAAAAATTTGCCATAAATTGTGGTCTTCTAAATGAATAAAATTGGCATTGAAAAAAGCATATTTTTTTATTTAATGTCATTTGAGAATGTTATTTGTCTCTCTCTCTCTCTCATATATAATATTGTTATTTAATGTCATTTCTGAAAGTGACTAAACCTTGAATTTCTTCGACATTGATCTCACCATCTCACATTCTTTCAGTCAAGAGAGGGGGTGAAGCATACTTTATGGTTGAATGAAAAGTGGAATTAGAAGTTATGATGGTTAATTAAATAAATGAATAAGTAGGTGCCTTATAAGTTGAAGTAGGATTATTAATAAAAGAGGTGTAAATGTTAATAAATGTTAGGGAATCACATGTAAAGCAGGTCAGCTGGTTTTTTTGTTCTTAGTTGATCTCTTAAGTAAATGTAATTTTGCACATAATGTTTACAACTTTTAAAAGCACCTCATAGGCCAGTGTTTTTTTTAAGGGCAATGCCTTATCTTTCTTTTAAGTATGCTTCTTTCAAACAATACATAGTATCTATTTAGTGTTTAATTAAATTTACATGTTCTTATATGTATATTGTTATGATGATAATGGCACATATTTAAGAAGATTGAATGACATTTATTCCATCAAACTTAGTTAATTTGATAATACTTACATTGTAACTCTCTATACAAAACCATAAGGGATAAAATTGAATAAAAATTTAACAATAGAGTATTTATTTCAGTGTACATCTTAAAGAAAAAGATAAAGATAAAAACTCCAGGAAATGTTTTGCCTGGTAGAATTATTTTTATAGTGACCAAATTAGAGTTATCAATAAAACCACTGATGTATATTATATATGCAATTGGTAATATCAAATAAAAAAGTTTTATTGGCGAGTATGCTATTTCTAACTTCCTAACCTACAATTCTTTTTCTATCTTCTCATCTCTTGTTTTTTACTATAATTACATTTCCTTCATTGTTTGTACAGTTGTGCTCTTTGAAAGTTCATTTATCATCTCTTTGATTTTTAATGTCTTAGTTTTGAATTGCTTTATCATAGTTTTGTATTACAATCTATTTTGAACTTGTCAATATGAAAATTTTATGTCAATGGGGTGAATTCAGATGAGAAAACAGTTCAATGCAAACTTAATTGATGAAGATGACTTTGATATTGCTGATTCATGGGCCTTTAAGGGTGCTAAACCAGACTTGAAGGTCACTGATGGCAAGCCTAAGGTAAACACGTGATTCTTGTTATTAATCTGATCTTTTATTCATTCTATTTTAATTTTTGGGAAAACTGAAATAAAACAGAATGAATTCTAGCATTTAATAATGCGTCCTGTATTAAATTTGTTTTCTGGCAGATGCTTCAGTTGCTTTGGTTGCTTTTTAATTTCTTATTATAACGTGAATTATCTACTGTTGATTATTTTTGGTGTTAATGGTCTAAATTTGGAATGCAGGGATTATCAGTATGAAACATGTGTCTCGAGATAATTATTAAAAATTTGTAATATTTTAGTGACAGAATAGTGATGAGTAATTTCATCGCATTTTTGTAATATTTCCCTATGAAATTTCATTTTCTGTTGTCAAATTTGCCTACGAAATGATACATTTCTTAGGGAAATTTGGCTACTGAATTATAAATTCCGTTGGAAATTTACCGATGGAAAATAAAATTTCGTCTGTAACTATGGCAAATGACGACAGTTTTCTCCCTACACCTCCTGATGGAATTAGTGACAGAAATATTTTTGTCGGTAAATATACCGACGAAAATAGTTCCGTCGATAAAAGTACCTACAACTGGTTCTCCAACGCCATTTTCCATCGCTAAATTCCTTTAGTAATTTGATTTCCCTACAGAAATTTACTCAATTCCGTCGGAAATTTTCGTTGGCAAAATGAATTTTTCTTGCAGTGTTTTATCATTGCTTATTGTTATATTTTTCCATTTTACTTGTACATTTTATTGTCAGTTTCATCTCTTTTTTTTACTATTAAACTCTGAGTGCCAAGAATAAATGAAAGCAATCATAAACATAAAATATATACCCAAATTAAATAAATACATGTTTTATCTTCATATACATCAACATTTTCTTAACAAAACAACAACTCCTTGAATACAATATAGCCTACTCAGGAAACCCTAGTGCTTTGTGGTAAGTCGACCCGGGTAGAGGTCTAGGAATTAATGGTCTAGTTAGTGCCATAGCCTGAGGTGCTGCTGGTGGCTGCTCTCCTGCTTGCTCGAATACAAATTTGAAGCTAGGCAGTGCCATCATCAAGGGCTACAGGATCTGTGCTATCAGTCCTGCTAACCTTTCTAATCTTTATCCTACCTCAAGAATGACTCTGGAATGGTGCTCTAGGTATCTCATCAGGTCACCCCTCAGATCCCCAATGTACCTCCTCAGCTACTCGTCTGTCTCTACCAAAGTCTATCTACCCTTGGGAACCTTGCCCGAAATGCAGTTCCCTTGCTCTCTAATTTGGGTGAGGGATACATCTACGACTTGTAAAAACTCATCAAATATGTGGCCTATAACCATTATATCTACTTTGAGACCCCATACCTCATCCTTTAATTTCTAAATAGTAGTCGGTAATGCCTGGAGGCACTGTACTACCATTAATATGGTATGTAATGTTTGTTCTTGGTGCCTGCTAGCATCCTCTGGTTGCTGACCCTGCCCATCCCCCTTTACGAATGTATCTAGAACTATAGGGTCAAGATCGTATCTCTGTCAGGCCTCTGGCACAGTAAGCAGTCTGTACTCACCTTCACGCCCGTTTGTAGGCTCTAACATGCTTATAGTGACTGCCACCTATAAATGAATGTGGATAGCCTCTGACATAGGGTCACCAAAGTTGCTCTCACGTGCCCCCAGGGACAACAACAATCTGGTGATAACACCTATGCATACTTAGGTCCCAGGAGAAGTGCCTACTCTGACTAGTGTTGCGATGATCTTATGTGTAATGTCTATGTGCCTACCCTCTTGCATACCCCATAAGCTGGTAACATCTATGGAGGTAACATTTCTTGGGTTTCCTGTGCATCCCAGGTATAAAGTAGATAAGACCCTCTGTAGTTACCTATAGATCTAAGTGGCCACCATGGTGCTCTTTGCCATGTCTGAGCGGTAAATGGCCTCTGGTAGAGTCACAACCATCTGTCTTAATCCATCAACCTAGGTGCTATGGTCGTGCCTAACCTACTTAGGAGACCCATAGCCTCAACAAACCTACACCTCGTGATGCTGTAATGATGCCTAAAGCCTAAAACTGTACAACCCCCTCCTATGTGTCTGAACACTGGAATCTACTGTACTCTAAAGTGGTAAGGACCTCTTGAGTGATATCTGGATAAGTCCTATAGGTTGGGGTAAAAAACTCTGTCCAGCTTGCCCTAACTAAAATCCAGTCAGCCTCTTGTAGCAGTCCAAAGTCCTGGATGAACTACCTAGACATAAATCAACTCGATTTGTACTGGACTTGTAATAGGGTTCGATATCTTCTAGCCTGCATGAGCGTAATATAAGCGGGCACTGATCAAGGTGGCTGCAGGCGTGCAGTGGTACGAGGCATCCTATAAGAAATGTTAGATATTAGTTTGGGGTTAACTTGAATCGCAAGCAAGTCAAACATATAAAAATTTAGACAACATGTTGGGTTGGATGTTTACAATCAATCTATGCTAGGAAAGCATATCAATGAATGCAAAAATAACAAATATAATGGGTTATCCTAACAGTCAAGCATATAAAATGAGACATAATGCATGTTGCACGTCTTATAAGAATTTAGGAAAATTCGGTAGCATTTAGACTAGAAATATGATTGCCCCCTACGTAAAAAGACAATTAACAACACACAGGCCATCAAGGCTACCAAACAACATAACTTACATGTTATTAACAAAATGCATACTTCACATTTCATAAGAAATCTAGTGAGAATTTTGGCAGCATTTCGGCTAGGAATGTGACTACCCTTTGCACCAAAAGAGCATTCAAACAATAAACAGGCCATCATGGCCTCCAATATAATCACAATATCGACATAAATTACTCTTTATGCTTTTTGAGAAATTTTGATAAAATTTCAGTAGCATTTCGGCTAGGAATATGACTGCCTTCTCTATAAAACTGTAAATTACACAACATAGACCATGATGGCCACCAAACAAGGCAATTTAAGTTATTAAACCTATTCATAACTACTTGGTGCAATTATGACTATACTACAAATGCTTTCAAAAACATGAATACGTATATTATTTGCTAAAAAAATAAAATACAAGCCTACGTGCTCATACATTAGGCTTTTCATTATCTATAGTGTTATGCAAAGGAAGTTTAGTATTTAATCTACATAACTTAAACTACAAAAGATCATTTATTTCTAACTAATAAAAGTAAAAACACAAGTAAAATAAAGGGTGCTCGCATCCATAATGCCTAAAGCTAAAATTTTACAACATAGTTTATGTTTTAAATAAGAGGTAAATAAATAAAAATGAAGAAAATAATAAAAGGAATTAAATAATACTTACTTGTAGAAGATGAAAAGAAAAAAGAAGAAATATCAGATAAATGATGCTCCCTGAAGTGTGTCTCATCCCCAAGAGTCTGTCGGTGCGAATGGCTCAAAAAATGGACGAAAAACGAGAGAGAAACGCTTGAAAACAGGAAAGAATCTTTTGAAATTGAAAATTATTGAGGTTTTCAAAAAAAAATGAAGAAGATTACCAATTTATTCCAAAAAGCAATAGACGAGACCGAGAGACATCCCGTGTAGCGCCTCAAAAATTCGGACTGATTATAGTTGGTAATTGGTACTAATTTGCAAGAATTAATTATGAAGATTCCAATATAAGTTAGTATTATTTTTTGGGTTTCAATTTAATATTTGTTAATTAAAACCTATTATGAAAATTAACATTAAAAGGATAATAATAATACATATTTTAATTAAAGTGGTGGTAGATATTTTTAAGATTTATCTAAAAATAAACAAATAAAGAAAAGGTTTTTGTGGATTATAATGAAAGAAGATGTGTGGTGAAGATTGAAGGAAAGGAAAAAGAACAACAAAAAAAGAAAGAAGAGTGAGAATCGGGGAAGAGAGAAGTGGTAAAGGGAGGGGGCTGCCGTCGCCTGGTCTGGCCGCCGCTGTTCGATGCCGACGAAGGGGCGCTGATCATCGCCGTTGCCACCGTCTTCCAGTCCTCCACTAACGGCGCCGTCCTCCGATGGTTCCTTACATTTTGTTCATCACCACCATAGCTCAACTCTCCCCTTTTTCTCTTCTTTCGGGTGAATTGATCGCCGATGGAGGAGTTTGACAATACCGGTGGGATCACGAGGCTGAGGCGGATCTTTTGGTGCCCTCCGATCGTCCTCACTCGCCGGTGAAGTGTAGATTGGAGCACGTGGCAGCCGACGGTTCTAGGCAGTTTTTCGGCCAAACCATGATGTTTTGAGGCACGTGGAGACCACCGGAAAGCTACCGCCAACTCTGGCTTCAGGTGGGAGGCTTCGACGGGTCCCCGGCGAGGCTCCGACAGGTCTCCGATGAGGCTCCGGCGAGGTTCCGAATAGACAAATTGGAGAGAGTATTCTGGGCTTCGACTCTACGGTATGGAAACTATGATAACAGTTTGATTTCATGTATAATTTTGAAGTAAATTTTGGTTAATTTTTATGATTGATATTAGCTTTGTATATGTTGGATTTGTATACGAAATTAATAATCTGTAAAAGTAAATAAATCATAGGGTTAGTGAAGAAATAGTTTTTGAAAGTATAATAGATACAGTGAATTTAATTAGGCTGAACTAGGTGAAATAGAATTTGAGTTTGATTTGATTTAAGTGTTAATGGTATAATTGAATAAATAATGAATTATACCTATTAATAGAAGTGAAGTTGAACTTGGTTAATATGGAACTAAGGGAAAAATCTATTGATATATATATATATATATATATATAAATAAAATATATG
Source organism: Excoecaria agallocha (assembly GCA_037975025.1). NCBI lineage: Eukaryota > Viridiplantae > Streptophyta > Magnoliopsida > Malpighiales > Euphorbiaceae > Excoecaria > Excoecaria agallocha. The sequence goes on from CM075818.1 coordinate 23,708,614, forward strand.
TTATCCTTTGAAGTTTGTGGAATGAGTTGTAAAAAGAATGTAGTTTTACAATTCCTTGGTTATAAACTAAATAAGTTAATTAAGTTATAGGTTAAAGGTTTATTTTTGATATTATTATTAAATTTAATGTGGTGGTTTACTAATCACTGTTCTAGGCTTTGCCTAGTTGGAAAGCATAAAGGAAATTCGTGATTGAGTTTTCAATAGAAATGTTTCAGCTCCTTACCAATTGATTTTGAAATTATTCCTTGGTAAGGAAATTATACGTTGCTACTTTGTTTAATGTATTTGTTGAGTTTGATTAAGAATTTAGCTAACATGTTTACTTGAAAGATGTATAAATAAAAATCTAGGTTATGCTATTAAATGCTAATAGAGAAATTTTAAAAGTTAATGATTAATTTGGCAATAAAAAGTATAGTTTTTGCCAGTTGATTTATGATTGAACTTAGATAGCTAAAGAATCAATATTATTAAGATTGTTTTTAAATAAGTTTAATTTGAAATATGATGGCATAATGATATATAGATATACTCTGAATATATGATTTGATACAACTATAGTATAGTAAGAGGTATGTTATAATAATAAGAAATTATATCAAATAGTCGTTGTTGCTATCATTGCATAACTTCCAGTTTAGTGAAAGAAAGGTGATTAGGTAATGAGGGTTAAAGTTTTAAGACATTAGTTACATGTATAGTATTTGATTAAGACAAAAAGGAAAAGAGGTAACTCTTTGGAGATAATTAAAATTAATTTAAGTTTTATTCTCACTTCTCACTATAAAACTTGTACAAGTATCGGGTTATGAAGTATTTTAACTTCATATATATGCTATTATCTTTCATGATGCATTTTGCTAAGGTATTAAACAAAGAAGTTATTTGATACATAAGAGATCATGATAAAAAAAATGATTATTTGGAATTTAATATACGATAATTGAAGATTATAATGTCATAATACAAAACAAGTGAGAATGTAACTAGTATAGTAGTAAGTTATTCATATAAATGTGATACAAACATGTAAAGAATGGAAATACCTTAAAATATAATGAATTGAGAAATATTGGGAAATACTCGTTTTTTTTATGAAGCCTTGTTTGATACTTGAATAACAAAAATGAATATCATTATTATAAATGAAGTAGACATAGTTTTATGTTTACGCTCTTATGGTATCATGAGAAAATCGACGATTAAATGCTATGCACTTACATGTGTTTGCTTTAATATATTGATGTTTTAAGATTATGTATTTAGATATGTGATTATGACATTGAACTTATATGCATCTATAGGCGCTAAAACAATACGAAATGGTGTAGGTAGATATTGATCTCAGATTTGTGACTGAATATATGTATTTGAGGTATTAGTTGAGTATATATGTGATAATTAAATTGAGTACTATAGAGCAGGTGAGATGGCTATAATGAACCATGTAGGTACGTCTTTCTGAAATGACTATATGTTTATGTGCTATTTTAGACGCTCATAGTGGATGTGATTATATATGATTTCATTTTCATGAAAGCAGTCTAGTAATGCATAAACTATTATGACAAGTATAAGTATTATTAATATATGGCTATTAGAAAGTTTAAAAGTAATTTGAAAGAATGTATGTTAAGTAAATTTCTTTAATGACTGAAGAGTGATTTAAAGAGAAATTGTTGAATTATTGTGAAATAGTTCATGACATAAGTGAATGATGGTTCACAAACTGTACAAAAATCTTGAATATTCTGAATAGCCTTATTATCTGGATTAAAAAGGAATTGAAATGATGATAAATTTGATAAATGTACTGAAAGCAAGTGATCTTTTGCGCCCTTAGAAAATAGTCTGGCAGTAAAAACTAGCTCAGGATATAATTGGCTGGCCATAGGGATTCTGTACCGCGGTGCAAGTCATGGCAACTTGCTTAGTTATGGTAGGATCACTGATCTCCATAGCTTCTGTTTGTATCTGGTATCTGCTATGTGGAAAAATAGTCTTTGAGATTATTTTTCAGTTTGTATGTGGCCCATGGGGTCCACATCCCGTATATCCAGTCTGAGTATTTCTGTCAGCACTGTTCTAGGGGCATTAATATGAAAATAAGTTAAAAGGTATAAAAGATAAGAAATGTTATAGTTCAAAACTAATATCCTTTTGTATAAGTACATCAAATGGATAATAAATTGCAAGTTATAATATTGACGAGCATGTGATTCTTTAATTCTATATAAGCATTATGTATCTATATATTTATGTATTGGTATGTATATCCCTCTGTTATCGATCAAGTCTAATATATGGCACACTATGGTGTTAAGTATTATATTGTTCACCTTGTTAAGATTATTTAATGATTACATGAAAGTGAATTTGGATTGCATACTATGTTTTAAATGATGTAAATGTATGAAAGAAATGTGCCGGATGTTTTTTTGTGGTAATAATAAATGATGCATTGATTACTGAGTTATTAAGTTTGATTGCCCATGTAAGTAAGATGTTCTGTCGCTTATGCTTGTGATTTATTGCTGAATGTAAGAACTGGGATCTAAGGTAATTGAAGGTATCTATTAAGAGTGTTATCAACTTTGTACTTGTATAATTGACATTGCATGTTTAAAAGATTATCTTTAGATAACTCTGTTCCCCACTAAGCTTTATAGCTTAGCACGGGTTTTGTTATCCGTGTAGGTAGCAGGATAGGCTTATTTTTTATTAGACAACTGCTTCGGCTCAACCATCAGAAGAAGGGATCTATTTTCGAGCAATTCATCTTTTGAGGTTCACAGATGTAGCGAGGCGATTTTGAATGTAAAATTGTTTCTATCTTTGGAGTATTATAGTGAATTAAGAGTGTAATTTGTAATATTGACTTATCTTAGGAACGTGATTAATAATGAGAATGGATGTATGAGATGTATGATGAAATTATTTTTGTATTGTTGTGCCCTAATGGGCTAAGGGAATTGTCTGATTTTTCAGGTAAATTAGATAAGCTTTTAGACGTTATATTGTCGGATTTTTATTTGGTAATAAGTCATTTGGACAAGTATAGTTTATCGGCTTACTTAAGTTATAAGTATTTCTTTTTGGACAAGCTAGAGTCGTTGGGTTAGTTAAGATTGCAAGAAAAAAAAAATTTTCGTCTTATCACTTGTTTCAGCTAACTGTTCAGTAAGGGTGTTACATCCCGTCCCTTAGTGAAAAATGACCAAAATGTCCCTTTCTCTTAATTTAAGCCTTATTTTCTCATTTTAACTCCTTTTTCTTTGATTTTTTAATTGTTTTCATCAATGTTTCGATTTCTATCCATCTAAAATAAATTTACAACATTATTTACACCTTTTTTATGAGCAACAACATTATTTTACAATATTTACAAGTTTTAATTATTTTTTACTACATACAGGTGTCCAAAAGTCTGAAATACCCCTTAAAATTTGTTGTGCCTCTCAAGATAAATAATATTTTGAATTCAAGACCTTCCAAGTTTGAATATTCAGATCATCAAGCTTTTAGATTCCTTACAAAATTAAAATAAAGGAGAATGTAATAATATGTATGTGCAATGTATGGGATATGCAAATGAATGACTTTTGGCCTTCTAGGGGTGACGAACGGGCTACCCGTGGTTTGTTCATGGTGAGATATATCCGTCTCTCACTACTTTTTATAAATAGTGCTTCAATTTTCTTGATTTTTGTGCCTCTAACTTTTCACTTTCCTAAAAGCTTCCATCAGGTATTTTCTCTCTTCTTTTCTTTTTCTTCCTTTTTTGTCAATTTTTCTTTCAATCATTTATTTATTTCTTTGTTATTCCTATGCTTAGACTGCTTAAAAATTATCATTACCATGACCATTGGACTTGCTAAATTGTACTGGTTATTGGATGACTCAAAAACCTAGGAGGACCACCGGGTAGCCTCATACTCCAACTTAAGGTTTCTGAGGAGGGTTTCTCTAGCTAGGAATTTACTGCTTGCTGCCACTTGATGTTGGGATTTAAGGCTTCATGTATTTAGATTCACTCATTAGCAGTTGTGCCCTCTGCCAGAGGAGTTTGCTGCTATGGTCGGTGTTAGATTCAAACGTGATATCCGATCTTATTTGCCATCTCTTATTTTTCGATATCCTAGGAAGGTGGTCCACACTCTCAACATTCTTGCTTTTGAGGCTAGGGGTCTAGTTCCTCATGAAAAGACATTCCCACTGGAGCCTTTAATCGATGTGTTAGCCGATTTTGATGACATGCCCACTTTCCATTTTGGTATGGTACTGCTCTATTGTTTCATTCGATGCTTGCTGGTGCATATTGAGGATCCCATGACTTTGGATTATAAGCTATTTAGCATAATAGAAGGCATATATTGGGGGCATAACCCATTTCCTGTGATTCTGGTAGAGACCATTATTGGTTTAGATGCTATTCACCATAACCTTGACTCTCCTATTACTGGTAGCCCTTTTCTTTTTCAAGTACATTCTTATTTTTAAAAGTAGTACACCCTTTGTGGGTTTTTATACTAGCTTTTCTTGTTGGAAAATGTGTCTTTCAGATTTTCACACATTTCTTTTCCTTATTTTTGCCTGAGATGAATTCAACTCACACTAGCAGCTTTTTTTATGTGTGGCTTCGCGAGAAGCTGTAGCTATTGTCAGAGCCTCCTCTTCAGGCTAGTGCTATAGGCACCTACCCCATGAGACACACAATAGCTAGGCATCTGTAGTGTGAGTTTTTAACAGTCCAGGAGGGAGTCAACTGGCTGGGCAGTTTAATAGATGGAGATATCGCATTCAAGTGCACTTGGTTATCCATTACTTCCATGGTTAGGGATGGAGAGTCTGGATGCATTCCTTTATGTGGACTGCATCATAACACTTTTTATATTGCTACTCACTATGTCTGACAGTTTGGGGGTTGACAGGATATTATTAGGTGTCCACTGGGCTTCTATGGTGATACACTTAATTATTCCTTCATATCAGAGTACGATCAAAGGGTGTAGACTTAGCTCCCAATAAGATTACCATCCTTGACATTGGTACTTACGACTTCACCACTTTTGACTCTTACAAGCGATGGGTACCAGTCCAACTGTTGATAATAGACTCTGGGCTATTAGGCACCTGGATGAGAGAGAGGTGATACAAATAGATTAGCTTGGATACTTTTACAGATCATGTCTTTTATTCCTGTTGGACTTTTTAATTTGAACATGTAAAAGAATACACTACTTTTGTTACATGGATGATTTTATGATTACATGCATGGCATTTCTTTTTGACTTCAGTACACATGATCATTATTTGATATTATCCTAATAACACATATTATTCAATCTCAAAATGAAATTTTACAAGCATCATAAATCCTATCATTAATCAGCCTGCTCAGATTTTCTTGATTGATTATTTTCTTTCAGCCTCTAATTTTTGCCTAGAACACCATTTTTTCGATTTTTACCCTGGCGAGATACCCAATTTTAGCAAGGTCGCCATTTTTTCTAGTTTTCAACCAACAAGCCATTTATTCTCTTTTTTTTTCTCTTTTTAGTCTTAGCCATGGAACCTTTTCAACCTATCGACGTTCACTGGTTTTCAAAACTCATTTCCATTACTGTCTAATAGAATGGTAGCACCTTTGGATAATAGCTTTTTAAGTACAAAATGTCCTTCCCATGTTGGCTTGAACTTGCCTCGAATATCTAAGATTCCTGGTCTCATATGGTTGAGCACTAGGACTCCTTCTTTCAATGGGTGTTTCCAAACTTTTCTTCCTAAATGAATAGGCTAGCCTTTTTTGATAAACCTAATTGTGATAAAAAGCCCTCATTCTATCTCCGTCTAGCAGGTTAAGTTGCAATAACCTTTGCCTAGCCCATTTCACTTTCCGTAGCTCAGCTTCCAAAACTAGTCTCAAAGACTGATGCTCAATCTTTACCGGTTGTACTGCTTTTGTTTCGTAGACCAAAGAAAATGGAGTGGCTCCTATAGAGGTTCAAACTATAGTCCTATAACCCCATAATTCAAAGGGTAGTTTATCAACCTAATCTTTGTAAGTGTGAACCATCTTGGCCAGAACTCTCTTCACATTCTTATTGGCTGCTTCGATCGCTCTATTTTTTGAAGCCTATAAAGAGAACACTTGTGATGTTAAACTCCATACTTGATGAGCATATGTCTGGTTTCACCCGAAAACTACAACCCATTATCTAACACCACGTGATGAGGCAAGCCATATCTGCATATCACACTCTTCTCGATGAACTTAGCCATATCTCATACATCTACCTTTTAAATGACTCTACTTCTACCCACTTGATGAAATAATCAATGGCCACTATAATAAATCTGTGTCCATTCGAGGCATGTGGATGGATCATTCCTATAATTTTTATTCCCCACACAGCAAAAGGCCAAGGTGTTGTAAGGTTACACAATTCAGAAACAGGCAAATGCCTCAGGTCTATATATTATTGGCATAACTGGCATTCTTTGACATATGTAAAACAATAAGTGTCTATTGTGAGCCAAAAGAAATATTGCCTCATAATCTTCTTTGCTAAGGTTAAGCCATACATATAAGCTTCACACACTCCCGCATGTACTTCCTCTATTACCTTCCTTACTTTCTTTTCATCCAAACACTTCAATTGGATTCCATCAGGTTGTCTCTTGTAAAACACTCCTCCTATAGTAATGAACTGAGTTGGCAATTTGTGAATCATTCTTTGGTCTTTTTTGGTGGCTTCCTCAGGAAACATTGATTTTTCTAAATAGTTTTTGATGTCATAATACTAAGATTTTCCATCGTCCTTCTCGATATCTATGATTTGTTCCTTTTCAAAGCACGACTTTGTTACGATCCCACATCGGCTAGCTATATTGGTAGTTAGTGGCTTATAAGTGTGATGGGCACCCACCACTACTAGGAATTCCTTTTGGTGGAACAAAGGGCCTTCCCACTTATGGGCCTAATATAACCCTTGGACTTGTATGGGCAAGTCCGCCAAGGTGTATGGGTATGACTTGGGCTTATGGGGGCCTAGGTCATAATAGGCTTATCAAAACTCAAAATTAGCATAGGGTTCATAATTACTCCCTTCGGGTTATCCCACATTGATACTTAGGTCACCAAGGCATCTACTAACTGGTTTTCTTTTCTAGGCACGCATGTAAAAGTATAGACTTAAAATTGACTGCTGAAAACCTTCAGGCACCTGAGATAGGGCATCAAATGCTCTTCTTTCACTGACCATTCATCCCTTACTTGATAAACCACTAGAGATGAATCTCCAAACACTTCTGCAAACTTTGTCCCTACAGCCACTAAGGGTTCCAACCCGTAAATATAATCTTCATACTCTACTTCATTATTCGTGGCTTTGTATCTTAACTTCTTAGCTAATGACACCTTTTCTCCCTTTGGGGTGACCAGGATTACTCCTACTACTGCCCCTTTATTGTTCGTAGCTCTGTCAAAATACATCTGCTAACCTTGAACTGTTACGGTTGCAATGCTCTCATCAGGGAATTCATAAGTCATGTCATCACCCTCTAACAATTGGTTAGCTAGGAATTCTACCACTACTCTTCCTTTAATAATCTTCCTAGTGATGTACTTTATGTCAAACTCTTGTAAGAGAATCAACCACCTTCCCATCTTTCCTAACAACAAAAGTGCTTCTTGCAAATACCTAAGGGGATTCTACTTAGCCACTGCTTGGATTCTGTAATAATGGAAGTAATGTCTCAACTTCTTCGATGCCTATATGACTGCCAGGTAAATCTTTTTAACTTCTACATACTTCACCTCATATGGGAGAAACTTCTTACTGAGGTCGTACACTGTATACTCAATCCCAAAATCATCCTCTTGTGCCTCATAGCCCCTACTAAACTATCTTCTATTGCTAAGTACAAAATTAGAGGTTTATCTTTTGAGGTAGTCTCAATACTAGTGGATTCAACAAGTAGTCGCTGATGGTCTCAAATGCCTTTTGACAATCTTTATTCCAAACCACCAGCTGGTCCTTCCTAAGTAGCTTAAAGATCGGTTCGTAGATTAAAATCAACTTGGCAATGAAATTACTTATGTATTAGATCTTACCTAGGAACCCTCTAACTTCTTTTAATTTATGGGGTATCGACATTTCCCTAATGGCTCTTACCTTATCGAGATCTACTTCTATACCTCTCTGGCTCACCATATGGCCTAAAAGCTTACTAGAAGTAACTCCAAAGATGCACTTTTTTAGGTTGAGATGAAGATTATACTTGCTAATCATCTGAACAAAAATTTTTAATGCCTCGAAATGACCTTCCCTGGTAATTGACTTGATCATCATATCATCCACTTACACCTCTACTTTCTTGTGGATCAAGTCATCTAAAATCTTGGATGCCATTCTTTGGTAGATAGTACCTACATTTTTAAGTCCAAAAGACATGACCCGGTAGGCATGTGTCCCCCACTCGATTATGAAAGCCATTTTGATCCTATTCACTATTTTTTTCAAAATCTGGTTATACCCAGCATATCCATCCACAAAAATGTAAATGGCACAAGTGACTACACTATCAACCAAAACATCTATGAGAGGTAGAAGAAAATCATCCTTGGGGCAGGCTTTGTTCAAATCTTTATAGTCTACACAGACTCTTACTCTCCCATCTTTCTTTGCTACAGGGACTGTATTTTCCAACCATATGGGGTATTGGACTTCCACTAAAAACTTAGCCTCTATTTGCTTTCTAACCTCGTCTTTAACCTTCTCAGCCCATTTTAGCCTAAGTCTTCTATGCTTCTGCTTAGCCGAGTTGTACCTAGTATATGTTGGGATGGCATGTTCTGTAACTTCCGAATCTATTCCTGGCATGTCTTCGTAGGTCCAAGAAAAGACTTTCGTATTTTTTCAATATTCTCTCAAAATTTTCTCTCTTTAGGAGTTATATCTGATGCCAATAAAATTTCCTTTTGGTTTTCTTTTATTCTGAGATTAAATGAACATGTGTTTGTTAAGTTAATGTCAAATATGAATGTTTTATGATCATGATCATGCATATTAAAATTAGAAGAAACATCACAAAAGTAAGAAAAATTGTTCATCTTATTAATATAATCAAAAGAGCAAACATTGTTCTCATCAAAAAGCTCAGGAACATATACAGTATCAATAAAAGTGTCTTCTCCAATCTTGTCAGCATCAAATATCTCTCTAGCCTTTGGATCAACCTTGGATGATTCTTTAACTTCTATCTTTTCTTTGCCTTTCAACCGGGTAGCAATTAGCTTCTTTGTCTTAAGCAGAATGGTGTAAGAGAATCTCCTTATCCCAAAAATCTTTGACTGGCTTGATAATGCCTTGTTCCTTATCGAAAACATCATTGAACAGCTCAAATTTCAGTACCAGCTCACCTCCTATCATCTGAGGCTTATTCTCTCCATAATAAAGGCAAACACTTAAAGTTGGTACAAAACTCTAGGAAATGTGAGGAATCCCTTTCACTACTTTTTTCTCCTTACCCTTCTTTCTGGAACCTACAAAACCTAACCCCTTCTTATCCTTCTAATCCTTAGCAGCTATAGCGGTCTGAGGCTATTCGAATTCTTGCCCAAACTAGTACCAGGCAGAAAATTCATCTTTCTAAGCATATTAATCACTTGAGGACTATCAGGAAAGCTACCCTTATTCTTTTCATCACCGATAACTACCATATGAAACCCAATAAATGATTGTTGGCTATCTCAAGCACCAACACTTGGTTCTCCCTTGTAGCTTTAATAGTGACCACTTAACTATCATGGGGAATCTTAATCTTTTGATGCAATGTGGATGGTACTCCTCCTAACTTATAAAACTATGGCCTTCTAAGAAGCAGAGAGAAATTCACTGGAATAGGCAAGACTACAAATTCAGCTTCAGTCTCAATAGGCCCTGTTTCACCAAAGCCTTTAAGGTCCCGATAGCTTGCCTCTTAGAGTTATATAGGTAGAGATAGTCAGATCAGACTTGCTTAGCGTGCTTTCATTCAACCCGAAAGCTTGAATTGCCACCAAAGGGCACACATTAATGGAGGAACTGTCATCCACTATCACACAAGCCATGTCTTTACCGTTAACCTGACCCTTAATGTAGAGAGGATGATTATGATTCCTTCCTTTTGCAGGAAAGTCAACATCAGAGTACACCACATTCTCACCAATTCCTCCCTTAACTAAGTCTAGCAACTCTGAGGGCGAGATAATGGTAGCAATAGTAGACTCGCTGAAAGCCTTTACCAACTTCTGTCTGTGCAAGGGAGACTATCTCAATAAGTCCCAAATACCAATTTAAGCATGTGTCTTTTTCAGCCGCTTGATTATCTTATCATCCTCAATTTCCTTCTGTAGGCATAGCAGTAGGAGCCGACTGCCTTTCAATCTTCGGGGCCACTCTTCCACTCTTTATGACCACCTTGACTTTCCTTTTTTCCATTACTTCTTCCTCATATTCACTGTTTGATCTCCAGATATCAATGGGCACCAAAGTCTCTTCGTCCTTACTCTTTGTAGGGGTATCCCAATAGTTAATCATATAAACTGGTCGATTTTCTTCAATTGGATTTGTTACTTTAGGGGTGGAGTAATTAACGACCAAGTACTCATTCCTATATAGGTCCTTCATCACATACAACTCGAGTAAGTTAGACCTAATCATGAACACCGAAGGTTGCACAGCATTGTAACCTCCTTTCTTCTTTTTATCTTTCTTCTCAGGATCCAAAATTTACTTGCTGTCTATCAAATCCTGAATTTTATTCCTCAAGCTATGATAATAATTAATCAGGTGCCTAGTGTGCTGATGATATGCACAGTACTTGTAATTGCCTCAACACCGGTCTGGTCGTGAACAGTAAATTCCGATGGTGAATAGTGCACCCGAGCCGTAAATCGGATCCAAAAGTGAAAAATATTTTATTTAACCATCGGAAAATATTGGTCATGGTGAGTCCGGAGTTGAAATTTGAAGTGAAACCGAGGTCAAATAGGCCTCCGAAAGTCAAAAATACGAAAAAATTTGCGAGTCAATTTCCCTAGTAGAGAAGGTGACTTGATTTTGCTTAAATTTTTAAATATAGAAAACGAACTCTAAAAATTGCCATATTTTGCAGTTCTTAATGAAATTTTATGAAGAATATTTTGGTGTAAAAAAATAAATTTTTCGGCGATGTCGACGGTTGTTGAATCGAATCAGTTCGGTTGAATCGGATCGATAACGGACTCTGATTGAGCTGAAATTTTGTGTAATACCTATTTTTGATGTGATAAGAATTATAAAATCAAATTTGAAGTGATTTGGAGTGATAAAATAGGAGAAATCACTTTGGGCTTTGAATTAGGTTATTATTGGGCTTAATTAATTATAACCAATCCAAGCCCATTCCACCCTTAAAGAGGAGATATAAATAGATGGAATTTTCTAGGACTCACCAGCAGCTTCATCTTCTTCTCCACATTTTCTTCTTGGCCGACCACTCCTCACCATTTTTGTTAAGTTTTTTCTTCTTTTTTCTCTCCATTTCACACTAAATTAAGCCTTAGAATAGTAATTTCTGCCACCCTAGTTAAGTTTAGTGCCCTCCTCTCTTCAAAAGAAGGAAGAAAATTAAAAAAAAATCAAGAGAGGGAGTTTAGGGTTTCATTTGGGGTAAGTGAAACCAATGGGTTAAATTTCTTTTTAAGGTGCCTATTTATGTTTTTGGGTGCATAGATTTCATTTTTGATGTTAATTTTAGCATTTGAGGTCAAGAAAGTAGGGTTTTGAATGTGTTATGTTTCGGCCTCCATAGGGAATCAAGGTGATTTGCAAGCTTCCAAGGCTAAGGGCAAAGAAAAGGAAGCTTAGGCAACCTAGAGCAAGAAGGAAAGGTTAGTGACTAATAAATCTTAATATTTTCTTTGATTTTTGGTTAAATAACCTTTATGTAACTTAGGGTAAAAGAGATAAAATGATGTTTAATTGAAAGTAATGGTAGATTAGTATTAAGAGACCTTAAATAAGTGTGTTTAAATGCTTGAATGAAGTGTTACATGAAAATAAAGTGTGGGTCCTTTGTTGGCCGAATAAATCACTAAAGACAACTAAGGTTTATTTTGTAAATTTTTATGATTTTATGCTTCAAAATCATAGTAGAAATGAAATAACATGCTTGAGAATTTTTATGAAATTTATAGAAATTAAATGAATATTTTAGAGACAATTTTCAATTATGTAAGTAATGGAATTGTTAAATTAATGTGAAATAATGAGCAATTTGACGAGAAACTGAATGACTTTGGTGAATTATGGTAAAATAATTCATAAATCATGTGAAGGAATTGAAAAGAATAAATAATAAGTTAAACGAGTATTCTTAAGTAATGAAATAATAAGAAAATTAAGTTTGATTGAAATTTTTGTGAAAATATGCCCTTAGAAATAGTCTGGCAGTAAAAGCCTAGTTCAGGATATAATTGGCTAGCCATAGGGACATCTGTACCGCAGTGCAAGTCATGGCGACTTGCTTAGTTATGGTAGGATCACTGATCTCCATAGCTTCTGTTTGTATCTGGTATCTGCTATGTGGAAAATGGTCTTTGAGATCATTTTTCAGTCTGTATGTGGCCCATGGGGTCCACGTCCCGAGTATCCAGTTTAAAAATTTATATCGGTACTGTACTAGGGGCATGAAAGTGATAATAAGTTAAAAGAAATGAAAAAAATGATAAAAATGAAGTTTAAAATGGAAAAAGGGCTTAAATGAAAGAAAATGAAAATTCAAGGGCAAAATGGTAATTTTTCCAAAGTATGTAATTAATAAGTAAAAATAAGTAAGAAATAGTTAACAAGGGCAAAATGGTAATTTTGGCAACCTAACAGTGTCAAAAATTGAGTTTTTATGGTATAAGTACTAAAACGTAATTTTACCGAAAATAATATAATGAAGCATAAATGATGAATATGAAAGAAATTATGTAATGAGAATGAAAATAAATGACTATAATGACAAATTTGTAAATATTAAGACAAAAGGGACATTTTTGGAATTTAGTAAGATTTCGAGGACTAAATGGAGAATTTGCCAAAAGTTATGTAATAAATGAGAAAAAGTGTAAATAATGTGAAAACAACTGTTTTTATTTGAATTTGATTAAGATGCGTTTAATTGTATTTATTTTAAAAATTTAATTCATTTGATCATATTATAATTGAGGAATAAATATTGCAAAGAAAGTATTAGGATTGTTTGTCACCGCTGGGCATAAGTTATGCTCAGCATGTAGTTTCTGCTGCATGCAGGTACCGAGTTGGAGGAGCAGTGATGCACAAATGGAAGAAGTTATTTTATTTAGTAGCTTGTAGGTTTTGGCATGTATATAAACAGACTGTTATGTATGAATACAGGATTATGTAAAGATATGTAAACGTATGTGTGTGCATGTGGTTATGATATGTTTAGAGTTGATGGTTGATTGATGGGAATTTTAAAGAATGAGATGATTGTTTTAGAAGTGTTGTGCCTCTGAGAGGCTATGTTTGTCTGTTTTTCAGGGGGCTAGTTAGATTTACAGTCATTATATTGAAGAAATTTTTTTTATGTGAATAGTAACTCGAGACAGTTATAGGTCATCGAATACCTAAGTAATTGGTAATATTAAATTTTGGTGGTACTTAATAGTTAATAAAAAAAATTTCGGTTTGCGCACACTATTCAGTTAGATCGGAGTGATAAGGGTGTTACAGTACTGATCCTTCTTGTGATAGGGCAAACCTTAACTTTTTATCGGCCTTGGGGGTAATGGTTGAAGCTTCCCTTCCTTGATCAGTCTATCCAACACCTAATACAGTGATTTTCTTAGGTTGGAATAATATCTCTGACTAACCTCTGTAGTAGATACTTCTACGGTCTTCCCAATTCTATTCGACCCACTATTATTTTTCATTGCCTTGTTATTGCTTAAATTCCTTATGGCATTCTCACTACTTGCCCTTCTAGCCAAATACTCTCCTCCAACCTCGATAGCTATATCTTTTAATAACTTCCAGTCCTTCAAACCCTTTATCTTCAAGTCGTCCCTCAAGTACAAACTTGCATTTCTGATAAATAATATGATATGATCATTTGTGCCTGGCTTTCTTTTCATCTCCATCAACCTATTCCTCCCCCTAGTTAGATACTCATATAAGGATTCATCATGTTTCTACTGTAATAGGTTAAGGTCTTTTAGGGTGACCTCCATTATAGTGCTGCAGTCATACTACTAAAGGAACTCCTCGGCCAATAGATCCCAATCCTCCTTGGTATGCCTATCCAGCCTAAGGTACCAATCTATTACAGGCCCAATCAAACTCAAGCAAAAGTATTCCACCTTCTATTTCTTGGATAAAGTGGTCCCCTTCATAATCAGCGTATACTGTTTGACATGTGCCAAAGGATCCAAGGTGCTATCAAACCTTGGTAGATTAGACATGTTGAACCTTTGGGGAAGTGGCTCATCTCCATCCAAATCTCTATCTTCAGGGTTCATCCCCTTACCAGCAGATAGTAACCTAGAATTGGTTTCAATCTTTTCCTCCACTTTTTTAAAAGCTAAATCCTCAGCACTAAGATCCCTAATCCTTATGTTCATCACTGGAGGGACATAGTCTTTGTCCTCTTCTTCTATAAAGTCATCCTCAAGATCATACCTCTTTTCCCACCTAAATAGGTCTCAAAGTATAGTAGCATTAACTGTGGCAGCATTCCCAACGTGTGTTGGCTCTGCTGTCTTACGAGCGAGTGCTACAAGCTGAGTTTTGATATTAGGTACTATAGAAGCCACCATCCCACTGATCATAGCCATAAGCCTCTTCTCAAAATCCTACAACCTCTTATCCAACCTCCGATGTAAGTCATCTCGCACTGTCGATGGCCTAATAGGAGTAACATTCGGCCTTTCCCTCAGTAATTAAAACCTTACAGTGGTATCATCAGCCACTTTCCCAATCTCATTTCCCTTTTCGATCTCATTCAATTCATCATTTGCCATTTCTAAATTTGTTTCCTGACTGCTTTTTGACAACTGACTTAAACCCAACTCAGAACTGACTTCTGAACCTAAATCTAAACCCAAACTTGATCTCGGTGGACTGGACATAGATCTTTGAACCAGGCACTTGTTTGACCCTCTAGACTACCTATATGAGTCTAGGATGGCTGCAAGAGTTAGATGTTAGGAGTGATGCATGGCGAATGATGCATAAGCATGATATATACATGATGTATGAATACAATGCATAACTTTGTTAGGAGTCAATCACAATCACACACAAACATAACAATAGCCTTCCAATCTTATTACTCCTACACAGGAGGTTGTGTAGTCTCTTCCCTAGGTGGGCTTAACTTATGGGTCAATATGGTACCCAATGGGCGCGTATGGTGCATGGCAAAAAATTGGCAGCATAACCTCTTTAATTTAAAGTGCAAGCATATATGCTTTAACCATTACATATTTTGGGGCATGGCAGCCTTTGACTGGCACCCTCCTAATTTGTTTGAGTTTGAACAATACATAAAGATCCACATAGCAAGCAAAAGTTGTTATGGTTATACAACCTAGGAAAAGTTGCTATTGTCATTACATGGGTTTGAGTCAAAGGGTGATGAAACTTTAGGGCTACCCAAGCATGGTCCCTAGTAATAGATTTAGCTCATCACAAGTATAATGACTGATGGGTCACCATTTTATATACCATTTGGTACTAGACTTAGGCTGGTGGGTCTCCTTGATACCTCCCTACATTTAGTGAATGTAGGACATGTTTCAGGATAACACCGAGGCTAAAAAGGAATGCCTAACTTAATTTTAAGGCTCTAACATGTATGCAAGAAATGTAGCTTAGAAAGGAAAGAAGATTGATTAATAAAACTCAATTATAAAAAACCTAACCAAGATTCTTTTTGGAGCAAGATCTCTTTCATCCCCAGTGGAGTCACCACTATGATGCACGCTGGAGTCATCTTTTGATTCTAGGTTCACTCTTGGAGGCCCGCTTTTAAGGTTTGAGACTAGAAAAGGCTCACTTAACTCATAAATTGGCTACTTCACAATAAAAAAGGGTCAAGTTTAAATTATTATTGGTAGTCAACCCATGAAGGCATTTACTAATGGGCTCAAAAGAGATAGGTGTCATGGAGTCGCCACCCAACAGAATGTTAGAAAATGATTCTCGATTTTTTATGCCTAAACAGAGATTGGTGTTTGGGACATCACTTTTATTAGACATCTTGGTTAGTTGTAGTTTTATAACTGGGTTTTATACTTAGTCCACTCTCCTCTCTCACACAATGCAAAAAGTATAGAATTAAATAAACATCCCAATCACATAAATAAAGTGATAAAACAAAGTAAATCTACTAAATTATTATATAAGCAAATTGTCTTATAACAACAACAAAGTAGTTGATATACATACATAAATCGAGATATTAATTAATTTTGGGAGTATTGGCTCCCTCGTGCATATTTACAAAATCATAAGTTTATTCTGTATGGATTTGGACTAAAAAATTAGACATCGATCCATGTTTTGGAATAAAAAACCCAATTGACTTAATAAAAAACATTTTAATGCTTTTTTGTTTTATCATGCACAAAAATCCTTTTTTACTAACTATTACAATCCCGAAAAATAATACATCCAAAATGAAATATCAAATAAATAGATAATAGAAAGAAAAGAATAAAATCTGAAGATAAAAAATGAGAGAAAGAAAATGATTAACCACGATAGCCAGGACTGGAGGTGACCACCTCAAGAGCACGACTTGCCATGCAAAAATTAGAAAAGACACTCCAAAGCGAAAGGCATTAAATACTCGAAAAAGTCACAAAAAGACACATAAATTAGCATTCTCAAATAACATAGTAAAAATAATTACAAATTTATTTTACACAAACAAAATGGGTTCGAGTACAGAATCATATCATACAACACCAAAGTCATATCAAATAATGCATATATATATATGATAAGAAATAAGTAAATAGTATAAAAATACACAAAACCATAAAATATAAAAAAATACCTTAAAATACTCCTAAAGATGCCCACAATAGGCGAGGGACTGCCTTAGGGAAGTGAGGGACAGGACAAAGAAATAGACCTAAGACATCCAGTCTGTTGGATGATAGACGGCCGTCCGTCGAGTTGTCTTCCCATCCGTCACTTCTGGACAGAACCAAAAGTGCATAATCCAAAGCAAAAATGCAAAAAATCATGCAAAATGAACTTCTAGCCCTGGACATGCAATATTAAATGCTAAATCATGCCAAAATCACATTAAAACACCTAATCATGCATCAACTACACTAATATCATATAATTACAGAATTAAAAGAATAAAAGAAAAGCTTCACATATACAACAATGGAGGAGTCCAAGAACCTATCATGCCTCTAATATATTTAATAGTCTAGAAATACATCAAATCTTAATTAGACATGCATATCGTTCAAATTACAGTAGTCAAAACATGTTAAGACATATCATATCAAGGAATCACAAAATCATGCAAAATAAATTATAGAGGGAAAGAGGAAATAAGCCTAGAATATTACTCTCAGAAGATATTCTGACTCTATGATTATAGTAGTCCAAATCTCCACTCCAATTTGTGATTATCGTTCTCAAAAGAAAGTATTAAATTTGTTTTGTATGTGTGTGTCAAACAAAGATTGCTAGAGCCCAAGGTTTAGAGAGAGAAAGAAATCAAATCTTCTTCTCCTCTAATGTGGCTCTCTCAAGAAAAATGAACCCTCCTTTCAAAACCTAGATCTTGGATTTTATACCTAAGGAAGAGTTTGAGTTGAATTCCAACTCAAAACTCCCAAAATCTAGAGATAAAATCCCCCAAATCCGAAATCCAAATCTTATGAGATAAAAACTACCCTTTTTTTAAAATCCAAAAAGTGTAAATTTTGGATTTTGAGCAATGGACAGGCATCCCTCAATGAGATACGGCCATCCCTTAGTACTAAACCCAAAATTTCCCACAATACCCTTTTATTTGGACTGCACAAGATAGGGGCCCATAGACAAGCGTCCCTCAAGTGACAAATGGTCGTCCGCCACTACTGAAGGTCCAAAATAAGGTCATTGTGCCCATTTTGTTAAAACACATGGAAATATTTGAAAATACTTGAAAAATCATGAAGAATTTTTGAGAAAAAGTGAAAAATTCATGATCAGAGCTTCAAGATCCGAACTTGTTATCAGTAATATGCTATTTCCTCATTATTGGGTAACCCTAAGTAGGCTGCCCAGATCACAATGTCTACACTTTGGAATGGCTTAATTGGACTATATGGGCTTCTGAAATGTATTTTATGGAAAGAAAGTGTGTGTTGGATTATTAGATAAGAATATAGATGTATGTTGCTAGTGGGTGAGGTGGCTAATTATTTTGATAGTAAGCTTGATAGCATTATTAGTACCTAGTTTTGTAGATTTCTTTTCATTATTGTGCATAATTCAGTTGCTTATTAGTTTACTATTTCAATTGATTTGTTTTTTTACTTATAATGTAAGTCAAGGATCTTCAAGGATTTTTGCCAAATACGATATTGTGAATTTTAAGTTTTATTATTGTTGGATGCCACATTTAAAAATTTATTGTATATACCGGAACTGCATTATATAGCTTAATCTTGGTCTTTGCTTTATGTGGCATATCTTTTATAATTGGATGGTGTGGGATTCTAGAATGTGTTTTATGGAAAGAAAATTTGTGCTGCCCGTTATTTTCTTCTTATTTGTGCTATTGAAAGTCTACGCCTCTGCCTTTCTTTAATGTATACAGATTCAAATGGATGCTAGAATAGTTCTTGCTGCATTGTTGCCGGCATTAACATTTAGTGTAATAGCATCATTTTTTGTAGTGGTTATATGTGGAGACAGGGCTAACAACATCCTTGAAATTTCCTATCCAAGACACGAGGAGTCTTAAATTTTAAGTCAGTCTCTGTATCCAAATCTAGGTTTTTCTACTATAGAGATATTTTCCACTCAACCCTAGCAGCCCTAAAATCCTGAGCAGCCTCAGCATCCCTAGCTGCACCACTTATTCAGCAGATATAGAGGCCAGTTTACCTCCTCCATGGCAAGTGAGCAGCTTGTCTTATTCTGCTGATGTAGAGGCACCTTTAACTCCCCCAAAATGGGTGGTTTGACCCCTACCACCGAAGCCAAAGGTATACCCACTACTAGTCAGATTCAATTTAGATTATTTGAGAGGCAAACTTGAATCGATATATGTTTTTGATGTGTCATTGATGTATCTTTTTTTTTGTCATGGAGATGAACTAAATTATCTTTTGTTTTCTTGATCCTCTGGTGCCAAGCAAATTGGGTGTAGATTGGTTGGAAAAGTAGTATAATTAGTAATATAGTTTAAACTTAATCTTTGTTTTATATTGTATATCTTTTATTGTACATTGTTGGATTCTATATTATGTTTCATAGAAAGAAAGTTTGTACTACCTGTTATTTTTTTCTTATTTGTGCTACAAAAAATCCCATGCCTTTGCCTTTTTTTACTATATGAAAATTCAAATTGATGTTGGAATAGTTCTTACTACATTGTTGCTGAAATTAATGTTTAGTGGAATAGTAGTATTTTTTGCAGTGGTTATATATGGAGAAATGTTTGATAAGAGCCTTGACATTTCCTATCTAAGACACGAGGAGTCTCAAACTCTAAGTCAATCTCCGTATCCAACTCTAGGTCCTCAAGGCCCAGCTACCCTAGAAACCCAATTTATTTAGTAGATATAGAGGCAAGTTCACCTCCCCTATGGCTATACAAGAATTGTTTTAGGGGCTTTTCTTTTCTAGCTGTGTTTTGCTTTTCTTTGGGCATTTATGTTCTTTAGAATGGCTTAATTAGACTATGTGGGTTTCTGAAATGTATTTCATAGAAAGAAAGTGTTCATTTGATTATTATATAAAAGTATAAATGTGTTTTGTTAGTGGGTGAGATGGCTAATTTTTTTGGTAGTAACCTTGATGGCGTTATTAGTACCTAGTTTTGCAAATTTCTTTTCATTGTTAAGCATAATTTAGTTACTTGTTGGCTTCCTATTTTAATTGATTTGGTTTATTTTGTTTTGATTTAGAATGTAATTCATGGATCTTAGGGGATTTTGTCTTTTCTCCCTACTTCAGCAAATGTGATATTGTCAATTTTATGTTTTGTTATTATTGGATGCCACATTTAGAGCTTATTGTATATACTGAAACTACATTATATAGCTTAATCGTGGTCTTTGCTCTATATGGCATATCTTTTTTAATTGGATGTTGCGTAATTCTGTAATGTGTTTAGTGGAAAGAAAGTTTGTGCTGCCTGTTATTTTCTTCTTGTTTGTGTTGCTGAAAGTCTTATGCCTTTGCTTTTTTATTGTATGTAGATTCAAATGGATATTGGAATAGTTCTTGCTGCATTGTTGCTGGCATTAATGTTTGGTGCAATAGTAGCATTTTTGGCGGTGGTTATACATAGAGATAGGGCTAATAGTAGCCTTGGCATCTACTGTCCAAGACACAAGGAGTCTCAAACTCCAAGTCAGTCTTTATATCCAACTCCAAGTCTTCCTACTTTGGAAATCATTTTCAATCAAGGTCTAGCAGCCCCAACTGCCCCACTTATTTAACAGATATAAAGCAAGTTCACCTTATATATGGCAAGTGATTAGCCCTTCTTATTCTGCTCATGTAGAGGCACCTTTGCCTACCCCAAAATGGGTTGGTCCACTCGAGCTACCAAAGCCAAAGGTATACCTATTGCTACTTAGATTCAATTTTGATTATTCAAGAGGCAAACTAGAACCGATATATGCTTCTGATGTGTGATTATTGTATCTTTTTTGTGTTTGCCAGTAAAGATGAATTGAATTATCTTTTGTTTTTTATTTTTTTTATGAACTGGATTATCTTTTGTTTTTTTTATCCTCTATTGCCAAGATAATTGGGGTGTAGATTGGTTGGCCAAGGACTATAATTAGTTATAGAACATAACCTTGGTATTTGCTTTATATGACATATCTATTTTAATTGGATGCTGTGGGATTCTGGAATGTGTTTCATGGAAAGAAAGTTTATGCTACCTGTTATTTTCTTCTTATTTATGCTACTAAAAGTCTCATGCCTCTGCCTTTCATTACTATATGCAAAGTCAAATGGATGCTGGAATAGTTCTTACTACATTATTGCTTGCATTAATGTTTTGTGCAATAGCAACATTTTTTTACCATGGTTATATCTAGAGACAGGGTTGTCAGTAGCCTTGACATTTCTTGTCAAAGACATAAAGAGTCTCAAACTCCAAATCAGTTTATGTATCCAACTTTAAGTCCTCAAGGCCTAGCAACCCCAGTAGCACCACTTATTTAGCAGATATCGAGGCAGGTTCACCTTCTTCATGGCCATGCAGGAATTTTTTTAGGGTTTTTTCTTTTCTAACTGTGTTTGGCTTTTCTTTAAGCTTTTATATGCTTTGGAATGGCTTAATTGGACTGTGTGGATTTTTGGAATGAATTTCATGGAAATAAAGCGTGTGTTTGATTATTAGATAAGAGCAAAGATGTGTTTTGCTAATGGGTGAGATGGCAAATTGTTTTGGTAGAAAGCTTCATGGCTATATTAACACCCAATTTTGCAGATTTCTTTTCCTTATTGTTCATAATTAAGTTGCTTGTTGGTTTCCTATTTCAATTGATTTGTTTTTTTTTATTTAGAATGTAATTCAGAGATCTTAGGGGGTTTTGGCTTTTCTTCTTACTTTAGCAAATGCTTTATTGTTAATTTTAAGTTTTGTTATTGTTGGATGCCACATTTAAGAGCTTATTATATATACTAGAACTACATTATATAACTTAATCTTGGTCTTTGCTTTATATGGCATATCTTTTTTAATTGGACAGTGTGGGATTCTAGAATTTGTTTTATAGAAAGAAAGTTTGTGCTCCTTGTTATTTTCTTCTTGTTTGTACTGTCGATTTTCTTATGCCTTTGCCTATATTTACTGTATACAGATTCAAATAGATGTTGGAATAGTTCTTGCTACATTATTTTTGGCATTAATGTTTGGAGCAATAGATGCATTTTTGGCGGTGGTTATGTGTGGAGATAGGGCTGATAGCAGCCTTGACATTTCCTGTCCAAGACACAAGGAATCTCAAACTCTAAGTCATTCTTCACATCTAACTCCAAGTCCTCAAAGCTCAGCAGCCCTAGTAGCTCAACTTATTCAGCAGATATAGAGGCAGGTTCACCTCCTCCATGACAATGTAGGAATTTTTTTAGGGATTTTTCTTTTCTAGCCGTGTTTGGCTTTTCTTTGGGTGTTATGTGCTTTAGAATGGCTTCATTAGACTATATAGGTTTCTGGAATGTATTTTATGGAATGAAAATATTTGCTTGATTATTAAATAAGAGTATATATGTGTTTTATTAATGGGTGAGATGGGTAATTGTTCTGGTAGTAAGCTTGATAGCATTATTAGTACCTAGTTTTGTAGATTTCTTTTCATTGTTATGCATAATTCAGTTGCTTATTAGTTTTCAATTTCAATTGATTTGTTTTTTGATTTATATTGTAATTCATTGATCTTAAGGGGTTTTAGCTTTTCTCCCTACTTCAGTAAATGCTTTATTGTCAATTTCAAGTTTTGTTATATGCCACATTTAAGAGCTTATTGTATATACTGGAACTGGATTATATAGCTTAATCTTGGTCTTCACTTTATATGGCATATCTTTTTTAATTGGACAGTGTGAGATTCTAGAATATACTTTATGAAAAGAAAATTTGTCTCCCTATTATTTTTTTATTGTTTATCCTACTGAAATTCTCACACCTCTACTCTTCTTTACTATATGTAGATTTAAATTGATACTAGAATAGCTCTTGCTGCATTGTTTCTAGCATTAATGTTTGGCGCAATAGCAACATTTTTGGCAGTCGTTATATATAGAGACAGGATTGAAAGCAGCCCTGACATTTTCTATCAAAGAAATGAGGAGTCTTAAATTCCAAGTCAGTCTTCGTATCCAACTCCAGGTCCTTAAGGCCTAGCAGCCCCAACATCCCCAGTAGCCTTATTTATTCAGCAGATATAGAGGTAGGTTCACCTCCTTCGTGGAAATACAATAATTTTTTTAGGGTTTTTTCTTTTCTAGCTGTGATTGGCTTTTCTTTAGGCATTTATGTGCTTTAGAATTGCTTAATAGGACAATGTGGGTTTATGGAATGTTTTTCATGGAAAGAAAGTGTGTGTTTGATTATTAGATAAGAGTACATATGTCTTTTGTTAGTGTGTGAGATGGCTAATTGGTTTGGTAGTAAGCTTAATGGCATTATTAACACCCAATTTTGTAGATTTCTTTTCATTGTCATGCATAATTTAATTGCTTGTTGGTTTACTATTTCAATTGATTTGGTTTTTTTGTTTTTGATTTAGAATGTAATTCAGGGATCTTAAGGGGTTTTAGCTTTTCTCCCTGCTTCAGCAAATGCGTTATTGTCAATTTTAAGTTTTGTTTGGATGCCATATTTAAGAGCTTATTGTAAATACCAAAACTGCATTATATAGTTTAATCTTGGTTTTTGCTTTTGGCATATCTTTTTTAATTAGACAGAGAGGGATTCTGGAATTTGTTTCATAAAAAGAAAACTTGTGCTGCCTGTTATTTTCTTTTTTCTTTGTGCTACTGAAAGTCTCATGCCTCTGCCTTTCTTTACTGTATGCAGATTCAAATGGATGCTGGAATAGTTTTTGCTTTATTATTGCTGGCATTAATGTTTGGTTCAATAGCAACATTTTTAGCATTGGTGATAACTGAAGACAGGGCGGACAATAGCCTTAACATTTCCTGTCCAAGACACGATGAATCTAAAACTCTAAGTCAGTCTTTGTATCCAACTCTAGGTCTTCCTATTGTGGAAATCAATTCCACTCAAGGCCTAATAGCCCCATTAGCCTAAGAAGCCCCATCATCCCTAGTTGTCCCACCTATTCAGTAGATATAAAGGTAGGTTTAGCTCCGCCATAGCAGATGATCTACCTATCTTATTCTGCTGATGCAAAGGCACCTTTGCCTTCCCCAAAGCGAGTGGTTTGATCCCTGCCACTGATGCCAAAGGTATACCCACTGCTGCTCAAATTCAATTTTGATTATTCGAGAGGCAAATTCGAACCCATAAATGTTTTTTTATGTGTCATTGTTGTATCTTTTTTTTTTTTGCTAGTGGAGATGAACTAAATTATCTTTAATTTTTTGATGAACTGAATTATCATTTGTTTTTTTAATCCTCTGGTGCCAAGCCAATTGAGGTATAGAATTGTTGGCCAAAGACTCTAATTAGTTACATAGCTTAAACTTTGTCTTTACTTTATATGGCATATCTTTTTTAATTGTACGGTATGTGATTCTAGAATGTGTTTCATGGAAAAAGTTTGAATTGCCTGTTATTTTATTTTTATTTGTGCTGCTAAAAGTCTCATGCCTCTGCCTTTCTTTATTGTATGTAGATTCAAATTGATGCTGGAATAGCTCTTTTAGCATTGTTGTTGGCATTAATGTTTGGTGAAAAAATAGCATTTTTGGCGGTGGTTATATGTGCAGAAATGCTGATAGCAGCCTTGACATTTCCTGTCCAAGACATGAGGAGTCTCAAACTCCAAGCCAATCTCTGTTTCCAACTCCAGGTCCCCAAGGCCCAACAACCCCACTTATTTTGCAGATATAAAGGTAGGTTCACCTCTTCCATGGAAATACAGTAATTTTTTTAGGGGTTTTTGTTTTCTAGCTATTTTTAGCTTTTCTTTGGGAATTTATGTGCTTTAAAATGGCTTAATTAGACTGTGAGGGGTTTTTGGAATGTATTTCATAGAAAGAAAGTGTGTGTTTGATTATGATATAAGAGTACATATGTGTTTTATTAGTGGGTGAGATGGCTAATCGTTTTGGTAGTAAGCGTGATGGTGTTATTAGTACCCAGTTTTGTAGATTTCTTTTCATTGTTTTGCATAATTTAGTTGCTTGTTGGTTTCAAATTTTAATTGATTTGGTTTTTTTATTTAGAATGTAATTCAGGGATCTTAGGGGGTTTTACTTTTCTCCCTACTTCAGCAAATGCGTTATTGTCACTTTTAAGTTTCGTTATTGTTAGATGCCACATTTAATAGCATATTGTATATATTGAAACTACATTATATAGCTTAATCTAGGTCTTTGCTTTATATGGCATATATTTTTAAATTGGATGGTGGTGGATTTTAGAATATGTTTTATGGAAAGAAAGTTTGTGCTGCTTGTTATTTTCTTCTTATTTGTCCTATTGAAAGTCTCACACGTCTGCCTTTCTTAACTGTATATATATTCAAATGGATGCTGGAATAGTACTTGCTACATTATTTCTGGCATTAATATTTGGTGCAGTAGCAACATTTTTGGCGGTGGTTATATATGGAGACAGGGCTGACAACGGCCTTGAAATTTATTTTCCAAGACACGAGGAGTCTCAAACTCTAAGTCAGTCGTCATATCCAACTCTAGGTCTTCCTACTACGAAAACTATTTCCATTGTAGTTGCCCCACTTATTTAACAGATACAGAGGCAGGTTTACCTCCTCTATGGCAAGTGATTAGCCATTTTATTCTGTTGATGAAGAGGCACCTTTGCCTCCCCTAAATTAGGTGGTTCGACCCTTGCCACCAAAGCCAAACGCGCACCTACTGCTGTTCAGATTCAATTCTTTTATTCAAGAGGTAAACTTGAACTGGTATATACTTCTGATGTGTGATTATTATATCTTTTTTTTGTTGGTGGAGATGAATTGAATTATCTTTTGTTTTTTGATGAATTGAATTATCTTTTATTTTTTTAAGAGTTGAATTATCTTTTTTTTTTATGAACTGAATTATCATTTTTTTTTATCCTCTACTGCTTAGCCAATTGGGTTGTAGATTGGCTCGCCAAGGATTATAATTAGTTATATAACATAATTTATGTCTTTGCTTTATATGGCATATCTTTTTTAATTGGACGGTGTGGGATTCTAGAATTTGTTTCATGGAAAGAAAGTTTGTGTTGCCTGTTGATTTCTTCTTGTTTGTGTTGCTGAAAGTCTCATGCCTCTGCCTTTTTTTACTGTGTGTAGATTCAAACTGATGCTGAAATAGTTCTTACTGCATTGTCACTGGCATTATTGTTTGGTGGAATAGCAGTATTTTTTGTGGTGGTTATATTTGAAGACAAGGCTCACAGCAACCTTGACATTTCCTCTCAAGACACAAGGACTCTCAAACTCTAAGTCACTCTACATATCCAACTCTAGGTCCTCAACACCCAGCAACCCAGAAGCCCCAGCATCCCTAGTAGCCCTA
Source organism: Excoecaria agallocha (assembly GCA_037975025.1). NCBI lineage: Eukaryota > Viridiplantae > Streptophyta > Magnoliopsida > Malpighiales > Euphorbiaceae > Excoecaria > Excoecaria agallocha. The sequence continues at coordinate 23,735,079 of CM075818.1, forward strand.
CTTAATCAGCATATATAAAGGCAGGTTCACCTTGTCCATGGCAATGTAGGAATTTTTTTAGGGGTTTTTCTTTTCTAGCTGTGTTTGGCTTTCTTTGGGCATTTATGTGCATTGGAATGGCTTAATTGGACTCTGTGGATTCTGGAATGTATTTCATAGAAAAAAAGTATGTGTTTAATTATTAGATAAGAGTACAAATGTGTTTTGTTAGTGGGTAAGATGTCTAATTGTTTTGGTAGTAAGCTTGAGGGCTATATTAGTACCCAATTTCACAGATTTCTTTTCCTTGTTGTCTATAATCTAATTGATTGTTGGTTTCTTATTTCAATTGAATTGTTTTTTTTATTCATTTAGAATGTAATTCATGGATCTTAGAGGATTTTTGCTTTTCTCCTTGCTTTAACAAATGCATTATTGTCAAGTTTAAGTTTTGTTATTGTTGAATGCCACATTTAAGAGCTTATTGTATATCCTGGAATTGCATTATATAGCTTAATCTTGGTCTTTGCTTTATATGGCATATCTTTTTTAATTGGATGGTGTGGGATTCTAAAATGTGTTTCTTAGAAAGAAAGTTTGTGCTACCTATTATTTTCTTCTTTCTTGTGCTGTTGAAAGTCTCATGCCTCTGCCATTCTTTAATGTATGTAGATTCAAATAGATGCTGGAATAGCTTGCTGCATTATTGCTAGCATTAATGTTTGGTGCAATAGTAGCATTATCGGCGTTGGTTATATTTGGAGATAGGGGTGACAGCAAGCTTGACATTTCCTATTCAAAACACGAGGAGTCTCAAACTCTAAGTCAATCTCTGTATGCAACTCCAAGTCTTCCTACTGAGGAAATCATTTCCACTCAAGGCCTAGCAGCCCCTAAAAGCCCCAGCAGGCTCAGCATCCTTAGCTGCACCACTTATTCAGTAGATATAAACACGAGTTTACCTCCTCCATGGTGGGTGATCAACCTATCTTATTCTGCTGATGTAGAGGCACTTTTGCCTCCCCTAAAACGCTTGGTTCGACCCCTGCCACTAAAGCCAAAGGTATACCCACTGCTGCTCAGATCCAATTTTATTTATTTGAGAGGCAAACTCAAACCGATATATGCTTCTAATGTGAGATTGTTGTATCTTTTTTTTGTTTTATCGGTGGAGATGAAGTGAATTATCTTTTGTTTTTTTATCCTCTGGTGCCAAGCCAATTGGTGTGTAGATTGGTTAGCCAAGGACTATAATTAGTTATATAGCTTAATCTTGGTCTTTGCTTTATATGGCATATCTTTTTTAATTAGACTGTGTGGGATTCTAGAATGTATTTCATGGAAAGAAAGTTTATGCTACTGAAAGTCTCATGCCTCTACCTTTCTTTACTATATGCAAATTCAAATGGATGCTGGAATAGTTCTTACAACATTATCGTTGGCATTAATGTTTAGTTGAATAGCATCATTTTTGGCAATGGTTATATATGGAGACGGGGCTGACAACAGCTTTGACATTTTCTATCCTAAGCACAAGGAGTCTCAAACTCCAAGTCAGTCTCTATATCCAACTCCAGGTCCTTAAGGCCCAACAACCCCACTTATTTAGTAGGTATGGAGGCAGGTTTGCCTCCTCCATGACGGGTGATCAGCCCTTCTTATTCTACTAATGTAAAGGCACATGTTCCTCCCCCAAAGCGGGTGGTTCGACCTGTGCCACCAAAGCCAAAGGTATGTTCGATGCTGCTCAAATCCAATTTTTATTATCCGAGAGGCAAACTCGAACCGATATATGCTTCTGATGTGTGATTGCTGCATATTTTTTTGTTTTGCTGATAAAGATGAACTAAAATATCTTTTATTTTTTTGATCCTCAAGAGCCAAGCTAATTGGGGTATAGATTGGTTGGCCAAGGATTATATTAGTTAATAGTGGTTGGCTAGCCAATCCCGTCTTAGGCTTTTTGTATTTTTTTTATTTTAGTAACTAAATTATCCATCTTGTTTAATTTATATTTCTTAGTGTTATTATTTTTTTATTTTGTTACTTTATTTTTTTAGCATAATTGCGCTTTTTAAACACATCTTATTTTTGATATAATAGCTTGTTGTCTGGTGAAAGCTGAATGTTAGAAATAATTTGAGAAAAGAAACAGCTTATTGTTCGATATAATTAGAGATATAAATCAAGCTTGCTCTGCATCCTTAGTATTTACAATCCTGAACCCTTTTTAATGAATAAGTTTTTTGTTTTCGCCAAACATTGTTTGAATCATTAGACTAATATTGAAATAATAGCTCATTATTTGTTTGGAATAGTTTGAGAACTTAGTAAACAAATTTTTATTTTTTTGATAAAATTTTAAGACCATGTAATATCTTGCTTTGTGGACACAGCTAGTTAGCTATTGGAAATAATTCTAGAACTAAACAGTTATAATTTGACAAATAAACAATGCTTGCTATGCATCCCCAGAAATTACAATCCTTAGCACTTTTTAATGAACAAGCTCCATTCTCCAACCATTGGTTGAACCATTCCAACATTAAAAGAAGGGATAATGTGAATTTTTGCCCCTGAATTTTTCAAAAGTGACAACTTTAGCCCCTAAACTTTTTTTTAACCCATTTTGTCCTGGACGTTAATTTTATTATTTGATTTTACTCCTAAACTTAAGGTTATAGTGTAAATTTACCCCACAAACTAACAAAGTTGCCACGTGTCTAATGGTGTAAATTCAAGCCAATCACATTCTGACACATCATCTTTCTCTCTCTTAATGAAAAATCCAATCAACAAAAAAAGAGGCCACATTGATGCTTTCGTGGCACTCATGTTTGTTTCCCACGAAAATTTGTCCTAAAATTTCCAAGAAAAATCTCATTTCTCTTCCTCTTCTCTTTGTTTTCGTTCTTCTTCTTCTTCTTTAAAATGACCAACTCCCAAATATTCAAATACAAAATTCTAGAAAGATTAATAATGGCAAACAAAAATTAATAGCAAACCTATAATTTTTTTCCATCAATTATGTAATGACCTCAATACCGGATTAGCCGTAAATATTATTTTCCGACAGTAAATAGTATTACCTGGACTGAAAAGTACATCCGGAAGTGAAAAATATTTTATTAGATTATCGGAAAATATTGATCATGGTGAGTACATGGTTGAAATTTGAAGTGAAATTGAGGTCAAATGGACCTTTAAAAGTCAAAAATACGAAAAAAGTAACGAGTCAATTTCTTTTATAAGTAAACTGACTCAACTTTATATAAATATTTAAAAATAACAAATAAACTCTAAAAATTACCAAAAATTGCAGTTAAGCCTAAAATAATATGTAAATTATTTTGGATGCAAAAAGTAAATTTTTCTGTAATGGCAGTATTTTTGGATCGGACCAATTTAATTGAACTGAACCAGAAACGAACTCCAATTGAGCCAAAAATTTGCTTGCAACCTATTTTCGGGATGATAAAAATTATGGAATCATTTTGGAAGTGATTTGAAATTAAAAAGTGAAAGAAATGACTTAAAATTTGTTATTAGATAGTTAATGGGCTTGATTAATTAATCAAGACCCATTAAGCAATGCCCAAGCCCAAGCCTATTTGGGAGACTATAAAAGGGAAGGAAACATCTCCTTTGTTCTAGAATTTCACGTTTCAGCAACTTTCTTTTCCTTTTGGGTGGCCGAAACTTTGTTTTCCTTTTTGTTTCATAAATTTTTCCTTATTTCTTCAATTTTCCACCTTGATCCAAGCATGAGAAGTGTTTATTAGCCTCTCTAGTTGTTGGATCCAACTTCAAACTAGAGATTGAAGGGATTAAAGCTAAGAAAAATAAGGGTTAAAGGCATGGAGTTCAACAATAGGTAAGTGATTTCTTTAATTTTAATTTGATTTCAAGACACCTATAGATAGAGTTAGGTGCCTAGAGTATGTTTTTGTGATTATTTTGAGCTAAAATGATGGTTATCTTGGTGATTTTGTGAGGAAAAATTTCGGCCAAGGAAGGATATTATTGATGGTTAATGATTTTCATGCTTTTAAGTGAATAAAAGGAAGCTCAAGGAAAGATTATGCATGGAAAAAGGTTAGTGACTACTACATCTTAGTGTTTTCATTTAATTTAATGATTTTCCTTAGGATTTATTAAGGAAAAATTTGTATAATTGATTAATTTTAAAATTTATTGCATAACAGTGAAATTGACCCTTAATTAAGCATGATAGAATATTTAATTTGAATTAAAAAAATTGTAGGGAATTTTGTTTATGGTGGCCAAATTTCTTGTTGAAGAAAAAAAATTGTATGATAAGTATTTTAATGAATTTAAGCCTTAATTTGATAGTGAATGTGAAATAATACCTTTATAAATTTTTGTGAAATTTATAGAAGTTAAATGAATATTTTCGAAATATTTATCGAATATGTAATTAAGAAAAAAATTGAAGAATGTATGTATAATGAAACTACCCTTAAAATAATGTAAATGAACCTTAATTAAGCTTAAATGTAAGCTTAATTAAATAGAAATAAATTTTTAAGAAAAATTTCTTTAATGGCCTAATCACATTCTTAAAGAAAAAGAATGTGTACATTAAGTATTTTGATGAAATTAAGCAATAAAATAAGGTAATATATGAAATATAATGTCCATGAATTTTTATGAAATTTATTCAAGAATTTGTAAGTTAAGTATAAGGGTATATATATAATGTATAGGATGAATTATGGGGTATGTATAGGATGAATTATGGGAAAATAATTCATAAAATGAGTAAAAATAATAAGAATTGAAAAATAATGTTCACATAAATTTTTATAAAATTTATGTAATTTATGAGAATATTTTTGAAAATAAACATTGAACAAGCTTAAGTAAAAATATTGAATTATTGAAAAATAATTCAATAAATAAGTAAAAGTCAGTAAATTAATGAAAATTATTTTACATTTGTATAAGGAAAATGAAAAAAAAAAAGTCAAAGGATGAATTTTCAAAAAATAAAAAGTATAATTAATAAATAATCGTATTGAATTATTACTAAATAATTCATAATTCAAAAAAAATGGTGAATTATTATAAATAATTCATAATCCGTATTAAAAGTAATTCAAATTTCGAACCACCGCAAATTCATGCTAGAAAAGTAAGAAATTGATTAAAAGTCAAAAAGGAATAAAATGAATGTAAAATGATAAAATATTAAATTATTGAGAAATAATTCAATAAGTGCCAAGGAAAGGTGAATTATAATGATATAATTCACAAAGTATGTAAAAATGTATTGAAAGAATATTTGACTAAGTAGTGAAAAAGATTCTAAAAAGATAGTGTAGAATAACCGCAGTGAATTATGAAGACATAATTCACTAACAGTATAAAAGTACAAAAAAATTAAATGAGAGAATGTACCAATTTGAAAATAATAATAATAATAATCGTGAAAATTTAAAAGTCTGAAATGTTTCTATGAAAAATGCCTCTAGTGAATTATTGTAGAATAATTCCAAAAAAAAAAGGTTAAAAAGAAAAAAGAATAAAGTGACTGAAAATAAAAGATTTGAATAGTCAAATATCTGACAAGATTGACTGATAAATTATACCGATTTAAAGAAAAGAATCTGCAATTGTTTGAAATTTAAAAGTATTTTGAAAGTTCTGTCAAAAGATTAAGAAAATGACTGAATAGTCAAAAGCACTAAAAATAGTGCGATCGACAAAAATATATTGTTTAAGAAAAAGAAGAAATTAAAATACTCTGAAAGTCTGAAAGTACTCCGAAAATAATTGATTAATTTTGCTCTTAACAATAGTCAGGTAGTAATAATCTTACACAAGATATAAATGGCTAGCCATAGGGACATCTTATACCACGGTGCAAGTCATGATGACTTGCTATGCTATGGACTAGATCTCTGATCACCATGGCATTCTCTGTTTCTGTTCTCTGCTCTGTGAGAAATGATCCCTTGGGGGTCATTTCTCTTTCTGTTGTGGTCCTATGGGGTCCGCGTCCCGCGTATCGTATCTGAGAGTCATATTTTATTGTATTAGGGGCATATTGGAAAGAATAAATCAGAATTTATAATAGTAAACTGAATGTAAAAGTTTTGAATAAAAGAACTTACATGAATGAATTAAAAAGTTTTGGGAAAAAAAGTAAGTTTTCCCAAAAATTGAAATTAATAAGCAAATGTGAAAAGAGACTATTTTACTAGGTAAAATAGTAGTTTAATGATTAAATAGCCCAAAAATGTGCTTCTGAAAAAGAAAAAAAATAGTCAGTTCATAATGAGAAATTAGAGGCTAAAATAATAATATGCTCTATGAAAAATTCAAACAAAATCTTATCTGAACTTTTGTAAGTCAAAAGTTAACTGAAGGTAAAAATAAATAAATAGATGACAATTCTGTAATTAGAAATGAAAAGTGTCAAGTCTGTTATAAGTAGGTAAAAGAACCTTTGTATAGAAAAAGGAAGGAATTAAAGACGTATTTGCAAAGTGTTTCTAATCAAGTACATCACTTTGCATTAAATGTTAAAAACTTTGATAATTGAAATCTGACAAGTAGTTCAAAAAGTCCGAGTAAAAATAAAAGAATAAATAGCGAAATTAAAATTTTTGCTATTAAAAGAATAATGTTGCAATTAATGAAGACATAAAGCACTGCATTGAAAATCTATCATTACCGTGGAAATTAATTATGTAAATTGTTTCTTTAAAATAAGATTATACTGAATTAATTAAATAGAGAATTTTACTTGAAAAGTAAAGTCATATGTAAAAGTTAAGTAAAAGTAAATATAAGAAAACAAAAATGTAAATTTTATCATTGAACGGCAAAAAGAGAATATTCTGAATTAAGTGAAAAATTTAAATCAAAGTAAAAAGTTTACCAAAGTGTTGGTAATGATCTGAAAAGTCTGCATAAATGATTAAAAGTAACTTTTGATAAGACAACGTAGTAATTGACATAAATATGATAATTATGTTTAATTGAAAATTCTAGGATTGGTGGTCACCACTGAGCATATTTAGTGCTCAGCATGTAATTTTTACTGCGTGCAGGTTCTGAGAAGGAGCTGGAACATAGTATACAGCGGAGTGAAGTCTGAAGAAAAGGATTGCCTGTACTTCTAGGTATTTTGGCATGTATTTACTCATCTAATAGTAGTGAGAATTTATTGTATTTGTTTAACTATTATTTTGTGATAATAATTACTGATATAACAGTAAATGAATATGATTCGTATGCGAATGATTGAATGATCGGTATCTGTTGTTTGAGTTCTTCTATTGTACCTCTTAGAGGCTGTGTTATTATTTGACATTTCAGGAGGTCAGTAGTGTTAGAGAGTATGCCCTAGAGCCCATGTAATAGGGATGTTTTTCATATGTATGAAATTTATATTCTTAATAAAAGGCATCATTCATTTATTAATGCTGTGTTTGAATACATGAGTTTGTAAATCTTAAATTAATAAATGAAGTCCTAGATATTATAAACACAGTGCAAAGGCAATCATGAAGGTGTTCATGATGTGAGATGTCTATCGCATGCAAATGTGTTAATATCTAAATATCCCTAGTCATAGAATTAACAAGATAGGACATTGTTAATTCGGACAGACTAGCACATGTTATGCTTCTTGAATGGTTCAAGCAATGGTTCTCATAGTTGTGATTATGGATGATAATCAAAGCTAACATGTGGATGCTTGTTAGAGGAACAAGTTCATTGGAGACCTGCAAAGAGAATCCTCATATGGATATTAAATCTATGTCAGTGAGGAATCTCTTCATAGCGGTTGTGCAAGTATCCTTAGACTTGAGATCACCAAAGTTATCTTAAGTAGCAAGTGGTATACTTTGACTCCATAACTGATTACTTCCAACTGGGAGTGAACATAGTTAGGAGATTGGGTATATCATGACCTACTTGAAGATAGTTGAGTGATTGACAAAGGATTCACCATCCCAGATTTAACAAGGGAAGTTATCTCACATGATTCTATAATTACCTTGTTCAGTGAATCTCTGGCCAGAGTAATATGCCGAGATGGATGGAGATCCATGAAGGGCATTTTAGGAACAATGGTTAAATTAATAGAACATACATAATTAGATTTATATGAGTTGACAGAAATCCATACTCAGAATCTGATTGAGATAAGAGTGGTGAAAGGAGTAATTGCACGGTAACTGTTTCTATGGAAGGGTACAGTCAAACCACATGACTTTCCTGACATTTGGGTAGTCATGATGCCTAGCTAGAGGCCAATCATGACTTGTATAATGATGTATCAAAATATCAATAGAGATTGATAAATTGATTTAAAGGAGTTTAAATCATGTGAGTTTTGAATAGAACTCACAATTACATATTATACTGCCAACATGGACAGGAACCCAATAGGTCACACACATATAGAGAAAAGGGTAAAATGGTAAAATGACAAGGATAATAATATTTGATATTATTATAAAGGTAGAGAGGAGAATATGATAATAATTAATTAAAGAGTTTAATTAATTATGATCAAATAAAATTGTCCGCGGAACTTTTGAGAAATGTTCTGTAAATTGGACCTAAATGAAATAATGTATTTCATGATTAATTATTATTGTCTTATAAGTGTTATAAGACTACTATAAGTGTTATAGGACTGATATAATAATTAATAGGACCATTGGAGAAATTATAGAGGGCCAAAGGAATGAAGAAGTTGGAGGAAGCCCTCCAGAAGAGGGCTACACGCCAACTTCATACAGAAGGGCTTAGAGGGCTTTTTCTTGGACCAAATTAATTTATATATGTTACATAAGTGTTATGGAACTCACATATTTAATTTGGTTGGATTTGGAATCCATTTGGGTATTTAAATCCAATTAGATGCACAAAGGGCCTAGTTTGTGGATTTTGTGCATGGTCTTTTATGAAAAGATTTAATTTGGATTTAATTAAGCCCAAATGATTATAATTAATTCCAGAAGCCCAATTAATAATTCTCCAGCAATTTTAAAGAGCCCAATCTCATTAAGGAGTTGGAATTTTAACCTAACTATAAAAGGCCAACTAATGAGAATTAGGGTTAAGTGATTAAAACAAAAGGAAAGTCCTTTCACTTATTCTCTCTCCCTTTTGCGCCACTTCCCAAGCTAGCTCTTGGGAATTTCGGCCAGCCCTAGTTGAACACCAAGTTGTTGGTTCAATTTACCCTTCTCTAGTGTGGATTACTCATTGGAGGTGTTCGATTTTGGACACTGTGGTTTGCGACAACCCGGTGCGAAGTAAAATCAACTGTTCAACAAAAATCAAAGGTGATTTTTCTTATTCTCATATAGTTATATTGTGTATTCATGGCAAGATCAGATCTAATGGTTAAAAAATTTTAAAATTCCGCTCATGTATGTGATGCATGTAACCGTTAAATTCCAACATGGTATCAGAGCCACGGTTTTGCCATGGATATACAATTCTATATTTTTCTGCGGAATAAGTTTTGTTTTGTTTTGAGTTATTTATTTCATGAACTTTAAAATATTAGATTTGATTGTTCATGAATGAGAAATATTGATTTCTGGTTGTATGTGTGATCAAATAAATTTGGTGGAAACAAAAACAAATTTTTTGAAGCATCATAATTTGGGTTTGGCGTGAAACCCATTAGGGTTTGGCGTGAAACCCTAGGTAATGTAGGGGCTGTTCTAATTTAATTTCTTATGGATCCATTTAAAAATCATTTAGATGATATTTTATGTGTTTAATATGTGATATTAAGCCGTAGGATCGAACGGAATTAAAATCGAACAAGTTTTGCATGAAAACTAGTTTTGTCGAAAAGTTCGATAAATTGGTGTTCTTCGTATGTTCTTGATGTGTTCTTGGTTAGAACGACTTTTGATCTTCTAAATCTGATATATATGATATATTAAAGTGTTTTTAATTAATTGGATTAATTAAAATGGGCCTTAAATTAATTTGATTAATTTTAATTCATTAAAACCACTTAATGGGCTTAATTATGTTTACGGACTTGGTTTAAATTAGTAAATGACTTGGTAGGCCCAAGGAGCTGATTTAAATTAACTATTATAAACATTAATTAAGTTTATTAATGGGTTTTAAAGGCTGGAGTGGGCTTGGCTCATTCCAAAAGGCCCAAATGGTCCAAATGACACAAAACTAGTTTGTGTGTGAACACACTTAGGGTTTTTCTTCTGTGGGTTTCGGCCTACACTTATTTTAAGCCCAAAATTGATTCTTTTAATTATTTAATATGATTAATTAATTAAATAATTAATTTATAATTAATTAATAATCAATTTGATTGATTATTAAGGCAAGAACACATTCATGCAAAAAGGTTTCCTAAAATGAAAGTTTCCAAAATGGAAAAAGTTTCCTAATTTGATCACATCATTAAAATAACTCAAAATATAGTTTCAAAGGTTGAAACAAAGTTAGTAATCCATTTCTTTATGCATTAAAAAGGCATATAAGGGTGAATGATTGGCATGATGGTTAGTTATGGACAAAGCCCAATGTGATTGAGCATAATGCATGTTTTGGCCCAATGAGGACTTTCATGTCCCGGCCACTTGTTTTTGGTTTGTATTTCATTTCAAATTGTAATATGTAATTAGATTACTTAGATTAGAATTAGAAATAGAGATGGAGACCAATATCAAGGAGCAAGATGGGCCGGATGGAGATCCAACAAGCTTGAAGATAATGTAATTATTTTCTTGTTTGAATCATGCATACTACCTAGGTGTGACCTTTTGATTTCCCTCTTGGCTCGGGGAAATCAATGTAGTGAAGTCCATAACTATACCATATTTGTATGCTTATATTTATGTGATAGATATAGGATGCATACCAATGTATGCCAACCATGTATGATGAGACTTAATTAACTAAAACCCTCAAACAAATACTAAGGTATATAAGCCTTCCATTAATTTGAGGAGAACCAGAGTTCTTTATAGTGTGGGTTGTTGACCACAGTCAAGCTCACATTATATCGAATATGTTCAAATCTAATTAAATGGGTCATCTTAGCTAGCCCATTAGTTTGTTGACCACAGTCAAGGCTAATGGTTCTAGAGGCAAGATTAGGGAATGCATATATGATATGCATGCATCAAGAGTTGATAACCTAATGATCCAATAGTTGTGTAGAGACACAATTGGTATAAAGATACCTACCTTTCAAGGGTATGGAATTTGGCTTGTTGACCACAGTCAAGGTCAAATTACATATCAAGGATTGGATGTTGGCCCACTAAGAAAACCATCGGGTTTTCTCGGATTATATAGTGAGGGCTATTAATTCGCAATAAAATAGTGGGAGTAAATGGATTAATTAAAGACCTTATTAATGCATACATATATATGAACATACTCTCATATCTTTTCTTTTTCACATCTATGTCATCATCATGAGCACATCAAATACACGATCAATCTTGGATAACAAACTGGTTGGCAGCAACTATTCTAACTGGATCAAGCAAGTGAGAATTGTTCTCAAAGCTGAAAAGATCCATTATGTCTTGGATAAAGATCTTCCACCACTTCCATCAGATGATGCCATTGATGAGATCAAAGGCACTTATCGAAAATACATAGAGGATAGTGAAGTAGCAGCATGTCTGATGCTGGGTGCTATGTCCTCAAAGCTTCAGAAGCAATATGAGATAGAGGATGGTGGGGTTTCCAAGAAGAAGGTTGCCAAGAAAGAGAATCCCAAAGGAACTTGCTTCCATTGTGGAAAAGATGGTCATTGAAAGCGCAACTGCAAGGCCTATCTATATTCTCTCAAGGAGAAAAAGCATGCTGATGCTTCTACCTCAGGTATTCATATGATTGAAATTAATACTTATTCTATTGCTTCAAAACAGTCTTGGGTATTAGATACCGGATGTGGATCACATTTGTGTGATGATCTACATGGGCTTAGAAGCTTTAGAATAGTTGGAAAGGCAGAGATATGTTTGCAGTCAGCTACTGGACAAAACATCTCTACAACTGTTGTGGGGACTTATCATTTGCCTCTTCCGAGTGGATTAGTACTGGAATTAAATAATTGTTATTATGTTCCAGCTTTGTCCAAGAGTATTATTTCTTTCAGTTGTTTAATGAACGATTATGATATTTCTTTAAAGGACAAATGTTGTTACATTTTTAAGAACAATATATTTTATGCAAAAGCTATCATTGAGAATGGTATATTTGTTCTTGATTTAATTAAAGAAGTACATAATGTGGATACCAAGAGAATGAAACATGATAATCTAAATACCTCATACTTATGGCATTGTCGTTTAGGCCACATAAATGAAAAATGCATGACCAAATTGCACAAGTCAGGTGATTTGGGATCATTTGATTATGAATCATTTGATACATGCGAATCTTGTTTATTGGGAAAAATGACAAAAGCTCCCTTTATTGGTAAAGGAGAACGAGCTAAAATGGTTTTGGACTTAATACATTCGGATGTATGTGGTCCAATGACTACACATGCTAGAGGAGGTTACTCCTACTTCATTACTTTCATAGATGATTATTCCAGGTTTGGATACATCTATCTAATGAAATATAAGTCTGAAGCATTTGAAAAGTTCAAAGAATTCAGAAATGAAGTAGAGAAACAACTTGGCAAAAGTATTAAAACACTTAGATCAGATCGAGGTGGAGAATACTTAAGTCAAGAGTTTCAGGATTATCTTAGAGATAATGGGATTTTATCTCAATGGACTCCTCCATATACACCACAACACAATGGTGTATCCGAAAGGAGGAATCGAACACTATTAGATATGGTTCGATCAATGATGAGCCGAGCGGACTTGCCTAAGTCTTTTTGGGGATATGCACTAGAAACTGCTGTTTATGTGTTAAATAGAGTTCCTAGTAAATCGGTTGATGTTACTCCATATGAGATGTGGAATAACAAGAAACCCACGCTTTCTCATATGAAAGTATGGGGTTGTCCTGCTTATGTGAAGAGGACAATGTCAGACAAACTGGATGTTAAGTCTGACAAATGTTTATTTGTGGGATATCCAAAAGAAACGTTTGGATATTATTTCTATAATCCCTTAGAACAAAAAGTGTTTGTTTCAAGGCATGCTGTCTTCTTGGAAAAAGAGTTTCTCCTACGAGAAGACAGTGGGAGTAAAATTGAACTTGGTGAAGTTCAGGACCCACAAATAGAAGTAGATCAACCGATTGAACCCGAAACTGAATTTCATAATGATGAGATTACAGTTGAACCTGATTATACACAGAATCCTAGAAGGTCTACTAGGATGCGTTCTATCCCTGTGAGATATGGATTTCACATTGATTCGGATAGAGGCATAACTGTAGTAGAGGACAATGAGCCTACAAGCTATCAAGAAGTTTTGAACAGTTCAGAACGTGATTTATGGCTTAAGGCTATGCAGTCCGAAATGGACTCCATGTATGAGAATAAAGTATGGACTTTAACTCAACCACCTGAAGGGATAAAACCCATAGGGTGCAAATGGGTCTTCAAAAAGAAGACTGACATGGAAGGTAATATAGTTACCTATAAAGCTCGCTTAGTAGCAAAAGGTTATCGTCAAAAAGAAGGTATTGACTATGACGAAACTTTTTCTCCTGTAGCGATGCTTAAGTCTATAAGAATACTTTTAGCCATTGCAGCTCATTATGATTATGAGATTTGGCAGATGGATGTGAAGACAGCTTTCCTTAATGGAAATCTTACCGAGGATGTGTATATGACACAACCAGAAGGATTCACATCAGGAAATGGCGAAAAGGTATGCAAGCTTCAAAGATCCATTTATGGATTGAAGCAAGCCTCTAGGAGTTGGAACATACGATTCAATGAGACAATCAAAGAGTTTGGTTTCTCACAGAATGAAGATGAACCTTGTGTGTATAAAAGGGTCAGTGGGAGTGCAATTGTCTTCCTAGTTCTATATGTAGATGACATATTGATCATGGGAAATGACGTTTCTCTTCTCCAATCTGTTAAAATATGGTTATCCAAGCAATTCTCCATGAAAGACCTTGGAGAAGCATCCTATATTCTGGGAATAAGGATCTATAGAGATAGATCCAATAGGTTGCTAGGTCTTTCTCAAAGTACATATATAGATAAAGTATTGAAGAGGTTCAATATGGATCTCTCTAAGAAAGGGTTTATACCCATGGTGCATGGGAAACACCTTTCTAAGTCTATGTGTCCACAGACACTGGAGGATAGAGAGAGCATGAATAGAATACCATATGCATCTGCAATTGGTTCTATCATGTATGCTATGTTATGTACACGTCCAGATGTAGCATTTGCTTTGAGTGTCACAAGCAGATTCCAATCTAATTTTGGAGAGGAACATTGGGCAGCTGTCAAGAATATTCTTAAGTACTTGAGAAGGACTAAGGATGTATTCTTGGTATTTGGAGAGGGCAGTTTGGAAGTAAATGGGTATACGGATGCCAGCTTCCAATCTGACAAAGATGATTGTAAATCACAATCTGGTTATGTGTTCATAATGGGAGGAGGAGCAGTTAGTTGGAAAAGTTCCAAACAAGAAATAACTGCTGATTCCACGACAGAAGCTGAGTACATTGCTGCTTCAGAAGCAGTCTGGATCAAAAAGTTCATAACTGAACTAGGAGTGGTGCCTAGCATTGTTGATCCGATTCCTTTATATTGTGACAACAATGGAGCCATTGCGCAAGCAAAGGAACCACGGTCTCATCAGCGATCCAAACATGTTCTCAGACGCTACCATCTCATAAGGGAAATAGTAGCTAGAAATGATGTGAAAATAGAAAGGGTTCCCACAGATGACAATGTGGCGGATCCCCTCACTAAAGCACTTTCCCAGATAAAGCATGATCACCATATAAATAGCATGGGTCTGAGACATATGAGTGATTGGCTCTAGTGCAAGTGGGAGATTGTTAGAGAGTATGCCCTAGAGCCCATGTAATAGGGATGTTTTTCATATGTATGAAATTTATATTCTTAATAAAAGGCATCATTCATTTATTAATGCTGTGTTTGAATACATGAGTTTGTAAATCTTAAATTAATAAATGAAGTCCTAGATATTATAAACACAGTGCAAAGGCAATCATGAAGGTGTTCATGATGTGAGATGTCTATCGCATGCAAATGTGTTAATATCTAAATATCCCTAGTCATAGAATTAACAAGATAGGACATTGTTAATTCGGACAGACTAGCACATGTTATGCTTCTTGAATGGTTCAAGCAATGGTTCTCATAGTTGTGATTATGGATGATAATCAAAGCTAACATGTGGATGCTTGTTAGAGGAACAAGTTCATTGGAGACCTGCAAAGAGAATCCTCATATGGATATTAAATCTATGTCAGTGAGGAATCTCTTCATAGCGGTTGTGCAAGTATCCTTAGACTTGAGATCACCAAAGTTATCTTAAGTAGCAAGTGGTATACTTTGACTCCATAACTGATTACTTCCAACTGGGAGTGAACATAGTTAGGAGATTGGGTATATCATGACCTACTTGAAGATAGTTGAGTGATTGACAAAGGATTCACCATCCCAGATTTAACAAGGGAAGTTATCTCACATGATTCTATAATTACCTTGTTCAGTGAATCTCTGGCCAGAGTAATATGCCGAGATGGATGGAGATCCATGAAGGGCATTTTAGGAACAATGGTTAAATTAATAGAACATACATAATTAGATTTATATGAGTTGACAGAAATCCATACTCAGAATCTGATTGAGATAAGAGTGGTGAAAGGAGTAATTGCACGGTAACTGTTTCTATGGAAGGGTACAGTCAAACCACATGACTTTCCTGACATTTGGGTAGTCATGATGCCTAGCTAGAGGCCAATCATGACTTGTATAATGATGTATCAAAATATCAATAGAGATTGATAAATTGATTTAAAGGAGTTTAAATCATGTGAGTTTTGAATAGAACTCACAATTACATATTATACTGCCAACATGGACAGGAACCCAATAGGTCACACACATATAGAGAAAAGGGTAAAATGGTAAAATGACAAGGATAATAATATTTGATATTATTATAAAGGTAGAGAGGAGAATATGATAATAATTAATTAAAGAGTTTAATTAATTATGATCAAATAAAATTGTCCGCGGAACTTTTGAGAAATGTTCTGTAAATTGGACCTAAATGAAATAATGTATTTCATGATTAATTATTATTGTCTTATAAGTGTTATAAGACTACTATAAGTGTTATAGGACTGATATAATAATTAATAGGACCATTGGAGAAATTATAGAGGGCCAAAGGAATGAAGAAGTTGGAGGAAGCCCTCCAGAAGAGGGCTACACGCCAACTTCATACAGAAGGGCTTAGAGGGCTTTTTCTTGGACCAAATTAATTTATATATGTTACATAAGTGTTATGGAACTCACATATTTAATTTGGTTGGATTTGGAATCCATTTGGGTATTTAAATCCAATTAGATGCACAAAGGGCCTAGTTTGTGGATTTTGTGCATGGTCTTTTATGAAAAGATTTAATTTGGATTTAATTAAGCCCAAATGATTATAATTAATTCCAGAAGCCCAATTAATAATTCTCCAGCAATTTTAAAGAGCCCAATCTCATTAAGGAGTTGGAATTTTAACCTAACTATAAAAGGCCAACTAATGAGAATTAGGGTTAAGTGATTAAAACAAAAGGAAAGTCCTTTCACTTATTCTCTCTCCCTTTTGCGCCACTTCCCAAGCTAGCTCTTGGGAATTTCGGCCAGCCCTAGTTGAACACCAAGTTGTTGGTTCAATTTACCCTTCTCTAGTGTGGATTACTCATTGGAGGTGTTCGATTTTGGACACTGTGGTTTGCGACAACCCGGTGCGAAGTAAAATCAACTGTTCAACAAAAATCAAAGGTGATTTTTCTTATTCTCATATAGTTATATTGTGTATTCATGGCAAGATCAGATCTAATGGTTAAAAAATTTTAAAATTCCGCTCATGTATGTGATGCATGTAACCGTTAAATTCCAACAAGTAGTGGGTAGCCATTATGCTGCCAAAATTCTAATACATTGATATTTTGAATTTGAATAAGTTTGGTAATTGAAAAAAAAATCAAGTAAAACGTTTAAGTTCATATCAAAAATAACTGTTCTATTTAGGGTATTACATTTAGTGGTATAAGAGCAATGGTTTAGGCGGTTTTAAGATCGGAATAGGATAAGACTAAGTGATAGATTTATCTATACATACATGCCAAAAGTCAGTGGATAAGTGATAAGGAGTCTGATGTGTACTTGCTCCCCATTATGTTTAAAAGTGAAAAGTTGACATCTGACCGAGATTATTAGGTGTAAAGTGATTGATTCTACATAGTAAGACAGTACAGTGTCAGAATGAAAGTGTTGCTTCTTAAAGTCCTTTGGAGGCTAAAGCAAAGTGACAAATTATTAACTGAATTTGAGTGTAATCCAAGTATATAATTGTTATTGTGAATGAGAACCAGTCCATTGACGAATGCAATAAAAAGAATATGTTAAAAATTGGAAAAAAATTGTATATTAAGTTCAGACAGACTGTAAGGGACATAGAGAAACCCTGACTTTCGTATCATGGTTTAAATTGTTATCGAACAAGAAGTGATGCGGTCAGAGAAGGTTTTTGATAGTTGAAATGGTTATGATGATAAGATAAGGTCATTTAAGATATATATATATATATATATATCTTAAATGACCTTATCTTATCATCATAATATATATATTTGTCGGTGATTCCTTGCAGGTGGGGGTACTTGATTATATGTTTCATAGTTCCGGGATGAGCTATGATATCTGCATTATATGAGAATACTTGATATTATTCTATTGCATATATGAAATCATTTATTCATTGCATAGCATTTCACATTGTGTGACAGCATTTGATTTGCATCATATTATTTATATAGACCCCACCTAATATGGAAAAACTGACAGGAGAAATGATAAGCATAGAGATGACCTAACAGCAAAAAAAAAAGGATTACCTTTGTATTATGATGAAGTAAAAAAAAAAGAAATAGTGTATCCAAGATTGTTTTTCGATTTTGATGTGACCATTATGAGTTATTGGTTATGTTATTCAAATTTGCAAATGTGCTAACTGCCTATATAGACTTGATAAATAGGGTTTTCTATCTCTATTTGGACTTGTTTATAGTTATTTTTATTGGTATTATTCTGATGAGATTTAAGACACTGAAAGAATGCTATAAGTATTTGAGCTTTGTTCTGCCAGTATTGAAGAAAAAGTAACCGTTTGTTGATATTAGTTAATGATAGTATTTGCAGCTATTCGGGCTATAAGTGTTAATAAAGTCTGGCTCCGAAATGAGTATGGTCAGTTGAAACGTAAATAAAGAGGAGTAAGCGGATTACTTCGGGATCGCTTTAATGTATGTTATATCAGAGTGAAAATTAAGACAGAGGGGCCATGAATTTTGCCATTTGCCTACCTGTATTTCAAAAAGATTGTGATTGTAATGTGTGGAATTTTTGGTACTATCAACCTTAACACAATGACCCACTCTTTGACTGATGTTCATGATAATAGTGATTTATATGATTTTTTTAGTATGTTTTAATGTGTTTAATTAGGTTAATTTTGTGTTAATTAGGTTTAATTTAAGTTTAATTTGTTAGTTTTATGTTTTTGGAGTTAATTGTAAATTTTGGTATTTTTCAGGGTTATTTTGCAAGAAAAAGGACTTAATTATAAAAAGAGTAAAGATTTGGGCCAAAACTGTAAATATAAAAAAAATATGCAAGAAAGTGATTGTGAAGTCCATAAGAACTAGGTGTGGCCACGTGAAGTTATAAGAGAATGAAGACATGGCCACGTGTGAGAAAGAAGAAAGTGAACAAGTGACCACGTGAAGAAAAGAATGCAAGAACCCATGGCCACGTGATTTTCTTCACAAACCAACACATGGCCACGTGTGAAAATACACTAGGGAACACATGGCCACGTGATGGCAATTCCCACTTCGCGAAGGATTCTCGAACTTCCTATTTTGGACAGAAATTACTTTCTATTTGATTTTAAGAGTTTGAGAAGGAATACACAATATCTTTTGCCTATAAATAGCAGTCTAAAACACCAAAGAAGGGGATCGAATTAGAGAAATAGGGATTAATCTTAGAATTTAGCTTAGTTATTGTTTTCTATTTTCTTTATTTTTCTTTTCAACTTTGTCTTTAGTTTTTAAACATGTTTAGGAAGTAGTTTTTCTTCTTTTGCTAATGGAACTTTGAAAACTAATATTTTCATTGTTATGACTTTATTTTGAGCTTAATTTCAATATTGGTTGATTATTTCTTGGTTTTAAGCATATTCTTATCTTTGATTAAGTTGAGATTGATTGTTGGTTTATTGAATAAATAACTAAAAATTGGTTTTGACATAGTTGATGATTTGCATGTTCTTGGGTTAACTCTTTAATGTTTATGCATGATCATTATCCAAAATATGAGATGATTATGTGTTAATTTTATTGGTTAATACTAAGAGAGGAGGAACTAAGAATAAATTGGAGTTGAATCACTTGAGAAAGGCTTCAATGAAAGTTTAGGAAGTTGAAACTAGATTTACATGCTAAGTATTAGATTTGTCTATGAGTTTAATACTAAGAATGATAGACTTGAATAAAGATATCTTGCTTTATTACTAGTTTTTCCATAATCACTGGTGTTTCTATTGAACTTAAGTCATTACAATGAAAGTTAAGGTGGATAGTTTCTTTAGCAAGAGAATTCCAGTTATTGCTTTGTTTTTAATTCATGTTTTAGCTTTTGTTTTGTTTAATTGTTTATTTTGTTTAATTTTTGCTTCTAAATCAAAAACATTTGGTAAACAATCTCGGATTGATTTAATTCATACATAGATATTATCCTTTGCAATCCATGTTCTCTTGGGTACGATATTTGGGGTCTTAATCTATATTTCCCTGTATTACTAACCGATCTAGTACACTTGCTAGAATCCGGTCAGTTCACTCGGAGTGGATAATTCAACTATTAGAAAAATTGTTTCAATAAGGTGTATGTGAATTCGGTAATAATTGTGAAAAGTACTCGTTTTTAACAGAGTTTACTTATAATGATAGCTATCAGTCTAGTCGAAGATAGCTTTATTTGGGATATTTATCTGAATGAAAATGTCAAAATTCTTCATGTTGAACTTAATTGAGTGTAAAGAAATCAGTTAAAAGAGATATGTACACAGGTTAATACAACATGTGATGTAAGATTGGCAAAAAATTTTGATTTAGAGAATGCTCAACTTGAGAGTGTGCAAGTTCCATAAATAAGTATGCTATGGAACCATCAAATGTGAAAAAATTTTGATAAGATAATAATACCATATCCTCTACTCTTTGTTATAAGTAAATTTCGAGAACAAAATTTATTTTAGTAGGAGAGAAATGTAATGATCTCAACACCGGGTTAGCCGTAAAAAGGCATGGTTTAATAATGAAGTCCTTGGCCATTCTTGCCTATTTAAAACTAAAAAAAAATTATTAAATATTAATTAAGAGGTGGCAAATGAACGGGTTGGATGGGTTTGAATTTGACTATTAATGGATGGATCATTAATGGATTGGGTCATTAATTGGTTAAAAAATATGGGTCATAAATTAGTCAATATTCAAATGGGTTGTATGAATTTGAGTTGATCCATGGTTTAATGCAAATTATTATAAAATTTTTTATTAATTAATTAATGGGTCTTGTAATTCTCTTACTAAATAACTTTTAAATTTAGTCCTTTAATTTTCATTTATTTTCAAAATTGCCATTTTTACTTAATATTTATAAAATTGTCGTTATTCTCATTTATTTTCATTTCTAATTAACCTATAACTTTGCATACAAATTACCAATGGGTCCTCATTACTAAAATTTCAGCTCAATCAGAGTCTGTTATCGATCCGATTCAATCAAATTTGTCTGATTCGGAGTTATTTATTCAATTTACTATACTATTGGTTTGGTGTGGTGTAATGATAGATCCTTTTGATATTGTGGAGGTTAAAGGGTTACCAATACAAGAAGAGAGGTATATTTTGATTGTGAATGCAGTGATTGTCTTAATTTGTCTTAACTTTCTTGTGTTTCTATGGTTTTGTGAATGCAGTGATTGTAATATTTTTATTTTGTCATTTGCTGAGTAATTCATAGATTAAAAGGAGATTCTCGCCCAGTCTTTAATATGAAAATACATCAAGTCAGATTGGGAATCTCCTTGTATTTTCATGGATTAACGAAACAACTGCAAAATGTTGAAACTGATTCGGAAGCACCTCTTAGAAGACCTAAATTGAATGATGTTTTTGAAAATTACAAAAGAAAAGTTGTGTTAGTTTGACAATGTATTTTTCAAATAGTTGTAAATACTATGAGATCCATTTAATTAAAAAGATAGTTGTGAATATGATTTTAATTTGTATTCAATTCCAATTTTGTAATTTGATATACTGCATTTAAATCAAAATCTCTTTTTTTTTTGCTTTAATTATATCTAATTATAGCAAAATCTCGAATTGAAAATCATTATCTGGAACTTGGTATACCAAATTGCAGAATTAAAAATTACCATACTGGTATACCAGTATACCAGCAGGTATATTAAATTTCAAATTTGAAAATCATCATCTCTTCTTCAATTCCAAGTAAAACTTTATACTATTATCACCATTTTTTTCCAATGGATATTTTTAACAAGATATTTTTATATTTAAATGGATATATTCTACATTAATTTTCAATTGATCTCATATTACGCCTACAACATATTCATATCTTCTTCTTCGGTTGTCTTTTATGTTATCGATAGTGTGTTTGCTTAATATGCTCTCATAATTCATCTTATCAAAAATATTTCCTTGCAATTCTAAAAGTGATTGGTCTTGCAATGATGGTGAATTTGTAGCTGATGTTTGAATTTCACTTATTGGATTTGCATTTATGTTAGCATTAGAGTTTAAAAATGAAAAGGACATACTAAAATATTAGTTCAAATTCTGATTTTAAAAGTCGCCATATGGATTTTGGCATATTAGCTAGTATACATGGTATACCAGCGGCTATCCCAAATTCCATAATATAAAATCACCATATGGAATTGGTATACCAGTCGATATACCAAGTATACCAAATTCTAAAATCAAAATTATGCACAGTTTATTTTGTAGGATTTTCAATCAATCGATTAAACCAACAAAGGATTTTCAAAATGTTTGAATAAAAGGTATCTACACAAATTGGGTTGTGGATGCAGTTCATTCAAACAAAGAGATGTAGGACAATACAACACCTCCACAACTAATCATCAAGTTTAATTATCGAATTTCAAGATTAATCACACTATAGATATACATATGATTTAAAATAAATATGTAAAAATATATCAACTCAAATATCAATTTTCATGTTAAAAAATTCATAGACATTTTTACAAATACTTTGTATATAACAAATGAAATAAGATATCAATGAATACGGAAGTTATCATATTTTGACATCAATAATTCTTAAATTTCATCCAGCTTAAGAATAACATGAAATTTGCAATTAATCGGACATTTGGTTTGAACTACTAATAGTTAATGGTGTCCAATCTATAATTGAGTCCAAAAATTTTTCTGAATATTAAATCCAAATGCAGTCAATTACTGACGACTCTGAATGTTAGAAGAATATGATTCGGTGATTAAAGATGGCAAACAAAAAAAATAAATCATGAAGGAAGCAACATTACAGATGAAAAGGAAGAAACGTGATGAGAAAAAGAGATGAAGAAGAAACGTGATGAGAAGAACAGAAAGCAACGTAAAGAATGAGAAAGAAGGAGTTTGTGTACGAGTGAAACTGTATTTCAAAAAGGGTATTTTCAAAAATGAAAATTAAAAAAAAAAAAGTAATTTAAAAGGAAAAAGAAAAAGAGGGTATTTTTAAAAACACCCCTACTTTTTTTAGCATTTTTGTGAAAGTCACTAAAAAGATACATGTTTAGCATCCGCATTTCAAACATATATTGGTTTATTCCCCATCAGCAACACGTGCTTTTCACACTCCTCGTGCACTTTTCTAGTTTTTGCGATTGGGTGATTATTAATTCTTCGGAGGGGTAAATTTAAACTGTGAGATTTCCAATTTGTTACAATTATGGAGGAATATTTTATGTATTAAGCTTAAAATAAAAATGTGAGTTCAAAAATTCAATGTATGCTAAAATTATGCTATTAATCTAACTAAATTTAGTAACTTTAAACTTAATTTAAACTAAAATAAAAATTTAAGTATCCGATATAACCAAATGAAAGTTCAACAATCTATAAAAAATTTAAGAATATGATGGTGCATTTTGCCTTTGTTATTCTATCATTATACGACGTTTTGTGAGTTTTAAACACTTCATTGTTATCAAAATATATATCATAAAGAAAAAAACACGTCATCGGGTTTTGAACTTATTCATTTTTGCTGTTGGATGTTCAAATTTTCATTTAACCACACTGGATTCTTAAACTTTTATTTTTATCCATATTAAATCTAAAATTTACTAAATTTGGATAAAATAATAATATATTTTCAATATACATTAAGTTATTAAACTATTATTTTCATTTTATTAAACTTTTATTTGAATCCAATGTATATTAAAATAAAAGTTTAAAAATCAGATTTTACCAAATGAAGTATAAGAATTAAATAGCAAAAAAAAAGAAAATGTAAACTCAAGATCCAACTATGCAGTTTCTCTATCCTAAAATACATTAAAAGCCTTGAAAAGAAGGTGACACATTCCATTTCGCTTAGAACAAATGCATTCTGGAATCTGTTAATTTTAATTTTTTTATATGTATTAAGTTCATGTATTATAAAAAAAAAAATTGATATTAGGTTTTTATACGTTTCGAAATGCTCATATTAAATTTAATTTAGACGAAATTAATAGAATTTAAACTAACACAATGTTAATCTTAAGTTGGGATAAGAAAAAAAATCGAAAATATCGTTAATCGCAAAATCTATCTGAAATCAAACCGATTTTTACAATTAACCGATCTGATGAATTTGATTATAATTTTTAATTTTTACATTTTCAATTTTTTGTTATATATATACACATGAACTTAAATAATAACAAAATAACAAATATTTATCAATTTTATAAATAATAAAAAATAAATTTACATTTTCAAACAGAAAAATTTACAATAACTTTCAAAAATTGAAACGAACGACACTCATCCCCACTAATATAATATCACACATTAAAATTAACGGAAAAAAAACACTTTTAGTTCCTGTCATCTTATAGAACACATTTCAAATGCCACCAACTCACCGCAACTTAATGTGACGAACTTCAATTTTCCCAAAGGTAATGTGATTTATTTTTATTTACAATAAATATAGATGTTTAATGATAAAATTTAGCCATTCAATTGAATTTTTAAGCCAAGTTCTAGGTATTTTTACATGTATTAAGCCTTTTCGCAAAATTAACATAATCCATCGCTTCAAATGAACAATACCAACACCTTTTCCAACAAAAAAACAAATTGTTGAATTGTATTTTTGAACGAATAGTCTGCAGTATAAACGATATGAAAGAACATATAGATCTCCAAGTCGACTTCGTGACCATTAGAACGTGTGACATCATTTGGCAAAGCTGCAAAACGCACTACCTTGTGATTCAGGCATATATTATTATTTGCCACAAATGAATCCATTAGCCTTTACTGTTTCTTTGAACCTACTTCACCAAGAAGAAAGTGGCTCAAGATCGACTACATGTTATGCTTCATCACCGAGTCCAGGCAAAGAATCATGATCAGCTTTTTTAGTAGTATTAACAAACCCTCCCATAACAGCAGCTATGAAACCCCAATATCAGCGCGCAGTTATCCAATCTTCAAAAGGACTCAGCCACCTCAGTTAAGTTCTTGTTCATGGAAACCAATGTGCCTTCTACCATTCTCATCTCTGCTAATCTAGCTCGCCTGCAATTATATTTCTAACTTTATTGCAAAGAACTTCAGGGTCACTTCCTTCTACAGGCTGATGAATAACAACTCTGACAAATCCAAAATTCACAACACCCTCCTTTCCTGGAGGCATGATTTTTCCTGTTCCAATTAGGGTAATAGGCACAACAGGAACCCCAATTTTTGTTGCAACAGAGAATGCACCTTTCTACACATGAGAAAATCAAAAGGAAAGATAACACACATGTAACAGTTGATCAACGTCAACAAGCGCCATTCAAGTATTTATCAATAGGTAAAGATATATTACAAGGAGAAAGTAAACGCACGTTCATGCACCTGCACACATGCATGATGCAAATAGTTTAATTGGGACAAACTACAACAATCCTTTTACAGTTAGTTTGATATGTGGCACAAGAAGTTCCAACTCAACCTATACTACTTACAACAATTTGGGTCTTTCCAGGCTTTAAATGGCCATATTCCTCCCTAATTTAACTTCTCCCATCCTAAAAGGACTGATGTCATTAAGAACCGCAGAGGCAGCACCTATATTAATGCACGATCAAGTGCATCACCATTCCTACTTTCAATTAATATTCATAAGCCAATTTCCATTTTCGTTGTGAAGAATAAGAGAGTGACAGTTCCTTCCTTATTTAACTTCTTTTAAATTTTTTTCATGGTTCACTAATATTACCCATCTTTTATCCAGAAACTGCCTTATCATGCTACAAGAGAATTAGCATAATCTTACCTTAAAACTGCCCAATTTCCCATCTTTACTTCGTGTGCCCTCCGGGAAGAAACATACAGAGGCTCCATTCTTCACTTGTTCCATGCATCGTTTAAGGCATTCCTGTGCATACAAAGTCATAAAAAATTTAAATCCAAGTCCAACAATACAAGCACAACTACCAATACACAAAATTAAGCAGTTCAGATATATTGCCAGCAAAATGAGCAAAACTAATGCAGCAAAAAGTAAGTTTACCAATTGGCTTCTACTGTCCATGCGCTTCAATGGAATGACACCCAGCATTGACATGGCCCAGCCAATAATGGGAAATAAAAATATCCCGGTCTTACTGATAAACTTAAAGCTTCTTCCAAGGGTGAGAAGTGTATAAATGTCCAGAAAACTCTGGTGGTTTGAAACAAATACAGCAGGAACATCTGGAGAAGGCAGATTTTCCAATCCCTCCAACTCAATTTTAACAAAGGGATAGACAGTAATTTTAGCCCAAATTTTAGCAATTAAGTATTGTGCTTTTCTTTGATATCGATCCAACAAGAGCACAAAAGGATGTTGTACCAACATCAGCACAAACAGAAAAATGGCAGCAACAGCAGTAACAGCATATAAGCACACACCTCGAACTTTTGAAACTAATTTAGTTTCTGCACGTTAGAGAAATTTTTCAAAGGACAGATTAGCAGTAGCACAAGCTTAAATCCAAATAAGGAAAATGTCTGCAAGAAGTTTCTTGGGAGAGACCTGACACTGGAAGGGCAGAATCAGGGATCCCACTCCCCACAAGTTCAGATCTTACAACTTTTTGTCTCAACTTCTTCTGTCGATGCAATTTATAATCAAAATAAGGCCAGTTGAATTCCTCTTGCAGACAAGAAGCCCCCACTGCTCTAACATGCTTCCTTGAAGTTGAAATGCAAACTGAGCCATTTAAAGCACCCATCAAAATATGAAATGAAGCTATATAAGAAAATCTTAACTGATGAAACAAAATAACCAAAGGATTGAGTGCAATAGAGGGTAATGATAGAAACTGTGGAGAAAGAGACCAACATAGAGATGCTGATGGTGGCATTTCCAGGAAGTTCCTACAAACCCAGAATATCACTTTCTTGGATACTAAATTAGACTGATAGCTTCTCTTCAAATTGAAGGTCAAATCAAATTGAATGAGCTTGCAAAAAATAACAAATGTACAATGCACTCACATCAGCAACACTATAGCTAGAATAACTCTGAAGCATCATTCTTGCATACCAAAAGGTACCATCAACCATTTCTATTCATTACAAAGGTCTTAAAAGATAGAGAATGCTCATTCTAAGAATTTATGTCACATCTTTCAAGATGAGCCAAAAAAGAATACATAGATCTTTAGCAGCAATCATCTATGGTCAGTACTAAAAGCCAACACAGAAAGACAAAAGCCCCGTTGGTCTATGACAAGGCTAACCCAGTGCACGCAGTAAGCAAGGAACCTCAGATGCTCCCATTCACCCAGCAGCTCTCCCTCTCCTCCACAATAAATAAGATACCTTGAGAGGGTTCAAAAAGGAAAGTGCATCCAATATAGCATGTAAAAGGTTGGAAGAAAGTACCTCACAGCATTACATGTGGATAATCACTTTAAGCTATTATAAAAGTGTGATTTAGCCACACAAACATTAGATTATTCTTCCAGGAAGTCAAGCAATCTATGAAGAACCACAGGCAGTATGCTGCCAGGCATTCAGTTGTTGAGAACAATGTTTAAGCAAATGTATCTTCACTTACAGTTACATGAACTTCTCAAAAATGCTTGGTTAATTGGAATTTGTCCAATATACAGTCCATCATGCACGTAGAACTGCAAGTGGTGAAATGCAAACAATTCAGTCAAGAACAAAATCGTAAAGATGTGGAAAATGCAAAGATAATTCCTAAGCTATGAGATATCTATAATACAAGACAGCCGAGACATTAGAGGAGCAATAAAGATACAAAAGAGAATGAAGCACGAATAGGAGCCAAGGGCGTTCCCTGATTCCTAACTTCAAAAAATTTAAGTCAATACTTCAAATCATTGATAAAACTACGCTGTTTTCTATTAAAACATATCCTAGTCATTAATCTATATCAACTACTTGACCCATATTTACTTGGAAAAGAATTGTTCTCCCAGCATCCACCTGAACGGTTGTATTGGGATCCGTCCACCCATAAGAACCTAATTAAACTAAAAACATTTAATCACAATTAACAATGACTTTATCCATGTGTGACAAAACCAAGTCGCATCTACAAGTTCAATAGACAAATAATTATAAGATAGCAAAACCCACCAAGTCCCTCCAGAAAAAGGGAAAGAAATAAAAAAGGGCAGAAGAAGATTAATGATTAAGGAAGACGAACAATTTCCATGGTGAGGAAACAAATATCCAAGAACTAAAAAAGGAGAGCCAGGAAAAAAAGGTTCATTTAAGTATATACCGAACTAAGCATGCAACAAGTCCACAAATAAGCCTAAACACAAAAATGCCTTAAGACAGAGTCACTCTAAAACATTAAATTTCTTCCAACTCAAATGATTAAATAAAAGAAGTATCAAATCCCATCAGAGTAACAGAAGGTCCTTTGCGGGCAGATATTTTCAAATAAACAAATAAGGGCTTTAAAATTCTTGATAATGGTTAGATTTCTGGATGCATTTCTCTATGCTATTGAAAATTAATGAACGCTTAAGTTGCTAATTCAAAATCTTCGCTCGATCAATTAGCCAATTTAAATAGTCTGCATTTATGAAGAAGAAAGGGAAAAAGATCAAAATACGAAATCCAATTGCATCCATCATTTCCCTCCAATTTCTCACCAACCAACATGGACCCACCAATCCACCCACCTCCCAAAAGATTAAAAAAAAAATCTAAAAATTACCAGCAATGGAGATGGCATAGGACGAGCACAAAATCTTTTAGAACCTGCAAATTTTTTTATACCAACAGATACAATTAGAAACAGCGAATAAGATTAAAAGGAAGCAAAGAGCAAGAAGGCAAGATAGGAGAAGAGGGATTACAGAGAAGAAGAGGATTGTGGATTTGGTGAGAAACGATTTCCATAACTATACTGAAACTAAGAAATTGGTTTCCCCAAGGGGATGTATAGTACCCCGAAGGAAGGAAGCGGAGCACGATATTTTTATTAAAAAGTACAGATTTTGCAAATTTCGAGGAAATATTCGTTTATCCATCTTCTTTCGGAGACAAGCTAAGCTCCTTAAAGACCTTACTCAAGCGGGTCATTACATTTTTTTCTTTTTTAAATTATAGGTCCATAATATTTAGCATAATTATTAAAATCGAATCGATCGATTAAATCAATTTAATTGCGAATCGATAAGTTAGCTATTTAATTTAATTATTAAAAATTAAATTAATAAAAAATTAAATTGAATCGAAAAAAAATTAGGTTGAATCGAAAAATCGAATAATCAAACAAAATCGAATTTTTTTGCTAAAAATGTAAAAAATTATTTTTTTTATATATTTTAACCCACCCACATGCACGCGCGCACACATATATATATATATATATAATTTATTTATTTAAAAAAATTAGTATTTTAAATTTTAAGTATATCACTTAATAATTTAATATACTTATTATCTATGTGGACCATTATAAGAGTATATTAAATTATTAAGTAATATCTTTAGAATTTAAAATATTAATTTTTTTTAAATAAATAAATAATGAAAATTATATATATATATATTAAATTTTTATTATTTATTTATTTGAAAAATTAAAATTTTAAATTCTAAAAATATCACTTAATAATTTAATATACTTATTATCTATTTAAATTTATTATAATTAAATATAATTATACTCATATATGCAAGGTTAATAATTTTTATGTTTATTTCATTAGTACTCCATCTAAACATAAAATTATTTTCATGATATGATTGTATTTTTTATGTTTCTAACATATTATATTCAAAAATTCATAATTAATCACTTGTAATAATAAAATTAAAATTATATTTTGTAACTTATTATTAGTATATTTGTGATATATATTTAATATTTGATGAATATTTTTTTAATTTTTATACAATAGTATTTAAAAATTATAATAATTATAATATTTTAAAAATAAAAAATCCTGTTGAACCGGTCGAACCACGAACCTCCAGTCTTGTCGGTTCTTTATCCGGTCCGGTTTTAAAAACATTGATATTTAATTATTTACTCAATAATTTTTACTACCTTAAATTAATTTCATTTCAATTTTTTTCTTATTTTTCTTGTAATTGTATTATATTCCATATCAAAATTTTTATATTTAAGTAAAAATGTAATTTTTTAATGAGTTTATTATTCACCTTTTTTTTGAATGAGCTAGTGTTAATATTTTGAAAGGAAATCATTTGGATAAAAAGTCAAAAAATTGGAGATAAAATAAGGTTAATTCGTAGAAAATATAAATTTTTATATAAAAAAATTAAAAATTAATGGAATTAGTAAAAACTATTGGGTAGTCTATCATAAAATTAACGGTTATTATAACTCTCACAAAAAGTACATCAAATGAACATTCAACATCTTTTTAAATAAGGCCCACTTTGAGAACTGTAGCCAAATGCGTTTTTTTCATATTCAGCCTTTTCGACAACTATAATGTTTTTCCTCCAAGAACACGTTTTCTGTTTTATGAAGTTTCACATTGTTTCACATTCTGTCTTCAAACTATAAAAAAAAAAAAAAAATCTAATTATTTTACTTTTGAAGATATTAAATCCAACGAACATGACAGAAATAAGATATACATGCAGTTAAAATTACACAATATCTAAGGCTATTAATAGAATAATAGATAATTGTATTATCATTAATACAAATGGAGCTTTCAATGCTAGCAATTAGGAGTGTACACGGATTTAGATATTCCTTTATTGAACCGAACTGTACTGTTGACTATAATCAAATCGAACTATACCGTTGACTTTATTTGGAACGAATTAAATATTTTATCTAAAAGCAGATCAAGAATCATATTAAATTATATCGAATTATTTTGGAACCAAATTGTACCATAAGAACATATATTTATTAATTATTATATATAATACTAATAATTTATATATAAATAGTATTTATAATTTTTATTTTATATGTATTATATAAATTTAACTTCATAATTATTTACATTATATATTTTAATGTACAAAATTAAAATAATAATTAATTAAAAATTAAACTGAATATTTTAATTATTAAAAAGATAAATTTAATTATTATAATAATTATATATTTTTGGTACAATAACTATATGAGTATGTAAATTAAAAATGTAATTATATACAATTATTATTTATAATGAAATTTTACCAATTAATGTAAATATATGAGTATATAGTTATCTTTTCAATAATTTCATTTACTTTTAGCATCACTCAATTATTTCTTATCTATTTTTTGCACAATAGGTATATGAGTAATCGAGTATGTGAGTTAATAATGTAATTATATACAATTATTATATATAACAAAATTTATCAATTCATGTAGTTATATAAGTATATAATAATCATACTAATTAATTTAATTTATCTTTAGTATCAATCAACTAGTATTCATCTATTTTTACTATAATACCTATATGAGTATGCGAATTTATAATATAATTATAAATAGTTATTATATATACCAAAATTGTAACCAATTGATGTAATTATAAGAATATATAAATATTTTACCAATTAATTTTGTTTACTTTTTGCACCATTCAATTAATATTTATCTATTTTTGTACAATACATATATGAGTAATTGAGTATGTAAATTAATAATATAATTATATATAATTATTATATATAATGAAATTTACCAACTCAATGAAATATTGACACAATACGTATATGAATATGTAAATTAATAATATAACTATATATAGTCATCATAAATAATGAAATTTTAGTTGTATATTCAAAAATAATAAAAAAAATTAAAAATTATATTAAGAAAATTAAAAATTAAACTTTAAAATTATTATGCTTATGGAGGAAATTAAAAATTAAACTTTAAATTTTAAGTTCAAAGAGGGAATTAAAATTTGAAGTTAAAGAATTTTTAATTTTTTAAAATATTAAAAAATAAATTATTTGATTAGGTTTGGGATAGTTGTCCCCTTACAATCCCTTTCTTCGGTCTAACTTTGTCCCCTTTCTTCCTCTGCCACTTCAGTCATCTTCACTGCCTTTCGCTTCCTCTGCTACTTTAACCACCTCCACTTGGCTTGGCTTCTACCCACAGCTATGCTTTCATCAGAACAACAAGAAAGGTTAGGTTATGTTTTGAGCTCATGATTTCTTCTCCCCATTATCTTATATTTGGAACGATTACTCTAGTGGAAGTTTACAAAAAGTAGGTAGAAATTATCATTTATAATTTATTTGCCCAATCAAGAATTAATTTGAGTTAAAGCAGTTTGATATATTTGAATGACCAGATTGGATGTCCTATACCAACTTCTTCAAGCATTGGTAAGGCATATTCTTCATGCCATTAAAGCCCATAAGGTAGGATTTCTACCCTTTTTTTTAATTCTCAAGCATGAATGTATTGCATTGGATTTTTTTTTTGATAAATTGAGTAACAGAGGAGTGGCAGGGCTGATTGGTTTGCTATGCTAAATGTGTCATTTGCTCTCCTTTTTGTAAATTCTCAAGCATAAATATATCATATGTATTGCTGGATATTTTTGACATATCTTTAATATATTGATAGAGATATGGCAGGGCTGATTTTCTTGCTTTGTTAAATGTGGGTACTTTGCTAATTTAAGGTGGTATAATGATTTGATAATTTTGATTAAAAATTGAGCCCATTGCATATTGATGAGAATACCTTTTGGTATGCTTTGGTTTTGTGTATTACAAGCATTTAACTCTACCATTTAAATGATTAGTTTTCCTAAATTCGTTTGTGAGATTAACTCTTTCAACACTCTTTAAATAAGTCTTAATTGTGGAAGCCTATTTTATGGAATGAAATATGTTGTGAGTTTCGATTCTAGCTAGTAAGTTGTTAGGCCATTACATCTAGTTTGCTGACTCTGCCTCCCTTGCCAATCTGGACAACTTCCATAATTCTTAAGTGAGTTATTTTATGAGTGAATAGGAAAAGCTAGAAATGGAACATAGTTGATGAATTAGTAAAACATAATTAGTGAAATGAATCTTTTACATGGAAAACATAGCAAGAAAAAAATAATAATAAGAAGATAATTAGGAAATCGAGATGAAGGAAGTAATAAAAGCAACACAAAAAAAGGAAGGGAAAAGAGAGAACAACAAATCATAAAATGAAACCAAAATCATCAAATAAAAATTAAAGCAGTTTTGTTATGTGGTTTTAAAGGGATTGGGTGTCGCTGCATGCGTCTCTTCCATGTTAAATGTGGTTTTTGTCCGTGATTTATTTATTGACTTTTTGTTTGTGTCTTTTGTGTTCTCTTTAATGTAATTTTTAAAAGATTTTAAATAATGTGATTTAACATGCATGTAGAATTGACTCAAAAAAATGAAGAAAATTTATTGCTTCACTAGCTTTTCTTCATCAAAGAAAAAGAAAAGTTCAGAACCGGTAGTTGAGGCGAGCATAGATGAAAGAGTGGCTTCCATACCATTATGACAAAACTATGGGTCCTTCACCTGTTGTTTCATCAATTGAATCTTCTGCAACTGCAACTCTAAATTTAACAAGTAATGCTACCTCTTCAAATCTACGTGCAAGTAAAAAAAGTAGGTTTTGAGTTTGGGAGCATTTTGATAGATTGGTTGATGCTAATGGTAATGAAACAGGGAGAGTTGTATGTAAGTGGTATGGTGAAGATTATCAAGGGAATAGCGAGTTAGGCACTTTAGGATTGTGAAAACATTTAAGGGAAAGTTACAAAAAGTTTCCAGATAGAAAAGAGTTAGTGGCTGCATATAAAAGTAAGGATAAGTAATAAACAACTTTGAGTTTTGCTAGGTCCGACAATAATACATCATTAGTTAGTTAGAAATTTGATCAAGAAACGTGTACATAAGCTTTAATTAGGATGATCATTAGGGATGAATTACTATTTAATTTTGTAGAACATGAGGGCTTTAGGGGATTTATTGAAGCAATTTATCCTGAATTTAAAATTCCATCTAGAGTGACTATTGCTAGAAGATGTTGCTATCTTTTTATGAAAAAGAGAGATAAATCGAAAGATTTTCTTAAACTTGAAAACAAGAGAGTTTCCTTGACAACTGATACTTGGACTAGCATTCAAAATGTGTCATATTTGTGCTTAACTGCTCATTTTATTGATTTAAATTGGAAGATGTATAAAAGAATTTTTAAATTTTTGTGCTATCAAAAGTCACAAGGGAAGTAATGTTGGTGTTGTTGTTGATAATTGTATGGATGATTGGGGTTTGACCAAAGTGACATGCATAACTACTAATATTGCAACATCTAATGATACTACAATTTAACAGTTGAAAAATAAATTAAGTAAGAGAGATGCATTTGTTTTGGGTGGTGAATCTTTTCATATGAGATGTTGTACCCACATTTTAAACTTAATTGTGAAAGATGGGCTTAAATGTGTTAAAGAGTCTATTAAAAAGGTTAGAGATGCTATCAAGTACGTTAGAAGCGGTCTTCAAAGGTTAGATTCTTTCAAAAAATCTTATGAGATAGTAAACATTAAGTATGCAAAGAGTTTGTGATGGGATATCACATGGAAAATACACGAAGATCATGCAGCAAAAAAATAAAAAATATAGATCATTCATGCCACGCAATATACAACATAGAATCGAAACATGCAATTTTAGGGTTATTTTAAAACTTACAAGCTTGGATGCTCTTCAAAACTTGATTTTTGCAATGGAAAATATATAAGATGAACTTATATACTTCAGATCTGAAACAACAATGCCAAGGAGCTGCCTTTACGCCATTCCTCTCTATGCTCACAACACACTTGCAAGGAAGGCTTAAAACTAGAGTGCTAGCTCTAATCTTTGAGTATTTGGCAATGGCTATTAAACTAAAGACACAAGACCTGATCTTGTTCTTTCTAAGGTTCACCAATGGCTGCCCAAAATCCAAGAGAAGAAGGAAGAGTCCTTTTTCCCTTGAGAGTGGCGGCCTAGAGAGAGAAAAAACCTCACTTGAAAAAATCATTTAATTAATTTATACCACTAGGTTTAGGAAATATTGTGGATGCCAAAATCTCCTTGAATTAGGTAGTATTTTCAGCCTCCATCACTTCCCAATTAAGTGATTCAAATTAATTCAAATTACTTTTAGGTTTTAAAATCAAATTAATTTAAAATGGCATAAGAAATTTAATAAAAAAATCCATCACTTATTCAGGATATACATGTGTCGAAATTCACTATGATTTTATCTTTGAATTTCGACCACTCTCTCTCCTATTTAAGTGTTTTATTTTGATTCAAATGCTATTAGGATTTAATACTCAATTAACTTAATTAATCCAAGATAATTAATTAATTGAAATTAAACCTTGTGGGCCGAATTTCTCTCTCTCATGGATCAAGGTCCAATTAGCAATTTTAATACCCATTACATACATTAATTTGACTTTAATTAAAAGTCCAAATTAATGCCCAATACTTTATTTAAATATTTTAAGTCCAATACTTTGTGTACGATCCTATAGGTCCATTTAATATTGGCAATGAATTAATAAATTAATCCAAAGGCTATATATATTCTCTAGCAAGATATTATAGCACTCCAAATTAAATGAAAATGAAAATGACATTTAGTGCCCTAATACAATTTTGTATAGTCTCTTACCCTTAAATATCAGAATTAATATAAGGCATGGAACTAGCCATCCTTATATATACTAATTCCTTTTCTTGATATTTCAGTGGCACTAAACTCTCAGATAAATAATGATTACTCATTATTTCATCTCGGTATGGCCATACACTTCTCAGTTCACTAATCAAGTGACCGATGATATTTTCTCTCTTATTGAGAGAGGTAATCCCTTTTACTTCTCTCTTGCTCTCTAACATGAATTAGTGCATACCCAAGCATACTCATACTTGTCACCCTGTTACGAGTACGTTAGGTGTATGTCAAAGTACACAGTAATTCATAAAGAGTTTCATAGAGATTTTAGGTCTAAAAACTTCGATGCAAAACTTGCATATGAGAAACACTTATGACTAGTACCATGCAGTGTTCTCATGAACGGATCGAATCCAGATACCATGTTTTAAATATATATCTATGATCTCTGATTGACACTCTTGTCCTTATTATCCATAAGACAGAACTCATCTTTTTAGAGAGAGCATACTAGTCTTAATTCATTGTTATTCCCATAACAATGATTGACTAGGGATATTTAGAATGAAGTCTCTATTGTTTCAAGGTCTTACAACTATGTGCCTCACACATGATAACTTAAAATGAAACAATATTCTTGGATAATTCTATCAATTGATATGCACAGGAATACAATAGATTAAACAAATGCCTCATTTTATTAATTTAAGTATTTTATAACAATGCATTGGGCCTAGGGCTTACACTAACAATCTCCCACTAGCACTAGTCCCAATTGGGCATAGCCCTCAAACCGAACACTCTCAAATGAGCTTCGTGCAGATTTGGATACAACTGTTTTGTCAATAGATCTACTACATTGTTTTCACTTGCTATCTTGCTAATCTTGACGTTCCCACGATCAATGATTTCTCTGATCAGGTGGTATCTCTTGAGTATGTGTTTGGATTTCTGATGTGATCGAAGCTCCTTGGCCTATGCAATGGCCTCGTTATTGTCACAAAAAATTTCTAATGGATCTAGGATGCTTGGGACCACTCCTAATCTAGAAATGAAATTTATAATCCAAACAGCCTCCTTTACGGCCTCACTTGCTACAATATACTCAGATTTTGCAGTTGAGTCGGCAACGGTCTCTTGCTTTGAGCTTCTCCAGCTAACAGCACACCATTCAAAACAAAAACAAATCCAAATTGCGATCTTGAGTCCTGAGTATTGGTTTGACAAGCAGTATCGGCATAACCTTGCATGATGAGCTCTTCTTAACCACCATATACCAAGAAGTGATCCTTAGTCCTTCGTAGGTACTTTAGAATCCCCTTTACATCAGACCAGTGCTTTTCACCAGGGTCTTGTTGAAACCTACTGGTTATACTCAGTGCATGAGCAACATCCAACCTAGTACATAACATAGCGTACATGATAGATCCAATAGCAGATGCATATGGGATTCTACTCATGTTGTCACTCTCCTCCTTAGTTTTAGGACCTTGTTCTTTAGTCAAAAGAACTCCCAAAGTCAAAGATATATACCCTTTCTTTGAGTCTCCCATACTAAAATTCTTTAGTACTTTATCTATGTACTTTTCTTAACTTAGTCCCAAAACACGATTCGATCTATCTCTATAGATTCGAATACCAAGTATTGTCTCGGCTTCACCTAAGTCTTTCATTGAGAAACACTTCCCCAACCATTGCTTAACCTTTTACAATGTTGGGATGTCATTCCCAATGAGAAGGATGTCGTCCACATATAGGACCAGGAATACTATTATGCTCCCACTAACCTTCTTGTACACACAAGGCTCATCTTCGTTAATGATGAAGTCCAATTCTTTAATAGCTTCATCAAAATGGAGATTCCAACTTCGGGATGCTTGCTTTAATCCATAAATGGATTTTTGAAGCTTGCAAACCTTCTTAGGATGCTTGGGATTGAGAAAACCCTCAGGCTGTGTCATATACACATCCTCAAGTAGATTTTCATTGAGAAAAGCAGTTTTGACATCCATTTGCCATATCTCATAGTTATGATATGCAGCTATGGCAAGCAAGATCCTAATGGACTTGAGCTTAACTACAGGCAAAAAAAGTCTCATCATAGTATACACCATGAGTTTGCCGAAAACCTTTTGCTACTAGTCTACTTTGTAGGTCTTATCAGCTTTGAGTTTAAATAGCCACTTGAATTTAATTATCTTAGCACCTTCTGGTGGATCAATCAAGGTCCAAAGCTAGTTATCATATATTGATTGCATCTTGGATTTCATGGCTCCAAGCTAATTTTCTGAGTCAGGGCTCTCAATAGCTTCTCGGTAGGTAGTTGGATACTCACGATCCACTAACTCAATAGTGTCACTGTCAATGATTAGAAATTCATATCTCTGAATCTCCTGATGTACCCTATCAACCTTCTAGGTTCTTGTGCAATGGGTTCTTGTTCCACAACTGGTTGTGAACTTGATCCCATTTCCAACTTATCCTCTACAAGAGTTTGTGGCACTTGATTTTCTCCAAGTTCTACTTTACTCCCACTGTCTTTCTTGAGAAGGAATTCCTTTTCCAAGAAAATAGCCTTACAAGCAACAAATACTTTGTTCTCGGCTTGTGAGTAAAAGTAGTATCCCTTTGTTTCTTTAGGATAACCTACAAATAAGCAGACAATGAATTTGGAATCTAGTTTTTCAGATGTTAATTTCTTAACATGTGATTCACAGCCCCAAATCCTGAGAAATGACATATTAGGTTTTTTCCCAATCCATACCTCATATGATGTTTTCTCAACTGCTTTAGTTGGAGTACGGTTTAGTAGAAACGCAACAGTTTCTAATGTATAACCCTAAAAGGAGACAAGAAGATTAGCTTGGCTCATTATTGATCGAACCAAGTCCAATAGAGTTCGATTTCTCCTTTCAGACACACCATTCCATTGTGTTGTTCCAGGAGGAGTAAGTTGTGAAATAATTTCACACTCCTTCAGATGACTGTCAAACTCTTGGCTTAAGTATTCGCCACCTCGATCTGATCGAATGGCTTTTATACTTTTGCCAAGTTGGTTTTCTACTTCCTTCTTAAACTCTTTGAATTTCTCAAAAGTTTCAAATTTATGCTTCATTAGATAGACGTAGCCATATCTACTGAAGTCATCTATGAATGTCACGAAGTAGCTAAAACCACCTCTAGCTTGTGTACTTAATGGTCAACATACATCAGTATGTATTAGTTCCAATAATTCACTAGTCCTCTCACCTTTCTTGTTAAAAGGACTATTCGTCCTCTTTCCATGCAAACAAGGCTCGCATGTGTCATAAGATTCTAAGTCGAATGACCCAAGCACTCCAAATTTATGGAGTCTTGCAATGTATTTTTCGTTTGCATGCCCTAAACGACAATGCCAGAAGTAAGTAGGGTTCAATTCGTTTGATTTAACCCTTTTTGTATTAATGTTGTATATGGACTCTTTGTTTTGTAGATCAAGGATATAAAGGCCATTTTGTAACATGGCATTGCCATATGAAATGCCTTGGTGATGAATATGAATATTGCCATTATTAATAACAAAATCAAATCCATCCATATCTAAACAAGAAACCGAAATAATGTTTCTCCTCATAGCAAGCACATAATAACAATTTTTCAATTCTAAACAAAGTTCAAAAGGTGAAGTGAGTTGATAGTCACCTATCTCCATGGCACCAACTCGTGCTCCATTCCCCACACGGAGGTCCACTTCATTCTTCCCAAGTAACTGCCTATTTCTTAACCCCTGCACATTTGAACAAATGTGAGAACCACAACCGGTATCCAATACCCAAGTGTTAGAAATAGAAAGGTTAATTTCAACAATAAAAATACCAGAACTGGACGCCTTGGCTCTATTCTTCTTTTGTTCTGCCTTGAAGAGAGCACAATTCTTCCTCCAATGCCCTAATTTATTGTAATGGAAGCATGTGCTCTTGCTCTCCTTGAGCTTTTGCGCCTTGGGCTTGGGTTGGGCCTGAGGTGCACTCCTATTTGACTTGAGCCGAGCCAGGTCATACTTGGGTTTTGTTTTTCCTTTTCCCTTTCCCTTAACGGGTCCCTTCTTAATGCCCCCTTGAACCATAAGTACGGGATTGGTCTTTCGAATGTTCTCTTCAACATTCTTGGTGACTATCTTATTCATTACATGCATGTTATAATTCATAACAAATGGATTATAATTATCAGTTAATGAACCTAAGATCAAATTAGTGGCCAATTCCTTCGAGACTTGTACCTCAAGCTTCTTAAGAGTATCAAGATACCCTTTCATCTTGAGTACATGGGTACTAACAGGAGTACCCGCAGTCATCTTACAAGAAATTAAGGCCTTTATTGTCATGAACCTCTTGTGACGAGCTTGCTCTTGGAACATCTCCTTGAGGTGCACCATGATCCAATAAGCCTTTTGATCCATGAATTGATTTTGCAAATCAGGCACCATAGTGGCCAGCATCAGATAGGTCACATCATTAGAGTCGCTTTTCTTGGTCTCAAAAGTTTCCTTTTGAACCGCAGAGGCATTCCTAACAAGTTCTTCGGGCAAGGGTACATCCAAAACATACAACTTCTTCTCTTGCTTAAGAACAATTCTCAAGTTTCGAGACCAGTCTATTAAATTGGTGCCATTCATTTTGTCCTTGTTTAGGACCGATCGTAATGCAAAGTTGTTGTTTGAAGAAGCTATTTTCAATCTATAATAAAAACTTAGCAAGATTAAATGAGGTCTTATTTATAATCCCACAAACCGAATTAATATCCCTTTAAATAATTCGCGTTAGTGATTTAATGTGGGCCACGATCCACTTTTTCACAACAACTTATTAGTCAGGCTAAGCTTATACACCTAACAAGTTAAGTTACTTAGGTAGGAAAACTCCAATTATGTCTCATACATGACTCTTAGATCAAATGGGCATCTTAAAATGTTATAGCACAAACCCATTTATTAGTTGCCTAGGTCCGGGCATCTCTTTCCATGTTAAGTCAAACCTACATTCACAACCCATGCCTCACAAAGATAATCGGGTGCATCTAGGACTCCTAGTCTACGTGATCGAAGATCGATACCTTGACATGTTTCGAATTAGGAAGGCAACTTTATGACTTACTATTTTAGGGATTCATTTTATTACGACTTACATGGCATACTCTTTGTCATCCATTCATAACATGCATATATATATATATATATATGTATAAAGTAAAGCGTGATAAACATAGACCTAAAAACCTACAACTAAGATTTTATACTATTACATAAGAATCTTTGAGTTGGGCTTCTCCACTCCGATGGGCTTCATCTTGATTTACAAAGTCTTCAAATAAATTCTATATTAAGAAATAAATGAACCTTTTACAATAATCTATAATGGCACGTAGGCCATATTTAATTACAAAAACCCAGGGCCTATGAATGCACCATGCATATCCATTCATCACACAAAATAAGCAAATAAATATACATAACATTCATGGATAAAACAAAGTCCAATTTTAATTAATTTAGCCAAGCCCATTAATGAAAATTATGTACTTGAAATTTTAAGAGAAGATCCCATGATGGGCCTGGGCCAAAGCCCAATGGACTAAATCTTCTTATTGAATAAGTTCTCTTAAAAGCTTAAAACACAAACTAGTTAGATTTGTGCCATAAATCAACTCTAGTATAATTTCCAATTTTTTTTGCCATTTTTTTATTTTATGTCATACAACCCATAAACATTAAAAATACATATAATATGTTCCAACCTGAATTAAAACATAAAATCATGAAGAACATATATCATACATGGCATTCATACAAAAACAAACAAACAATAATGAAACTAGTTGTTTAAAGATCATATAATACCACAAAAATGCACAAACACTTAAAACGATTTTAATAGCCATCTAATAATTTAAAATAAGGTCATAAACGTTGAGTTAAGGTTCTGTTTAGATCTGATCTAAATTTGTTTTTGCCATTTTAATCAAAATAAAACAAACAATGTTGATTAAACATGCAACAAACACAAACTAATAATAGTTTTAAGTGTTTTTAAAATTAATCAATTAAATTGTCATGGACTAGAATTAAAACCAATTTTAAAATATGTCCAGACCTGTTATTAATCTTTAAAAATCACTTACAAACATACCAAACACATTTATACATTTAATTTTGAAAACTAGTTGTTAAACAAACACATATCATGCAAACTAGCACCTAGTTTCAAGATTAACATGTACCATCAGGTATCTATAATTAAATCCAACCATGAACAGCTCTAAAAACATCTTAGGAAAGTATATAAACATGTCATAATAATTATAATACCTAATAAAATATTTAAAATCATTTTTATACTAAAACAATGCAAAAAACTCAAAACAAAAAATTTCAGCATTGCATGTTTTTAAATGAACAATTTTTAAACAAGATATCATGCATCCAAAGTACTAAAATAAGTATGTTTAGGCTCTGATACTACTGATGGGATATTACATGGCAAATACACGAATATCATGCAGCGAAAAAATAAAAAATATTGATCATTCATGCCACACAATATACGACATAGAATCGAAACATGCAATTTTAGGGTTTTTTAAAACTTACAAGGTTGGATGCTCTTCAAAACTTGATTTTTGCAATAGAAAATATATAAGATGAACTTATATACTTCAAATATGAAACACCAATGTCAAGGAGCTGCCTTTACGCCACTTCTCTCTATGCTCACACACACACTTGTAAGGAAGGCTTAAAACTAAAGTGCTAGCTCTAATCTTTGAGTATTTGGCAAAGGGTATAAAACTAAAGACACAAGACCTGATCTTGTTCTTTCTAAGGTTCACCAATGGCTGCCCAAAA
Source organism: Excoecaria agallocha (assembly GCA_037975025.1). Taxonomy (NCBI): domain Eukaryota; kingdom Viridiplantae; phylum Streptophyta; class Magnoliopsida; order Malpighiales; family Euphorbiaceae; genus Excoecaria; species Excoecaria agallocha. The sequence goes on from CM075818.1 coordinate 23,777,633, forward strand.
TTCAAGAGAAGAAGGAAGAGTCCTTTTCCCTTGAAAGTGGCGGCTTAGAGAGGGAAAAAACCTCACTTGGAAAAATCATTTTATTAATTTATACCACTAGGTTTAGGAAATATTGTGGATGCTGAAATCCCCTTGAATTAGGTAGTATTTTTAGCCTCCATCACTTTCCAATTAAGTGCTTCAAATTAATTCAAATTCCTTTTAGGTTTTAAATTCAAATTAATTTAAAATGGTATAAGACATTTAATCAAAAATCCATCACTTATTTAGGATATACATGTGTCGAAATTCATTATGATTTTATCTTTGAATTTCGACCACTCTCTCTCCTATTTAAGTGTTTTATTTTGATTCAAATGCTATTAGGATTTAATACTCAATTAACTTAATTAATCCAAGATAATTAATTAATTGAAATTAAACCTTGTGGGCCGAATTTCTCTCTCTCATGGACTAAGGTCCAATTAACAATTTTAATACCCATTACATACATTAATTTGACTTTAATTAAAAGTCCAAATTAATGCCCAATACTTTATTTAAATATTTTAAGTCCAATGCTTTATGTGCGATCCTATAGGTCCATTTAATATTGGCAATGAATTAATAAATTAATCCAAAGGCTATATATATTCTCTAGCAAGATATTATAGCATTCCAAATTAAATGAAAATACAAATGGAATTTAGTGACCTAATGCAATTTTGCATAGTCCCTTACCCTTAAATATCAAAATTAATATAAGGCATGGAACTAGTCATTCTTATATATACTAATTCCTTTTCTTGATATTTCAATGACACCGAACTCTCAGATAAATAATGATTACTCATTATTTCATCTCGGTATGGCCATGCACTTCTCAGTTCACTAATCAAGTGGCCGATGATATTTTCTCTCTTATTGAGAGGGGTAATCCCTTTACTTCTCTCATACCCAAGCATACCCATACTTGTCATCCTGTTACAAGTACGTTAGGTGTATGTCAAAGTATACAGTAATTCATAAATAGTTTCATAGAGATTTTAGGTCTAAGAACTCCGATGCAAAACTTGCATATGAGAAACACTTATGACTAGTACCATGCAGTGTTCTCATGAATGGATCGAATCCAGATACCATGTTTTAAACATATATCTATGATCTCTTATTGACACTCTTATCCTTATGATCCGTAATACAGAACTCATCTTTTCAGAGAGAGCATACTAGTCTTAATTCATTGTTATTCCCATAACAATGACTGACTAGGGATATTTAAAATGAAGTCTCTATTGTTTCAAGGTCTTACAACCATGTGCCTCACACATGATAACTTAAGCTGAAACAATATTCTTGGATAGTTCTATCGATTGATATGTACAAGAATACAATAGATAAAATAAATGCCTCATTTATTAATTTAAGTGTTTTATAACAATGCATTGTGGCTAGGACTTACACTAACAGTGTAACGACCCGCCGTACCCCCAACCGATATTGTCCGCTTTGGAGTGCCTGGTAGCTGGGGCCAGGTGTTGCCCACTCCTCACGGCTTTGTTTTTCTCTTACTGGAAAAGGCCTCAATTGGGTAGTAAAGCGTTCGCACATATAAAGCCCAGTCACTCTCCCAAGCTAGCCGATGTGGGATATTACAATCCACCCCCCTAGGGGCCCAGCGTCCACGCGGGATCACTGACACACTCGGAGCCCGGGTCGGCTCTGATACCAAATTGTAACAACCCGCCGTACCCCCAACCGATATTGTCCGCTTTGGAGTGCCTGGTAGCTGGGGCCAGGTGTTGCCCACTCCTCACGGCTTTGTTTTTCTCTTACTGGAAAAGGCCTCAATTGGGTAGTAAAGCGTTCGCACATATAAAGCCCAGTCACTCTCCCAAGCTAGCCGATGTGGGATATTACAGTTCCCCTTCTTCAAAAACTTCTTTGGTTCTTCGATTCTTCTTTGGTTCCTCTTTTTCAATTTTTCTTACAAAGCTACAATAATAGTTAGTATCTTCCTACTCTTTTTTTTATTTTATCTTTCCATATGATTTCTCCAAAGCATGAAATCTACTTTTTTCAATATCAGTAAAAGCTACAGAAATATAAAAATTGCATTCATCTGTTTGGTTTCCGTGGAGAAAATTTGAGGAAAATTAGACTAAAATTTTAATTTTCCTTGTTTGCTTGCTACATAATGTTGTTAAAAGCCATATATATTTTAATTTGAGTGGTGTAGGAATAGTTTCCAAAAAAAAAATCATGTGAAAGCATATATTTTCTGATTTACTAAGTACAAGTTGCATGTTTTTACAATTTTCCACATAATATATCAATAGTTTACAATAGGGAGTGTCAAGCTAAGATTACATGAGAGATTTTGGAGATTGTTGCAGGTGTTAATGCATTAGTCTAAGATTATCTCCATAATTCTTCCAATAAGTTTGTGGTTGTACCTTTATATTCTTTCAAAATATGCTTGTTTCTAATAACAATTATTATATAAGACAATTTTTCCCCTTTTCTTACTTCTATTGTAATTCTGAAATTACTTATAAAACTCTCTATATTTTTTAACAAGTCAATTAGCAATTTGCATATCATTATACCTCTGACCTTTTCTCCTAATATTTATACTGCTGCTGCCTTAAGCTTTTTACGAGAGGATGCCTTGCATAATGTCTAATTATAATTATAAATATTCCAATTCTAGACCTGCTGCACTTTAAATCAAGCTGATTATCTAATGGTTAGATTTAGTATACTTATTATTAATGATCTATTTCAACTAGATGTATAGATTTCTTTATTGTAGTTCATAGTCACTTCCCACTACGATTTGATTTAGCCATTAGCTTTGTATCGCCAAAAATTCTAAAATGGTTTGAATGTTGTTATGGAGTCTAAATTATGAATTAGATCTTTTGAAGGGTAGATTTACATGACTTTATAAACTTCTTTTCTATCCAAACCAGGCTATGAACATGTATAATTATAAAGCCATCATATTTTCTCTTGATTAAGTTCTTTAGATTTTTTATGATTATTTTTTTAACCAGTCAAAATCTGTAGCTAATATTGGATTAAGTTCCTGAATAATATTTTTTAAATAGAATAATGGATATATTTTATAACAAACTATGATACATATTATAGTTATTTTGTAAACATAACAATCTAATAATAAAATTGAAAAAACACATATTGGGGTACTTGAATTTTAATATTTTCTATTTCAAGTTCATGTCCTTTAAAAAAATTGATATAGGATCTATGTAATTGTTGCATTATTCATATTAGTTGTTTTTCTTTTCCCTATAATTCAGTTGAAAACTGCAACTTTTTATATTTTTTATTTTAAAATATTCATATTTTAATTCGTTCTTTGTTTTAATAGAGAGTGGTATGTGTGTGTATATATATACATAATCTTAGTTCTTTATTTTAATTATTTAACTTAGTTCTTATATAAAATTAATACTTATTTTTTTATTTGCAGATTTTCAAAAAATACATTTGGAGTCTACTATTAATACAGTAAAATATTTCTACACTTTTCAATTCTTTTGTATTATTTTTTCACAATTTAGTTGAATTTTTTTAATCATTGTTCGTTTAAATGGATGCAGGTCTAAGAGAGCTTGATTGGATTTGTGAGAAGAATGTATTGAAAGTTTCATTTGGTGCAATGCCATTTCTGAAGTTTCAAAATAGAAGAAATTTGGCCCCAATTTTGAAACATTAAGGGTAACATTGTACCAAATAAAACTTTAAAAACTGCATTAAGGACCGATTTACTCCTTTAGCCTAAACTAAATATAAGGAAGCACTTGGGTTCTGAAGTTTTTCAAGCAAGGTAACCTTTAATCCAACATCAAAATTCAACGTATATGCCTAAGGACTAGGGATGAGCATGAACAATTTTCTTAAACCAGTTCATTACTATCAGTTAACTGCTATATCGATTTTGATTTTTAACTCAATTTTTCGAATCGGTTTATCGGTTAACCATTAAAAAATTTTAATATATAAATTTAATAAATTATACAATTTATAATATTTTTTAATAGTTAAAAATGCTTTAAAAATGAAAAAAATACTAATTAAATACAATATCCATTAAAATAATCAAAATAAAAATAAAATTTTCATAATTAATTATAAAAATTAAAAATATTCAATATAAAACTAACAACAGAATGCTAATTATGCACGTAATTTTAATGTTTATTTACTAAAAATATATATTTTACAAAATTATATATCATAATATTTATAAATTACACAAAAAAATAAAAAATATAAGTATAAAATTTAAAATATAATTCATAATATATATATATATTCGGTTTCGGTTGCAGATCGGTTAACCATCATTTTTTAAAGTAAAAATCATAAACCTAAAATTTTGGTTCTGTTAACCTAAAAATTGGTTCGGTTTTAAATCGATTTTTTGGTTAACCTAAATTTTGGTTAACCATGCTCATCGCTACTAAGGACCCACTATATAAGGGGTTCTGCTAATTTTCTATATATATATATATATATATGTTTATTTACTTATTCGATGCATGTTTAAATGTTGTTAATGATGTAAAAATGTGTTTTGATCCTCTTATAGCATTCTCAAAACTCACTTAATCAATAAATGAAGATATTAAAAATGCATTTTCTTAACTTTTCTAATTCTTACCTTTTGTCCTGGGTTCTTAATGCACACAAAATGGTTTTTAAGGATTTTTGGACCTTAAAACAACTTAGTAATAACCCGGATCTTATAAAAAAAACTTTAAGGATTTATAAATGGATTAACTGAAGCTGAGATTATAGGAAATGAGTCAATATTTCATCTATATGGACCTAAGTTTTGTCCATGCGAATAAAGTCTCTTTCATAAACCCTCTAAGTGTTGGTTTTTCAGAAAACCCCAATATCCTGACAACTTAAATCCATACAGACAAAACACTTTGGTCTACATGGACAAAAGTTCATCTATTCTTTAAAAAAATGCATAAGTTAGTCCAATGTTATTAAAATGACACTGAATAAAGAACCGACAAGGTTGTAGGCTCGTGGTTTGACCGATTCAGCCGGGTTCAACCGGATTTTTTTTATTTTTAAAATATTATAATTATTATAATTTTTTAAATGCTATTATATAAAAATTAAAAAAATATTCATCAAACATTAAATATATATCACAAATATTCTAATAATAAGTTACAAAATATAATTTTAATTTTATTATTACAAGTGATTAATTATGGATTTTTGAATATCATATGTTAGAAACATAAAAATACAATCATATCATGAAAATAATTTCATGTTTAGATTGAGTACTAATGAAGTAAACACAAAAAAAATATTAACCTTGCATATATGAGTATAATTATATTTAATTACAATAAATTCAAATACATAATAAGTATATTAAATTATTAAGTGATATTTTTAGAATTTAAAATTTTAATTTTTCAAATAAATAAATAATAAAAATTATATATATATATATATATATATATATATGTATGTATATTTTAAATTTCCATTATTTATTTATTTGAAAAAAATTAGTATTTTAAATTCTAAAGATATTACTTAATAATTTAATATACTATTACAATTATCCAAATAGATAATAAGTATATTAAATTATTAAGTGACATATTTAGAATTTAAAATACTAATTTTTTCAAATAAATAAATAATGAAATATATATATATATATATATGTGTGTGTGTGTGTGTGTGTGTGTGGGGGGGGGGGGGGGGTGGGGGTGGAGGGCGGCGGGGGGAGGTTGAAAATATACCAAAAAAATTGATTTGTTTACACTTTTTAGCAAAAGATTCGGTTTTATTCGATTCTCCAATTTTTCGGTTCAATTCAATTTTTTCCGTTCAATTTAGTTTTTTGTCAATTCGATTTTCAGTAGTTGAACCAACCGACTAGCCTATTGATTCGTGATTAAATCGGTTCAACCGATCGGTCCGAATTTAATAACTATGACTTAGTCACATTCCAATGAAGTTAAGTTCATATAAACCTATTGCCCATACAGATAAAAGCCCAACATCCAAAATGGATGGAGGCCCAATTTGATTTTTCTTGTTCTATTCATTTTATTTTATTTTATTTTATTCTTTATGCCTTTATGTATATTATGCCATGATGTCATGCAACAAGTGATTATGCAATTGCCATGATTTTGTGTTTAAATTCCTTATATATGTTTATGTATGAATGTTCCTATGGCATGAACGCCCATGCCCCATTAGATGTTGATGTTTTTATATATCTTCCTTGCAATTATTTAATTTCCAATTCTTATTAACATTAATTGATCAATAAAAGTATTTTAGATGAAAATAATAAACAACCTCATTTTCAAGGTTTATAATTTAATAAACACTAGTTGAAACATGCACTTTGCTCACAGTATATAACAAAATATTTATTTTATATATGTTTTATAATTTTAGAAATAGAGTTAGTTTTTCTTTAAACTTTTTCAAAATTAATAGATTTTATCTTTAAATCTATTTTTTTGATAATTTTTTTCTAGTAAATATATGAAATAGAATGATTTTATCTATGTACTTTTTAAATAGAGCAAATATATTCTTGAATCTATTGATATATAAAGCAAATTTGTCCCTTAAGTGACAACTGTTTGACATTTTCTAATTGTTTATTATACATACTCATTTATAATCAAATGTTCCTTCAAGCATTTGGTAATACAGACTTTTATTGAAACCCAATAATTGAAACCTAAAAGAAACCTAATTTTGCATGTATTGAAACCTAAAAGAAACTTAATTGGCTAACTTTGTTTGTACATGCTATACAGACTTTTATTAATAAAAATAAGAAATTTAGGTAAAAAAACACATAATAAAGTGATATATTCCGATCCTCAATTAATTTCATTAATAGGTAGAGAAATTTCATATGTATTCTACTAGTGCTAGACATAAAAAGAAAAAATTCATAGACTTTTATTACTAAAAATAAAGAATTCAAGTAAAAGAAATACATAATAGAGGTGACCTATTCAAATCCTAAATAATTTCCATTAATAGGTAAAGAAATTTCATATTATACTAATGCGAGCGATTAAAAAGTTGTCCACTTTTTTAAAACAAAAAAAAAGTTATGTATTCTTTTCAAGTTATGTATAAATAGGAAAGCAGCATTATAGGAAAAAAAATTATATGTCAAGGCACAACTAGAAAATGCTGATGTGGAAAACTATTTGAAAATTATTATATTTTTATATAATTTTGAATTTTTATATATTTTATCTCATTTTTTATTTTGTCAATTATTATTAATATTGGATTCTCAATTATTTTCATTAACATGTAGAGAAATTTCATATTATACTAATGGCAAGCATAAAAAAGTTTTGTATAAATAGCAAAGTGGCATCATAGGAAAAAAATTATAGTAATTAATTAATATTAATATTAATATTAATTGACATATATAAAAGGCGAGAAATAAAAATCTATGAAAAATTAAAATTATATAAAATTGAAAAATAAAATCATGTTCAAATAGAGTCCCACATCAACATTTTGTAGTTGTGTTTTGGCTCAACTGTTATAGTATAATGGATAATTGGTGTTTTATCAAAATGCACTAAAACAAATTTAGTGACGAATTATATGGACACAAATTTGTAGCTAAATTTTTACAGATACAGGTGGCAAATGAGTTGGATTGGATGGATTTGGGCAGTCTAAATTGGTTATAAATATTTTAAGTATTCACAAGAACATAATTAATCCACTTCATATTGTACTTTCTTTGTCTAGTATCTAATCACCATTTCATATAAGTTATTTATAGGTTATAAATTTTTTGTCACTTTAGTCTCGAGTCAAATGAATTCTCAAGTTAAGTCTATAATCAACTTTTTGGTGTCATAAAAATTTTCAAGTTATTGAGTTAAAATTTATTTTTTAGATTTGGGTCTATCCATTCAGGTTATGGATCAGGTTGGTTCTACTTTTAATTTTTTGATCGAATCATATCCCTTTTACATGTCGGGATTGAGTAAACTTTTTTGGACGAGTTTGGATCAAGTTTTGAGTTGAGGTCTAGATGATGCAAATATACAAGTAAATTATTGATAGTTACAGATTTCAAATTCCATGACTAAATTGAAGATATGATAATATTGGCTACAGATTTGGTTATAAATTTAGATATTATGACTATTTTTTGACATGATAGGGAAAAAAATAAAACAATGACTATAAAACCACAATTTTGTTGAAACAACCTCTAACAAAATGACACATTAAAATCATCCTGAACCGCGAAGGAGGAGAAGAATGCCATGAAAACTTGGCATTAGATTTGGTAGCCTAGTTTTCTAGGAAGTCTACTTACACATTGGCATCTCGATAAACATGGTGCAGTACTTAAACTAACCAATTCCAAAAAAAAACAATTCCTAATTTGAAAAACTATCCCTATTTAGGTCAAAACTTTATGGTCATTTTGGATTTTCCAAAATTTATATACCTTTAAATTTGATTGAGTCTGGATTATTTTTTTAGTGAAGTTTAGGCAGATTTTTTTGGATTAGGCAAAATTTGACATGTCTAGTTACTAATTGTAGACACCAGGTCCTAAGGCAACGCAGATTAGAGTTACCTAATAATGAAAAATATTCATATTTTCAAATGGAAAGTGTGAAGTTCGAGTGCCATCCATGGTTTTCACCCTTTTCTAAAATGTTTTTGTGAGTTTTATCCTTCTTTTCTTGAGGTTTTGAAAATTGGACTTAAACTATGAAAATTTGGCCTTTTGTCATGACAAATGGTCGTCTATCATAGACAAACACCCATTTTTGGCTGCTTTTTTCTCCTGGTAGAAGGCTTGTCTTGGCCGTTTGAGTCTGTCCATGGCTCGATGATAGACAAGTTATGCCCACAGTTCACTAGGTCATGATTTCAAAGGCATCTTTGGAATTTTAAGATTTAATTTTGAGTGAAACCATCGATAAGTGATAGACGCCTATCTATGGGGATTTTCTAGAATTTTCACGTTTTCTAGCAGCTTAAAAGTTAGGTCAAAAATCTATTTTGGAGGGGATTTTTCTAAATGGGATTTGAGGGCTGATTTTAAGGAAATAGAATTGGAATTATTTTCAAACTCTTTCCCCATATTTAAACTAAAACCCTAGATTTCAAAAGGAGGCTAACCATATTTTGCAACCATAATTCTTAGAAAGAGAGTAACTACTTGAGATAGAAAAAAACTCAATTTTTATTCTCGGGCAGAAGCTTTCTCCTATCTTTTTATCAACACACAAACACATTAAATGTTTTCAAACATGAAAATCATCAATTGGAGTTTGGAGTGTGCCTTCCAACCTTACAGAAATCATACCTCCTAAGGGTAATATTCTGGGTTGGTGTCTTTCTGCTATGGCATGAAAACTTGTATTTTTAATTTCATTCAATGTGTTAATTCCATGGGATCCATCATTATTTAACTTGTTTGAATGCTTGTATTTATTTTTCACGATGCTATAAACATTCTGGATGTGATTACATGTTAAAATGGCATGATCTAGGACTTTTCCACCATTAATACACAATTGTATTTCTTAAGTATAATTATGTGTTTATTGCTAATTTACTATTTCTAACATGATTTAAATATATTTTAATACTTTACAATAGTTTTGGCATGTTTAGGAGGCAAAATATGTGTGCTTAGGTCAATATTGTAGTTTAAGTATTATTTGCATGCTTTCTGCTTGATTTTGCCTGTTTGTTGAGTGATAAACAGGAAAAAAGCCCCATAAATGCCTGTCAGTTACATCGACCAACCGAATGTATTGAGACCTTCTTTTCATCCCGTCCTTGGTTCCTTGTTTGGTCGTTTGTCTTCTTTTTAAGCTGTCTGTGAGTCCATTTTCGCCCCTTTTGTGTTATTGTTACATGTTTTCTTACCTTAACCTTATTTGCATATCATATTTCATTTTTATACATCATTCTTGAACTTGCCATGTGTACATTAACATTTTGTATATTTAGTTTTAATTCATATATGCATGTATACTTTATTTTATTTTAGTATTTATTTTTATTTGTCATAGTGCTGACTATTTATTTTCCTTTGTGTTATTTTTCAAGTAACTAATCTTATTTGTGTGGATCACTTTGGAGTTTCGTTGAAATACTTTAGAAGATTCCCATGGACAGTCTCCATCCTATCTTTGCTCATTTTATTTTACTTATTTATTGCATTTTTTCATTTATGTTAATCATTTTATTTGGATGTATTCTTTTTGGGGCTGTAATAGCTTAGTAATAAATGACTTTTACAAGTGAAGATAAAATTCACTCAAAATCATTTTTTACTAATTAATTGGGTTTTCCTTAAATAAAAATGGACCAATGTCTAGTTTTCAACTTAAAATCACATAATAAAAAGAATCATTGCTTTGATTGAAATTGGGATCACTCATCCCACAATTTCTAAAAAACCAACAAGGATTCTTCCTTATTTTGTAAAATGTGCATGAGGGGATCATACCACAAATAAATATCCCAATTTATGTATGTTATTTCTTTTCTATCGAACGATTTGCGTATGTAATAATTTATTTTATTTTATTTATTTACTTTATCGTTGTTTACTTGCTTGATGTGTTTATTTACTTACTTGCATTTTGTATTATGTGAGAAGTGAGGTAGTGAACTAATATTAAAAACTCATTTATAAAAACAACTAACCAAGGTATAGGTAAAAGTGATGTCCCAAATACAATCTTTGTTTTGGCAATCAAAGGTTAGAATCACTTTTTTAATGTTTTATTGGGTGACGACTCTATGATACCTATTTCTTAGGCCCACTTAGATGCCATCGTAGGTTGACCATCAACAATAAGATTAGGTCGAATCCCTCTTTTATTATAAAGTGCCCAATCTATGAATTTTATGAGTCTCATTTGATTTTGTACCCTAAAAGCGGATCTTGAAGATCAAATCCAAATCGAATAGGGTTCGGCATGCATCACACTAATTTATCTATAAATCTCAAAATTTGTAGCTAAAATAAAGATATTTTAATATTGGCTATGAATTTTGCTACAAGTTTAGATATCGTTACTTTTTTTAGATGATAGGGAAAAGAAATAAAACTATGACTACAAAACCACAATTTTATTAGAGGAAGTTCCAACAAAATCAATCAATAAATTTATCCTCAACTTAGGAGGAGGAGAAGAACTTGGCATCAAATTTGGCAGCCCAACTTGCAAGGAAATCAACTCTCACATTAGGTTTTCAATAAACATGGTGTACTTAAATCAACAAATCACAAAAAAACAATTTCCTAATTCAAAGAACTAACACCATATAAATAGCGAGAGGTAGAGACAAATTATTCGATAAACGAACCACATTTCTATTATTGCTTTATAGAAGGATATTGCGCCAATGACAATCCCAAACCTCTTTCAAACCAAATAGACACCACAAAGAAGCTAAAAAAGCATTGCTACCATACATTCAAGCTGGGAAACATCCGAACCAATTTTCACTGACATCTCACAACAGACTTCCACAAGTCGCAATAGCTCTATTACTAGTAAGGGTATACACGATACGGTACAATTTAGGAATTTATAAATCTCCGTATTGTCTTAAAATTTTAAATATTTAAAAAATTCAGTATTATAATTATATTGAAAATTCGGAAAAATTCGATACAATTTTATAAAAATTTGGTATAGTTAGATACGGTTCTTCGGTTCTTTCGATAAAAAAAATACAGTACAATATAATTCGGTATTTTGGATAATTCAATATTTTTAAAATTTTGCAAAATAAATTCACAAATAATAAATACAAATACAATTAAAATATCTCAATAAATATAATTAAAGTTTAAGTCAAAGTACATTAATAAAAAATTAACATTCAATAGTCTTCCTCTGCATTATGCTGATGCTGATTTTAGAATCTTGAGTAATATCTAAAAAATAACACAAATTTTAAATAATTAAAACAAAAAATATAAACATTAAATAAAAAATTTATGCAAATATAATAATTACTTGATTCAAAATTTTCAAATTCTTTGGTTGATGCCTCTGAAGCCAAAACTGTAGCTGATTTGAACAAATTTTGGCAACAAATAAAAGTCTCGACTATAATCAGAGTTAACACACTTTTAAATTTGTCTAAAGTTCTTCCTCTAGTGCTAAAAGTTGATTTAGAAGCTACAGTCGAGCACTAAATAGCCAAAATATCTCTAACAACCTTAGCCAAAATTGGATAATTTGCCTCATTTATCTTCCACCAACCTAAAATATCAAAATCAAGAAAATTTTTTACTAATTTATCAGTCAAATAAATATCCAAATATCCTTAAGACACAACTTACTCGTTATCATTATTTTTCAAAAACCACGCATCAATATCATCATTAATTTCATCAGAATTTAGTGGTGGGTTTACAATTTTATCAGCATTAACTTCTCCCATTTTTTTTATGTTCTCCTATCAATCTATTCAAAACAGCTGTCACTTTGGAAACTAATTTTTTCGATTCAAGTTCACAAAAAAAAACTATATACTTTGAAATTAAAAATTTCATTTTGAATCTATGATCAAAAACCACAACTATAAAAGGAATGACATTCATCTTGTTAATCGAACACCAACACTTGTCAAATTTCAACTGCATTTGTTTCCCTATTTATATTAAGAAATCATCATCAATAGTTTGAGAAAATTGCAACAAATTAAAAAAACTCACAATCTCTAGAAAATACAAGTTTGAAGTTAAATACAATAACCCAAACAATTTGCAAGTCACATCATAAAACCTTTTCAAAAATTTTGTAAGAGTAGTGAGTTGTTTCCAATTTTTCTCAGTCAAATAAACAGGCCCGAACTCAATGAAGTATTTACTATTTATATCATCCAACTTATCAAAACCTTTTTGATATCCCAAAGAAATATCTAACATTAAGTACGTTGAATTCCACCTATTAGCGCAATCTATGAACAAACTGTTTGTAACGACCCGCTCACCGCCTAGTGAATATTGTCCGCTCTGGAGTGCCCGGTAGCTGGGGCCGGGTGTTGCCCACTCCTCACGGTTTTGTTCCTGAGAGGTCCCACGGTGGAGAACACTCCTCAAAACGCGTCCACTAGGTTGTAAAGCGTTCGTACATATAAAGCCCCATCACTCTCCCAAGCTAGCCGATGTGGGATATTACAATCCACCCCCCTAGGGGCCCAGCGTCCACGCGGGATCACTGACACACTCGGAGCCCGGGTCGGCTCTGATACCAAATTGTAACAACCCGCTCACCGCCTAGTGAATATTGTCCGCTCTGGAGTGCCCGGTAGCTGGGGCCGGGTGTTGCCCACTCCTCACGGTTTTGTTCCTGAGAGGTCCCACGGTGGAGAACACTCCTCAAAACGCGTCCACTAGGTTGTAAAGCGTTCGTACATATAAAGCCCCATCACTCTCCCAAGCTAGCCGATGTGGGATATTACAATCCACCCCCCTAGGGGCCCAGCGTCCACGCGGGATCACTGACACACTCGGAGCCCGGGTCGGCTCTGATACCAAATTGTAACGACCCGCTCACCGCCTAGTGAATATTGTCCGCTCTGGAGTGCCCGGTAGCTGGGGCCGGGTGTTGCCCACTCCTCACGGTTTTGTTCCTGAGAGGTCCCACGGTGGAGAACACTCCTCAAAACGCGTCCACTAGGTTGTAAAGCGTTCGTACATATAAAGCCCCATCACTCTCCCAAGCTAGCCGATGTGGGATATTACAATCCACCCCCCTAGGGGCCCAGCGTCCACGCGGGATCACTGACACACTCGGAGCCCGGGTCGTCTCTGATACCAAATTGTAACGACCCGCTCACCGCCTAGTGAATATTGTCCGCTCTGGAGTGCCCGGTAGCTGGGGCCGGGTGTTGCCCACTCCTCACGGTTTTGTTCCTGAGAGGTCCCACGGTGGAGAACACTCCTCAAAACGCGTCCACTAGGTTGTAAAGCGTTCGTACATATAAAGCCCCATCACTCTCCCAAGCTAGCCGATGTGGGATATTACAATCCACCCCCCTAGGGGCCCAGCGTCCACGCGGGATCACTGACACACTCGGAGCCCGGGTCGGCTCTGATACCAAATTGTAACGACCCGCTCACCGCCTAGTGAATATTGTCCGCTCTGGAGTGCCCGGTAGCTGGGGCCGGGTGTTGCCCACTCCTCACGGTTTTGTTCCTGAGAGGTCCCACGGTGGAGAACACTCCTCAAAACGCGTCCACTAGGTTGTAAAGCGTTCGTACATATAAAGCTCCATCACTCTCCCAAGCTAGCCGATGTGGGATATTACTTGTAATATCCCACATCGGCTAGCTTGGGAGAGTGATGGGGCTTTATATGTACGAACGCTTTACAACCTAGTGGACGCGTTTTGAGGAGTGTTCTCCACCGTGGGACCTCTCAGGAACAAAACCGTGAGGAGTGGGCAACACCCGGCCCCAGCTACCGGGCACTCCAGAGCGGACAATATTCACTAGGCGGTGAGCGGGTCGTTACAATTTGGTATCAGAGCCGACCCGGGCTCCGAGTGTGTCAGTGATCCCGCGTGGACGCTGGGCCCCTAGGGGGGTGGATTGTAATATCCCACATCGGCTAGCTTGGGAGAGTGATGGGGCTTTATATGTACGAACGCTTTACAACCTAGTGGACGCGTTTTGAGGAGTGTTCTCCACCGTGGGACCTCTCAGGAACAAAACCGTGAGGAGTGGGCAACACCCGGCCCCAGCTACCGGGCACTCCAGAGCGGACAATATTCACTAGGCGGTGAGCGGGTCGTTACAATTTGGTATCAGAGCCGACCCGGGCTCCGAGTGTGTCAGTGATCCCGCGTGGACGCTGGGCCCCTAGGGGGGTGGATTGTAATATCCCACATCGGCTAGCTTGGGAGAGTGATGGGGCTTTATATGTACGAACGCTTTACAACCTAGTGGACGCGTTTTGAGGAGTGTTCTCCACCGTGGGACCTCTCAGGAACAAAACCGTGAGGAGTGGGCAACACCCGGCCCCAGCTACCGGGCACTCCAGAGCGGACAATATTCACTAGGCGGTGAGCGGGTCGTTACAGGAACCAAAGAAGAATCGAAGAAGAGGAGAGAAAGGAAGAGGAGGTGGCTGTTAGGGTTAGGGATTTAAGGATCATACAATATATGTATATATCAAAATGCTGAGTTTTATTTATTTCGATTGGTTCAGTTCTTTTGGTTTTCCAATTTTAAAAACCAAATCGAAATAACCAAAATAATATTTTGATGTAGAACTAAAAAAAATTGAAAATCGAAATAACCAAACCAAATAGATCAAAATCCATTTGGTTTGGTTTCGGGTCAATTTTGCATAGCCCTAGATAAAACGACAAGAGACATGTACCCGTTGACACTTTGTGTGCCCTATTAGTTCAGAAAAACTTTAATTGCAGTGACGGAGCCAAAACCCCAAACTTGAAAAATTTCTCAATAGGACTTTATATTGAAAATTTAAAATTAAAGTTAAATGTTTTGCTCCCTAAAAAATATTCATTTTATGAAAAATTAAAATTACACTTTTAATTTAACTAAAACTTTCAAAATACACAAATTTAATAAATAATTAAACAATTAAACTTTTAATTTTACAAAATAAAATTTAATGAGCCATTGCTATCTAAAAGACAATTACACCCTTAAATTATTATAAATAAAAAAGTTTTAATTAATTTACTTAGGCCAAATGTGCAATTTTTTTCTCTAATGTTTGCCAAAAGAGTAATTTTGCCTTTAATGTTTACTTTCGTACAATGTAGCCCTTAATGTTTGCAAAATGGTGCAATTTTACCCTTGTACTAATGGTGCCGTCAATTTAACCTAAAACTATCATTTGACTGTTGATGTGGACACACGTAGGATGGCACGTGGGCCTTAATTGACACATCATATGCCGCGCTATGGGTTATGTACAAGTCACGTGACTTGTAAAAAATGTGAAAACTCTTTTACCTAATTCTATCGACCCTTTCTCTTAGCCAAAACCTTCGACGCCTTCTTCTCCTTTCCCTTTCTCTTTTGTTCTTATCATATAAACCTAAAAGGCCAGTTAATACCTAATTTGCTCTAAAAAAGCCTCCATGTCTTCATCCAACTCTTGGGCTTCTTCATCCATCTTCATCTGGTTTGCAATCTCGAAGGTTGGAAAACATTGATGATTATATGAATGAAGGGGCAGAGCCAAGGTGTTTTTGTGGTAAAAAGGTTATTAGGTTAATATCTTGGAGCATATCAAATCCTGGAAGGCATTATTATAAATGTTGTAAATTTGGTGTAAAAAAATGCAAGTATCATTCCTTGAATTTTGATTATTTTCTTTTGTCTTTTGTGATATATAAGACTGATAAAGGTCTTTTATTTGATTTCCTTAATAGGTGATGGAATGCCAATTTTTTGCTTGGCATGATACTATAGAAGGTAGGAGGGAGAGATCCAAAGTTCTATTGTATGACATGTATAGAGAGATAATGAAAATGGAGAAAGAAATTTTGAGATTGAACAAGAGGATCGAAAGCTAGTTAGATACTAATGTAGTGGCAATTATGGAAATGGAAGAAAGGGACAGGTATTCAGAAGTGATGAGGAGAATGACACATGAGTTGGAGAATTTTAATGAATTCAAGAAATGTTAATGGGAGTTGGTTTTGGTGGTTGATTCAAAGGCTATGTTCATTTACGGTTGGGTTCTTCTGTTTTGCAGTTTTAAAGTAGGTTATACCTTTGATACTTTTGTGTAGTGTATTTTGTTGTTGTTATGGTAGTTGGGAATTTAGATTGCATTAATTATTTTGAATAGGTATAATGTTGTTGATTTTGTGATGTTTTTGTGAAATGAGTATCTGTTGTTAACATATTATTAATCTAATTATGTTATTGAGACATTTGTGATACCAGCTTGCTAACATTGAAACGTTTAAAGACTTTATGAGACATAGACACCTTACAAACATATTAAGAAAGAGCTACACATTTCATTTACAAACTTTCCAATGTTCAATGACATACAACACTTCATTTCTAATTGCTGGTGCAAATGATTACCTATTTCAAAACAAAATTCAAGTAGGTATATAGATAACCAGCAAATACAGAATCCTTTCAACAGCATCAGATATATCTATTTGCTAGTTATGAATTACAGCCTATTTCAAAAAACAAAACATAATATGCATATAAATATCCAACAGTACAAAAAGCTTTAATCATAAAGACGTATCTATTTTTTTCATCTTTAATTTCCTCTTTTTCATTTGCTTCTCAAGATTTCTTAACAATAGTTTCTTCTTTCTTGAGGCTTGAATGGCAATTTACCAGGCTGTTGCACATTAAATCCATTTCTTTTTATCGTATCAATCTTAAACCAATATGAATGTGAGATTTTTTTCTTGCATTAATTTTGATTTCCTTCTCACTTGGTAATTTAGATCTGAATCATGGTCTGGCATGATTGGTTTTGTGTGTTCATCTTTAGAGTTGTCATTTCCAACTGAAAAGGAACCAACCACATAACTTGTTTCTTATCTCGGCTATATGCAATTTATAAGCATATTAATTACAAATGAAGACACATATGTTTTAATTGAACATATAATAATTAAATTAAATTAAAAATAAATTACATTGCAAATGATGCGACCACTATCATTATAGAAGATTCCAAAACCTTGTTTTTTATCGGTATTAATTGATTTGCCTCTATATTAACTTGATCTATCCCTAAATATAGCATTGGATCTTTTAATACCATATGCAGAATCTGCTTTTATATGAGGTCCAGTTGGTGGTCCATTGGTTGGTTCAGAGTAACATCCACTTAGAGGTTGATGAGATCCACTTGCTTGTTGATTGGTTGGTTCGGTTGTTGTTGTGTTAGGTCCACTTGCTAGTTCCATATCTTGCAGGTCTGGTTTTCCAAATACCTATGACAAATGAACATATATTATTTCATGCATTTCATTATTCACAATGCAACAAATTAACAACATTTTTACAACTTTTTTTTGTGTCCCAAATCTCTACATCTTCCACAAGTATTTTGTTTCCCCTTCTTTGAAAGCTTCTCAAGCTTTGGACCTCTTCTTTTATTTATGGAAGATTTTGTTGCAACATTGTCTTCATTTGTTTCCATAAATTGCTTGGGCTCTTTTTTATCTTTTTTTTTTCCTCAGCTTCCTTAGCATTTTAGGAATAAGAGGTGGTTTAATGGGCTAAAACTTGCTAATATTCCAAAATCTCCTTCCAATTACTGGTTGAATTTTATTCATGAATGTTGTTGAATAGTTGTCCTTGTGATAGTATACTAATATGTGATTCACTAGATCTTCACTATTATGATAATAGACAATAATGGCATGAGGACATAGAATACCTACGTGATACAAACCTATTCATTTTTTAGGTTCATCACCCGTATCACCCCCTGAACTAAGGGATCATCAAACTCAATGGAGGAAACCTTTGACCCTTAATGGTTGGACCCTAAAAGGATCCCACTTTTAGGGTCCAACCAGGTTAAGGCTCCTCCAACTCGAATTAACTAGTCACTTCGAGATATGAAAGAGACTTAACTCGACTTACCGAGTCTTAAGCCTCAAAAGGTATGAGACGACACATCGAGGTGTCCTTATCTTGTCACCAGTGATTGATAGCCAGAAGTGATCTATTGGGCACCATAAGGCTGATTGTAAGAAGTTGCCATCCAATAGAACATTGAGAAAAATGGTGTTCCGACCTTGTTAGGCCAAAAATCCAAAGATGGTTTGAAACTCCACAGTTATTTTTACCTTTGATAAATATGACATAACAACTTTCAGATGAATTGTGTTATCTCTCTTCTTACATGCAAGATTAAAGAAAATATAAAAATTAAAGGTGCACCCAATCACGTAAGAAAGCGGTAAATCATGATATAAAATAGAGCGATAAAGACATCCATAAATCAGACAGTTCATTGCAACATTTTTTACGAGGACTTTGGTCATCGCATGTGGGTAATAAAGAAGTATTTCGTTGTGAGAATTTAAAGATAAGGACTTTTCATTCTAAGATTTAATTAGGAAATATCCCGTATTATTTAATTATATATAAGAATCATTTACATTACTAAGAGCTAATTTTTACACATGAGTTTTCTAGGCAAAAGTGTGGACATTGGTTTAATTTTATTGACGAAATATCCAACTTCTTTACTATAAATATTTTTGTGAAATTTTCCATTTGCAATTGAAAAGAACCTTAGTATAATAAAGAGAAGGGATCGTGGACTGACTTGTAGCGCTTGCTTGGTTGCACTCACAAAAGGTTATCTGCAATAATAATAATAATAATAATAATAATAATAATAATAATAATAATAATAATAATAATAATAATAATAATAATAATAATAATAATAATAATAATAATAATAATAATAATAATAATAATAATAATAATAATAATAATAATAATAATAATAATAATAACAATAATGGTAATGGTAATGATTGCAATAACAATGATAATAAAAAAAGGAGAATGTGGGAAAGAAGGAGAAATGAAGTAAATAAGAGAAAAATAAAGATCCAATACGTATGTCGGAAATGTGCTGGCATGCGCGTTAGTTGACATACAATCAACTCTTTTACTTTAAAATAAGAAAATATATTTTGGACCGTGTATCACATGATGCATGGGTGCACATTAGGTGACATATGGTTGATTGGCTTGGCGAAGACTAGTTTTCTCTCCTTTAAAATAAATTCCTCATCGATAACAACCCAAAAGGGAGCCAAAAGGGATCACTAAAATACAAAAACATGATTTTTAAACCAGATCTTTTGAAAACACAATTAAAATGGTAAAAATGGATTTTACAAGAATAGCCTAGTAGTTTTTATCACACGACAATATACCCTTGAAAAGGATTTCACAACCTAAATTTAGATAGAAATGAATATAAGATGAATGTACAATAAATAAGATTGATGAATAAAATTTATAACATTCAAAATGAGATATGTATAAATTTTGTATAGTAAAAAAAATTAAGTCAAGAAGAGGAAAGCTTTTTATATTATCTTCAGTGTACTTACTTAATTAGACCACTGGGTGTCAGATTCGTGGACCTTTCTTATGTTGAAACAGTTAAAATCAATTTGAAAAAGTAAAGAACTAAGTGCCAAAGTTGACCTTTCGAACTTGGAAAGATTTTAAAACCTTTATGACAAACATTATACTTCTAATATCAAAACTTCTAACCTTTCTCAAAGTGATCGGCTAACTTCTTATATAAAGAGGTTTTCATGCCCATGCAAGGGTGTGTAATCCCAAAAGTCATCCCACTTACCGACTTACATCTAAAAAATTTGACATACTTTTTGGTTGCACGAGCTTGCAACTCAAGTGCTTCAGACCACTTGCCTAAAAAGGCAAGATTCTTATTATGCATGACCATGCAAGGCCTCATGCATAAGTGTGTAATCCCTTGCATAGGTGTGTAAGGTTTAAAACTTGGTCAAATTATCTTTTAAGCACTTGATTGAGGATATTTCTCATTATTCAACCATTTGCTTCCCTTGAGCACCCAAATCAAGCATAAAAACACTTTAAAATATTTTTGGAAAAAAGTTTCAATAGTAAAGAGACCTCATTGTCCTTACTCTACTATTTTTTAAAGAGCAGTTTTCCTCATTAGGTAACCCTAACAAAGGCCTCCTTAGGACCCAATGTCTACAGTTGCTCCAACTTTAGGGAGGCTAATACACACAAGGGCTTAGGTGAGCCAAAGTTCAGAGTAGGAGAGAGAGAGAGAGAGACACTTACCCGAGGAGGCAATCTCCCTGTTGCTACTTAAAAAGGCTTGATTGGTGACCGATGCTAGCCTATGGCACGTTTCTTAATTTGAAAGTGATTTTTCTTCTATAGCTATACCCTGACCTGCCCATCTATGGCTATACCTCGAAGGCGATTCCACTCTATGGCTATACCTTGAACACGATCCAACTCTATGGCTATACCTCGAAGGCGATTCCACTCTATGGCTATAATGTTTCTTCTATAGCTATATATATATATATATATATATATATATATATATATGTATGTATTATGTTGCACATTGTGATTTGAATGAAGGCAATTATACAGTGTATGTATAATAGCAAACATAACATAATATATATCACAAAAAAATTATAATTAAATTCAAGAAAATTACCTTTTGCATATCACTCATTATGGTGAAATGCAGTCCATCTCGTAGGTCCATTCTATCTGTAGCAATTGAAGAAACCAACTCCAATTTTATTTATTTATTTTACTAACAACAACAAATGCAATAAGGCACATCTAATTCGTTGCATTTATCCCTATTGCTATTAGCATCATCCCTTTCACTTTAGTTTCTAATAAGCAACCATTCAGTCCCATTATTGGTCTGTATCCAGCCTTTCACCCTCTTTTGCAAGTTTCGAACCAGACAAACACTCTCTTAAAAACTCTCCTGCCTTTTTTTAATCCATCTTCCATAACTCAATAGCAATATTGCTACCCAAATTTGACACCATTAACTCATTTGCATAAGCTTTAAGAATGCCAAAATCATTCATATAATTACATTACATTTCATTAAGTATCAGTGTCTTGGCTCTCTTACACTTGTCAAAGGACAAATGAATTCTTAACTCTTTCTCAATATCCATTTGCATTTTTCTCGCCCTAATATCTGGATTGTCATGGATTCTCTCTCTCTATTGCTCTGCAATCCATCTAGTAGTAACTCTGATATTCTTGAATATCCTATAACATTTGTGTTGCATGCATAAAGTCTTAATTTTCAAACCAAGTTTTCCTCTCTCTTTTGATGTATAGAAAATAAATAATCATTTCTCATTAACACGTTTTACTTTAACCCTCCCAGTTTCACTATTTATAACCTTAAAATCCTTACCACTGGTTACAACAAAGGCAGTAATAGTATTTCTTATAGCTTTTGCATTCTTGAATGTCATCCCTTTGGTAAAATACGCTTTCCCCTCTTTCAGATCATACCTTATTATCTTCTTTGAGGTTTTCCACTTTAGCTCTCTCTCATTAACTACATCACTTAGATCTAATTCGTATTCACTTTCACTTTTTATGCCCTAATTGTAGACATTGGGCCTGAGTCAGCCTCTCTCAGGGTTATTAATAAGGATAATGCAACTTTAGAAACAACCAGGAAGTTTTCTTACACCAAGACTGTGCAAATGTAAGGAATATGCTCAAGCACACCCTATTGAAGGATGACTTTCTGTCTTCAAAGATAAACCCACATGGAAACAATCATGTAAATCCATAAAAGGTAAACATTTTCCTTTATTGCATCAATGTTCTGATGTCAACCCTTTCTACAAGTACCAATGCCTACTCAAGAAGTGGTAGAATAACAAAACAAAAGCTCTCTTATGAGACATGTAATCTATTATTCTCCCTGATCTTGTATGCTGACAAGCTGGCACTGATAAGATGTCCTAACCAAAGGTTAATCCGATCAAAAGTTTAAAGATCAACAAGCTAACAATAATTACTCATTTGATCTAAGGTTAAAATGTCAACAAGTCGACGGTAATCACCAAATTCAAGGTTAAAATGTCAACAAGCTGACGGTAATCACCAAAATCAAAGTTAAAATGTTGATAAGCTAATGATAATTACTCAAATAGGAGTTAACACATCGACAAGTTGGCAGTAATTACTAAACAAGAAATTCACTGCCGCAAATAGTACGTGTCTACATTTTGAAATTTTCTACCTCAGATACGCATCTTTTATCGCTATGCTTTGAACTTTAGCAAACCTAGACACTAGTGCACTAGCTTTTCCAAATTTAAGGGTAAACTATAGATACTGGGCTTGAGTCAACCTCTATTAGGGTTACCTAATAAGGATAATGCTACTTCAAAAAGAACCATGAAACAGTGACACTCTATTTTGCTCCAGCACTAGGTTTTCGAAAATGCTCTATCACATGTTTTGAGGGTAAAAAATGGTGCTTTAGTCAAATATTTATTCTATAACTTTTGATCATTCAGTCACTTTTTCTTTCTTTTATTTCTTGATACAGTATATTTTTGTCAATCGTACTTCTTTTTTTGTGCTTTTGACCATTCAATCACTTTTTCTTTCTTTTACTTTTGTGAATTATTCTTCAACAATTCACTCGGACACGTAAGACTTTTCAGTCTTTTATGCACTTTATGAATTACAGCGTTATAATACACAATTTCTTTTATTCTTTTTATGTACTCCTTTATGAATTATTTCTAATAATTCAATAATTGATTTTTTTAACGATTTTTTCTTTTTCTTTTCTTTTTCTGTCTGAAATTTTAGCCATTTAGGTATACCAATTTTTATTCAGCTGACGAATTATTTTATAATAATTCACTCTTTTAATATTTTTATGGACTAATTTATTTTGATAAATTAGTCAAATATTTATTTTATAACTTTTTGAACAATTATAAATTATATTAATTTTCAGAGATTTATTTCTTGTCTTTTTCAATTCTTTTATCCAGAATAAAAATAAATTCAATTTAATTTATTTTCTTTTACTTGCTAATTGAATTATTCTCAATAAATCAATATCTTTAATTAAACATAATTCATATTAAATTTTAAAAATTCTTCTAATAATTCATATATATTCAATAATTACTCATATGCACATTATTTTACAATTTTCATCATTTTCACTCATTTTATGTATTATTTTCCAGTAATTCATTATTCTTATTTCTTTCATAGCTCAATAATTATTGCAAAAAACTCATCGGTAGACTTTTTTTATTCCTTCTTCGTTGACTATAATTTAAAGTCATATAAATTTATTTTTTTTAATATTTTTGTACAATTATTCATTAATAATTCAATTATTTTCAATACACATATTAACATTAAAATTTCAATAATATTCTAATAATTGCAATAAATTTCAATAAAATTTATTTATGCATTATTTATTATTTACTATCATTTTTCACTAAAATAAAAAATTATTTCACAACTTTCACTATAGACATATGTATTTCATAATCTTAAAAATTTCAAAATAATTTTCAAATATTCTTTAAAAATTCATGGACACCACACATTAATTATATAATTAATTTAGGCTAATATTTATTATTTTCATGCAAAATTCCTTCATGTTTTCCTTAGAGAATATTTCGCCCACTTAAAGAAAATTCTCCTAAAATTTTATTTCTTCTATTTAAGCTTTCATTTCATCTTTTTTAATGTCCAATTTCATTTACCCTAACAAAATTTCATCAATTAACAACTCTAAGAATTTTTACCCTAATTACATAAAAAGAAATTAATTCGCAATAATGAAAAATCAAAGGATTTTGTAGCCACTTACATTTTTTTCTTGTTCATGGGTGCCTAAGCCTCCCTTTTTCTTGCTTTAATCTATGAAAACTCCTTCCTCTTCACTTGATCCTACCATGGCCGGCCAAATAACCTCCTTAAATCCCATTTTTTTTGTCCTCAAATGCAAAATTTAAGCTCACAATTAGCTTCTATACCACAAAAACTATGAAAAACATTAGAAAACCAATTAAAATTAATTAATTTCTTAAATTCTATCTTACCCCTTTTTCTTTCTCAACATGATTTCTTGCCTTTATTTGCTCAAATCATTTGATTGAGTCCACTAGAGTGACCTAGAGAGATGGAACTTCATCTTATATGTTGAAATTTATGGGAGATTTGAAGTGAAAGAAGAAGAATCAAAGAGAGAAAACAAGGAGCAATGGTTCGGCCAACACAAGGAGAGGGAGAGAGAGCTGATAAATTTTGGAAAAATCTCCTGATTTCTAGTCCTATATATACCTCTCAATGGGCCTAAAAGTGGGCTTGATCAATGGGCTTAGCCAAATCTAAAATTAAAGCCCATTTTAGGCCATTTAAGGCCCAATCCAATTTCTCTCTCTTTCTCACTTCAAATTACTTCAAAAATAATTTTATCACTCTTATCACATCAAAAATAGCTAACATGCAAATTTTTGGCTCAATCGGAGTTCGTTATGGATCCAATTCAAACTTATCGGTCCGATTCGACAACTGCCAGTGTCACCAAAAAATTCAATTCTCATCACCAAAATATTTTACATAAAAATTTATATAGAAATGCAAAATCTGGCAATTTTCAGAGTTGATTTGTTATTTTTTAAAGATTTATATAAAATTAAATTTCATTCCCTACTAGGAAAATTGACTTGCTACATTTTTTCATATTTTTGACTTTTGGAGGCTCATTTGACCTCAATTTCACTTCAAATTTCAACCCTGGACTTACTATGACCAATACTTTTCAATGGTTCAATAAAATATTTTTGATTTTCGGGTGTCCTTTCGGGCCCAGAAAGTACTATTTACTATCGGGAAGTATTGTTCATGGTTGACCCGGTGTTAAGGCCATTGCATTTCTCCCCTACTAAAAGAAATTTCGTCCTCGAAATTTACTTATATCAAAAAGTAAAGGACATAATACTGTTATTTTATCGAGGTTTCACTCACATTCAATGGTTCCGAAGTATCTTCGCTAATGGAACTCACTTATGTTTAAAGCTAACCAATCTCGATATCAAAATCTTTATCAGTTTCTACTATAGATAAACATTTTTCACCACTATTATCACATTCACATATACTTTACTATAACCGTTGTTTCAATATCTGAGTTATCCACTCCTACTGACTATCAGTTCAAAGGTGGATCATCATGCTAATATGAAGATTATTACTAGTCTCCTATACAACATCTTTCCTCTTTGACACTCAGACAATCCGATAACAGAATCTTTAATCACATTGTCCCACTTTCTAGTTGGATACAAAATATTACTTTCTTGGCAGCTGGAGAACTAATCTTTTAACTTATTCACAATACCTACTACACAACATTCTCCCTCTGAACCATTATTCTTACCTGATGTACAATATTGGCTTTACTTATACTTCAACTAACAATGTCCATCTCAAGCCAAACTTAATCTGGCATTCATGGCTCGAAGAATTGAAAACATTATCATTAATCATTCATACTCATTCTTCAGTCATACATATTTAAATACCTTCACATTACCAAAATACAAATTATTATGCTAAGGATTTCAACCATTTCATTAAAGTTTTTGTAGTACCCGGATAAATCCAGGAACTTTCCATTTAACCTGAAGTCATATATTACCAAACTGAGCAGGTAGTTGCTTACTTTTAAATACTCACAGGGCAAATCCCAAATACTCATCATACTCTTTCAATATATTAAAACATATCAGATGGTTACTACTTAAATCCTCTAACATGGATCCAAGTATAGGTGAATGATCCTTCCCATTGATTCATCAAGTGGTCAGTGCGCTAACAAATCTAATTGTTATGACCAATAACTCATAATGGCCATATCAAATACGAAAATCAATCTTAAGCACACTATTTCTCGTCTCATTCTCAGGTCATCCCTATGCTCATTACATCCCCTGTTAGTTCCATCCTATCAAGTGGGGCCTATACATAGGTATGAAGCAAATCAGATGCTATTAAATAATGTGAAATGCTATGCAATGGATGTATGATTTCATGTATGCAAGTAGAATACTATCACGTATTCTCATATGATACAGATGTCATAACCCATCCCAATACTATGAAATGTACAATCACATCCCCACACCTATACAGGAAGCACTGACAGGTATATAGAGCATCTTAAACGACCTCACTTATAATCGTAATGATTTGCTCGATAACATTCTTAAATCATGACAATCCAGTCAAGGTATCGCTTTGTCCTGCACAATTTATCTGTACTCAATATATAATCCCTTTTTAACTTTCTGACACATTCTTTATTTTGTCCTTCTTTAGACTGTTTCTCAACCATATAGACACTTAAACTCTCACATTTACACTTAATTTCAGTCAACTCTTCTTTTCCCTACTTTGACCTCCATGAGATATCAAGCAGCAATACTTTCATTCTCACTCACTACCATCTCTACTGCACAGAATCAATCCTTTCACACCTGACAATCTCAGTCAAATGTCAACTTTTTACTTTAAAACAGGTAGGGGAGCACGTACACGTCAGACTACTTAACACCTATCCACTTATAATTGGCATGTATATACAGACAAACCTATCGCATAACCTTCTCCCACTTCGATATTAGAACCGCTTAAACCTTTGCTCTGATACCGGTAATGTAACACCCTTAACGGAACAATTCATTTTTGATCTAAGTAACCGATAAACTGTAATTTTTTTAAAACTACAATCACTACCAAACAACTTTGATACAATTTAATATTACTATTCAATTTACAAAATTTCAATAGCACAACGACTAGAACTTACTAGTCTCCTGAAAAATTCAAACAATCCACACATCCTTTCAGAGGCACAATAAATCATATCAGATAGCAATATACACTTTACACAGTCAATCACATAACAATGATAGTCATTTCACATCACTTACTGACAATTATCCATCGACAGACATAACAATATTTATCATTTAACAAAAACTAACTTAAATATAGTTCAGTTCTTTACCTTCACTATCTAAGTATATACATACCATAAATACTAGCAATAAAATTACAACTTTTCTTCATCTTCAAATTTTACTACTCTGTATACCGAGCTCCCATAATACTTCAGTACCTGCATGCAATAAATACTACGTGTTGAGCACTAGACATGCTCAGTGGTGACTATTAATCCGAGAATTTTCCAATTAAAGCATAATTTTTAAAGATTATGCCATTATTATTATTAATTCATTTAACCTTTGCTTTTATCTCTGTAACATTAATTTCATTATTTACCTCCATTTTGGTAAGTATTATGTGTTGATTTTCAATCTTTCAATTTTTGCTTTACACTATTTCCTTATGTGATCGATTTCAAATTAACTTTTACTTTTACGATTCTTCTTTATCTTAACTTTTACTTTTGCTTAACTTTGGCTTGTAATTTTAGTTACCTCGAATTCATTATCTTTTCATTTAACAATTTATATTGGTACTCGTATTTTTAATAGTACCAAATCTTTTTACTATTTTATTTCTCGATTAATTTTTCAGTTATCCAACGTGTGATATTATTATAATTTTTCGCTACTAATTCTTTATTTTACTTTAACTTTTTAACTAATTAACACATTAATATTTTCAATACTTTTAAACTTAAAATGTAATGTAATACAATTATTTTGGAATACTTTGCATACAGATCTTTATTTCATTCTTTTTACATTTGATGTTCAAGTACTTATTTAGGACTTAGTATCTTTTTCTTTTGTCAAATTGAATAATTAGATACATTTTTATCATTTTACTTTTTATTTAACTTTTCTTTCAGAAATACATTACTTAGGCATAAGTTTTCACTTAAGGACAATGTTATTACTTTTTTTTTTTACTTTAAATAGAAAAATAGTACTATTTATCTTGTTCATTTAAAAACACATTTTAAACCCCTCTTCTTTATAAAAGTATAATTTAATACTCATTTATCATTTTATCCTTATAAAATATTTCTTTTCATTTTTACTTATTAATCATAATTTTTGGGAAATATTACAGTTTTATCCCAACTTATTATTTTCTTTCAAACAAATTATTTTTCATTCAATTCAATTAAATCATACTCATTCATTCATTAAGATGCGCCTCTAGTGCAATATGACAGGATTCTCAAAAAGATATACGGGACATGGACCCAAATGTCTTATTAAGAGAGAAATGATTCCAAGGGACCATTTCTTGAAAAATATTTCACTTTCACTTTCACTTAAAACACTAAAACTATGGAGATTAGAGATCCTACCCATAGCAAAGCAAGTCGCTATGACTTGCACCGCGGTATAAGGTGTCTCTATGGCTAGCCAATTATATCCTAAATAAGAATATCTTTACCTGACTATTGCTATGGACAAAACAATAAATTATATTTGAAATAATTTTTAAACATTTAAAAATCTTTTATTTCTTTATTTTATTTCTTGATACAGTACATTTTTGTCAATCGCACTTCTTTTTTTTGTGCTTTTGACCATTCAATCACTTTTTCTTTCTTTTACTTTTGTGAATTATTCTTCAACAATTCACTCGGACACTTAAAATTTTTCAGTTTTTTCAGCACTTTATGAATTACATCGTTATAATTCACAATTTCTTTTATTCTTTTTATGTACTCCTTTATGAATTATTTTCTAATAATTCAATAATTGACTTTTTAATGATTTTTTCTTTTTTTTTTCTTTTTCTGTTCGAAAATTTAGCCATTCGGGTATACCAACTTTTATTCAGCTGACGAATTATTTTATAGTAATTCACTTTTTTAATACTTTTTATGGACTAATTTATTTTGATAAATTAGTCAAATATTTATTCTATAACTTTTTGAACAATTATAAATTATATTAATTTTCAGAGATTTATTTCTTGTCTTTTTTCAATTCTTTTATCCAGAATAAAAATTAATTCAATTTAATTTACTTTCTTTTACTTGCTAATTAAATTATTCTCAATAAATCAATATCTTTAATTAAACATAATTCATATTAAATTTCAAAAATTCTTCTAATAATTCACATATATTCAATAACTACTCATATGCACATTATTTTACAATTTTCATCATTTTCACTCATTTTATGTATTATTTTCCAGTAATTAATTATTCTTATTTCTTTGATAGCTCAATAATTATTCCGAAAAACTCATCGGTAGACTTTTTTATTCCTTATTCGTTGACTATAATTTAAAATCATATAAATTCATTTTTTTTCAATATTTTTGTACAATTATTCATTAATAATTCAATTATTTTCAATACACATATTAACATTAAAATTTTAATAATATTCTAATAATTGCAATAAATTCCAATAAAATTTATTTATGCATTATTTATTATTTACTATCATTTTTCACTAAAATAATCAATTATTTCACAATATTTTACAACTTTCACTATAGACATATGTGTTACATGATCTTAAAAATTTCAAAATAATTTTCAAATATTCTTTAAAAATTCATGGACACCATACATTAATTCTATAATTAATTTAGGCTAATATTTATTATTTTCATGCAAAATTCCTTCATGTTTTCCTTAGAGAATATTTCGGTCACTTAAAGAAAATTCTCCTAAAAATTTATTTCTTCCATTTAAGCTTTCATTTCATTTTTTTTAATGTCCAATTTCATTTACCCTAACAAAATTTCATCAATTAACAACTCTAAGAATTTTTATCCTAATTACATAAAAGAAATTAATTCATAATAATGAAAAATCAAAGGACTTTGTAGCCATTTATATTTTTCTCTTGTTCATGGGCACCTAAGCCTCCCTTTTTCTTGCTTTAATCCATGAAAACTCCTTTCTCTTCATTTGATCCTACCATGGTCGGCCAAATAACCTCCTTAAATCCTATTTTTTGTCCTCAAATGCAAAATTTAAGCTCATAATTAGCTTCTACACCTCAAAAACTATGAGCAAATGCTAACAAACCAATTAAAATCAATTAATTTCTTAAATTCTATCTTACCCTTTTTCTTTCTCAACTTGATTTCTTGCCTTCCTTTGCTCTAATCATTTGATTGAGGCCACTAGAGTGACCTAGAGAGATGGAACTTCATCTTGTATGTTGGAATTTATGGGAGATTTAAAGTGAAAGAAGAAGAATCAAAGAGAGAAAACAAGGAGCAATGGTTCGGCCAACACAAGGAGAGGGAGAGAGAGCTGATAAATTATGGAAAAATCTCCAGATTTCTAGTCCTATATATGCCTCTCAATGGGTCCAAAAGTGGGCTTGATCAATGGGCTTAGTCCAATCTAAAATTAAAGCCCATTTTAGGTCATTTGAGGCCCAATCAAATTTCTCTCTCTTCCTCACTTCAAATCAATTCAAAAATAATTTCATCACTCTTATCACATCAAAAATAGCTAACACGCAATTTTTCAGCTCAATCGGAGTTCGTTATCGGTCCGATTCAAACTTATCGATCTGATTCTAGAACTGCCGGTGTCACCGAAAAATTCAATTCTCATCACCAAAATATTCTACATAAAAATTCATGTAGACATGCAAAATCTAGTAATTTTCGAAGTTGATTTTCTATTTTTTAAAAATTTATACAAAATCAAGTCTCTTTCCTTACAAGGGAAATTGACTCGCTACCTTTTTTCGTATTTTTGAATTTTGGAGGCCAATTTGACTTCAATTTCACTTTAAATTTCATCATCGGACTTACTATGACCAATACTTTTCAATGGTCCAATAAAATATTTTTGACTTTCGGGTGTCCTTTTGAGTACTATTCACCATCGGGAAGTACTGTTCACGACTGATATGGTGTTGAGGCCATTACACAGGCACTTGAGTGGATGATGCCATAACAAGCCGTTAGGTATCAGGGTTTACACCACATAAATATTTAGGCAAGAAGATTTATGAGTCAACATTTTGTAAAGAGAATGGGTATTTGGCATGCAGCACAAGAGCTGTTAGCACGAGCTGGATGGTTAGATTTCTATACACTGGTTTTTGCCGCATATCCTGAGTTAGTTGACAGTTCCTTGCTACTTTTCAAGTATGGCCGATATCAATGTTCCGATACTGAGGCCAGGGTTGTCACATACTAGGTTTTCGGTATCCCATTTAGTTTATCGCGAGCACAGATATCTAGCATTTTAGGCTTGCCTATGAGTGAAGATGTTGTTATTACCAGGAAGAATTCTAGGCCAGGCATCCCTTATAATCCTAAACCTACAATGGCCATTATGCTTATTTCATAGATTTTGAGATATTTGCAATGTGTTTTATCATGTTCTTATATAGGATGTTCGTGCAATTCAGGTTCCCTTAATGTGGTTGACGTATGGAGTTTATAGGCTATGATTGTTAGTCAGTGCCTCAACATTAGCCATGACATTCTGCAGAATATCAATAAGGTAGCCCAGACACCAAGCACGTCAATGATTATGGGAGGAGTAGTCACTCAGTTGTTGATGGCATTTAGGGTCCTCGAGTCAGAGATGGGTCCACAGGTTGAAGATAGTGTAGTAGTGAGCTTTGATATGGCCTTGGATATACGCATGATTAGGCATGCACCTAGTGGATACAAACTGCTCTTAGTAGAGGAAATAGAAAGGGATTTAGGAATCAATAGACAACAATCTGCAACATATCCTGAGGACAATAGCCCACACCACCTCTGGGTTCTAGTAGATTACAGATACCCACTCCGTACGAGGCTTATAGATTTTGCCCTCATGATCCTGGTACATCTTCTTCTCGAGGGCTTACATCACATCCTGTGGCTTCCTCAGCTTCACTTGGTGTGGATTTGGAGAGCAGGTTAGCTCATTTGAAGACTGTTATTGTGTTCATTTGGTGAGATATGCATAGTGTGCAGGGGATGATTGCTCCATCTACACATCATGCTAATCAAAACTATCAAACCTTGGGCGTATCGATGGCCACTGTAAGATAGATGACATAGAGACTTGAGACTGAGGTTGTTGGCCTCAAGAACAGTATAAGAGAGGGCTACAAGAACCGCACTATATGACTTGACTGGATAGAGATGATGGTGCGCCGACAACAGTTAGTTATCAAACAGGTACACGAGAGTGTGGTTTACTTGGCAAGTCTTGTAGGTTAGATTTTGACTCCCCTAGCCCAAGCCATGGGATTCGAGTTTGAGGTGAATCAGCCACTGCTGCCACCTATAGATCCATCTTAGGCAGGGCCTTTATAGTTGCCATTAGGTCCTTCAGCCAAACTACCAGGTCCCTCCAGATCGAGGCATCGCTGATGATCTTCAAAAAGACATGTATTTTTGTTATGAAAATTAATGTTGGGATTATTGTTAATTTTTTATTGTATTTTTTAGTGGTTCTGCCCTAGGCCAAACATTTGATCCTTTATGTAATGTCAAATTTCATTTTATAAAATTGAGTTTTCTTCATGTTATTATATTGTTGGCATGTTATATTATACTAATGTTTATAAATAACAATCTAATGTTATTTTGACTATCCCTAGTCATTTATCATTAAAGGAATAATGATAAATAAAGATTAGTATGAGTTTGATTGATAATCATGGGATGATTATATATGGTGATATAAATCTAACTTATAGGTACTTGTTAAAGAATAGGGTACTGGATAGACTCGCTACGAGATACTACATAGGAAAATGTCATTAGTGATATCATAATATTTATGTTATCAATCTTTAGACTAAGATTATCATAGCATCCTACATGACGAACATTATGTTTTAACATAACCAAACATTATTTTTAATTGAATAATCATAAAGGTTATGATTGGACATGATGAGAATCATGCAGCGAATAGTGAATAATCAAAAAGGAATTTGCCCCTTTCTTATAAGAGAGATATCTATCGGGCCCTTTGATAAATAGGACTAAAAAATGCATGGTCGTGCTCAAATGAATTGATGGAGTGATCAATGTAATTTGATATTATCAGTCTACTTAGTGATCGAGAAATTATAAGTTTGACATAGACCATGACTTATCGAAGACGTTTACTTTTATTCTGCTTGCATGGTGTCTAGTATGTGGATAGATAGGCATGCCTATAAGGGTACCTTGCAGCTGCGATAGTATAGTTTCGATCCCGTTTAGGTCATAAAGGGTCCCGTTTGGATCATAAACAACCCCGTTTAGGTTATAGCCGACACCGTTTGGGTGCACTTGAAAGCTAAAGTACAGTTGACCCTATTTACGTCATAAAATATAGTGCAACTCGACCCCATTTGGTCATAAATAGTCCCGTTTGGATTTTAGCAGACCCCATTTAGGTTTACTTGATTGATTAGACAATACTTACCTTCGAGTGTTACAATATAACCCGTTATCCACTTCTTCAAAAATATCCAAGCTCAATATCAAATAAAGAAAGCAATAGATGAGAGTAAAAGATAAAGTAGTATAATAGTACTTAATTGATCTTCATTTTTATATGAAATCATATAGCATATGTGTGTGTGTGTGTGTGTCTTTATACACACACACACAGTATATAGCAGCACATATCCATATTAGAGTTAAAAGCCATATGTATAATGATTTTGTACATTGTTAATGCCTTATCCTTTATTATATTGGTGAAGGTATGTTCCTTAAAACTATATGTGTTATTTCTTAATGTTGTTAAATGATCTATGTAACTCCTCGTATATGAAAGCCATGAAATTGTTAATGTAAATTTAAGTGTTTCCTATACTTAGGAATGCAAGATATATGTATATGTACTTATGCTTGGTGATGTCTTTTAATAGTTATATTGGCTTATATGTTTTCCTTATAACTATTCGTTTCTTGCTTTCTATTAGGAAATGATGTGGAATATCTTGCATGTAAACATACATGATTTACGAACTTATTAGTGGTGAACTCAATATGATTTGGAGCTTGAGATGGAAGTAAGTGAATAATCCAATGCATTAGGAATTTGAATGGTAACTAAAGAGAGAAAGAATTGGCATAAAAAGAATAACTATAAGTTAAGGTTGTTAATATAAATCTTGATACATAAATTGTGATACACACCTTAATAAGGCATGAAAATTATTAGTATCTATTAGTGCATAAAGATCTAGTTTATTAACTTAAAGTTCTATGATTTCTAATGTCCTTTCTACGAAACATAGATTGATATTACCATGCTTTTAAGATAGATGAGTACATCCAGTGATTATTTAAGATTGATATATGGGAACTTAAGGATTATAGTTGAAGTATATAAATGTTTATAAAAGTATATAAGTGATAAATAAATATTATAGTTAACAAATGTTTGACAATTGATATTGATACATAATCAAGAAAGATTAGTAAGCCAAAGTGATTCGTTAAGAATAACATAAAGAAATCAAGAAAGTAAACTTGATATATAAGATTCTAAGTGTTAAATTAATATTAATAAGAGTAAGAAACCAATAAGAAAATGAAATATCAATAGGTAATTGGTATTGGTTATAGGTATAACAAAAGATAATATAGTACCTGGAGAGTGTTGCGACTATGGTTTAAATAATTGGTTCATATGCTTAAAGATATGCTTGTATGTGTTTGCACTTTTGATGACCTTTGAAAGAGGTCGTCCACATTTTTATGTTCCCCACTAAGCTTTATAGCTTTGTACGGGTGTTTTATTCATGAAGGTTGTAAGAAAGGATTTTCTTTTTAAGGATAATATCTGTAGCAGGATGGCCAACACAAGTCAGAAAGAGAGAGACTGAAAGCATAGAATTTTATTTGGGTTCTTTTGGTTATAAAGTTTTTTAATGGTATTGGAAGTTTTGTATGTAAAGATGCCTAACGGTTGTATTTTGTAATCTGTAAAGAGACTTTAAAGTATATAGTAAAGTTTTAATAGTATATTACTTATATTGGATTAAGTTTTATATTAAGATCTCTGTATAATATAATTAATGGTATAATAGTGTAGTAAAGTATGTTTAATGGTATAGGATAAAGTGATATAGTTAAGCATAGGATGGTTATGCAATAGTAGAGGGTGCTACAGGATCAAAATGAAGTTTTCTTGCACCTAGATTGTGCAAATGTCAGGAATATGCTCAAGCACACCCTGTTAAAAGATGCCTGTCTTTCTTCAAAGATAAACCCTACATGGAGGCAATCATGCAAATCCATAAAAGTAAACATTTTCCTTTATTGCATCAGTGTTTTGATGTCAAGACTTTCTACAGGTACCAACGCCCACTCAATAGGTGGTAGAACAACAAAACAAAAGCTCCTTTATGAGATAAGAAATCTATTATTCTCCCTGATCTTGTGTGCCGATGAGCTAGCACTAATCAGATGTCCTAACCAAAGGTTGAAATGTTTATAAGTTGATGGAAACCACCCAGTTAACTCAGGGTTAAAACATTGACAAGTTGATGGTAACCACCCTAATTCGATCAAGAGTTTAAAGGTTGACAAGCTGATGGTATTTACTCATTTGATCCAAAGTTAAAACTTTAACAAGTTAACGGTAATCACCAAATTCAAGGTTAAAATGTCAACAAACTAACGGCAATCAACAAATTCAGAGTTAAAATGTCAACAATCTGACAGTAATTACTCAAACAAGAGTTAACACGCCGATAAGCTGGTAGTAATTACTTAACTAAAAATTCACTGCCACAAAATGGTATATGTCTACATTTTGAAATTTGTTGCCTCAGGTACGCGTCTTTTATCGCTACACTCTGAACTTTGGTAAACCTAAACACTAGTGCACTAGTTTTTCCAAATTTAGGGGCAAATTGTAAACACTAGGCCTAAGTCGGCCTCTATCAAGGTTACCTAATGAGGATAATGCTACTTTAGAAACAACCAAAAAATAGTGGCACTATTTTGCTCCAACACTGGGTTTTTTAAAGTGTTTTATCACAAGTTTTGAGGATCAAAAAATGGCACTTTAGTGGTATGCGTGTCTCTCTCTCTCTCTCTGGAATAGGTGAAATGAGCGCATCTGCAGGCTTTAGATTGACTCAGAAATGAGTCATAGCCTTAACTCACGGGTCAAGACTGTGATTCACTTTGGAGTCACAGCCTGAAGGTGTGACTCACTTTCCCTTCCCTTGGATCGTGATTTAAGTCACTAGTCTTGACTCAAAGTCGTGACTTACTAGCGAGTAATGGCCCAAGACCATGACTTGCCCTTTTTTTGCCAATAAACAGATTGTTTGGACTTTTCTAAGGGGCCCACATTTGAGTCAAGGTTGTGATTGGATTTTTTTCGTCCAAAATTCCAAATTTTCCTACAAAATAGAGGATTATTTATAAGATAAAAGTCTTCAGCCTTTTTTAGTCCAAATCTAAGGCATTTAAAGTTAATGATTTCTCTTAAATGAGAGTAACAAAATTTTTGGAAAAAAAAAACATCAAGGAATCTAGAGAGAGAAAGCAAAGAAAATACTATCCGTTTTTCATCTAGTTTTTAAACAAACGAAAGAAGTAAGAAAGAAAATGGGGGTACTAGTAGCTCCACTAAAGGTAATGTAATAAGCAAACTCATAGCTCTTGTGTAGATCTAGGACTTTTGCTCCTGTAAATTATAATTTTGAGTTCTTATACATTCTCCATGATCTATTTCCTAGTTGTTTCTTCTTTGTGTAATACATTGTCCTTGACATTTTTCTACAAATAATGCTTTATAAGTATGTTTGTGTGTAATATTGTGTTTTAAGCATGAATATTTTGTTTATATGTGAAAATAACTAAGTTTGATGCTTGTTAGTTTTCATTTTCTCTCTCTAAAATAGGTTTCTCTCATATGGTGTTTTTGTGTAACTATGTTATTTTATGTTTTTAATAATTGTTTTGAGCATATGAGTTGATTCTAAGAAGTTTAAAAGCGTTTTTATTTGTTCTGGGCCCTTAGAAGGTAATTTAGGAAGTTTAAATTTGGTTATGGCCTCGTTCTAGTGCCACTAGGCATTCTAGAGGTGACTCACAACCTTGAGTTGTGAAGGTTATGACTTGCTCTGGAATGGGTCGTGACTCGCCCTATTCAAGACCGTGGCTCACTTCTTTGGGGTCGTGACTCACTCCTTACCTCCGAAGTGAGTTTGTGACTCACTCTTTGCCCTTTTCCTTTGGTTTTTTTTTAATTTCTTATCATTTTTTCTTTTATTTATTCTCCATTGGTGTTTTTTCACTTTTGTTTGTTTTCTTTTCCTTTTGGCATGATTTTTGTAACCTTACTTAATTTTCTCTTCTTTTCAAAATTTAAATTTATTGTTTAACTAATTTTTTTTTAATTTTTGATAAAATGCATCATAAGTTAGCATGAAAGAAGTCGGGAATTTGAGATTGAGCCTATACAATTCGATATCGATTTTTTAGCTTCATTTACTTATTCTTTTTCTAATTTTTTTTGCATGATAATTTACGATAGCTAGTAAAAAAATATATTTTTGGCACAATAATTAAAAAAATTATATTAAATGATTTCTATTTAATTAATTAGTTCTTTATAAAAACGGACCAATATCCATCTTTTTAGCCCCAAAGTCATATAAAGGTTTATAAAATATGCATGGGGAAACAAAGTTCCCAAAATGGTTAATGGTCTGATTTATGCATGTCTTTTATTGCGTCATTATTTTCTTTTAATATAATTTTGTTGAATTATTTCTCTCACAATTAACTGAAAAATTCATTAAATGATTTTATATCAATTTGAGTGGGATTTTTCTACAAAAAGGACCAATGTCCTAATTTTTGCTCACAAAGTAATATGTAAATTAAGCATTTTCTTTTAATAGTACAAATGTTTTTTTTTAATTTTTATTTTAAAATTGGTTAACATGATTATTTTATTCAAAAGTTGCGTGGGCCGAGATGAGTCACTATCACTTTCTTCAACCTCACTCTTAACACAAGTTTCATATTCAAGGCCATTGTCCCATTCACTTTCACTACCTTTGTTATGCTTGTTTTCATCCCTTTCAGTTGCTGCCTTAACCCTAGGTGTTTCAAAATATTCTACTGCCTGGCTTGCTAATCCCACTGCCTCATTAATGGACTTTGACCCAACTACATTTCCTAGCCCATCGACATTACACACATTCCTTTTTATCCCAATTTTATCTAGAAAGCTTTGAGGGAATTCTATTAAATCATAGTGTGTCATAAGGAAAAAAGCTACATCCCTATTCAAAGGGCCCAAACAACCTAATAACCTATGGACAATACCATCACCTTTAAAAATAAATAACCCATCAGCTAAATTTTTTCTTGGTTCAGCACAAACAAAATAAATAAGATCCTTAACTACAAAACGATCAACTAATTCATCAAATATATCCTTATATCTAATTAGATCTAGGTCATAACCATAATAAGTCTTTTTTTTCCATCCTTATACTCCAGCTTTTTACTAAAATCTCATATACCATTCTAATTGAACAATAAATTAATAGTTCCTCTATATACAACCCTACATGAAATTCAAAAGTAACATAACAATAAATTAACAAAATCAGTCAAAAAGTTCAATAAAGATACATAGCGCATAGGCTTTTTTCCTGTTGCACACCCACGGCCCATAAGTTTAAGCACATACATCAACATCATTGGAATGGAATAAAGTTACATGCAACGTGAAAACATGGACCACAAGAAAAAAAATATATGCATTTGACAAATAGTATGCATTTTATTAATGGATCTGCTCCCCATTATCTCATTCATCATCTACTTTTCTTCTTTATCATTAGTAACTCAAAGCACTATCTAAATACCCAACCAATACTCCAAAAAATCACAAATCTATATTTTATTATAAAGGTTAACATAACAAGAATGCACAAAAATACATACCCTGGCATATCCTCCCCCTTACTTAAATTATCACTCAACATCTACTCTAGCTTTTGCCTCCACCTTCATTATTAGCCAATTCAAATTTCAAACTTCAATTGCTATAGGTTTGCATTTCAAAAGTTTCTCTTTTCAGCTAACATCCCAACGACATCCAAAAGAAATTTTAGATGACATCGGTGAAGTGAAATCAAAATTACAAATAGTTAGGTAAGGTCATTTTTTGGTGAGGTCAGATCGGAAATGGGATAAGGCAAAGATGGTGTCAAGGATTTGGGGCAAGAGAAGGAGATGTATTTGGACGTAAAATGGGAAATGGGGTTAAAATTTTTTTATTGACTTTTAAATGCCACGTGACCAGCACATGATGCATTGTGGCATGTGAGTTGTCCCAATTTCCTACGTATTCACATTTAATTTCCATGTGTCATTCTACGTGTATCCACGTCAGCAACCAAATGATGGTTTTGGGTCAAATTGACGACACCGTTAGTACAGGACTAAAAATGCACGGTTTTGCAAATATCAGGGGTTACATTGCCCAAAAGTAAACATTAGGGGGTAAAATTGCTATTTTGGGCAAATATTAAGAGCAAATTTGTACATTAGACCTTTTATTTAGTTCTAAATTTTTATATTATTATTATTTATTTTTTCAAATTGGCAAAAAAATCAATTGAGCCCTTAAACTTCTTGCTATGTACTAGATTAGTGAAATAACTGGTAGACACATCATGAGTTATTAAAGTCAAAAATATCACTTGATTCCTAATTTGTATATTATTATCTATCTAATAAAATTGTTTTTGGGACAACTAACCAATTTAAAAATCAAAATTTGGATTGACTTGGCATATTATTTGAATTTTGTTGTCAATTTGCCCATTTTGTCCAAAACAATGTTATTTTTTAATATTTTTTACGCCCTTAGCTTTATGATGTAAGATAAATTTTATAATATTAAAATACAAATTTATGGTAGATAAAAATTTGATGAAAAATATATCTTTTAGTGATTAGATGAGTAAAATGGCAGTACATTGAAAATGTTGCACTAATTCAGAGAAGAAATAAGTTTTGTGC
This sequence comes from Excoecaria agallocha, assembly GCA_037975025.1. Taxonomy (NCBI): domain Eukaryota; kingdom Viridiplantae; phylum Streptophyta; class Magnoliopsida; order Malpighiales; family Euphorbiaceae; genus Excoecaria; species Excoecaria agallocha. Next base: position 23,818,242 of record CM075818.1, read on the forward strand.
CAAATTGAATATCAGATTCCTATTTGAGATTGAAGACATCTTTATGCGCATCCAACAGGGGAAATTAAGAAACAGACATCTTTGTACAATGTCAAAATTGTTGAATACATATGCCATCGTTCTCAGCAATAACATGTGGTAGAATCATTATTTTCATTGACGTCGTAATTTATTTATTTATTTATTTATTTTTTTCAACTACATATAGGAATGGCCTAGTCCAACCGGACTTTTAAAATATTTTCTTGGTCCGAGTTTGGCCTAACCCCACATAAATAAAATACAGACCTAATGAAAAGCTGGATTGAGCAGACTCATGCACGCACGGATCAGCCTATTATAAAAATTTTAAAAAAATATATATTATATTATATATAATTATAAAAAATATACCACAAAAATGATTTAATATGTTAATAAATATATAAAATTTGATATTTCTTATAAATCCGGCTGCCAATAAACGGACTTTTGATCGAAATCAAGCTGGACTTGTATAATAAAAAAATATGTCCAAACTCGCAAAATTATCGGGCAAATCTTAATACATGCTACTTTGTACACTTTTTATTCCAACACATAATAACGCATCATGGTTTTGTTTGATTAGATGAAGAAACTATTATCCAATCGCTTCTAGATCATCCAAAATTTGAATCTCCTTAGAAAACAAAGAAATTTGCAAGGACTTGGAAAACAAGATCAAGAAAGAAAGGCTTAGACTGTTATATCATCTAGTGGCGAGGAGGAGCAACTTTGGCAACATCTAAAGCAGAGGCTTCAGGCTTTTTCTTGGAATACAAAACGAAATAGGCAATGGTAGCAACACAAACGCCACCTCCAATTGCCATTTTCAATGGACATCCTGGCATTTTCTTTGTTTGATGAAGAACTTCTGATGAATTTTGAGCTGCTTGATCTGGCCCTGCCATGATTTTATTTTCTTTCTGTAATTTGATTTTTTGGTTTCAAAATTAAGCTTTATAAAAATTATAAACATGAGGATGGCAAGAGAAATCGGAGGTTAAAGTGGAACAAGGGTTTGAAAATTTCATGATTGAAATTTGGCATTTTTTATACCAATTATATTATTTCTTTTTCAAATTCTATTCGTTTGATAAATCAATTTTAGCTTATTCATTATGAATATTAAAATTTATTGCTTAAAATATAAAATTTGACCTTTATATCATCTTATTCACACAGAAAAATAATTTCTTTCTTCATTTTTATTTGATAAAAAAAAGTGCATAGGTAATTAAATGTAGAAATTACAATGTTTTACTCAAGAATTGTCATAATAGAATTATTGTACTCCCTTTGTTCCATAAATATAGGTCTAATTGCCATTTTAATTTAATTTGTCCCGTAATATAGTCCTTTTTTCAAAATATTATAGTTAACATATCATTAAATTTTCAGAAAAATCATCTAAGTGATACAATGAAAATACATATTATGTTTCACTATCAAATGGAAACAGGGAAAAGCGTGGAACTGCTATTTTTCAAAAGAATCTACATTGTTATTTCTCTCAGTATTCTACATACACTTTACGATTCATTTAGAAAGAGGTGAGAAAAGTACACCTCAAACAACCATTAGGGGATCCCAATATCCAACCTCATCGCTGGTTTGTACTCTTCTGGTACAGCTGCACCAGCCTGAATGCATATTTCCACAACTGCAGGAGCCTTTCCATAGAAGTTCCTAAGCTCTCGCTGCAATGGCATATTTGCATCAGGAACATGCCGCACATATCTTGGTGGTATCAAGTCATCAAGAACTGCTGCCTGCCAACCGTGTTGGCCATTTCGTTGTTGGTGCTTGTGGGCACCGCAGTGTTCTGTGCTTTGTGTCCACTCGGTCCGACATGCACCTCTGGGCAGTAACCACAAACCCTCACTTGGTACATCTTCATTAGCTTCTTGGCTCCTTTCCTCATTTTCTCCCATGCATTTAGGGTTTCCTCGGCAAGAAATCTTTTTTCTTCTTCATTAGATGGGGCTACTATTTCTGAGTTCGGTATTTCAGTTAATAGGGGTACTTCATGAACTTCTGGAACAGGGTCTGGAAGGTCACTTTCATCTGCATCAATGAATTCGCTTTTGTTTATGTGAATGATTGGCTTTCTTCTCCTTTTTTGGGATATTCAGGAATGTTGATGCCTGCTTGGATACATAGCTCAACTACAGCGGGAATGCGAGGAATTGAAAATCTCTCCTCATGAGGAATGCGCTTTCCTAAGCGGTCAAAAAGGTGGTATGCTTCTATAGGCACAATTACATCTTCAATGGCAGCTTCGGTCCACTCATGATGCCCCTTGCGGATGGCGGCATATTTCCCTTTACATGACTTGAATGGATGTCCCTCCTGTCCCACATGGATTTCCTGACACCACCTGCAAATATAGACAATATCTAACTATAGCATATGCATCAAGGATATTCAAGTCCCATTATTGTCAATTCTTTATTCTCAAACTGATATACATGCTTCTCAGTAAGAGCCCAACCCTTCCAGTTGTTATTGTTACTAAGAATGTACAGAATGGACAAACAGCTAATTTTTTTTTTTTTTTATCATCGACCATCAACCTGCCAAGTTTAAGACTAAAGATGTGAAATCTAACACCATAACATCGTATGAATATTTACTAAACTCTGACTCCCTTAAATCCCCTGACATTTGTTCTTTTGATGTTGGAAGACAGTTCAGGTATTAGAAAACCTGGTCAGACTTTATGCATAATAAAAATCACTCGGCATTAACAATTTTCATTTGCAGCCATAACGAGAATGGAAAAAATTGATAACTTATGACACACACACACACAGAGAAAGATTTAATGGAACAATCTGGACAAGCAAAACTTTTAAAGACAAATATCACACTACCGTATAAGAAATTGTTGGAGAAGGACAGGAAATCAGAAAGTTCAGTTAAACCCATTTACTGCAAAAATATGATTGCTTCAGCAGGTGATCGTAACCCTGAGCTAAATCTGTAATTTCAGACCCTGTGCTAAATCTGTTTGTAATTATCATTGATAATATATATATATATATATATATATATGTGTGTGTGTGTGTGTGTGTGTGTGTGTGAAGAGAGAAGAGGGGGACGAAAATTACCAACAAGCATGTACAGGCACCACTTTTAACAATTTCTTGAGAATATTAATCAATGTAATCCTTGCATTGAATACATCATAAGCAAGTGGGATAAGACCTTGCACAACCAAACCATTCTTTGCAGGAGGAACTTTTCCTTTAGGCTTGCCTTTACTGTTCTTCAGCCTCTGCCTTGCAGCTCATCTCAATTCCACTATGGGTATTGGAAAGGGTTTCTTCTCCTTCCTTGAATAATTCCGAGGAAAATCAGAATTTTGGGGATATTCGCTTGTGATGACTAGTGCATGAGGTTGCCTCCCCTTTCTTGATGTAGACTTCAGTTCATAACTAAGTATGTTGCCACTGTGCTGCAATGTGAAGAAAAAAGAGCAGCATTCATACAGAAAATATGAATCAGGAACACCAAAAAGCTCAATGTTGTTATTTAAACTAAATTCAAGTCCAGATGCTAGTATTCATGTCCACCACAATATGGATAGAAGTTCAATATTCAATCTGTTAATCTTATAACAGAAGTCTACGTGTATGCTCACTTTTCAATCAGTCACACTTAGATACATACAACTGCAAAGTGGAAAGTTTGGTCTTTAACAACAGCAATTAGAAAAATGGAAGCCATTTTTAAGCATGTCCAACAATACAGATATATAATTAGCTGACTGGTATCCAATATGAGGCACCCAAAATGCCGCACAGAAACTGCAGTAGTGACAATTCCAAAAAGAGCAGAGATTATATACCAACACAAATCTCCATCTTGAACTACAAACAAAGCTACAACTCACAAACTAACATGTCCTAGTCATCGATTAATCGATTAATGAGATAATATATATATATATATATATATATATATATATATATATATATATATATATATATATATATATATATATATATATATAACTTAGCAACCTGTAATGAGAGCATGTCATGGTGGCACTTTAGTATCTTTTAGGAATCTAGAGAAATATGATGTCCTCTTCATTTTTTTTTTCCATTTTTCCAATGAATATATATTTTTTCTCCTAAAAATGACATCTAATAGTTAAATTATCAAAAACATACTTTGCGAAGTAAGCAGGAATGTAAATGTGAACTGCAGAGGAAAAATACAACATATGTGCATTAGCAATATAAGAAATACAGAAAGCCAGAGAACAACATGCAAGGACAATTCAGGCATCCCAAGAATCAAGATATGAAACTACTGAAAAGCCAGTGCAATAAAGATCTCCCAAGAATTTTCAGATGACACAACTGAAAAGAAAAATAAACAAATAAAAATCACTTTGCCAAACAAATAAGCAAGCAATGACTACATGGAGTTAAGCACAGGAATGACATTGATTGGCAAGAGAAGGGCGAATTCTACAAATCCATAGAAGCAAGAGCACCCAATTACATGATATAGCCATGTAGCATAACAAACTAAATAACCAGAAAAAATTTCAAAACTGATTTCATTTTTGTATTTCATCAGCTGATTAAACTTTTTTCTACCTGCAGCCTTAACCTTCCAATTAAATAGAAACTAAAATGAGCAAAAAGACATGAATTACCTGCAACGAATTAAGTGAACTGAGATTTGGGTAAAGTTTGAATTTGAGAGATTGTGATGGCGGTGAATGAGAAGCCATGAAAGCCCCCGCCTTGGGATGGGAAGCCGTCAATTTGCCATGAAACAAAGCCATAGCGCAGAATTTGAAGCTAGGAGAACAAGAAATCTATTCCGGAAAAAAGAACTATCTGAATTCATCAAAAAACAAAATGGAAATGTGATAAATTAGATAAACCCAGAAAAGGATGAGTGAGGAAGAAAATACTTGCATAAAAAAATTAACATCTTTTTCAAAGAAGAGAAAACAGGAGCATAATTTGAGTACTTTTCAGTCGCGGATGGCAAGATAGAAGAAAGAAATTGGAAACAGACTTTTATACCACAGACGCCTAGTAAATGGGTCGGATTTATTTTTTGGTTTGATTACGAAATAATCCCCACTTTTTAATCTGCTCTTTAAATTTTCACCAAAACTAAAAAGGTCCCAAAACCGAAAACAAAAAATCGAATTGAATTTCATACAATTTGATTATTTCAATTTGATTTTCACGGTTTATTCAGTTATTTCGATTCAATTTGATATTTTATGTTGAAAATTAATAAATCAAACCAACTAAATTTTATATATTTTTATATAATTTTTTAATATTTTATATTTTATATATAATATATGATTAATTATTTAATTAATTTAGTATATTATATAAACTAAGTGTAGTCCAATTATAAAATAATTATTTAAATTAATTACTTATATATTACATATAATTATAACTATAATCATATATGAAACATATTTACTTATTATACTTTTTATTTTATATATGTATTAATTATAATTATAAATATATTATATAATTACTCCAGTATAATTTTTAATATTTATATTGTGGTGTTTTGGACTTCAACATTTAATAATTATTGTGTTTTATTATTTTGTTTTTGTTTAAAATATATTTATTAGCAAACAAAAATTAAAAGCCCAAATGTCCAAGACTGATGAAACCAAACCGACTCAAACGATTTCGATTTGTTTGGTCCTGTTTTCTAATTCAACTTCAATTTATTTAATATTTTTTAAAGGATGTTCGGTCTATTTGGATTTGCAATTTGAGCCAATCGAATTTGATCGATTTTGTTTTCAAATTCAATTTCGTTTGATTCAGCTTTTCTAAGAAAATTCAGTCCATTTGGTCGGTTTTTAAACTAAACCGATTGAAATGTTCATTCCTATTTTATTTTTTTGATATAAAAAAAAAGAAATAATTTTACAGCATTAAAATCAATATTAGCATTGAAATATCATCTCGGTACAGTTAAGTGGTGGAGCTTGAGGGTGTGCACCTCACATTTTTGGAATTACTCAAATGTATATATTTAAATTATAATAGTCATCCTACTAATTTATTTTAAGTATTCCATATTAAATTTTAATTTAATAATAATTACATACTTATTTGACTTCTCCTAACCCTAGGCTCTGGCTCCGTCACTGTTACAACTCATCCTTACTTTTTAGTTATAAATTTTTGTCCAAATCAAAGGAAATACGCTGAAATGTGCCATAAGTCCCACATTCAGATGTTGCAATATAAGCTAAGATGGAGTTGCGGATTGTTTTTTTTTTTTTTTAACTGAAAAACAATTAGAGGTTAGATGTTAAAGGTCCCTTAAATATATGATGGAGTCAGAGTCATGGCTAAGAGATTCAGATATATTTGTAGTTTAGGACTCACGAGCCCACCTACCATATTCATATTTAGTACGGTACTAGTACACAATAGATATATGTAAATGCGTATTCAACATGCATGTTTCTTTTTTTTGTTCTTTTTTTTCTTTTAATCTTGGATACGAGTTTTTTTCTTTTCTTTTTCTTTTTATTTTTTTGATATAAAGTGACAATTTGATACATTTTTTTTGAATTTATGTAAAACTATATATAGCTTCCAATAATAATGAGTTTATATATATATATATATATATATATATATATATATATATATATATATATATATATATATATTGTACTTTCTTTTTATAATACAGAATCCCTATGGAACTGCAAGCAAAGTAAAATCAAATAACGATTGAAAAAAAACAAAAAGAAATAAAAAGCCGAGATTAAGAAACTCACACCTACTCTTTGATGTTAGCAAATGCAAAGAAGACAGCGAAGGTGAAGACGCAGCCTGAAATAACTAGAGAGCGAAGAAGATAGTCTTCTTTTCTGTTTTGGAATTTTCGTTCTTTTCCAGCTCAACAATCAACTTTCGTACTTAAATATATACTTATATTGTAGTATATATTTAATTTATATAATTAGAGTTTGATATTTAAGTAGAGAATTAGGCCCAAACTTGAAAATTATTGAGCTAGAAGACACCCTTCCTTGATTGATCAGCTTTATGATTCCTATTACAGAATAGGTTTGACTTTTTTTCTTTTTTTGAACCAAATGAAACTTCATTAAGAAGAGCCAGCCAAACAAAGCTGAAATAATACATAAAGGAAAAGACTAGTCCCAAGTAACCAGACTTGGCATAGAAGGAGCAGCTCTTGCCAAAGCATGAGCAGCACCATTCGCAGATTGCTTAACAAATCCAAATTGGATTTTATCAAAAGAAACACACAAAAGTTTACAATCCATAATAATAAGACCTAGAACAAACAACAAACTTAGATAAAAGGGCCCTATAAACAAGCTGGGAATCGGTTTCAACCAGAGCAGAGGAAATCTTTGATTCTTTAAGCCAACTAAGCACTTCACAAACACTAAGCGCTTCTGCAATTAAAGGATCAAGAAGACCGTGAACTGTTCTACAACAGGCAGCAATAAAAGTCCCATGGTTGTTCCTCGCAACAAAAGCCAAACTTGTTTGGGAAAAAGCCGAGAACAAGGTTGCATAAGTATTAAGCTTCAGAATATCAGAGGAAGGGGGAGACCATTTCACGTTAGAACTCGAATCCTTGACCTGTGGGACAGCCACTTCTGTATGAGCTACTTTCCATTCGTCCAACACCTTACCCGCAAGAGACAGAATCACATAAGGGTTAGACTTCGCATTATTCTAGATGAGATCATTCCTTATCTTCCAGATGGCCCAGCAAATCACCACCCCTACTCCATAACGATCCGGATCCAGACAACTAACCAATAAATTGAACCACTGCAACATATCAGTAGCAGCACCTCTAATAAAACCCAACTCAGATTTAACCCAAACCTCTCGAGCAAAAGAGCAGTCCAACAGAACATGTATAATAGTTTCATCTGCAGAATGACAAAAAGGACAACAGCTAGCAACCTCCACACCCTTGGCAATAAGGAAAGTACACACAGGGCGGCAAGAATGAAACACTTGCCAAAAAAATGCTTAATCTTGTTGGGAATAGACAAGCCCCAAACTCTCTTCCAATCCATATTACAGATGGTATCTAAAAAGGGAGCAAAACCTGAATGAACAAGTCTATCAGCACTTTTTACAGAGTAACTACCAGATTTCTCCAAACTCCATTGCCACCTATCATCACACTTATTCAAGCTAGTAGGGATTTTAAAAATCAAGTTACAATCTCTTTGATTGAACAGAGCGGTAATGACAACAACATTCCAACAAGGGGGATCATTGATCAGCAAATCACTAACCTTTAGGTTTGGCCACGAAACATCCAGATGAGTAGTAATAAAGGGGTAATCCAAATCTGCCAGCCAAGGATCAATTAACGCATTAATATGCTTACCGTCCCCCACCCTCCATATACACCCTGGCTTAATTTTATCTCTAGCACCCACAATGCTGCGCCAAGTAAAACTCGGGTTTGTACCAAGTGGAGCTTCCCAAAAATCACATTTTAGAAAGTACTTAGCCTTTAGAAGCTTGGCCATCAAAGAATCACTATCTGTAAAAAGTCTCCAACATTGTTTTCCAACCAAAGCAATATTAAAATCACTAAGAGAGCGGAATCCTATACCTTCATGAGCCTTTGGCCAACACGATTTACTCTATGACATTCAATTAATACCCCTACTTGTTGTCGTATTGGAACCCCACTAAAAAAAATTGAAAGATTTCTCTAATTTATTACACAAGCCCAAAGGGAGTAGGAACTGTAATGCCCCTAATCGTACCTTATGAGGGATAAATAGTTATTTTGTATGAGACAGAGGTTGATTATGTGGCTAATTAAGAAAAAAATTGTAAATTAGGGACTTAATTGAAAAGTAAAAATAAAAGTTTTGAGGTAGAAATATGAATTGTGAAAGATAAGAGACCATGTAAGAGATATAAGTTTAGAGAGGGACTCAAGTGAACATTTGTAAGATTTTTTTTAAGGAACCAATGGGAATTAGCACTTGTGCGGCTAGGACAGAAAGGAAGCAAATTTGGTTTTCTTTCTTTGAGTTGGCCGGCCATACTTGGCCAAAAACAAAAGCAAAATTTTCTTATCTTTCCTTGGCTTTCCTCCTCTCATTTTTCTCCTCAAGATTACAAAGATTCTGCTTCAATTAAAGATAAGGCTGTAGATAGTAGGGATGAATAGCAAGAGAAAGGAAGGAGAAGATTAGGAAGAGAGAAAGATTGATGGAGTCTTTAAAGAGGTATGGGAACATCTCCTTTCTTGCGTGTGTTTGTTATGTATATGATATGAAAATAGTAATATGTGATGTTATAGAAAGTGAATATCATGAAAAATTGAGGTTATATTTGATTGAAAACCAAAAATAGGAAGTTTTATTAAGTATGGTGAAAACTATGTTAGAGTTCACTTGACCAATCAGCACAAATTTGTTGATATCTTGAGTTATAGTGACTGGAATTGAAAAATTTCAGTTGGATAAGAAACTAGACTCATAGATCTTCATTTCATGTGAAGAACACTAAATTTGAGTTAATTTTTTATGATAGATAAAAATAGGCTTGAATCCGGGTCTTGACTGCTGCCTTATCATTAGGAGCAGTTTATGGTTTTTAGTGAATATCTTGTGATTTAAAGCTCTGATTGGGTTTATTTTTAATTTTTTGGAAACTAGAAACACATATATACAACTTTTTAGAAGTAAGCTTTCCCTAAAAATGATGTTTTATAGGTCAAAAATGGCATAGAAGTCGAGGTATAAAATCTATCTCTGGACGATTTGGGCCTCACGGTTACTAGATTTTTCATAGTAATCGTGAGGTACCCCAATTTTCAGTCCAAACCCTAAAGATGACCTATCTCACGGTTACTAAGCTTTTTATAGTAACCATGACCCCTTTAAAAAGTATAGAACACGGTTATTATTTATCCGATAATGACCGTGAGGTAGTCTGGCATAGTCGAGACCTGAAAAGTAACTTAGGTCACGGTTACCATGAATTTGATAGTAACCATGACCCCTATGTCATGTCTTGGGCCACGGTTACCATGAATTGGTAGTAACCGTGACCCTCATTCATAAGTTAAAACTTGAAAGTTAAGACCCCATATCAGGCATAAGATTAACTTTTTTTTCCTAAATCTTATAAACTACCTTAAGCATAAAGTATATGGTAATGTATAACAATAAGCATATGAAATGTATAAGTAATATAAGAATAAAGTTATAGTAATTGATGCATGAATATATCGACTTGAAAATGATTGTATTATATTGATTATCTATATAAATTTTTTGATTATGACATGATAGTTAAAGACTAATACTATAGCATTTGAGTTAACTTCTTATATGATGAATTGAATGGTATAAATCAATTTCCATATGAATATGATTCTTTGCTTGCACATAGAAATTGGTTGTGGATAGATAGGCATGCCTATAGGGTTACAGTCGCAGTTGCTATATGTTCGACCTTATATAGGTCCCTATGATTCGACCTTATATAGGTCTCCATGATCCGACCTTATATAGATCCCCATGATTTGACCTTATATAGGTCTCTATGATTCGACCTTATATAGGTCCCCATGATTCGGCTTCATGTAGGTCCCTATGATTTGGCCCATTTGGATCCCCATGATTGATACCTTCGGGTATCCTTTTGTACCTTCGGCTATTACAGTACAGTATCACCCGTTATCCACACTCACAAGACTTTAGCAGGCATTTCACAGTATATAATTTACAGTATAAAATAAATAGTATATGAATATATGTGTAATGATGATAGAGACTTGAATATTATTTATTTATGATTGTTATAAATTAATTATGATATGTGGATTTATATTGTATCCCTTGCATGTTCATTATAATATCTAGATATTAATACCGCTTATTGTGTGCTTGGAAACAATCACTGTGAGTGGTTGTTCATATATTTATTGTTCCCCACTAAGCTTTATAGCTTAGCATGGGTGTTTATCCATGTATGTTCAAGATATGTCATTGCTTCAGGGACAAGACCAACACTAGCTAGGAAGAGAAGTTAGGATGTCTAAATTGTACTGCTTTTCTCTTTTTGATTTGTGTAAATCTTATTAAGCAATGTAATAAACATGTTTTGTTATAATAACTCAAAATTATGATTATGTTGTAATAAAGTGTAAATTTATATAACTTATTCCACTGTATGAATTAGAATATCAATGTATAACCAATTACATGATAGGTGGATATGTTACTACCATTATATGTATCGTTTAATAAAAATCTTTAATAAGTAACAGGAATCCAAACAGCTAGTATGGTCTTTACAGGAACACACTCATCGTATAAGTTAGAAGAGATTGGACAACGGATTTCAGCAAAACTTCCTTCCCTGCTCTTAAAAGAAAAGTTTGTTTCCAACCACTTATTCTCTTTTGAATTTTTTGACCAATAAAATAAAAAATAGCCTGCTTGTTTCTCCAAATCATAGATGGTAGTCCAAAGTAAGATTCATAAGTAGCAATTGGGTTAATGGATAAACACGAGCAGACAACTTCTTTATTAGAGGTTGAAGTGTTAAAGCTAAATTTTAAGAAGGACTTACTGAAATTGATTAGTTGTCCAATTTGTTTGATGACACCAGCCTCTTGAGAGTTTTCTCTAAAAAAAATAAAACCATCATCTGCAAAAAATAAGTGAGATACCCTTGGAGCACCGTTAGCTACCCTGCATCAATAGATTAAATCCCTACTCTTATAGTGATTAAACAAGGCATAAAGCCCTTCTGCACACAAAATAAAAAGGTAAAGAGATAAGGGATCTCTTTGTCTTAAGCCTCTAATAGGAAAAATTGGACCCATTATCTTCTCATCACAAGAAATAACATAATTAATAGATTTGACACACATCATAACAAGTTTTACCTAATGGAGATGAAATCCCATCTGGATTAAAACTTCCTCCACAAAATGCCACTCCATTCTATTATAAGCTTTGCTCATATCAAGTTTAAGATCTGCAAAGCTCTCCTTGCCTTGAGATTTCCTTTTTAACCAGTGCATAACTTCATAAGCTACAATGCAATTATCAGTGATAAGCCTATTAGGCACAAAGGCACTTTGGTTTATGGAGATGATATTAAGGAGAATGGATTTCAATCTATTAGTAAGCATCTTGGCAACCCCTTATAAAGCACATTAAAAAGTGCTATGGGTCTGAGATCTGACATAGTCTCCATCGCTTGCTTCTTTGGAATAAGGACAATAGCAGTTTCTTGCAAATAAGTCAGGATTCTACAAGTTCTAATAATATTCAAACAATCCTTTGTAACATCATCTCCTACCATGCTCCAACATCTCTAGTAGAAAGCCATATTCATACCATCAAGACTCGGTGCTTTATTCGGATGCAAACTGAACATTACCTTCTTAACCTCTTTCGTAGTGAACTTTTTTGAAAGCATCTCATTGTGAGCTTCCAAAAGTCTGTTGCTAACCATAGAGGCAGTAAATCAAATGTTGTTATGAGTGGCTGTAAAAATATCCCGAAAATAAGAGCTGATAACCTCTTCCAACCCATCATTCTAGTAGCAAGTATGGCCAGTGGGATCTTTTAATTTAGAAATTCTATTTTTCCTCTTTCTTTTGGAAGCAAAGACATAGAAATATTTGGAGTTAGAATCTCCATCCTTAAACCAAAAGATTCTAGCTTTTTGTCTCTTAAAAATTTCTTGCTGACACAGAGTATCAAGATATTGATAATTGTGAAATTAATAATATTTTTAGTATGTTTTTAGGTGTTTAATTAGGTTAATTTTGTATCAATTAGGTTAAATTTGAGTTTAATTGGTTAATTTGATATTTTCGGAGTTAATTATAATTTTTGGTGTTTTTCAGGGTTAAAATTGAAGAAAAATGACTTAATTGAGAAAATGCAAAGTTTTGGAGTAATTGTGTAAATTTTAGAATTTGATGATCAAAAGACGAGCATTTAGTCCTGAAGATTTTAACACTTCCGGTGAAAATTTAAAGCGGTCGTGCAATTTGGTTCTGAATTGAAGAGTGAAAAATCAAAGTTTTATTGAATAAGGCAAATTGTTCTTTGCCTGGCCGCGTGAAGCAAAGAAGGATTTACTATCCGACCGTGTGAAGAAGAATGTTTGTGCCTAGCTGTGTGATGAAGGAAGAATTATACTGCCTGGCCGCGTGAGAGAAGAACAAAACTAATGCTTGGTTGTGTAGCTTACTTAAGTAATTCACTACTTGGCTGTGTAACCTAATAAGCAAAGCCTTCAACCGGCCGTGCAACTCAAGTGTAAAATACATGCTTGGTTGCGTAAATAAGAATTTAAAGTCGACAAAACTTCCTATTAGCTCAGACTTATTTTTCCTATTTTTTTGTGGAAAATTGAAGACTTAGCCTATAAATACAGTCGAAAAGCACCAGGAAAAGGGGAATCAATCATGAAGTAGAATGAATTAATAGTTTTAGTTTTTTACGTAGTTTTTTCTGTGTTTTTCTTTTCAACATTGTTTTAGTTTTTAAATATGTTTACGAAGTAGTTTTTCTTCCTTTTGCTAATGGATTCTTGAAATCTTATATTTTATTCTTATGACTTAAGCTTGCGCTTAATTTTAATGCAAGTTTGATTATTTCTTAGTTCTTAAACACAGTCTTATCATTATTTAATTGAAGATTGGTTGTTAACTTGATTAAACATTGGTTAGTAATTGGTTTTTGGTTGGATTATTGATATGCATGTTCTTAGGTTGGTTTTCTTGGGTTAATGCATGATTATGTTCTGAATAAGAGATAATTTTGTGTTAATTAAAGTAAGTTAAGATTAAGAAAAAGTGTAACTAAGAATAGGTGAAAGTTAAATTTCTTGAAAAAGGATTTAATAGACATCTAGGAGGATTAATTCGGATCTTTATGCTAAGTGTTGAATTGTTCTAAATAAGAGAATTTTAATACTTGGAATGATAATCTTGAGTAAAGTTATATAGTTTTATTCATCTGAATTCTTCATAATCATTTGTGTTTCTCTTTTAATGAAGTCATTACAATGAAAGTTAAGGTTGATAGTTTCTTTAGCAAGAGAATTTCAGTTATTATTTTATTTTTAATTCATATTAATTTAATTTTAGTTTTTGTTTTATTTAATTCTTTATTTAGTTTAATTTTTGCTTTTAAATCAAAAATATTTGGGAAACAATCTCGGATTAATTTAATTCACACATAGGTATTTTTTTTAGCAATCCATGTTCCCTTGGGTACGATATTTGGGGTCTTAATCTATATTTTTCTGTATTAGTAGTCGATCTGGTACACTTGCTAGACACCGATCAATATTGTTTTTGCAAATCGCTAAAAATCCCATGATGTATCCTTGCACGAGCTTCCTTTATCTTCCTTTTTAAATCTTATAGTTTATCCTTACAATTACCTGTAATTGTTTGCCCCCATTTTGACAACGGTTCACCATAGCAAGTAATCTTGGTGGATAAAGGAGAATTAGCATTATATTGCCACACACTATGCACAACCTCCAGCAAATGAGTTTCCTGAACCCAAGCATTTTCGAACTTAAACCTGTGGCCAGTATGAGTGGTTTGGGAGCAAAAAAGGTTAAGGAAAATTGGATTATGATCTGAAGATATTTGATCTATATTATAAATAGAGTGGTCAGGAAATTTCAAGATGCAATCAGCATTAGCCAACACCCGATCTAACTTTTCTTCTATGAAACCATCATTTAACTTTCCTCTAGCCCAAGTGAAAGCATACCCTCTCATCCGTAAATCAAACAATCGGGCCTCATCTACTGCATTTCAAAAACCTTAAATAAGACTATTTAGCTGAAGGTTACCTCCACTTTTGATATTAAAGGTTTGCTAGAATTTTTGGAGTAATTTCATAAATGGATTTAATTTAAAAAAAAGTTTTGGAAAACAAAAAAAAATTGAATCGAGATAATAACAAAAAATTTGAAAAATTAAGGAGGAATATGGATGAACATTTTAGTAGATAATATCAAAAGGACAAATTAAGTATCAAATAAAAGTTGAGTGCAAATTAGCTTTTCTAAGAAAATATTAGGGGCAAATCAAATTGTTTTTTCTTTTCCAATAGTTGATGATAGTTAATAATATATTGGCTTAATGCACAACTAGCTCCCTGAACTTGTAAACATTTGTCATCTTGACACCTAAACTTATATGTTTTCTAGTTAGCCCCTTATAATTGACATTTTTAATGACAATAAACACCTTAGGCTAACTGGTCGTTGCATGTGTAATTTAAACACGTGACATGGATGACATGTAGTACTTAACCAATAGAAAAGAGACATGTGGCTTTTAATTAAATGGCATGTAAGTTATGGTAGGTGAGTTATTTTTTTCACCGTCTTCCTCTCTCTCTTTCTCTATTCCATCTCTCTTATTTTCTCTGCCCTTTCTACATCTCTTCACGATTAGTAAATGCAATTTCTACCTATCTCCCTTTCAAAAACTAGATATTCAACAATAATACTGGATTTTAGTGAAGTAAAATAACAACATTGGTATAAGAGGAAGCCATTATCAAGGTAAATACTTTTAATTTTTCTTAAAACAGAGAAAAATGGTATTTTTGTGATTTGTGGGAAAATGTAAGGGTTTGTATGTAAATCCTCATTTGGTTTCCTTTGTTAAGGGAATCTTTTTTGTGTTTTTATTTGGTTTTGTTTTTATCTTTAGTTTACTGGAACACAAATGGTACATGTAATTGCTAATATTTTCTTTCACCTTGGGGGATGACTCATTGAGGACCCACTTCCGAGGTATGTAAATGGACTCATACATGATGAATATACGAGCATTGAAGCGGATAAATTGCATATAATGAAATTTCATAAATGGGTAAAAAGAATAGGAAACCATAATATGTGTGTATATGCATATACTGTGAACAAGAGCAAGCTTTTTCATATTATTAAATACGACAATGATGTGTTAGAACTAGCAAGTAAACTAAAAGATGGTGATAGGGTGGATGTGCACTTAGTACATGCAATAGACACAATAATTATTTATGACAAAAATGAGGACAGGGTTAGTAATTCTATTGGTGTGGACCCTACTGGTAAAATATGTGGTCCATCTGATAAGGCCAATAAAGGTAGAGGCACTAATACAACAGCCACTAATAAAGATAAGAAAATTGTAATAGAGTGTAGTAGCCAAGGTAGAAAGAAAAAGGGTTAAGGCAAAGTGAAGGAAGACGGGTTGAGGGTGAGGTTTGAGTAATGCTGATAGTGTTGAAAATGAGTATGTTAAGTTAGGTAATTTGGGATCTGAATCTAAAGATGAAGATTATGATGATGAAGACTTTGAGGAGTCTTCAAGTGATGAAGATTTGTATGATGAAGATAAGGTTTTGATGAAGATAAGGTTTTTTGAGAGGAGGCAAGTGATTTAGATGAGGAGGTGCTGCAAACTAGGAGGGCCAAATTAAATGCAAAGTTAGATAAAAAAAGCCTGTAAAAGTAAATGTTGATGAGGTACCATAGGGTCCTATTGGGGTAGATGTAGGATTTGAGAGTATTAACAAGGATAGAATGCAAAGATATGCTATGAAGGTAGCTAGGGATGAAGAATTTTTTGGTAGTAGTGATCCTAACAGTGAATGCAATGATTATAATGCAAATGGAAGTGAAAACAAAGGAAGTTACGACCTAGGAGATTTAGAAGTAGGATGCCTTATGATCCTACTTATAGGGTTACTTTATTTAAGTTGGGAATGATATTTGAGAATGCAAATCAATTTAGGTTAGGTTTACAAGATTATGCAGTTAAGAGAGTGGTGAATATAAAACTAAGGCCATTGAGAAGAGTAAAGTGAGGGCAGTATGCTTGAATCCCAACCATGAATGACATATTCTAGGTAGCATAGAGGGAAAATCTGGAGACTTTATTGTGAAGACATACTTTCCATTCTACTCTTGCTATAAGTCTAACAGAAACAAGGCCTATAACACAAAGTTTATAGCAAGAAAGTATAAAGAGAGGATAATTAGTCAGCCTAATATTAAGTTATGGCAGATGGAGCAGTTGCTATAAGAAGACTTCTTTATTTATGTTGGTAAAACTATTTATGCAAGAGCTAAGATAAATATGATTGGGTGGTTTTTGGGGGACTATAAATTGGAATTCTCAAGGTTGTATGATTATGTATATATGATAAGAACAACAAATCCAGGCTCAACAGTTGTGATAAGAACATCAAAGGAAATAATGACAAGGAAAGAGGTATTTATGGATATTTATGTGTGTTTGACAAAACTGAAAGAAGGTTGGTTGAGTGGCTGTAGACCAATAATAGGATTAGATGGTACATTTTTGAAGGGAATTACCAAGGGAAAGATACTGA
The DNA here is from genome assembly GCA_037975025.1 of Excoecaria agallocha. Lineage (NCBI taxonomy): Eukaryota > Viridiplantae > Streptophyta > Magnoliopsida > Malpighiales > Euphorbiaceae > Excoecaria > Excoecaria agallocha. The sequence goes on from CM075818.1 coordinate 23,835,703, forward strand.
CATGTGTTTCTAAAGATGGCAATCACCAAATGTTCCTAGTTGCTCAGTCAATAGTTGACAACGAATCTAAGGATACATAAACCTAGTTCACAAAATGCTTGATGGGTGATTTGGAGCTCAATGACTCAGTTGGTATTGGATTAGTTTTCATGAGTGATATGCAAAAGGTATGTCAATAATTTAATAATTATTTCTTTATTTAATACAACTTGTAATTTATATTTCATGTTAACATTTGAATTAATATATCAATAGTTAACATTTGGTTTGATGCAGGGACTTGTACAAGGTGGTGCTGATTTGCTTCTAAATGCTAAAAAGAGGTTGTGTGTAAGGCATATATGGAGCAACTGGAAGCAAAAATGGAGAGGTGAAGAAAAGAGAAAAAAATTCTGGGTTTGTTCAATATCAAGTTTTGAGGTAGGATTATATGACAGAATATATAATTTAAGTAAGTTAGGAACTGGAATTGTTGAGGATTTGTTATGTTAAAATAAGAAGACATGGTGCAAGGCTTATTTTGGTTCATTAGGCTGCTGTGATGTTGTTAAAAATAATATGTGTGAGACTTTCAATAGTTGGATAGCTGGGCCTAGACACAAATCCATTACCACAATGTTAGAAGATATTAGATATAAGATTATAGGTAGAATGGCATAAATAAGAGAATTTGCTGAAAAATGGATTTGTGATGTCTCACTTCTGGCTATGGAAATGATTTAGAAAACTAGATAGGATGCTAAAAAGTGTCAGCTGATTTTGAATGGTGATAGTGGGTTTGAAATTATTGATGTTGTATATAGGCACATTATGGATATTAAGAAGATGACTTGTTCTTGTAAGGCATAAAAGTTAAAGGGTATCCCTTGCAAGCATGCTATTTGTGTAATGTTGTATATAAAGTTTGAGCCTTCTGATTTTGTTGCACATTGGTATAGAAAAAACATACATACTTGATGGCCTATAGCAGTTATATCTAGCTTATGCCTAACATGAAGCTTTGACCATCTAGTCAGAATCCACCCATTAAATCCCCTAAAGTTACACCAATGCTTGGGAGGTTAAAAAAGAATAGAAAGAAGGTACTTGATGAATCCAGCAAAAATTTTGAAAAAACTTCAAGAAAAAGAGCATTAATGACATGCTCACATTGTAAGATTAGAGGTCACAACAAGAAAGGATTCCCTATTCTAGTTAGTATTTTTTTCATTTCAATACTTTGGTATTATTGTGACAAACTTGATAAATACTACATTTATCATATGACTTGTAGTGATGTTGTGATATAATTGCTAGAAACAAAGAAGACAAGCAAATGTCAGCCCAATCTAAGACCAGCAACTGAACCTAATCCAACCCCATCTAGGCATCCAAGTTAAACAGGACAAAATGAAGTCAATTCCAGACCATCAACCCAACTAATTCCACAAGTGCAGCCTGTTGGTCCAGATGTGCTACCAAGAAATGGTGAGGCAACAAGGAGTGTGGGTAAGGGTTGAGTGAGGGGGAAGCCAAACAATTCAAATAATAGAGGGTACAACAGTATTGGTAAAAAAAGCAAGAGAATAGGGTCATGGAATTTTTTATAACCAATCAAGTGTTATCTTACAAAGGGTAATGAAATGATTATTCATCTATATCTTTTTATTCTTGATTTTACAAAATATGAAATGATTGTTGATTTGATTTTTTGTCATACAGTCTGGATATAAGAAGAAAGTTGTGTAAACACTACCTACATTAAAGGATGATTCATAGACAAATATTGATCTTGGTTTCAAGCCTCTAGGACTGAAGTGGAAAGGTAAAAATGCAATCACTCAAAGGCAACTTAGGGAGAAAAGTTCTTAAGCACAAATGCTAGTAGGCAAACTGCTCAAACCTCACAACAAACAACAAAATTTCGTGCATTTGATAATTTATAGATAAATACTGAATAATTGTGTTAACAATAGTAGTTTATTATCTGAAATGCTAAACAATTATGAATTGAATGTTATTAGCAGCAGTAATTTATTATCTTGTATGTTTTAAGATTGTTATGAACAGTAGTTTATTATCCTTTATGTTTTCGGATTGTTGTGAACAATATGTGATTGTTCAATATATTATGGTTACCAGTTTGCTGGTATTATACTTTTGGTGAAATCATCACTTTATACATTTGTACTCAAGATTAAATGGCAGATATACATCAGCATAAGGGCAACACCCAAATACATTTGTGCTATGATACCATATGTAATGGTCTATATTTTTAATACATGTTTTCTTTATTTTAGGCAGTTGTGGGTTAAATTATTTATATTTTATATGTTTTCGTCTAGTTTATGTGTATGTATGTTTTGCAGGTATGTTTGGTCTAGAAGAAAGAAATAGTTAAAGAAACAAGCTAAGAGCCCGACTCATGAATGAGAGCACGACTCTTGAAGAGAAGAAACAAAGAAAGACACAACTCGTGAAGAACATCTGAGTCGTTACAGAGAGCTTTGGCGATCGAGTCAGCAATTTTGTTTGAGTCGTGAAGGGAAGCTAAAAGAAGAGCACAACTCATGAAGGAGAGCACGACTCGTGAAGAGGAGAAATAACAAAGACACGAGTCGTGAAAGATGTTCAACTCGTTACAGAAGCATGAGGGACACGACTCGTGAAGGCTGTCCGAGTCGGTCCAGGCACCAGTTTTGAAACATTACAACTTTTCATCTTACCTCTTTTCAACCACCAAGCGTTTTCATCAGGACTTTTCGTGGTAAGTTTTCACCATGACATCTATTCTGAAGAGGCATGATTTGGGGTGCAAACTTCTCTATAAATAGGGATTAAATATGCAGTTGTAGAGAGTTCTTTTTGGATATACAATTGATGTTTATATAGTTGTTATACTTAGTTTTTAGTAGATGATGACAAAAGAACAAGAGATACATCAGAAGGTTTAAATACAAAGTACAATATCTGGGGAGTTTATTTTTCTCCAATTCTCCTGTTTGATTTTAATTCAATTCTATATTTTGGCTAGTTCTTTTGCATACTAGAAATGTGAAGTGACATTATTCAAGATCAAGTTTATGTTTGTTATAAATGAAGTATGATTTAAATCCATTTGTGTGATTATTTTTCTATGTATGCTTGATCACCATATTTAGCATGTTAGTCAATTGATTTGCAATGAGAATTGAAATTTATTGATGGAAAGACAAATGAATTTACTTAAAGCATTGAATTCATCTTAAGTGTGACATTGAGGAATTCTCTTTGAGGGATTAAAGAATTGGCATTGAGCTTCATAATTCTTGTTTATCTCTATAATGATATGAGAGTGCTTATAGACTCTAAGCAAGAACATCTTTAATGACAATGAGAGTTGCTTTAAAGAATCTTTAGTTAAATTCTCCAATCATCTTTAATTGTTTAAATATTCTTACGTGTACTGAATTGAACTGTCCTTTTTATTTCTATGTATCTTTACACTAATTACTAAGTCATTCTTAATCCAACTTGATTTAATTTATGTATATTGATTCAGAACTTAGTTAAATACTTAATCTTTATTTTTGGTCGCCTATCCGTCTACTTCTTGTGGTTTCAATATTAGATATACCCCATTCCCTTTGGGAATAGTATATTAACATGATTATAGGCAATGATTAGATAGGTATTATAATTAATATGACATGTTAATATACTATCCTAAGATGTTTTAGGAGCTATTAATGGTCGGATTTAATTGATAATACCTGATGGTACATGTTAACATTAAAACTAGGTGCTATTTGGCATGTTAATTGTTAGTTTAACAACTAGTTTTAAATATTAAATGTAAAAACGATTTTGGCATGTTTGTAAGTGATTTTTAAAGATTAAATATCAGGTCTAGACATATTTTAAATTTGGTTTTAATTCTGGTCCATGATAATTTAATTGATTAATTTTAAAATCACTTAAAACTATGACTAGTTTGTGTTTGTTACATGTTTAATCAACATTGTTTGTTTTGTTTTGATTAAAATGGTAAAAACACATTTAGATCAGATTGGTATACAATATTAAATCAATATTTATGACCTTATTTAAATTATTATATGACTCATAAAATTGATTTAAGTATTTGTGCATTTTTGTGGCATCACATAAGCATTAAACAACTAGTTTTGTTGTTTGTTTGTTTTTATATGCATGCCGTGTATCATATATATGTTCTTCATGATTTTGTATTTTAATTTATGTTGGTACATATTATATATATTTTTAATGTTTATGGGATGTATGACATAAAATTAAAAATGGCAAAATTGGAAATTATACTAGAGTTGATTTATAGCACAAATCTAACTAGTTTGTGTTTTGGGCTTTTAAGAAAACTTATTCAATAAGAGAATTTAGTCCATTGGGCTTCGACCCAGGCCCATCATGGGGTCATCTCTTAAAGGTTTAAGTACACAATTTTCATTAATGGGCTTGGCTAAATTAATTAAAATTGGACTTTGTTTGATCCATGAATGTTATGTATATTTATTTGCTTGTTTGGTGTGATGAATGGATATGCATGTTGCATTCATGGGCCCTGGGTTTTGTAATTAAATATGGCCTGCGAGCCATTATGTTTTATTGTAAATGTTTCATTTATTTCTTAGAATAGAATATACTTGAAGACTTTGTAAATCAAGACAAAGCCCACCGGAGTGGAGAAGCCCAACTTGAAGATTCTTATGTAATAGTATAAAATCTTAGTTGTAGGTTTTTGGGCCCATGTTTGTCACGCTTTACTTTATGCAATTATTTATATATGCATGCTATGAATGGATGACAAAGCGTATGCCATGTAAGCCGTAATAAAATGAATCCCTTAAAATAGTAAGTCACAAAGTTGTCTTCCTAATTCGAAATATGTCAAGGCATCGATCATCGATCACGTAGACTAGGAGTCATAGATGCACCCGATTATCTTTGTGAGGCATGGGTTGTGAATGTAGGTTGGACTTAACATGGAAAGGGATGCCCGGACCTAGGTAACTAATAAATGAATTTGTGCTATAACATCTTAAGATGTTAGCCCGTTTAATCCAAGAGTCATGTACGAGACACGATTGGAGTTTTTCCTACCTAAGTAACTTAACTTGTTAGGTGTACAAGCTCAGCTTGAGTAATAAGTTGTTGTGAAAAGTGGATCTTGGCCCATATTAAATCACTAACGCGAATTATTTAAAGGAATATTAATTCGGTTTGTGGGATTATAAATAAGACCTCATTTAATCTTGCTAAATTTTATTGTAGATTGAAAATAGCATCTTCAAACAACAATTTCTCATTGCAATCGGTCCTTGAAAAGGACAAAATGAATGGCACCAATTTCATAGACTGGTCTCGAAACTTAAGAATAGTTCTTAAGCAAGAGAAAAAGTCGTATGTTTTGGATGCACCCTTGCCTGAAGAACCTGCTAGGAATGCCTCTGCGGTTCAAAAGGAAACTTTTGAGACCAAGAAGAGTGACTCCAATGATGTGAACTGTCTGATGCTGGCCACTATGGTGTCTGACTTGCAAAAGCAATTTATGGACCAAGAGGCTTATGCGATCATGGTGCACCTCAAGGAGATGTTCTAAGAGCAAGCTCATCACGAGAGGTTCGTGACAACAAAGGCCTTAATTTCTTGTAAGATGGTTGCAAGTACTCCTGTTAGTACCTATGTACTCAAGATGAAAGGGTATCTTGATACTCTTGAGAAGCTTGAGGTACAAGTGCCAAAGGAATTGGTCACTGACTTGATCTTAGGATCATTGACTGATGATTATGATCCACTCATGATGAATTATAACATGCATGCAATGAACAAGTCAGTCACTGAGCTCCATAGGATGCTTAAGAATGCTAAAGAGAACATTTGAAAGACCAATCCCATATTGATGGTTCAAGGGGGCATTAAAAAGGGACCCGCTAAGGGAAAGGGAAAGGGAAAGGCAAAACCCAAGAATGACCTGGCTCGGTTCAAGTCAAGTGGGAGTGCACTTCAGGCCCATTCCAAGCCCAAGGCGTAGAAGCTCAAAGAGAGTGAGAGCACTTGCTTCCATTGCGATAAGATAGGGCATTGAAGGAAGAATTGCGCTCTCTTCAAGGAAGAACAAAAGAAGAATGGAGCCAAGGCATCCTGTTCTGGTATTTTTGTTGTTGAGATTAACCTTTCTATTTCTACCACTTCGATATTGGATACCGGTTGTGGTTCTCACATTTGTCCAAATGTGCTGGGGCTAAGAAATAGGCGGTTACTTGGAAAGAATGAAGTAGACCTACGTATGGGGAATGGAGCATAAGTGGCTGCCATGGAGATAGGCGACTATCGACTCACTTTACCTTCCGAACTTTGTTTAGTTTTGAAAAATTGTTATTATGTGCCTGCTATGAGCAGAAACATTATTTCAGTTTCATGTTTGGATTTGGATGAATTTGATTTTGTTATTAAAAATGGCAATGCTCATATTCGTCGCCAAGGCATTTCTTATGGCAATGCCATGTTGCAAAATGGCCTTTATATCCTTGATTTACAAAACAAAGAGTCCATATACAACATTAATACAAAGAGGGTTAAATCAAACGAATTGAACCCTACTTACTTCTGGCATTGTCGTTTAGGACATGCAAATAAAAAATGCATTTCAAGACTCCACAAAACTGGAGTGCTTGGGTCATTCGACTTAGAGTCTTATGATACATGCGAGCCATGTTTGCATGGAAAAATGACAAAGAGTCCTTTTAACAAGAAAGGTGAAAGGACTAATGGCTTATTGGAACTAATACATACCGATGTATGTGGACCATTAAGTACACAAGCTAGAGGTGGTTTTAGCTACTTCGTGATGTTCACAGATGACTTCAGTAGATATGGTTATGTCTATCTAATGAAGTATAAATCTGAAAATTTTGAGAAATTCAAAGAGTTTAAGAACGAAGTAGAAAAACAACTTGGCAAAAGTATAAAATCCATTCGATCAGATCGAGCTGGCGAATACTTAAGCCAAGAGTTTGACAGTCATCTAAAGGAGTGTGGTATTATTTTACAGTTTACTCCTCCTAACACCACAATGGAATGGTGTGTCCGAAAGGAGAAAATCGAACTCTGTTGGACATGATTCGATCTATGATGAGTCAAGCTAATCTTCTTGTCTCTTTTTGGGGTTATGTATTAAAAACTGCTGCGTTTCTACTAAACTGTACTCCAACTAAAGCAGTTAAGAAGACACCATACGAGGTATGGACTGGGAAAGAACCCAATATGTCATTTCTCAAGATTTGGGGCTATGAAGCACATGTTAAGAAATTAACATCTGACAAACTAGAGTCCAAATCCACTATCTGTTTATTTGTGGGTTATCCCAAAGAAACAAAGGGATACTACTTTTACTCACAAGCCAAGAACAAAGTATTTATTGCTCGCAAGGCTGTTTTCTTGGAAAAAGAGTTCCTTCTCAAGAAAGACAGTGGGAGTAAAGTAGAACTTAGAGAAATTCAAGTGTCACAAACTCCTATAGAGGATGAGTTAGAAATGGGATCAAGTTCACAACTAGTTGTGGAACAAGAACCCATTACACAAGTACCTAGAAGGTCCGGTAGGGTACGTTAGGAGATTGAGAGAAATGGATTTCTAATCACTGACAGTGACACTATTGAGTTAGTAGATCGTAAGGATCCTACTACCTACCAAGAAGCTATTGAAAGCCCAGACTCGGAAAATTGGCTTGAAATATTTAAATAAAGTATTGGGCATTAATTTGGGCTTTTAATTAAAGTCAAATTAATGTATGTAATGGGCATTATAAATGCTATTGGACCTTGGCCCATGAGAGAGAGAAATTCAGTCCATATGATATAATTTTAATTAATTAATTATCTTGTATTAATTAAGTTAATTGAGTATTAAATACTAATGATATTTAAATCAAATTAAAACACTTAATTAAAAGATGACATAGATGAAATTCCTAGGTTAAATACTAAGGGAATTTCAGTACATGTGTATTTCCAAATTAAGTGATTAATTTGATTATAATGTCTTATGGTTTATCTTGGATTAAATCAAAAGAGTTTGAATCAATATATATTATTTATTTTAAGGAAGTGATTAAGGCTAAAATAAATTATCTTGAGGTAGTAGATTTTAGATTAATCACTTACATAATGAGATAATATATATTGAAAGGGAAAAAACGTGAAACCGTAGTTCTTCTATGGTTTTGGTATGAACTTCTCTCTCTCTCTCTCACAAAAATTCTCTTGGCCAATTTTCACAAGGAGAAAGGATTGTTCCTCATTATCTTGTGTTCTTGGGTATTAATAGCACCTAAAAGAAGTACAAGATCAAGTCTTGTAGCTTCAAACCACAGCCATTATACAATACTTAATTTGAGAGCTAGCAATCTCGATTTTAAGCTATCTTTGCAAGTGTGTGTGTGAGAATAGAGAGGAGTGGTGTAAAGGCTATTCCTTGGCATTGGTGGTGAAGTTCTAAGGCTAAGATATCCTCCTTGGTTGCTGGTCATCATCAAAATCAAGTTTTAAAAGGCATCTAAAGTTGTAAGTTTTAAAATCCTAAAATTGAATGTATCGATTCTTGTTATGGAATTGTATGGCATGTATGATCAAATTTTTATTATTTTCTGCTGCGTGATCTTTATGTGCATACCATGTCATATTCCATCATAAATAAGGATTAAATATGCAGTTGTAGAGAGTTATTTTTGGATATACAATTGATGTTTATATAGTTGTTATACTTAGTTTTTAGTAGATGATGACAAAAAACAAGAGATACATCAGAAGGTTTAAATACAAAGTACAATATCTGGGGAGTTTATTTTTCTCCAATTTTCCTGTTTGATTTTAATTCAGTTCTATATTTTGGCTAGTTCCTTTGCATACTAGAAATGTGAAGTGAAATTATTCAAGATCAAGTTTATGTTTGTTATAAATGAAGTATGACTTAAATCCATTTGTGTGATTGTTTTACTATGTATGTTTGATCACCATATTTAGCATGTTAGTCAATTGATTTGCAATGAGAATTGGAATTTATTGATGGAAAGACAAATGAATTTGCTTAAAGTATTGAATTCATCTTAAGTGTGACATTGAGGAATTCTCTTTGAGGGATTAAAGAATTGGCATTAAGCTTCATAATTCTTGTTTATCTCTATAATGACATGAGAGTGCTTATAGAATCTAAGCAAGAACATCTTTAATGACAATGAGAGTTGCTTTAAAGAATCTTTGGTTAAATTCTCTAATCATCTTTAATTGCTTAAATATTCTTACTTGTACTGAATTGACACGTCCTTTCTATTTCTATGTATCTTTACACTAATTACTAAGTCATTCTTAATCCAACTTGATTTAATTTATGTGTATTGATTTAGAACTTAGTTAAATACTTAATCTTCATTTTTGGTTGCCTATCCATCTACTTCTTGTGGTTTCAATATTAGATTTACCCCGTTCCCTTTGGAACGATACCCTACTCATACTACAAGAAAAATGCAAAATAGTGAGGACAAAAGTCCTTGCTAAATGATGATTTTTCGTCGCTAAATCAGTATAGCGAGGACAAAAATTTTGTAACAAAAGTCATCCTAGCTGAATTTAGTCCTCGCTAATTTTGGGAGGATATGATTCCTCGCTAATTTTTGAGAGGAATTATCCCTCGCTAACTTTTGTGAGGACTAAGCCCTCGCAAAATTTAGCAAGGATTAAATCCTCACAAAAGATAGCGAGGACTAAATCATCGCAAAATTAGTGAGGACTTAGTCCTCACAAAAATTAGCGAGGACATCTAAATTCAGCTAGGATGACTTTTGTTACAAACATGAGATTTATCTTCGCTAAATGTTGATATAAACTTATTTTTATTAATTTAATATGAAAATTTCATTATTTAAACAATAAACTAAAAAATAACAAATTTATATTTACTCAATATTTAATATAAAAATATATATATATATTAATGAATAAATTGTTATTTACAAGTATATAACATTGCTAATAATATGTCTAAAATGATACATGCATATATTACAGTAACAATGAAAAGTCATAAACAGTTCATAAAATGTTTATTATAGCCTAATTAAAGTTTTTCTTAATTTGACAAATCCTCGTATGCACTTTATTATAGCACTAAGCAAGGCCTATACAAAGTGACAAAATTAAAGAATTGAGAAGTAGAAAGATTCAATGATGTTCAATGCAATAACACTATGACTTCGTGGGGATTCCAGCTAACAATTAGGAAAAGTTGCGCATAAGTTCTCCCCTAAATGTCCATGTTCCAATGCATGCCTTGTCTCAACTCTCAACTGGCTTTATTATCAACTCAGTTTAATATTGTAGGGGCCAATTTGTTAAAACACCTAAAGTTGAGCAGCAAAAATTTCCGAATTCCTTAGTAGGAAATAAACCTCACAACAACATCAACATTCACAATAAAAACTGAGTAAAAGCATGAATATAGCCAGTTTACTCTACTTGTCTACTAGCAGATTGCAAGCTTAGATTCTAAAAGTTATTTGAAAAAAAGGGAGAGTGATGCATACCTTTGTAGTTCTAGAATGGCGCCAGGTCTGTTTAGATACTCACAGCCACATGTCGGCAAAGAAAACTTCGAATCTTTATTGCCAACTGAATAAACAGCACCTCAAACTCTCAAAGGTACCTGCATTAAACCTTTACAAATATAATTAAGCGTAATAGTTTTTTTAAGTAAATATAACAAAGATTTAAATTTAAATTCAGAATGAATATAAAAAGTACATTGATAAATTATACTATATGCTTTTAGAAAAAAAATTAAACAAGCCTTTTGGTTCAATTTAAACTAAATCATAATCGATCAATTGTTTATTGTCTAATGTTTAAACAAATGTAATTAGTCTCTCTTTGTCATCATTAGGCAATTTGGACATTAGAGACAGAAATTGTGGCAATAAAAAGAAAATAAATAAAAAGTCATATATTAAATAATATATTATAAAGGTAAATAGTTTTCTGGGTGCATGATTGCTTCCAACACTATTAAAAGCAAGGGCAAACATAGTTTATCATACATATTATAATTAGTAATATTTAGTTATAAATTGATGCAAGACTAGAAAAATAAGAATTAGGTTTTAAACTAAAAATAAATATTAAATTAAATTAATTCGATATTGATAATGGCAATGATATAATCCAATTGAGAATTCAAAGATATAATGATTGAATAAAACACAATTGAACAAACCTTCCAAAGCCACTATACATTTAATAGAATAATAAGACCACTTCTATTTTTTATTTTTAATAGGCAACACTTAAACTTAAATTGAATTTCATGTATACCTAAAAAACTTTCACGTTATATTATCACACAGTTTATGATAATATTAAAATGCTATCAAGTTATGAATTTCACAATTTATGAAAATAATATATGGTCCAACGATAGAGTGTGTTCCTAGTGTTAAGAAAATAATATGGTAAGAATCCATTCCAAAAGTCACTAAGTTCTTCTTTTTATGAACATAGCATATATATTGAGAAAGAAACAATTAGTATCTAAAACCTACAAATTTTCAGAGGATCACAATTTTAATTTCCAAGAAAAGCATTATAATTTCCAAACTGACTATCCTTGGTAGTAATAACATACCAACATCAGGAAAATAAAACATGTAACTCAAGAAAACCCCCTAACCCACGAAATTATAGCAACACAAACCAAATAACAAACTTTTCCCAATAAAAAAGCTACAAGACTCAGAGGAAAATCTACAAAAATATAAAAAAGCATGGCCTTATCCAAGGAACAAAACATCTACAACAAATAACCCGTAAAGAAACTAATATGGACCCTAGAAATTAGAAGAAATAAACAAAAGCCTATTCAATGATGGGAATTCTTCTTAGATGTAGAGCAACATGCACTTACACAATTAAGATTTTACAAGCTGACAGTACAGCTATACATGCTCTTACTTTGAGCTATGAAAGAATTCTCTTGGCATTTTCAAAATGCTAGTACCTGCTGATTGCAGTCCAGAAACACAATAGAGCAATCGGCAGATGAAACTAACTTTTTGTAGCCTCTGCATAATTAGCAAGATCAATTGAAAATTCACCAATCAAACTATTTTTGGATGTTGCCTGCAACAATTCGATAAGATCCAATTACACAATGAAACACTTAACAATCAGTAGAAGAAAATAAAATAATAACATTAATAAAATTCTTATAGTTGAGACATTGAAATGGTAAATTTGCTCATTGATCTTCCCTGTCCCATCTGGACAAAATACACTAACAAAGAAATTTGATAGCCAAAACAAACTCAATTAAAATTGATAACCATGCATGGATTTATAATGAAATAATTTAATGAAATAATCATTCACTAGACCATATAGGAATAAGATCATTACCACCATCAAATTTAATCTGATCATACTCAAAAGCCCATGACAAACTTTCAATGTCAATTCCCTCCAGCGAATTGAATGTTTCAAAACCAATACAATGATTGAAACAGTTTATGTCACATTCAAGTAAGTAATGCTGCAGCCCTATAACTTCATCTTTAAAAAAGTAGTTAAATAGGACAAATCTTGGTCAGCCTACAAAAAGACGTAATATCATATAAAAAAATGTCATTGGCTGAGGAAAATTACGATACATATTACAAATCCTCACATAATTACTTATACAAGTTAAATGAAGGAAAAAGAAAGAAAATCAATAGGACAATGCATGAAAAGATAATATTGACTTATTCCCGATGGTTTATATATATATATATATATATTTCTAGTAATGTCAAAAGTAACAATAAATCCATAGTGTACAAAATCCTCATTTATTGAAGTCATAAGCAAAATAATTTTGAACATTTTGTAAATATTTCAAACTTCATTTTATCTTGTAATAAAAAAATCATATTTCACTATAAACATTTATTTCAGATCCTGTAGAGCAATTCGCAGGGGTACCTGAAAGTAAAAATAGCAACTCTTAAATACCGCTCAACTGTATTTTTTTAGAGCAAATACAAATTAGATTGAAGCAATTGGAAACTATAGTTGATTTTATCGTCACAAGCAGGATCCTAAAAATGAACAACAAAAACAAGAAATAAAGAATTAATTATAAGCTATAGAAACTTACAGCAAACCTAAAAAGTAGACAAGATTTACCGACACCTGAATCTCTAATAAGCAAAAGTTTGAAAAATAAAACCAACACCAAATCAAAGAATCATCAATCATCAAATAATTAAAAGAAAAACTAAATAACATTTGCATTGAAAAATAAAAGAAAAATTATATCAAATTATGACAAAACCTTACAGCATAAAGGCATTTATCCTAACATATTTTATTCATGCACTCAAAATAATGTTACCAAACTCAATAATTAAGTTCACGATGCCAGAGACGCATATTAAGCTCTCTAAACCAAGTTTCATCCAAAGCACCAGACAATATTCCAAACATCATTTGTTAAAAGCAATTTGAAAATTTAGTAACAAAATCATTTAACTTACTAATTCAATGAAAAGTGACAACTTGCACCACTTAACCCTGTTAAGCTTATAACAACTAACAGTCATTGACAAACAGAACGCAACCTATTCCTAATGACCACCATTAAGAATCAATTTTATACAGTTTAGAAACCCTGTTCCCACTCTAAAAAAAATTCACATCTTTAAACCAAATCCACCTATCTTAATGTTAGTTTTAACCATTCAGTTCACATATAGTAGACAAGTTAACAACTCCTTTTTTTTAGTTAACTGCATTACCTTATAAGCCACCGATTCATCTATTGAAACCCATATACGACAAAGAAAATAAAGCACTGCTAACCAAGGAAAAACACAACAATAAGACAAGATTCAATTCCATAAAAACAACTTGAACAATTTTGCTAAATACTATCGAAAACTAGGTAACAGTCCATGTTCCTTGATAATTCATAGTTTATAATTTTATTGTTCATCCAACATTAACCAATTTACAGTTTATTTTTCTATTTACCCAATAGAAGATGAGTTTATTTTTCAAATAAAAACAACAACTATGATCTAAGTTATACACAAAGAATAATAAATACAAACACACACATATAGAACCAAAGTAAGAAGCATGGTGGTTCTTTTCAATAAAGGATCCTCTGGTATTGAAAGAAATAACAGAATAAGAGAGAATACACCATTCAACTTCAATATTTTGTTTAGCAGACACCTTACCCTTCTCCAACACATATGTAGGAATAGTGATAGGCACTGCAAGCAGATGGACAGCGACTTGCAATTCTGCATAGCAAAAGGCAGAAAGAGCAGCAGCAATTCCAGCTATTAGAAAAGAAATCGTGAGAGCTAGACTAGAATGCTCTCTAGTAACTGTTCCAACAAAAATATAAACTCTTGCTCCAACTGTTGAGCCAACTCCTGATAAAAGGAAGAAATAATGAAGGGGAAATGAACACATATAACCAGTTTTAAAGAAATGAAAATTGAAAGTGAAGACTACATATAGAAGAAGAAGTAAGTGAAATCGCAAATAAGAATTTTGCATGATAAATAAAAAATTTAAAAATAGAGAGTCCTGTGAAAAGATCATTGCTGCTTTGATTGAAGGATAATACAAAAGGCAAAGAATTTCAAACCCAACAAACGTATACCTACAAGGCAGATATAAGACAAATGGTGAAACAAAATACAAAAACTCATCTTTTCAAAAAGGAAAAGGGAAAAAAAAGGAACTCACCAAGTATAAGACAAATGGCAAAATAAAATCCATCTCCATCTACCTATACCTGTTGAGAGAGGAGGATCCAAAATCTAATGTAGATTATGATACTAAAAGATCTTTAGGGTTTTTCGTTTGGATTGGGCATTTTGGGGGAGAAAGGTTAATTTGAAATTTTGAAATTCACACCACTTTAATTTTTCATTTCATTGGCGCCTACTGATCCTGCTAAAATAGAATTAGGCATTTCAGATGATTAACTAGGGTTAATTACCTAGCTAAAATTAGCATGGAAATTTTCCTCGCTAGATGCTTAATTAAATTAGCAAGGATTTTCATGTGTAGCTAAATGTCAGCGAGGGAATAGCGAGGGACATTTCCTCGTTAAATTGGTGAGGACAATAGTCCAAGCTAATCCAACATGAATTAAGTATCAGCGAGGGAATAGCGAGGGATATGTCCTCGCTAAATTGGTGAGGACTACATTTCAAGCTAAATTAGCGAGGGCTATTTCCTCGCTAAATGGTTAAAACTCACACCACTTTACAAACCATTGGCGAGGACAGGAATCCAAGCTAAATTAGCGAGGACAGTAATCCAAGCTAAATTATATTCTCAGAATTTATTTCTTGTATTATATAATTAATAAGAATTAATATTAATAAATGAATATAAATATAATAATTTAATTTAATTTAGTTAATTTCAATAACAATAATTTAGTTCATGTAAGTTTTTATTATATAATTAATAATAATTCATATTATTAAATATAAAAATAATAATTTAATTTAATTTAGTTAATTAAATTAATAATAATATAGTTTCTTTAATTTTTGTGAGGGAATTATCCTCGCCAATTTAGCAAGGATTTTAGTCTTAGCAAAATTAGCGAGGACCAAATCCTTCATAAACCAAATGACATGTGATTCACGGAAATTTAGCGAGGATTTTAGTCCTAGCAAAATTAGCGAGGACAATGTCCTCGCCAAATCCTTCATAAATCAAATGGCATGTGATTCACGGTTTAGCGAGGGAATTACCCTCGCCAATTTAGCGAGGATTTTAGTCCTAGCAAAATTAGCGAAGACAATGTCCTCGCCAAATCCTTCATAAACCAAATGGCATGTGATTCACAGTTTGGTTTAGCGAGGATTT
The DNA here is from genome assembly GCA_037975025.1 of Excoecaria agallocha. Classification (NCBI taxonomy): domain Eukaryota; kingdom Viridiplantae; phylum Streptophyta; class Magnoliopsida; order Malpighiales; family Euphorbiaceae; genus Excoecaria; species Excoecaria agallocha. The sequence continues at coordinate 23,851,629 of CM075818.1, forward strand.
TAGTCCTAGCAAAATTAGCGAGGACAATGTCCTCGCCAAATCCTTCATAAACCAAATGGCATGTGATTCACGGTTTGGTGAGGGAATTGTCCTTGCCAATTTAGCGAGGATTTTAGTCCTATCAAAATAAACCAAATGCAAAACCATTTGACCATTAGCGAGGGATTTATCCTTGCTAACTTAGCGAGGATTTGTTTCTCGCAAAATTAGCGAGGATTAAGTTCTCGCTAAATGGTTCATAAATTATTTTAGCCATAAATTAAGATTTAGCGAGGGTTTTGTGCTCGTAAAGTCATCTCTATTTTTTGCACCAAAATTTTGGTGCCAAAAATTATCTACAACATAAATTATTTATTGCTAAATTGTCGCAAAATTTTTTTTCCCACTAGCCCCTAACAATATTTGCAACAAAAATTATTTTTCATCTCAATGTTGTTGGTAAATGGTACATTTAGTAACAAATTTTATTGTCCTTGCTAATTTTCATCGCGATTCTGTATTTTTTTGTAGTGTCATTCTATACTCAGTCTAGAAGGACTAAGGTTTTAAATAATCCCCTATCAAAAGGCTTGTTCATTTATCAAAAGGACCTATTGGCATTGGTACATTAATCTAAATTCAACAACAGCTACACTAATAATCTAAGTTTTTCACACAAATAAACCTAAATCAATAATTCAATTACAAATACTAGCACAAGTACCACAAAATAAAAAAAAAACAACAATTTCGCCTTCCCCTATTTCGATCCCTGCCGGTACCAACTTCTTGCTCTATTTCTCTCGATCTTCAAAGCAGTCCAAAAATTATATGTTTGTAATTATCTAAAATGGATGGATCAACCCATGAGAAGAACTTGCATACATTTACATCCTAAGAAAACAAAGAATGATGTTCTTCTCAAAAAATATCCACCAAAATAATTTTTTTTTCAAATTAACCATAAATCAAAACAATATTAGCAAATCAGGAAAAAAGAATTGAAATTGTTCAAAGAAGAAGATAACCCTATAACATTGGCAATCGAAGAATCTCTTTCCTGGGTTCAATGCTATCCATGATGTGCACAACTCAGCTACTTCATGGCAATGGCAATCTGGAATTTTTTTCCATCTACACTCTTCTCTACCTTCTTTGCGCTCTTTATGCTTGTGATAATGGACAAAAAAATGAAGTAGGTTTGATAATGGATAGATGAAGACGAAGGTGAAAATCAGTTCTGTAACTAAGCAAAAATGGGTTTTTAAATGGGGTTAGGGATTCTACCATTGGGAAAGGGGTAAAAAGGGTGCTTCATGCTCCTACAACGCATGATATACACCCTCAAGTGCCACATCATCTGTTTTTCTGCCATATCATACGCTTAGTCAGCCTGAGGTGTTTATTGTCATTAAAAATGTCAACAATAAGGGGCTAACTGAAAAACATATAAGTTTAGGGGGCCGAGGATGATAAATGTTTACAAATTTAGGGAGCTAGTTATGTATTAAGTCTAATATATTCATTAAATTTTGGCACTGACTATGATATTTTCACTATGTCAATAATTTAAAGAAAATATTCTTCAAAACTAATGATGTATTTACTTACAGAAAACAATTTTCTATTTTGTATTTTTTATTTTCTTAGAAAATTAGAATATTTATTTTTTGTAAAAAAATTAAAAAAATGCATTCACTTATTAACAAATGGAAAACTAGATTCTTGGAAATAGAAAAATGAAAAATGAGAAAACATGTTCATTTATTAAAAATAAAATTTTTTTCTAAATTAAAAAATTAAATTATATATTATTAAAAGAATATATTTATACTCTAATTTTTAAAATTGAAACACTAGATATATATGATTAAATTATAAGTGTATTAAAATGATAACACTTAAACCAAATTTTTATAAATTGATGAACATTATTTGGAAAAAAAATGATAATAACATAAAAAATGCAATCAATTTCTAATTATTATTATTATTATTATTATTATTATTATTATTATTATTATTATTATTATTATTATTATTATTATTATTATTATCATTCCATAATTGATCAGTAATTGACTCTTTAACTATTTCTATTTGCATTTATTGGGATAAATCAATATTAATACCCTTATATTGTACTCTAACAATGATTTTTTAGGCATTGTTAAATCTTCTCTACCATATAATGTAAACACTTGATTGGCTCTATCTTCCATCCTCATGAAATTGTATAATGTGTAACATGCAATGGGAATAAGCTTTTGTCGACGTAAAGGATAGTTCAGTATTGATTTCAAAATTGAAAACTAGCTTTTAACACTCTAAATGCCCTTTCTATCACATTACGTAAAGATGAATGCCTCTGGTTAAATAACTCATATTTTCTTGTAATTCTTCCTTGTCCATGAAAGTCATTTAGACGATATCTTTCACCACGATATGGAGCCAAAAATTTTGGTATATTGGGATAACCAGCATCCACAACATAATAACAATATACAAATTAATATCTATGTTAATCAAATGATAATAACATAAATCAATATTAAGGGAGAAATGATAATAAAAACTCTTATCACCAGTTGGAAAAGGGAATATTATTTTCCTTTCTTGACAATACATCAAAAAATACTCTAAAATCATTTGTTGTCCCTTCCTATCTAGTGTACACAAATATAAATAAAATATCATGAGAACATATAGCCATAACGTTTTGTGTCACAAGTGTTGTCTTTCTACCATGAAAGGTCTTTTGTTTAGAAGTTGGTAATGAAGCTACTACATACGTACCATCTATTGCACCTATGCATTTCTTTACCAGATAAAATCAAGATATTTAACTTGTAATTAATATTATATATATGTTGCATTATTATATATCATAAAATAACAAAATTATAATATTTTAATAATATATTATCTTACCTTAAAATATGGAAACCATCTGGGATTGTTTTGAATTTCTGGCTGCATAGGAAATCTATTCACGTGTTTGATCAAGTGAGTACCTAAAGTAGTTAATGCTCTAATTACAATCTTGCACCATTTATGAATAGTACCAAGTGAATGTTGATATCGTTCCACTATAACCCTTTGATGAAGATTATGACATAAAACTGACAAACCTATAGCCACTCCTTCTTCCACACTAACATACTTTTTATCTCTTAATAAACCCATCAATTTTAGTTTTTCACATAAATTTATAAACACATGTGGTGCCATACAAAACCTTCTTAAACGCCTAGTTGGATTTCTTACAAGAACTTTAAGAATTTAATTTTTTCACTAAGTATTAAAGTTCTATAAGGAACATTTTCTATAAAATCTTGAGATATAAAAAATCTAACTAAAAGTAAATCTAAAATATCTTCATCCTCATCACTACTATAACTATCATTACTCGGTGAATACACTAATAATTGATTTTGATGTAAATTTTGATCCATAAATCCTGTATTAGTTTAAAAAAAATAATCAAATTTAAAGAAAAAATAAAATAAACAAATAAAAAATAAAAACAAACAACTTATATATATGTATTTATTCAAAAAAATTAGATAAAAAATTTAACTTAATAAGTCAAGCCATGAGACATAATATAATTAAAAAATATTGAATATTAATTTATATAAACTTTCAATCCAATCTCTTTTTTTGTTGTCGCGCATCAAGATAAACATTTTTCTCCATTCTAGATTGACAAACTTTTCTAGTGCTTTGTTATAGAAAGCACTAGAAATATCTTTTATTTCTTCCAAAATATTCATACATGCCTCTATAGTATAAGGATCAACTTCAACACTTATAACTTGATTGCTTTCTAATTTATATCTTTTGGATTCTGCTAATTCTTTTTTAGCTCCAGCACTTAAACAAGTGGCCAACCACTACTAAAAAAATGCAAAATAGTGACAACAAAATTCGTCGCTAACTGATGCTTTTTCGTTGCTAAATCAATTTAGCGATGACAATATTTTTAAAACAAAAGTCGTTGTAACAGAATTTAGCAAGAACAATAAGTTCTTACCAAATTTTAGTGAGGATTAAATGTCATCACTAAATATCTGTCGCCATTTTGCTACGACAATGTTCTCGCTAAATTTTACAATGACAATACGTTCATCGCTATGTAGCTACAATAATGTTTTTGCTAAATTTTACGATGATAATACGTTCGTCGCCATATCGCTATGACATTGTTCTCGCTAAATTTTGCGATGACACTATGTTTGTCATCATATCGCTACAATAATGTTCTCACTAAATTTTGCAATGACAATACTTTCATTGCCATATTGCTACAACAATGTTCTTGCAAAATTAGCTAGAATACTTTTATAGCTAAGTTGTACCTAAATAACTACTGACTGGGCATGCTAATCTCTCGCTAAATTAACATTATTTTTTTAATTTTTAAATTAATATGGAGATTTCATCATTTAAAAAATAAGCCACAAACAACAAATTTATATTTAGACTACTCAACATTTAATATATATATATATATATATATATATATATATATATATATATTCATGAAAAGATTGTTATTTATAAATGGATATCATTGTTAATTGTATATCTAAAATAATACATGTACATATAGCAATAACAAATGTCGTATAAAATGTCCTACTATACACTTATAACTATAATATGAATATATGCATTTGCTCCTAAATCTACTGTTGAAAAAGTTGTTGTTGCATCTCCATCTATTGGTCGATTTATATGACCCACTGATCCATCTCTTGTTTATGTTCAATATAAATCTCAACTTAAAACTCAGTCCACATAGTGGACAAACATTACAAATACAAACTATAGGAAACAAATAGAAAATTAATACAAGTGTGTGAGGAATTAACATGCAATTTTCTTGATTTTCTCCATGAAACTAAAACTTTGCAGAAGACAACAACAATGGCATGTAAAATGTACTTAAGCTAAATAAGCAGGGTTTACTTTCTATTATGATGGAGCATTACAAATGAATTCATACAAACATATATATATATATATATATATATATATATATATATATATATATATATATATATATATATATATATATATATATATATATATATATATATACTTAAGAGATAATCTCAAGAAAATTTCATAATTTCTCCAACAATTTCTAAATGCATTGGTGGACTACCAATTTATAAACTTGAGATAGGTATGACATTGCCAATGGGTATGACCCGGTTATAATCTAAATGAGTAAGTACTAGATTTAGATACAACATGGTGCATATATGTCATGCTTATAATCTTAGCTCCAAACATAGATACACCACCCTCATCATGAGAGAGAGAGAGAGAGAGGGAGGGAGGGAGGGAGGGAGGGAGGTGTCTAATTTTATAACTGATTTGAGATAGTAGTACTTGCAAATTTCCAAACCTGAATCCAAATCTTCAAATTTTGTTTCTTTCTTAGCTCTATTAGAGCCAAAAATATAATCGGTAGGAACTCACTTATCTTTAGAACTAGAAGTACCATTTTTTCCACATCGTATCTATAATGAATGCCCCTTTGAAGAAATTCTTCTTCAATTTAGCGCTCGTCATCTAAATTATAAGGTACTTGTGTAGAAGCATGGTGCAGATGCCCAGTAGCAGTAGATTTACTGAAAATTTGACCTAGTAGATCATAATGCTTTTATCCATTTTTCTTAAATGATTTGAAATTCTTGTGCTTCTGTAATTTAATTTAGGAAAAATATTTTAAATATTGACATATGTAATATGTACCTTAATGTAAAAAAGTAATAATAAAAAATTAAATTAATAATATCCTTACCTTGTAAAACATTTGCCAAATGTTTTCAACAGCAAATATAGCATTTGAATACGAATCATAAGTTACCCCGGTATGCTCCAATAATTCAATAAATTTTCGATGTTCTATCCGGAGACGACTGTATTTTCCCTTTATCTTTTCAATATCATATCTCTCTCCCACTACTATAAATAATTCGTCATCTATTTCTTGCCAATCAGATGGTTTAAAGGATGGCATTCTATTTGGATTCTTTTTAACTCAAGAGTATAAAATATTTAAAAAGGCAAGTTCATTACTGTCAGACCAATCTTTCGATTCTTCACCATTTCCATTCTTTTCCCCCATCTATTTATCAATATATAACAAAGTTTTAATTATATGAAGCACAAAACATTTAAAAAATGTTTCTCATAATTAACTATGAGAAACATTATGTAATAATCTCAATGTAAATACAATAAGTGTTATATTTGCATTATAAAAACATTTGTCATAATTAACTAAATATGTGTACATTAAATTTATTCCGTATAATAAAATAATATTAATGATGTAAAATAAAAATATCATATGTTTATCTAGACAATAATGATTGTAAAATTATAAAATATTACAAAATTTTGTAAACAACAAGTCTATAAATATATAAAAAAAATTAATATTTTTCACTTTAACATCAATATATCAATTACCTTAAGAGCACGAATAACTAGCATATCACTTTAACATCATATAACTCTAATGAATATGAACATATAAATCAATGATTTATCAAATTAAACCTTAAGTGCACGAATAGCTAGCATATCAAATATTAACGGAATAGCAACAAGAAGCAAGATTGGACAGCACATCTGTCAATTTTCAAGTCAACTAGCATAAAAAAAAAAAAAAATCAGTCATATTTTAGCTATTCATCAAAGCACAGCAACACATCCTTGGTGATAGATTTTTCATTAATGGAAACTATTAGTAAGGCAGAGACTAGTACATGATATTAAACTCCAAATTTCAAAATCAAGTTTCCCAAACCCTTAAGAAATTGAAAATGAAAAAAGAAAAAAGAAAAGCAAGCAAAATATACATACCTCGAATTTATCAAAGAGACCGAGGACAAACAAACGGTACTTCTTAAGAAACTCTTCTTCCAGAGATACTGAACTTATTCTAATAATATGTACACTGGTCTTTGTCCCAGTCCAGATCACTATATCCTCTCTAATGGCAAATTAACAATATTCAAGTAATCAATAAACTCCAAAGCAAAATCGATCCCATATACTTGAAAAATTATTAAGGTATAAACATTAACTAAATGTCAATAACTACCAACAACATAAGAGGGTTCAAGAATCTAGTCCAAGCTAATTGAGAATGTATGACCTTGGTTTTACAATTGTACTGTGTTTAGTGATAAAGGAAGATCATTTTGCCCAATTACTCTTTTGGATATATAAAAAAAAAGTTGCTCAAATATGAGTCGGCATTCTAAAGAATCAAAGACATTTTGTAAATGCAAAAATTAGCATTGAGCAGCTTCACCCTCACAGGAATTCACAAGGAGATTTTTTTGTATTTCTATATTGAGGGTCCAAAATTATCATCAACAATTCTCTAGAAAGGAATTACTAGTTAAAGCAAGAAGTAAGAATGCAACAGGCTGCCTCTAAAATCTTAATAACTTGAAACAAAAACTTCACGGAATATTTAACAAGTATTTGAAGAAATAAATTATCTAAATTAAATAAGAAAATATCTCATACTATTAAATACCTCTTTTTTAATGCATATGTAAGGGAAAAATAAGAAAATATCTAATTAATACTAATTGAAATTTAAACATTGTTGTGGAAAAAAAAGAAAAAAACTCTAAAAGATTGTCAAGTTAGGTAAAATGGAGGGAGTTTACTTAGACCTATTTTTGCAGAACTTGTATAAAATTCCTCAAATTGACAACATGAAAACATTATGAAATCAAAATCCAATGGTCAACTTTTGTTGTTAATTCTTTTATATCCAACCTCTGCTTGTAAAATCTAAAAAATATCAGCTTGATTATCTGGGAAAGATCATAAAATTACAATACAAAATGTAGCCAAGCTGAACATACCTTGACAACACGAACCTGCACAATCAAAAGAAAGCATATCAATTCAAGATTTAATTTGAATCAAAATTTTTGTTATGGCCAAGTCAGAACCTAAAAGCTACAAAGCTAATAAAGTTAATCTCTAAAGAGAAGCAGCAGAAGTTAGCTACTAAATTTATATATGCTATTTACAATGTCAACTTACGAAAAAAGCAGTAATACCATAACACAATGTAGTATCTCACTAATTTTTCATTACTTTGAATAATTTAAAAGAAAATCATGAGCCTATCAGAGGTAATATTGCAGTGCTCTGCAACATTTGATTAATTAGAATCCTTGAAAAAAAGAGGCAGTACAGACTATAAGCAATATGTGAGAAAGGAGGGCAATAAACACTTTCATTCTATAATATAACATCAAAAAGGCAATAAACACTTTCATTCTATAATATAACATCAACAAGCACTCACCACCACACAATAGATTATCTTAAAGACAGAATAAATAGTCTAAAACGTTACTCCATTTTCAATTGGGATGTTGTTAAATGTTTATGCTATATAGCATAACAAATGGTTTTGCTCAAATCCATAACCTCATCTAAGTGGTCTCTTCAATCCTCCTATAAATTAATAACATTGGCAATAGTAGTTGCCTTTGCAAAACATATGCTTGGTCAATTTTCACTTCACGAATATCACAGCTGGAGTTCTAAATTTTGCTATTTTTTTATAAGCCAAAATATTATTAAAATAAGAAGACAGAAAGGAGAAAATTCAACCAGAGCATCAGCACTGGAATAGTAGCAGAAGACCCATATACAAAAACAGAGTTATACCCGATAAGCCCTTATAAACCCCAAATCTAAACCTGTAGAACGCAATAAAACTGGAAGAAATTGCATAGATTACCACTTTTTTAAGCCTAGTTTTTAAAAATGCACCCATCTCTTAAAAAGGATTAAAAATACAGTTTTTTTTAATTTTTTGTTTTTAAAAATGCAGTTTTTTATTTTAAGCCATTTCTTCTATTCCTATTCTTCTTACTCACTCTCTATGTCAACGCCACATACTCCTTCAATTCAAACTCTCTCTATCTCTCTCTCTATTTTTCTATCTGCGATTCTTTCAAGAAATTCAGCAAATCTCCCAAGCTGCAATCCATACATGGGTATCATCAATTGAATGCTTCCTATTCAATCTTGCATGCTGGATTTGGTGCTATTACTGATTTGAAAGAAATGAAAATTTTTTATTTTTCATGTCCTTTTGTTCAGGAGAAAATCTGATGCAGCAGTCAGTTTCACTTCATTAATCAAAAGAACCCTCGAATAAAAGAAGTGGTGCTTCTAGATTAGCCCGTTTTGCCATTAATGGTAATGCTGCTTCTTTTCATTCATTTAGCCAGAGAATAGTTACGTTTTTGCAGTAGATGCTTCTCTCTGGTGAATCATATATATTATCTGAGTCCTGTTTTCGTTATTTTATTTTTTGTGGATACTTGTAATTGAATGTTCAATCAATTGTGATACTATAGTTTATTTGCTTTGTTAGCGAAAGATAATTTTAGAGCTTATTTATATAAACGTGTAAACAAAAAATACAATGCTTTCAAAGATTAATTAGCAGCACTTTTTTTAAGTGCTTATTTCCTCATATGCTGACAAAGTCATAATATGTAAGTTCTATTTCCTGTTGATTAATAGATTAAGGATGAAAATTGTGTAGATGGGTAAACATGTTGGAGGATGCAAAGGTAGATAATACTCAAATAGCTGCTCTGAAAGCTCTTGCTGCGCTTTCACACTCAGGTTAACGTTCATTTTGGCACCCTGTATTACTCACTCTCTATGCCAACACCACATACCCTTTCAATTCAAACTCTCTCTATCTCAAAAAAAAAAAAAAAAAAAAAAAAAAAAAATTACCCAATTAAAAATTAATCCTATTTTCTTTTTTTCCTGCTCGGTTTAAGGCTTAGCCAAAAAAAAAAAAGGATTTTGAGAGCCCATTCATGTGGACCATAATCCTCTATATAATTAACAAGAATTTCCTTGATATAGTTGAATAAATACTTTTTTATATTATAAAAAAAGTATATAAAACAACTGTTGTTAAAATAATTTATACTTTTACAGACCATAATATATCCCACAATGACAAGTATATCAAGCCATTCAATCAGAAATTTTCCGCTATTCAATTTAATGTTTAGTTTAGTGACTTTAGTATTTACAAGCCATATAAAGTTGAAAGACCTATTGTGTAAATTACCCCTGGCAGCAACCATCACGATGTTTATCATCAATAATAGAGAAATCGAAAGGCAGCCGAAACATCAAAGTTGATGAAAATTGGTTAAAAACATTACCATAACTTACATTAACAAGGGACTGATTCACCTCCGGTGACTACAGAAAAGAAGGGCACAGCCATAGAAGTTAACGCAACACTCATTTGAGAAGTGTCTTCACAATGGATTTCACATTCAACTTCTTGAGATCTGTATAAGATTGTCCACAGCCAACAAACATCACAGGTGCACCGGAGATGTAAACCATTGACAGTGCCGCTCCAACCTACAAATCAAAACAAATTATGACAATTTAGTCCACTAATAATAATAATAATAATAATAATAATAACTCAGAGATGGAAGAAAACATTGCTTGTTCTACATGTAATGGTCTACCTTATCATCAATTGTGTCGAACTTAGTAAGCAAAATCCCGTCTATTAATCTTGGATTAGTTGAAGTAGATAGGTCAGCTAATTTCTGCAAATGAGCAACAAGCGTCAGTTTGGAGAAGACAACATTAGTTAGACCATTACGCGTTCCAAGTAAAAAATTGAACCTGATTGAACTTTGATAGCTGATCAACAGCATCATTTCCAACCAATGCTTCTCCAACAAATAACACCAAATCTGGATTGTTGAGGTAAATAAGCTTTGAAAGGGCTCTCATTAATGGTTCATTATCCTGAAATTCATAATAAGTTTATCAGCACCAGTAGTATAATAATCGAACAACAAATTTATGAATATGTTATATAAATCCATGCTGGATCTCAATTCAATCAATCTTAAACCATACTACTTGAGATCCTAGGTGACTCTCAGGTAGAAGAAATACATCAATGAAATGTGGGTGCTATCAGGTTCTGCTCCCATTACCCCGTTATGTCTCTAGTTTCTGTTTTCGAGAATAATGTAACTGCCTTTTGAAGAGACAATCAATAGACTTTTTTTTTTTTTTTATCAGAAAGCCATTGTAAGCACTGCAGCATTAATCTAACATGAACCCCGGAAGAATACGACTCAGCCAGAATTTATCAGCTCATAGCATATACCTGCATCCGACCAGCAGTATCAACAAGAACCACATCAGAGCCATTACGCGAGGCCTCCTGAATTGCTTCCTTTGCTACAATAGCAGGATCTTTCTCATACCCCTTTTCAAATATAGGGATCTAAGAAGAAAAAGTCAAAAAGTTTGATGAAAAGATTCTACAAAATAAAATTCATCATACTGAGATAATCTTGGTGCAACTAAAATAGACATGAAGTAGCACCTGAAGTCTACGTGCATGCGTGCGCAGCTGCTCAACAGCTCCTGACCGAAATGTATCACAAGCAGCCATCATAACACTGACCTTATGCTGCAGAAGCCAATATGCTACCTGCAATATGTAAAAATAATCCGATGATCACAAAGCAGGTCTTGATGCTGAAATCTTTGCATGCAAAATAGAGTAGCATCAGCTGAACCTTAGCCAGATTGGTGGACTTCCCAACACCATTAACACCAACAAAAACAACAACATATGGTTTCCTCTGTTCCTTGGCAGCGTGCACATCCCTCAGTATGTCAATGGAACGCCTAGGAGTTAAAATTCGAACAAGAGCCTCTTCCATTGCTGCCTGTATCCATAATCCATAGCATGATTATGAACTTACTACTACATTAAAATAGTAAGATGGAAAAAGACCTTTGTATCAAAAACAAACTGACCTGAACAGTGGAAGATATCCTTGTGAACGATGCCAGCTTTTTACCTTCAAGACTTGCTGCAACTGATTCACAAAGCTTCTCAGCTATCTCCTCAGCCTGCAATCAAATACAAAGAACTGCATAAGCATTGCAATTACATAGGAAACAACTAATAAATGGATTTTTGCACAAAGAAAATCAAGAGCACAGAACAACATACCACATTCTTAGTCATCAACCTATCCTTGAGAGCTTTCAGAGCTGGTTCCAGGTCTGACTTCTCCAAATTTGCCTTTCCTGCAATACTGAGCCAACAAAAGCACATGAAACCTTAAATTTAGAAACTCACTTCCAACAGTATTCTTTCGCATAACTGCACATTATTATGAACAATAAAATTTATATAAAATAAAAATTCAAGTATTTACCCTCAAATGGTAGCAGTAAGAGAAAAGCATTATCACCCATGAGACTTGCATTAGAGACACATCATAAAAGAAATTCATTTATCTATCAGGCATACCAAAATCATTCACAAATACAAGAACACAAACCATTCACAACTATTTAATGTAGGATAAAATTGCCAACTTGAAAAATAAATAGATAAATAAATAAAAGCGCCAACATTGAAATCTTTGTTTGAAATCTGAAGCATCAAGTTTGTTCTAGTTCTCAACTCTGAGACAGAAAAACAATTCTGTAAGTGTATGCATATTGATGGAATATAACTGGCAAATTAATTTGAACTACAAAGTTTCATGGAATATTTCAGTCACAAAGAAGATGTTTCTTAAAAGATACCAAACTACAAACGAAAAGTCCAGTATTTTTCATGTTAATCATTTCTATGAGCAATCAGAAAGTATTTTATATGCTTTGGTTCATAAAGCAAGAATAGAAGTAAGCATGCAAATGTTAGAGGAATGCAGGTTTCTAGTAAAAACATAGCACGTGTCAATGATAATTGCTAGCTGACAAAAATCTAATCACTCAAAAGAAAACAAATTGCATTTCTATATCTGGTTGATAAGGTTGCCTTAGAAACCATATAGGTAATTGACCATCAAACTCAATTGTACAGTGGCATGCTTTCTTATTGTTCATAACAAAAAGGTTAACATCATAACAATGTAACAAAGAAGAGATGCCTCATAGACCCTGCTCGTTTACAATGCATTCAAATCCTTGATGATGCTTCATACATAATTCCTCAAATGCACAACTCATCTCAGTATCAAGTCAGCAAGCAATAATTTTAAAGTTAAAATGCAGCATAAAGCTTATTTGATGCATTCATATCATTGAAGATGACCTGTACCCCCAAAACTCATAATCAAATCAATAAGCAATAATAAGTTAAATGCATATATACCCTGATGTATTTCAAGCATCTCATAATCAAAATAAATTAGCATTAATACTAAAGAAGCAAGAAATTACCTGTGAAACATTGATGAAAACCACCCCGTTTTCTTTGTATCAGGCTTGCTATCTTTCCCCACTTCTTCATCTTCACTCTCACTATCACTACTGATAATCTCTTCTTTGTCCATCATGCTTTCACCATGATCAATTGCCACAGCCTCCATCTCACCTCCATTCTCTTCCACAGGATCTGTAAAGTCCAATTTTGTCTCTGTAGGAGAATCGTCCCAAACTCTATTTTTCTTTGTTATCTTTTTCGTCGGGTCCATCTTGGAACCCTTGTTAACAACAGTATCAGTTTTCTTTCCTCCTTTACTTCTAAGCTTATGAAGCTTGCTTACATCAAAAGCTCCGACATTGGAACTTGCATTTTCTTTACCATTAGAAAGACCTGCCCTAGACCTTTCAATATCAACATGGCCACCATTGGAGTATCCACTCTCCAATTTATAGCTTTTTCCATTATCAGCATCACCACCACCATTTGCTTCGCTTTTTTTCTTATTACCTCCTTCAGAGCCGCCTTTTTTCACCTGCCCTTGCTTCTTACCATCATTCACAGGCTTACTCACCTGCTTCGATTTCTTCAACTCCTCTGCTCGTGCCTCTGCCTCTTTCCTAAGTTGCCTAAAAGTTTCATCAAAATCATTATAATCCGTCCGCTTTGGATCGTAAATATTAGAAAATTCAAGCTTCATCATTGCAAGCAGCTCATCTACATACAATAGATGAAGGATCCGCTGATACACAGCAACAAAAACAAGGCCAAGCTCATTATGGAAAGTCCATTTGAGGGTATATGCGGCACCAGGAACATCATAATTGTAAGAAGCTGCACCAGATCGTTCCTCCAAAAGACAGGATCGGATCAAGGTGTCAATTGGTGATCCTCTAAGAGCATTGCCAAGCTCTTTACATGTCCAGAGGATTAACCCTCCTCTCGTGAAAATAAGCAACTGCTCTAACATATTTGATTTTCTCTAATTACCTACAATCAGTTCCAATAAATTTCCAAATCAACAAACAAAGTTCAATAAAGATAAACCCCCAGAAACTCATACATGCGCAATTTATCAATAAACTAGAAACCGATCGATAAGAATAACATCAACTGCTCAAATTTATACTGTATTTAACAATCAATCGCCAAAATTTTTGAATCAGCTGCGATTCTCACAAAATCAATGGGCAAAAAGGAATAGGAAACGATCTCGAATATGCCACAGCAACACAAATCGAGAAAGGTTAGCATATATAACTAATCTCACACGGATTCATCAAGAAAATCAAATTAGGGAAACTCAATCAAAAAACCAGTAAAATTTAGAGGAAAAAAAGAAAAAAAAAAAAAAGAAACACAGAAAAAGCAAAGAATTTTCAAATTCGATTTATAAAGCAAACAATCATGATTCACAGGAATCGGTAGGCTAAAAGCGTACCTTTTTCTTATGTTCTTTCTCTTTAGTTTTGTTTTCTGATGAAATCCAATAAGGGATGTAAAAAAATTATAATAAAGAAAGAAAGAATGAAAGTTTTAAGAAGAAAAAGGAGATGGAAATAAAATGAGAATTATGTGAACGTTCTTTCTATATATGCCTCATTATTTTCGCGTGTATTTTGACTGCCTTCGTAGGCCCATCGCTGACCCTTTAATAAGAGGATCGGACTTAAATTGAACTAAATTTATATAATAAAGTGTATGTTTAAATTCATAAAATTTGAGAATATGTCTAATGGGTACCTAATAGATCCAGAGATTTTATAATGGGGAGTCCGTTATGGTGGTCGAAACGGTGTCATCTCTGGATGAGGACCGTGAGATCCGATCGGATTAATTAGAGTTCAAAACTTGCAAAAGAGAGAATTGCCCAGCCAGTCTGAATATGATCACTCCGATGCTTAAGTCAATTTTTTAGACCGAAAAAGAGAAAATAGTTAGAGAATATCAAGAGTGTTGTGTGTTTAGAATATTAAATAACCTGAAATTTACAGATGGCGTTGGGAATCACTTGAGTAGTCTATTCGGGTGTTAGAGTAGGTTTATGGCGATGTGACATGAAACAAGTGGTGGATGGGATGGAGGCATATGTTAGAGGACTGCTGCAGGATAAGCCTTGTCTTGTTTGATCGGATGGCCTCATCCGATTGGCTTTTGTACCTATTTACTTGTCCACGCGCTAGGCCTTAGGGACTCTGGGCTCAAGCTATGTTGGGTTTCTTATGTGGTGGCTCTCTAGGCCGAACTTGGTATAAGCCCAACAATAGATAATATTGAGCATTATCATTTGTCCCCCCTCAACATTTCAATCGAAGAGTTGAGTCGGAGGATAGAAGGGGTTGGGTTGATCGATACCTGGAATTCGTGGTTATTCCATCCAGCCAAGCTTTTCGAATCTTGATAGAATCCTAGATGTTTCCAAGTTTTGGATTTTGAATCCAGTCGACAATCTGGATCTTTCTTTTGTTTTCCGAATGAGTAACGCTTTGTTATTGGCACTATTTGAGTGGGATGCCTTGTAATTTTTTTTTATTTGGTTTGATCATAGGCTATCATATGGCTGAATTGTTTTATCACTTGTGCTCGGTTTGCTGAGCCGTCCAACCCTACAAATACAGAGGTTAGTTTTCAAAATCATTTTCTAACCCTTTTAGAGATGTGCTTTTCTTTCTTTCATAGTGAGACTCTGGATTTTTTTCCTTCGAATTTTCTTGAGTTCTATTTTGAAGATTTTTTATATCTCGCCTAAAATTTAAGGAACTCCAGTCAGGCGAGCTTCCTTAGTGTGGGTGTCCTCGCGTTTTGCTTACTTTGGTCGTAGGTCATTTTCATAAAGGGATTGCTTTGTCATTCTTTTGGTTTGTTGCGGGGGCCAGACCCTGCAAAATAATTAATTTTGAAATATTGTCCGACCTTTTTGGAGACTTATTTTCTTTTTTGCTTGAAATGTCGAATTTTCTTTCAATCTTTTCAAGTTCCAACTTCAAGATTGTCTTTACTTTCTTCGGAAATTTGCATGTCTTTGCCAAACGAGTGTATTTATACTTCTTCATCTTCGTTTTAGTCTATGTCTGTCTTTTACCGTGCCCTTTTTCGAACATTTTAGGGTCTACTTTTTGGTAGAAGATCAAGGGCTCTCTTTTATTTGTTCTTTCTTTGAGGTTTTTTAAATGAGGGTATGAATGTGTCTGATGTCGATCGAACTTTTGGTCTCAGTTTCTTAGAGTCGTATATGATCGAGAACCCTATAGAAAGGCATAATATATTAAATATTATAGAAATGAAAATGTTAAAGAGAGATATCGATTTTTCAAGGTCATGGTTAGCTTATTCCGTCCTGCATCGGGGAATCTTTTAGAATGGCTCACTTGCTTCCGATGCTGTTTAGAGTGCAGTTTACAATCTCTACTATATCCGTTCAACCAAAGTGTCCTTTGAGGTTTTCTCCCGAGTTTCTTCCAACTAGCTTTAATTTGGTGAAGAATAATTGCCTATCTAGAGGCTTTGTGCCTATCGTTTTGTTCTCTGAGCCTTTTTCTTGCTTCTTTTCTCTGTATGATTTGAAGGGATGTAGTAAGATATTGTTTTATCTTTGGTTATTATTGAATTAATGATTA
Source organism: Excoecaria agallocha (assembly GCA_037975025.1). Lineage (NCBI taxonomy): Eukaryota > Viridiplantae > Streptophyta > Magnoliopsida > Malpighiales > Euphorbiaceae > Excoecaria > Excoecaria agallocha. The sequence goes on from CM075818.1 coordinate 23,868,534, forward strand.
ACTGATTTTAATTAATAGTTGATGATCGATTTATGCATGCTTATTGGTATATATGTTCTTGGGTTAGTTCATTTGTATTGATGCATGATTATATTATGAGTTAAGGCATAATTATGTGTTAGTAAGGATAGATTAACACTAAGAAAAATTGAACTAAGAATAGATTAAAGTTAATTTGCTTGAAAAAGATTTTACTAGATGTCTAGGAGTTTAAAATTGGATTTTCATGCTAAGTGTTAGATTTTTCTAGGAGTTTAATACTTAGAATGATATTCTTGCATAAGATATCTAACTTAATTACTGATTTTTTCCATAATCACTTGTGTTAATTTTGTTTGAGTAATTGCAATGAAAGTTGAGGTTGATAGTTCCTTTACCAAGAGAATTTTAGTTATTGTTTTGTATTTAATTCATGTTAGTTTAATTTTAGTTTTTGTTTTGCTTTATTGTCTATTTAGTGTAGATCTTGCCTTTAAATAAAAAACTTAGGAAACAATCTTAGATTAATTTAATTCATGCACAGATATTATTCTTAACAATTCATGTTCCCTTAGGTACGATATTTGGGGTCTTAATCTATATTTTCCTATATTACTAACCGATCTAGTATACTTGTTAGATACCGGCCAATCCATAACATACTTCCTTTGAGAAATGAATATTCCTTTGGTTGATTTGGCAAATTCAATTTCCAGCGAATATTGTAGCTTCTTTAGGTCCTTGATCTCAAATTTCTGGGCCAAAAGCTTCTTTAATTAACTCATCTTTTCTTTGTTATCTCTTATTATCATTATGTCATCAACATAAATAATAATAAAAGTGATCTTACCCTTGTGATGACTTATAAAGAGGGTATACTCATCATTACTTTCTTAATATTTAAAAAAGATCATGGCTTTGTGGAATCTATCAAACCAAGGTTTGGGAAACTATTTCAATCTATTCAAGACTTCTTTTAGTTTACACAACTTCCTTTGAGATTTTCATCATAAAATCTATGAGGAATCTCTACGTATGCTTATTCTTTCTAGTTTCCATATAAGAATGCAATTTTAAAATCAAAATGCTGCAAGTCCCAATCAAGGTTGGCTATATAGGATAATAAGATTATGATCATGTTCATTTTAGCAATGTGCAAAAAGCCTTATAGTAATCTACCCTATAAGTCTAGGCGAATCCTTTAGCCACCAATTTGGGTTTGAACCTATCAAACCATCAACTTTGTGTTTCCTAGTGAACATCCACCTGTAACAAACCAACTTCTTGATTGGAGAAGTAATTAGTTTCCAAGTATCATTTTTAGTTCTCTATTTCTTCCACCATAGCTCTTTTCCATTTGGGGTCTCTAAGAGCTTTCCTCCAATCCTATGGAATAGATATAGAAGAAATGGACAAGGTAAAAGTTGTATAGAAACAAATGGTCATAAAAGACAAGGTTAGAAATGTGACACCCGGTACCCAAACATTGGTTTGAGTACCAGATTATCACTTTTGTCGGTGGTGCTAATTATAATGTTTTTAAATTATTTATTGAAATATGATAATATACCTGGTTTATCATGAATTACATCCTACTTAATTCATTTAGAATTTTATCGCAAATTCACCATTCATTTGGTTAGTTACTATTCAAATGATAAAAATTTCGGTAGCATAAAGGTTGCATTTTTAACCTAACCTCTTGCAAAGAAGCAATTTACACACCCAAAATTTTATTCTATTTATTTCTAATGAGTTTACATGCTTGAAATAAATTTTTGAAGTCTCGAGCAATCTTTTTAAGGCCGGTTAAACTTGGTCAACACCAATATCTATCCCCTATTTATTATTATTATTATTATTATTTTATTTTTTGACTTTTAAGGTCCTATTTGACCCTGATTTCACCTTAAATTATATCCCTAGACTCATTATAAATTATACTTCTCGATGATCACAAAAATTTTTTATGGGCCCTGAGTGGTACCATACATCCTGATAGCACTATTTATGGTCAGAAAGTACTATTCACATTAGTTGGAATTTTTGGGGCATCACAAGAAGTGGGATGTTTAATACAAGTTATGAGTTTTTTTTTTCCTGAAAGCAATAGGAACATCCAAATTTTCAGTGGAAAGATTATGAGGTGAAGATAACTCACCACATGTTTCTTTAGCGAATAAGGATGATTTTTGACCTAAAGTAGATTGCATAATGGCTTTATCGACCTTTTCTTTTCTTAAGTACCTTTTTAAATTTGATCTATCCAAATGCCTAACATTTTTTATGAAAGTATCCCTTCCACTTCTCTCCCCTGACTGGGATCAATCCCTACTCTCTCTTCAATGATTATAGGATTATAAGTTGTTAATAGTGTGTAGCTCAAAGGCACATAACACAAAAAGCATGGAGGCATATGCTATGTGCATTTCTTGCATTTTCCAAAAAAATAATAAAAAAGAATAAAATAAAAACCTAAATAGACATATTTCAATGAAGATAAAAAGAGGCTAAAAAGTGAAGAGCAATCCCTCTCTCTTTTATTTTCGACAACTAGCCTCGTTGACTAGCCTTACTACCCCTACCTAACTAGTACTTCATCTCTTCTGTAATGTTGCGAACTATACCCTAGTAATAATGAGACATGATGCTCAAAGAAGTTTGAGAATTAAAGGATAATGAATATGATAGTTAATGTGAGTTAGGGATATGATTGATATTAGTGACATTATTACAAGATAATTCAGTAATTTACTTTATAGATGTTATGTAGGCGTAAATATATGAAAATTATGGACTTATATGTTATATGAGTTAAGCTTTTATGCAATTAAGTGATTATAGAAAGGTTAGGCGTTAATTTGTAAATAACTAAATATTTAAAGAGTTGACCAATAGGGATTTGACATTAGTACTTTTAGAAGATTTAAAAGATGAGTGGTGATAAGAGAGAGGGAAGGGAGGACGATTTTCAAGGGTTGGAATTTAGGTTTTCTCTTTCTTCTCTATACCAAAATTCATCCTCCTATACTTTTAAGCAAATTTCAAGTAAGGAAACTAATTAAGGAAGGGAGTTTAACCAATTAAGGTAAGCAATTTATGCGAGGGTCATGGATAGAATAATTTTGTGACAACCGTGATGATGCATTTTAGACTCAAATTTTCATTCCAAGGTGACCCTCATGTCTACAATGATTTAGTGCCAACCGTGCCTCTTTGTTTTGGTTAAAATGCCATTTTTCTCACCCGAAAAGTCACCAAACCTTAACTGAACTTTTTCAAATGATAATGGAACTTTTTAAACACATGTGTAATGTTATGATGTGACCATAAATGTATTGTTTACATGATTATGCATGAAAATTAGGATTCAGCCAAGCATTTTTAGGGTAAATTAAAAGTGTATAAGTGGTATTTGTGTACATATAAACTTGATTATGTGATATATAACTATAATTAAAAATTTTATGATATAAGGGTATTCAAACTTGAATTAACATATCTTAATATCATTAATGCTTATAGTTAATCTTTAAAGGACATAAATATGAATTTAGATGTGTATAAATACATATGTTTATGCATAAGAACTTAAGACTAAGTTATGATTCACAATTGAAAAACCACTTCAACATGAACAGTTACAGGTACGTGAGTACTGTAAAGCTCCTATTAGGAAAACACATTGATGCCTTTTCAGCAAGTGTACTGAATCATCAAGTAATAAAGTGGAGTATAGTTAGGACCCTCAAATATCGTACCCAAGGGATTGAGGATTCAAGAAGTGAAAATCAATTGTATGCTAAAGAATTCTCAAATTTTTGTATGTGTGTAAGCTATCAACTAAATGGTCTGCAGAAAATATAAATATAGCAGTTAAATGTAAAACTGAAATCAATTTTAAAAATAAACTAAGAGTAATTTTTCTCTAGTAAAGACAATTAACAAATTAATAATAATGAAAATTTATAATTAAAATGCTGTTCAGGTTCACTTATCTTTTCCTAAACAAATGTGAATTAAATTAATCCTAAAATTTTATATATATGAATTTGGGATAACGCTCTTGATCCAAGCGTCCCATTTTATAGCAAGCTATTTTAAACATAAGACATCCCATTCTGGAGCCAGCCTTATACTTAGCCTAAACTTGGGTCATACATCCTAGGTTCGGTTTGCTTTCCCATTTCGAAGCCAAACAATCCAAAACCCATTCATTTCACTCCCTACTCTAGTTCAAAAATCCATAAAATCTTGTAACTTAAAGAGTCCCATTTCGGAGCAGTTTAAAAATCACAGCATCTATGATAAAGAACAGAGGATTAAATATTTAAGGCATTCAACCATTCAAGCATAACATCACAACAAAGATATATGATAAAATCATTCATCCAAAGTTGAAAGTTTACTAAAAATGATGAAAACCCATGAAATATCCATGAAGTAACAGTGAAATAAACCATTCATATATATATATAGATATTCAAAATATGTTCAATATTTATATTTGGATAGGGGATTCAAAGATCCCACAAACAATTAAGGACTACTCACTATCCATTACAAAATAAAAAAAGAAAAGGAGAGATTAAACCCAAAAATTCATGGAGGAAGAAAACTCAGCTAAATCCCAAGCTCCTCCAACCTTCTTCTCTAAAGCTTCAATGTAAATGAGCTTCAAGATGTAAAAAACTGAGAATCTAAGCTAACTATGGTGTTTAATCTAAGTATTTTTTGTTGTAAATCTATCTATTTTGAAGTATAAACTATGTATTTATGTATAAAAATGAAATAAACAATGAAAGAAAGAAGAAAGAAAAAGCCTGGATCTGAAAAAGAGGAGTACTTCCGATTTTGTAGAAAAATGTGCTATATATAGGCAAAAAAGGGTCATGGTCAGCATAAATTAAAAATCTCCTTTCTAACTGCCATGAGTCACAGTAAATGCCAAAAATTTGTTGACCATGGCATAACTTTCCTTTGCATTCTGGACTGGTGGCTTGACTACCTCACGGTCAACACCAAAAATTTATTAACCGTGAGGTCCTTTTTTTCTTGGTTCTATATTGATGAGCTTCCTAGGTCATGGTAAACACTCCTATAAGAACAATTGCACTACTGACCGTGACACTCCTTGAAATGATGCATTTTGACAAAAAACATAGGTCACAGTTAATAGGTAAAACTTGCTGACTGTGAGGTACCTACAAAATTTAAAATTAAGCACAAAATTCCATCAAAATCTCTCTAAAACTAATAAAAGCTAGGATTAACTAAAATTAGATAGAATTTATTAAACTAAAGTAAAAACCAAAAAGGACTAAAAAGACAATGAAACTAGACTAAAAAAGGACTACAAACAGATATTGAATTGGAGTTATCAAAATATGCCACACTTAGACTTTGTTTTTCCTCAAGCAAATGAATCATCCACATTCTTGCAAACTCAAACTTCAATTCAAAACAAGAAAATTTAGAGAATCTTGAATAACACTCAGCAGAAGACACTTAGAACGAAAAAAAATATTCAATAAAAAAAGACTCAACTAATCTATATCAAACAATTTCTTATGTGTGTGTTAGGCCAAAACAAGTTTATCATTTTTCAAAACCAAAACTACCAGTGAACTCTAGCAATCGAGCAAAAATGAAGAATATGATAGTTTCGCATTTGAAACTCGGAGCAGCCATAGGCCTCTCCTTTAGCACCTGAATCACAGGGGTCATCTCCACTAAACAACTCAGAGCAAAACATGATCACTAGGTCTTACATTAAGGTTGTAATGGGGCTAAGGTATTGGCTCTAAGGAAAGGATGTAGTTAGCAATCTATAATCAGCCATACTACTATAACTACCACCTGACTTTCTAAACATCAATAACTTTTCCTTTTAGGTTACTGCTCTTACTAGCAAAATTAACATCTGAATCCTAAAAGACATTAGCTAGACTCACAATAATAAAGGAGGAATGAACTTAAATTTTGTGTCTCGTAGACTAGCACAACATTTAATACCTTCCCTTAAATGCTAGGTACCCTACACTTATTTATTGCTTTAGTAATTAAAATTTATGCAGCATAACCTTCATATGTTTATGAATTTTTTTTGAAATAGGGTCACAGTCAATAAGTAAAACCTGAAGATCGTGAGTTACCTGCAACTCTTGAAGCCTTAAAATTAGCAAAGCCTTAGGATCATTATATCATAGCTCTCACTACCCCATTTTCCACCAATTTAACACTATTGACTAATCAAGAACAACTCAGTTTTCATTACTCAACATACACAATACTACCCCACCTAGAGTGGCCAATTCTAAAATAGGGAAGATAAATGGAATTTAAGTTATATGGTTAAATTTATGATTGTAATCAAGAAAAATTTGAGTAGTACACTTTCAGCATACCAATTCAGCTCAAGGGGGTTGGCAATGATAATCATGAATCACCGAGTAGATGAAAAGTCATTTTAAAGTGATTGCTAAAGAAGGGCTACCTAGCTCTTATCCTAACTCTACTTGAGTTCAACGTTTGTTTCAAAGGGTGATGAGGAATGTTCTAGCTATTTTAGAATTCCTTCACTTAACTGCTCTCACTCACTGATTTTTCTTTTTCTTACAGTTTTCACAAAATTATCCAATTGTGCTCATTGAATTTGAAATTGGATGATATAAAACTAATTGAGATCAAATTAACAGAAAAATTTTCACTAAACAATTATACTGCTCCTTGGCTACCTAAAGCTCTCTAAACTAACAATTCACAATTTAGAGTTCAAATTGATTTCATCAAGATTAACTAGGCAAACTCAGACTAATTATAATTGGCAATTAACAACTCAGCACATAAATACCTTATTCAAAATTTTGACTTAAAGGTAAATAAACACTAAAATAGAATAAAACTATTAAAAGTAAAGCATAAAAAAAACTAAAAGATGAAAATGAAATTGACTTAGATAAACTACTTTAAATTAAAACTAAAAAAAACTTCAAATGCAACAACTTTACTAAAACATAAATGTACTTAAACAACTGATAAAATATCCAAACTTAAAATAGAAATAAACTAAAACAATGAGTTTTTAGTTCAAAGATTTCACAAATTTCAAGCGTTTGAAACCCAATCTTCTTCTTCCCAAAAATCTTTACAAGCCTTCGCAAAGGTTAACACTAAATCTTCACAAAATAATTTCCTTCGCAAAATTCATCAAGTTCTAACTACTATTCACAAAAACAATCAATGTTCAAAAATAATCCTTACCCCATACTTCAAAAGTTGTTGTCCTCGGTAACTACCATAAATCAGAATAAAAATGAAAAGTGTAGGCAAACTCCTTGTAATCAAAGGTCAGATGGAGGAGAGGATGGTGGTGCAATTGTCTCAATTCTAGATATTAAGGTGGCTAGGGTTGTGATAATTTTCCCCTGCTGTTGCTTGAACTCTACTTAATTTGCAGCTAGGGTATCCATTCTGTCAATTAAGAGTGTACTGGGTAGAAGAGAGAGTGACAACTCCTTGATCTAGCCACACAGGCTAAAAATAACACTAATGGTAAGTTCACCTTCCCTGCAGACTACACATGAGACATAGGAGATAATGAAAAAAATCGATACAAGATTCTAAATGCATGATCCCTCAGGTGGTGGGATTTAGTTGTTCTTGAAATGTATGGACCTTTAGCTTAGGGATCTTTGATCTCTACCCATGCAATGTTTTTGTCATAATTAGAGATGTATAGGGAGCATCACTAGGGAATCCTAAAGCTTCAGAAAACTCTACAAAGGTCCTCACATTGTATTTTTCGTCCAACCAAAAAGAGACCATGTCAGGAAACTCTTCATATCCAAAATGGCATTTGACAGTAGCTACAAAATCTCTAATCAACTTGGGATAAACTAGGTCCCTGCATTAAAAAAACTTATCCTAGCCAATTGCTACAATGTGTCTATCCACCTCTTCTTTAATCCCCAACTTCTCCAACAGGCTTGAATCTAAATAGGTTAAAGGGAAGTACTCACAGTTAGATATAATTTTATAGGTAGTCTAGGCATTCTTAGGTACCCAACTTGGTACTTTATGCTCCCTTGATCTCTTCTTCTTTTGCCTCTAGACGGGTACTGGTGGAGGTGGTTGGCTAGGTTCTACTTGATCACTAGGTGGTAGAGGTTGATTGGAGAGAGGCTGAATGGCTTGAGCTTATGATGATGAAGAACCTTGAGTGCAAGATCATTTTGGTGCCACTGACAATAACAAAAACAAAACAAAGTTAAAAATGTCTAATGTCTCAAAAGAAAGCATAATAATCACAACCAAAAGAATTTGAGAAATAATGTTTAGCACAATTGAAGCTTAACATAGAATGCATAATATAGACAACAAACAAGAGATATATTTGCAGTTGTAAAATACTCATGTATCTCAAAATGATTTGAAGCTAAGCAACAACACATGGATTGATAGCTAAGAAAATACTTGAATATAAATTGAGGCATCACTACATCATTCAAAATGAGGGATCAAAATAAAATTGTAAATTAAGGAACAAGATTCCCTACATCAGACCAATAAGTGCACTGTGCCTACAATAATCAAGAAAAATATTTGCTCTATAAATAATTTGCAATTCAGAAGCATGAGTGAAGAAGATAATCATGAAGTTTTGAGAAAAAATTCCCACAATGCTATATTATGAAGCTAATAATGGAAATTTCAACAGCTTAAAACAAGCACAACACTTAAGCGAAAACTCTACCTATGTTCAAGTTTGTAGACAGAGGATAAGTTTAAAGCTCAAATGTAAAATTCATACCCTATCAATAATACTTCAAACTAAAACTAAATTCTAGCTCAAAACGTGGGGTAATTTAGCATCAACTCACAAAGATCAGTGGATATTTAAGCACTTTGTCCATAAGAAAGTGATAGTTAAAAGCAAATAGGCCTACAAAGCAAGTGATCCAAGGACAAACATGCCTTTTAATTCTTACAGTTCTCATTAGGCAGTATAGAAAGCTCACAAGGTTTGGCACGAGAAAAATGGAAACCATGGGTAAAGCTTAAGTAAGCTATCATCAAATCATTTAAATGGCTAAACAATTCTAATTCTCATGCTCAACTTATGATTAATGAAACACCAGAACACATAAAAACAAATGAACAAAAGAATAGGTGCTCATGTGCAAGTGAATTTTGGGGAATTACAAGTTGCTACTGAGTACCAAGATCAACAAAGGAATAGGTCTTGCATTGGAGTCTCAAGTCTAGTCAAGGCACAGTAAAGTGAGGAAAAATAGGAACAACAGTGTGAAATCAAGGGATTACAGTGCCTCCAAACATTTATGAAACACAAGCTAACAATAACCATGGGGTTAATTAAGTTATAACTTGCATATGACTCATTTGTCAGACAAACATGCTTCAATGAACAATGATAGATATAATTGAGCAAAGGTTGATAACAGAAAAACATGGACATTCCAACTGTGATTGGATATGAAATGGCAAAAATTTAGATGCGAATATGGATGCATAGCACAAAAGTAAATTGCATTAAGGTATGTGGCACTCAACTATGATAATCGAGTTATCCTTTAGAAAATAGTAGCTCGTAGGTCAAATCGTTGTAGCCTATATACCTTGATACAAGACAATGAAAACGCACAAAGATTCTGATGCACACTCAGACATTATCCTGATAACATTTCTAGCAAAGAGGCAACAAAATCATTTATGGTTAAATGTGAAACATCAAATCATAAGGTATTTGGTGCAACACCTAAAGAATAATGCCAACAATCAACACAGCAAAGTTAAATTTCCTTAAAGTCTTAACCAAAGCACAACAAAGAGCTTTCAAATTCCTGTCATACCTAATTTAAGTTAGCACCCCTAAGTGATTAACCTATGGTAAAATATCTGAGTTTAACTTATCCCTTCATGCTCAAAGAACAATTAAAAAAAGATTGATTGCAAGAAAGTTTAGTGAACAAAAGCAATTGACAAAGGAACATGATGCAATGAATTCGCAATTGATCAAAATTCTGGTAGCAAGGTATCAATAAGACTATTTCAAGTGTGGGTGGGTGCTCTATGTAAGTGATGAACAGTTAGAAATAGATTTGTCAAGAAGGGTAGAGAAGATCATGCAACATACTAAAAGCAACCATGGCTAGCATGCAATTTTAGGATCGATCAAAATGCACTTACTTATTAAGCAAGTATGAGGTCAATGGCATGGGTAATGTAGCCCTTAAGTACCAATGAACAATTGATCAAAATCTTTGAAAAGAAAGAAATAGGTGTAAGCAAGCATGATAATTTAATTGAACCTAACCTAGGCGTGCATCGCAGTTCATGCAGAGCATAAAAGCGACAATAGAGGTTTAAATAGTGTTGGCATGCCTAGAAAAAGGTAAAAATTGGCATTAGAGTCCTAATGCTAAATAAGGCATAATAAGCTCAAACTAACCTGCAACAATAGGGCATAACTCAAGAATTATGGTTTTCGATAAGTTCCAACATGTATTCAATTCATGACCTCAAAACAAATATGCTTCCAGTGAACAAAGACACACAAAATTAAAGAACATGATTGATGCAACACAAGCATATTCCTAACTTGGCAAAAGGGCTAGCAAGGATGTACATGAACCTATATTGGCTAGCTTAATAGATGAAAATTGGTTCAACATAAGTATTTGCACACAATATCACATTTCTGACATCTAGCACAACTTCTCTAGTTGCAATGGTCCATACATTTAGCAAAATCCAATAGTTTATGATCTCACCTACTCATAGGGTTAGGAAAAATGAAAATGGATGCATCGTAGATTGACAAAATAAATAAGCAACATGGCATTTAGCAATCACATAGTGAAATCCTAAGATATGGATAACTATGCACTAAAAAATGCTTCAACAAGCCATTTAAGATTGTGATATTGTTCAAAACAACATGATGGATACTAAAAACTCATATAATTGCTCAATCTAATGACACGACCATAGAGAGGGCAAGTCATGATGATTTCATCAATCAACATCACAAGCTTAAAGTACTTAGCTTTTGGAAGCAAGTGAAGGAATTGAGTCTAAGTCATTTTGGGCTTATACAACTTTGGGCTTTAATTGTACGAGTCATGTAACTCATTTAAAAGTCACATGACTCATTTAAGTTGTAAATGTGGGCTTAGGTGTGTGGGCTTTCTTTTAAAGGGATTATTTTGTTATTTAGGTTATTAGCTAGTCTTTTATTTTTGTCTTAAAATTCGTCAGTTTACCTTAGTAAGGTTTTTAAGTAGTTGTTTTAGCTTATTTTAGGTAGAATTTAGTGTTTTAAACCTATTGGACTTATGTATACCCATTCCTTTAGGGTTTGGAGGCTATAAATAGGTTATTATAACTTGTAAAGGAAGGATTGGAATCAAATTATAAACTTTGAGAGTTTTTTTCTCTTGGTTTAGCCGAAATTCTTTAGAGAGATTGTGAGATTGCTTGCTTTTTTTGTATTGCATCAAGAATTAGGATTACTTATCATTCATTTGATTGTGGCATTTTCTTATTCTTCTTATCTCGATTATTTGCATTTCCATTCACATGTTGTTTGGGGGTTCAATAGGAAGGGTATTTATCTTCTTTACGTTTTGAGATCAAAGTGTATGTTCAAGGGGTTTCAGGTTCTTTAACCTTGGGGTTCTTAAAGGTTGTTTTCTCTTGATCCACAGGTGCTATAGGGATTTGTAAATACCCTGAATACCCATCTAAGGAGCAATAAAACCTATTCCCAGCTAGCCTCTCTAACATCTGATCAGTAAATGGCAGGAGGAAGTGATCTTTCCTAGTGGAGTTATTTAGCCTCTTATAGTCTATACAAACTCTCCAACCCATAACTGTACAAGTTAGAATAAGCTCATCTAACTCATTTTTGACCACTATCATCCCCTCTTTCTTGGGAACACTGCAATGGACTTACCCACTTACTTTTGATATAGGATAGATAATACCTGAATCGAGGAGCTTGATTACCTCCTTCTTAACTACCTTTTGCATCACCAAATTGAGTCATCTTTGAGGTTAAACCACTAGTTTAAATTTTTCATCCATTGGAATCTGGTGAGTGTAGTAACTTAGATTCATCCTTTTTAAGTCTGCTGTCTCTCATCCTGTTGCCTTCTTGTGCCTTTTCAATACTTCGATCAACATCTCTTCCTCGAATCCTGTCAAAATAGATGAGATTATTATTGGCTTTGTTTCATTTTCTAAGAACACGTATTTCAAATGAGATGGGAGATTTTTTAGTTTAGTTTTAGAGTTTCCCTTTTTCGGTGCACATTTTTCTTCACTAGACTCTTTATCTTCAATTTCTTCCTCCAGCTCTACCACCACTTCCTCAATTCTCCTTTCTAACTCAACTACCATCTCCTTTTCTATTTTATCCAATTCCTCATGTTCCAATGAGTGCATCAAAGTTAAATTTAATAAATCTTTCATCAACATCTCCTCTTGGTTTTCTGCTACACTCTTACACTCTGTCCATGAAGTAAATGGACTCCTTTTGATCACTCAATGGATACTTTTTTACCTCGTTCATATCTACCACCATTTTGTTATTGTTGAACTTTAAGGTAACCTTTTGACCATGAATGTCAACTAAGGCTTTTGCCATGTTTAGAAATGGTCTCCTTACGATTAGTGGCACCTTTCGGTCCTCTTCCATCTCCATCACAACAAAATCTACGAGAAAAATAAACTTCCCCACCTTCACCAATAGGTCTTCAATTACCCCTTTCGGCTTCCTCACCGATCTATCGACTAGTTGAAGCCTCATGCCCATTTCCTTGAGATCCCCCAAGTTCAACTTCCTAAACATAGAATAAGGCATTAAATTTATATTGGCTCGAATATCACACAAAGCATTTCTAACTAAAGTTTTGCCAATCTCATAGGGTAAAATGAAACTACCTGGATCTTTCATTTTTTTTTGAAATCTTGTTCATGATAATAGTACTACAGTTTTCAATTAGTTACATAATTCCACACCCTTCTAATTTCTTTTTGTTAGAACAAAGTTCTTTCATAAATTCAATATAGTTGGGTAAGTGAGCTAAGGTTTTGGCAAAGGACAGGTTAATTTGCAATTTCTTGAACGTTTCTAAAAACCTAGCCAGTTGCTCATTTTTTCTCTTCCTTAGCATCAGCAGGAAATGGAAACCTGCTTATATCAAGATCCTCTACATTGGTGTTCCCTACATTTTTACCCTTATCAATGTTAGGAGTTACTACATTTTCCTTAACCCTAGAGTTAGAGGTACTTATCTTCCGTGTTGGCTCCTCCTTACTTGATGATATTGATGACGAAGGTGTTTTACCTCTTTTTTCCTCTTGCATTACTTCCTTTCCACTCCTTAGCGTGATCATTTTGGCTTCCTCTTTTAGGTTTTGATTGATATTGGATGGAAAAAGCCCAGCTGGTCTTATGGATAATGAATTTGCCAATTGCCTGATTTGTGTCTCTAAGTTCCTCATAGAAGCTTCTTGGTTTCTATTCCATTGCTCTTGAGACTTCCACCTTGTCTCTTATCCCAACATGAATTATTGTTGGTTATTTATGAAATTAGCAAACATATCCTCCAAATTCGGCTTCTTCTCTTGAATGTGTGGTCTTAGTTGGATCCCTGGTGGATGGTAGGCTTGGTTGAGATTCGGATTTTGGCCATGACTTTGATGTTGATTTTGATTTGGCCCTTGGTTTTAGTGGTGATGGGATGGATATGGAGCTTGATAATGAGTTACAACTTGTGATTGGTATGACTGCCTATTGTTATGGTGGACATTTTGATTGAATGGGGCTTTTGGTTGAGGTTAAAAAGATAAAACTCTATGATTTCCCACCTTTCAAGAAAAATTCGGGTGGTTCCTCTAACCCGGATTGTATGTATTACTGTAGGGGTCATTCCTCCTATAATCTCCCACTGCATTCACATCCTTCATATCTCTACTATCTAATCTACCTTGTCCACTCTCATATGCTACACAGTCTTGAGAAATTACAGCTACATTTTGTACTTTTAATCCATTCAATTTTTTCTCATCAGTTGTAATTGTTCCTTTAACATCGAAACTTCATCAACATTATGCACCACTTGCCTCTTTAGAATTGCTTTAGGAGTCACCCATTGTGAGTCATTCACTCTCATCTTATCTAATAAATGAAAGGCTTTTTTCGATAACTTATTTATAAATAAACCACCAAATGCTGCGTTTAAGAGTGACCATGTAGGTAGGTTCACTCCTGCATAAAATATGGTCATTAACTGATAAACTGCCACTTTATGATGCAAACAACTCCTCAATAACCTCCTAAACCTTTCTCAAAACTCATCAAAAGGCTCTTCATTCATTTGATGGAAGCTCATTATGTTGTTGTGAATGCTAGCTATTTTTGTCGGAGGAAAGAATCTCATAAAAAATTTCTCTTATAACTACTCCTATATCCAAATAGACTACCTTAGTAACATCTGAAGCCAATCCCTTACTTTTCCAATTAATGTTAATGGGAATAAATTCAAATAAACTGCATTTGTTGAAACACCCAGGATTTGCATTGTGTCATTGACTTCCAAGAATATGTCAAGATGTTGAGAAGGATCTTCTAGTTCTGACCTTGAGAACTGGTTTCTTTGCACCATAGTGATGGTTGCTGGTTTAAGATCAATCTGTACTCCTCTAGGCAACACAATTGTCCTCTGATCTTCATTCCATTGAGGCATTGCATAATCTCTGATTGTCCTTTGCCTAGGTATTTCCTTTCTTTGTCTATCCAAAATTTCTTCTTATGCCTTTGGCACTTCTTCGTCCTCGGGAGGATCTGGATTAATATTATTTTCTCTATTTGCTCTCATTCTTTGGTGTAGAGTCCTCTCGATTTTAAGGTCCTATGGTGGTAAGTGTTCATCTCTTAGTCTATTCATACACTACAAGTACTTGAAAAGAATGAATTTAGAAAAAGTAAACACATACAAATAATAATCAAAACTCACAAACATGCCAATCCCTGACAATGGCGCCAAAAACTTGATGTCTCTTCAACAAGTGTACTGAATCGTCAAGTAATAAAGTGGGGTATATTTAGTGTTAGTGTAAGACCTAGCCCCAATACATTGTTATAAAACATTTAGGTCAATAAATGAGGCATTTGTTTTATCTATTGTATTCCTATGCATATCAAATGATAGAACTATCCAAGAATGTTGTTTCAGTTTAAGTTATCATGTGTGAGCCACATGGTTATAAGACCTTGAAAAAATTGAGACTTCATTCTAAATATCCCTAGTCAGTCATTGTTATGAAAATAACAAATAAATTAAGACTAGTATGCTATTTCGAATAAGTTGAGTTCTGTCTTACGGATCATAAGGACTAGAGTGTCAATTAGAGATCATAGATACATGTTTAAAACATGATATCTGGATTCAATCCATTCATAAGAACACTACATGGTACAAGTCATAAGTGTTTCTTATGTGCAAGTTTTGCATCAGAGTTCTTAGACTTAAAATCTCTATGAAACATTTTATGAATTACTGTGTACTTTGACATACACCTATCATACTCGTAACAGGATGACAAGTATGGGAATGCATTGATTCATGTTAGAGAACATGAGAGAAGTAAAGGGATTACCCCTCTCAATAAGAGAGAAAATATCATTAGGTACTTAATCAATGAACTGAGAAGTATATGGCCATACCAAGATGAAATAATGAGTAATCATTATTTATCTGAGATTTCAGTGTCACTGAAATATCAAGAAAGGAATTAGTATATATAAGGATGACTAGTTCCATGCCTTATATTAATTTTGATATTTATGGGTAAGGGACTATGCAAAATTGCATTAGGTCACTAAATGTGATTTACATTTTCATTTAATTTGGAATGCTATAATATCTTGCTAGAGAATATACAAAGCCTTTGGATTATTTATTAATTCATTGTCATTATTAAATGGACCTATAGAATTGTACACAAAGCATTGGGCTTAAATATTTAAAATAGAGTATTGGACATTAATTTGGGCTTTTATTTAAAGTTAAATTAATGTATGTAATGGGTATTAAAATTGCTAATTTGGTCCATGAGAGAGGAAAAATCGGCTTACTAGGTTTAATGTCAATTGATTAATTATCTTGGGGTAATTAAGGTAATTGAGTATTAAATCCTAATAGCATTTGAATCAAAATAGAACACTTAATTAGGAGAGAGTGTAGCCAAAATTCAAAGAAAAAATCCTAGTGAATTTCGGCATGTGCACAATCCCTAAATAAGTGGTGGATTTTGATTAAATGTCTTATGCCATTTTAAATTAATTTGAATTTAAAACAAAAGGAATTTGAATTAATTTGTATCACTTAATTAGGAAGTGATGGAGGCTGAAAATACTACCTAATTCTAGGGGATTTTGGCATCTACATTATTTTCTAAACCAAGTGATATAATTTAATGAAATAATTTTTCCAAGTTAGGTTTTTTCTCTCATTGCCGCCACTTTCAAGAGAATAGAATTCTTTCTTCTTCTATTGGATTTTGGGCAGCCATTGGTGAACCTAAAAGAAAAACAATATCAGATGTTGTGGCTTCAAATCATTCCCATTGCCGAATACACAAACATAGAGCTAGCACTCATGGTTTTAAGCCTTCTTTGTAAGTGTGTGTGTGAAAATAGAGAGGTGTGGTGTAAAGGTAGCATCTTTGGCCTTGGGGATTGAGATCAAAGATATATAAGTCTATCTTATACATTAGCCATTGAAAAATCAAGTTTTAAAGAGCATCTAAGGTTGTAAGTTAAAAACCCTTAAATTGCATGTTTCGATTCTATGTTGTATATTGCGTGGCATGTATGATCAAAATTTTCAATTTTCGCTGCATGATCATTATGTTTATGTCATATGATATCCCATCAGTGGTATTAGAGCCTTATCATGTTTGTTTTAGTGCTTTAGATGCATTACAAGTTGATTAAAAATCGTTCATTACATTAATCGTAATGCTGAAATTTTTTGTTTTGAGTTTTTTACATTATTTAAGTGTAAAAACGATTTTAAATAATTTATTAGGTATTATAATTGTTATGACATGTTAATATACTGTCCTAAGATGTTCTTAGAGCTGTTCATGGTCGGTTTTAATTATATGTACCTGATTGTACATGTTAATCTTGAAACTAAGTGCTAGTTTGCATGATATGTGTTTGTTAACAACTAGTTTCTCAAAATTAAATGTATAACATGTTAGGCATGTTTGTAAGTGATTTTTAAATATTAATAATAGGTCTGGAAATTTTTTAAAAATGGTTTTAATTCTGGTCCATGACAATTTAATTGATTAATTTACAAATCACTTAAGACAATGACTAGTTTGTGTTAGTTGCATGTTTAATCAACATTATTTGTTTCACTACAAGAAAATTTAAAAATAGCAACGGAACTGTTTCCATTGCTAATTTAGCAACGGAATTGCGTTTTCGTTGCTATTTAGCAACGGAAAATAATTTTCGTTGCTAAAATTGGTTAAATATTCTAAATTTAGCAACAGAAATATTTTTGGTTATTTTTCGTTGCTAAAAGTGGAGGAAATTTTTAGCGCCAAAATTTAGCAACGAAAATTAGTAACGGATTTTTATGCCGTTGCTAAATAAGGCGCCAATGGATGGCAGAAAAATTTTGTAATGAAAAATAGCAAAGGAAAAAGTTTTCGTTGCTAATTTAGCAACGAAAATCATTTTCCGTTGCTAATTTAGCAACGAAAAATAATTCGGTTGCTAAATTATATAGGTTAAAAAATTCATTTCAAAAAATAGCAACATAATTTTATTTCGGTTGCTAAAATAGCAACCGAATTAAAATTTCATTGCTAAATTAGCAACCGAAATACAATTCCGTTGCTAATTTTCATTTTCAATGAAAAATAGCAACAGAATTAGATTTTCGTCGCTAATTTTCATTTCAATTAAATAATTTTCATTTAAAAAAAATTCCTAATTTTCTAATTATTTACATAATTTCCATTGTCTATAAATACCCCATGTTGGAACCCTAAATCTTTTATTCTCTCTCACATGTACACACAGCGCGCCGCTCTGTAATGCCCAAAACTCGGGTTGATTAATAGTTGGAAAATAGTACTTTTGATACGGATTTACTAGGGTCAATTTATTAAAATGTGATATAACATTAGTGGATATTATCTTTAAGTTTTTGATTTTATAATTTAAACTAAAATACATTTTAGTAATAAATAAGGAATTAAAGTAAATAAATGTATATAATAATAAGAAAAGAAGAGAACATAGATATTTTGGGGGGAAAGTTTTCTTAAAGTCCCTAGAAATCAATCAATAGACATTTTAGAGTCATTAAGAACTGAGATCTTGAATTTAAATCTCAATATCTAATCTCGTGAAATACAATAGTTTATGAGATTTTTAAGATCTCAACCAATAAATATATATTTTTTTTATCAAGAATTAATAAAGAATTGAGATCTTAAAGTTACATTTTACTGCATTATCTGATTAAATAAAATTGTTTATTGGTATTTTTTTTCCAAAAATAAAATAGAATGTACTTGGTTCGCATTATTTATAAAAAAGTTCCATCAGCTTTAAAAAATTTTTTATTAAACTTTTTTTTTAATAGGAAGAGTTTTAAAAGTTTAGTAATTAGACAATCATCCATCAACAGAAGACATTGAATAAAAATAGACATTTAATTAGACATTTATCCATCAACAGAAGACATTTAATAAAAATAGATATTTATCCATTAAAAGAAGACGTTTAATGAAAATAGAAAAAATTAAGTGTTTGTACTAAAAAAGTTGGGTTTTTAATGTATAAAAATAATATTCTTTTTTTCTTATTTACACTTATTCAAAGCTATAATAATACACAAATATATAATCGTAATTGTAATTAGAACTAAGTGAAAATACATAAATATATAATTTGAAAAATTATGTGAAAGTTTTATATGTAAGTTTTAATTTGTACTTTTCGTATTATTATTGTTAATTTTTTTATTTAAATTTAAACTTAAGTTGTTTACAATTTACATATATAATTTGCAGTAACTAAAAAATAATTTAAATACTGTACAATGAGATGATCAATATAAATTATATATTTAACTCGTTTAGTATATTTAAGCATAGGGCTGGCGCATAGCTCAACATAACTTGTTTAGTGAAAGATAAAAATCTAAAAAAAAAAAGAAAAGAAGAGTATATCGGGAAAAGAAGTAGGGGAGATCGGAGGAAGGAGCGTCGATTAACGACGCAGGCTACCGGCCCACCGCCGTTTGCTTCAGTTGTTGGCTACTAGTGGAACACCAGTCCATCTGCTAATGTCATCACAGTGTCCCTTTATGTTTGCCGTTCTTCTCTCCCTCTGCCTTAGCTTCTTCCCTTTTCTCCAGCGAAGTGAGGCGGCTGACGAAGACACAAATAAGGCTAGTGAGTTTCCCTCAGCGAGGAGTTCCTTTTCGCCATCCTCCTCTCCCTTCCCATCACCGGCAACATAGAGATCGGAGAAAGAAAGTCTCCGACGGTTTTTGTTAGATCCTAGCCATGAATGGAGTCCTTTGAGTGCGTGACCACCGCCGGTGGACTCCCCTCAACGTCATCCAACTCCTGGTGGTTTTGGTCTTGCACTGGTGAGGCTTTGGTCACCGGTTCGATGAAGCTCCGGTGATTGTCCCATTCAAGCATAAAAAGGTTGAAAACCTGTATCAGTATTAACTGTTAAAAATAACTCCTTTTAGCTAACATACTTACCACCTATACAAACAATGAGTGTCTCTGTGTGTGCTTTTATAATATATATAGATTCTAACAGATGTTTTCTTTAGAATGCTACAAAACATGGTGGATTTGAGTGCCAAATTAAAGCTAGAAGTACTACAAAATATGGTGGATTTGAGCTGCTATTTCGCTTTTGTATGAAGGCGGTGGAGAAGAGAGGGAGGCGATTAGAAAGTAGAACGTCAATTTCAGGTAATTTTAGTTCATTTTCCACAGTTTGGGATTTGTTTTTGCTCAATTTTCAGTTTATACGTTTTGATTTTATGAAATTTCCACTCATGAGCATCAAAGTTTTATTTTTAGTTGAGTTTAGCAGCGTTAGAAAGTGCAGGAAAACGAGCTTATTAATAAATTCATGAATTTAGTTTAGTTAAAATATCTTTGTATATGAGAATCATCTGTAATTTGAACAATTGGAGATCTAAAAATTTTGTAAATCGGTTAAGATTTAATTTTTATCTCAACTCCAATAGTATAATTATCAAAAATAAAAAAGTCTGTACATGTAATTAAGTGGTAAAGTATAAAAGTATTGTTGATTAGGTTTTGCATTACAACTTAATTATAAACTGGAGTAATCAAAATAACAATAAAAGTTTTAAACCTGAGCATATATTCCTCTTGAGTGCCCGTCGGAAAAAGCGAAGCTGAATATACAGGTGGTTTGTCATTACTTTTTAATTTATTCATATATGGAACGGTCCAGATTGATCATTTCGGATTAAAGTATTAACAAACATTTTTGTCCTAATTACAAAATATATTACTCAGATAGCGAAATATCAACTATAAATTAAGCTGTTGATTATAATATAAACTATATAAATCTTATAGTTGTTGGTCCAACTCAGATAGCGAAGTACCAACTGTAAATTAAGGATATTAGATCCTCCACTCCAGTAAAATTGCACATTACAATACTGCAAATCAAATGTGAACACACTTTTATATACGCATATACATATTCCATCTGTCATATTTGGGTTACATTAATAAGAGTATTACAAAATAAACAAATTAAGATATTCATGAGATGAGTCATATCTTTTTGTTGAATATAAGAACAGTTTGCATATTAGTTTATTAAAGCTTTGATTGTGGATAAGCCTTGAGAAAATGAAAGCGAAAAGTGGAGTTGAAATGTTATTTGATTATTGGCTCCAGCGAGCTAGCTTGGCAGTACTGCCGTGATGGATGGATTTATTGGCTGAAGTTTGATGCTTGTAAATCTGAAAAATATGAATGAAACTATGGGATGTTTTCATAACACATAAATCATTTTATAAATCAAATTCAAAAAACTGAGAATTTCCAGCTTCTGTTGACATATTAAAGAAGTTGTACATACCTGGCAATTGATTCACTTGTAAAATTGCAGCTTAGAATGATTCTTGTTCCTTTATTTTTTTCGTATTTTACGCGTTGTGCTTAGAAATATGTTGGATCTGAAAGTTCCATATATGGCGCGTGGGTTTATTGATCATAGAGAAATAATTGTGTCTCCTTCGACCTTTGTTTAACATAAATGAATAATCTTTTGGTTTATATTGAGGCATTTAGGATTTGCTGCTATGATGAATATGAAAGATCCATGTGTAAAGTGGGGGATTTTTATGTTCTGCATATTAATCATTTTGGTGGACCGATACCTGTTTTCTCTGCCTTTTAACTATTAGTTTATACTTTATAGTGTCTTTACATTCTCTGGTTTTTGCTTTCAGTCATATTTTGGTCTGAATTTTATTGTTGTTATCAAGGTTGAAAGATCTATTTCTCAGCTCAAATCCCTAAATTCCTCCCGTCCTACAACACCAAGTAGCAGCTCTTCTAGTACTTCCAGCTTACAGCAACCTTCAGAACGACATCAGTCCCCTTCACATGTGTCACCTGCTGAAGCAGTTGGTGTCATTGCCCTTTTTAAGGATAAAAGGTAAATTTACTGATGCACCCAGTGCATATTGTTGCTTTATTGATTGTTTCTTGCAATGTTGCTCTTGGTTTTTGTGGACTGTATGAGATGCCCTACATTCTGATGCACCCTTTCCCTTTTGGTTGTGCATTGAAATTAACATCTGTGAATATTCACACCATGTGAACAGGATTTGTTTTGAAGTAGATGCATTAAATTTAGATTTTAATTATTTATTTAGGATATCAATCTTATAGGATTGCACAAAGTTTTACTAAAATGAGACTTCATTAATATTTGAAGAGAGTGATTGAAATTTTACGAGCATTTAAGATTGTATCTACCTTGTTATAAAGAAGATGAGTATTAAGATATTTACAGTTAATTGTCATTGAAAACTGATGCTATGTTTAATTTTGAAGCTATCTATGTGAAGATATTGGGATATGAAATTTTTAACTTGTTACTTTCAACCTATTAGTAGAATTGATTCCTGGCATTGTTTTTTTGCTTCTACAGTCATCACATGATTTATTAGATTTCTGATACGTGTCTCTTGATTTTGGTTTTGTACTTCTAAAACAATCATGGATTCTTGATATTAAAAAATTGTCATAATTTGTAGTGACGGATGCGCGACGAATAGTATCGTCGTTAATTTTTTTACTTATAGGTTTTCGTTGCTAAAATTAGCAATGAAAAATGGTTTTTGTTGATAAATTAGCAACGGAAATTTATATTCCGTTGCTAAAATTGACCAATTAACCGAATCGTGCATTGTTGAATTTAGCAACGAAATTCAATATCCGTTGCTAAAAATAGCAACGGAATTAAATTTTCGTTGCTAAAAATAGCAACTACTAAATTAGCAACCGAAATTTCCGTTGCTAATTTCTGTTGCTATTTTTAATTAGCAACGGAAAATTGATATTTTTCGTTGCTAATTTTCGTTGCTAATTTGCAATTTTCTTGTAGTGTTTTGTTTTGATTAAAATGGCAAAAACACATTTAGATCAGATTTGAACAGAACCTTAACTCAATGTTTATGGCCTTATTTAAGTTATTAAATGGCTCATAAAATCGTTTTAATTGTTTGTGCATCGTTTGTGGCATTATATGAGCATTAAACAACTAGTTTCATGTTGTTTGTTTGTTTTGTTATCAATGTCGTGTGTAGTATATGTTCTTCATGAATTTTTTATGTTTTAATTCATGTTGGTTCATATTATATGTATTTTTAATGTTTATGGGCTGTATGACATAATATTAAAAATGGCAAAATTGGAAATTATACTAGAGTTGATTTATGGCACAAATCTAACTAGTTTGTATTTTGGGCTTTTAAGAGAACTTATTCAATAAGAGGATTTAGTCCATTGGGCATCGTCCCAGGCCCGTCATAGGGTATTCTCTTAAAGGTTCAAGTACACAATTTTCACTAATGGTCTTGGCTTAATTAATTAAAATTGGACTTTGTTTTATCCATGAATGTTATATATATTTGTTTGCTTGTTTTGTGTGATGAATGAATATGCATGGTGCATTCATGGACCCTAGGTTATGTAATTAAATACGGCCTACGTACCATTTTGGATTTTTGTAAAAGTTTCATTTATTTCTTAGTATAGAATTTATTTGAAGACTTTGTAAATCAAGACGAAGCCCATCGGAGTGGAGAACCTCAACTTGAAGATTCATATGTAATAGTACAAAATCTTAGTTCTAGGTTTTTCGGGCCCATGTTTGTCATGCTTTACTTTATGCACTTGTATATATGCATGATATGAATGGATGACAAAGCGTATTCCATGTAAGCCGTAATAACATGAATCCCTAAAATAGTAAGTCACAAAGTTGCCTTCCTAATTCGAAACATGTCAAGGCATCGATCATCGGTCACGTAGACTAGGAGTCCTAGATGTGCCCGATTATCTTTGTGAGGCATGGGTTGTGAATTTAGGTTGGAATTAACATGGAAAGGGATGCCCGGACCTAGGCAATGAAAAAATGGGTTATGCAATAACATCTTAAGATGTTAGCCCATTTAATCCAAGAGTTATGTATGAGACATGATTGGAGTTTTCCTACCTAAGTAACTTAACTCTTTAGGTGTACAAGCTCAGCTTGACTAATAAGTTATTGTGAAAGGTGGATCTTAGCCCACATTAAATCACTAATGCAAATTATTTAAAGGGATATTAATTCGATTTGTGGGATTTTATTAAGACCTCATTTAATCTTGCTAAATTTTATATTATTATAGATTGAAAATGGCTTCTTTAAACAAACACTTTTCATTGCGATTGGTCCTATAAAAGGACAAATTGAATGGCACCAATTTCATAGAGTAGTCTCGAAACTTGAGAATTGTTCTTAAGCAAGAGAAGAAGTCGTATGTTTTGGATGCTCCTTTGCCCGAAGAACCTGCTAGGAATGCCTTTGTAGTTCAAAGGAAAACCTTTGAGACTAAGAAGAGTGACTCTAATGATGTGACCTATCTGATGCTAGCCACTATAGTGCCCGATTTGCAAAAGCAATTCATGAACCAAGAGGCCTATGCGATCATGGTGCACCTCAAGGAGATATTCCAAGAACAAGTTCGTCATGAGAGGTTTGTGACAACAAAGGCCTTGATTTTTTGTAAGATGGCTGCGGGTACTCCTGTTAGTACCTATGTACTCAAGATGAAAGGGTATCTTGACACTCTTGAGAAACTTGAGGTACAAGTCCCAAAGGAATTGGCCACTGACTTGATCTTAGGTTCATTGACTGATGATTATGATCCATATGTTATGAATTATAACATGCATGCAATGAACAAGATAGTTACTGAGCTTCATGGGTTGCTTAAGAATGCTGAAGAGAACATTCGAAAGACCAATCCCGTACTTATGGTTTAAAGGGGTATTAAGAAGGGACCCGTTAAGGGAAAGGGGAAAGGAAAGGCAAAACCCAAGAATGACCAGGCACAGCCTAAGTCTAGTGGGAGTGCACCTCAGGCCCAACCCAAGTCCAAGGCACAAAAACTCAAAGAAAGTGAGAGCACATGCTTCCATTGCAACAAGTTAGGGCATTGGAGGAAGAACTGCGCTCTCTTTAAGGAAGAACAAAAGAAGAATGGAGCCAAGGCATCCAGTTCTGGTATTTCTTTTTTTGAAATTAACCTTTCTATTTCTACCACTTGGGTTTGGATACCGGTTGTGGTGCTCACATTTGTTCAAATGTGCAGGGCTAAGAAATAGGCGGTTACTTAGGAAGAATGAAATGGACCTCCATGTAGGGAATGGAGCACGAGTTGTGACTATAGAGATAGGTGACTATCGACTCCTCTTCCTAGTTGGTGTTGGCCTTGTCCCTAAAGCAACAACATATCTTGAACCTACACGGATAAATACCCATGCTAAGCTATAAAGATTAGTAGGAAACAATACATATATGAACAATCACTCACAGTGATTGATCTCAAGCATACAATGAATAATAATAATGTCAAGATATTTTAATCAACATGAAAGTGTTATAATATAAACCACATATCATACTTAATTTATAACAATCATAAATAATGAATAATCAAATCTCTATCATCATTACACATATATTCATATACTGTTCATTTTATACTGTAAATTGCCTGCTAAAGTCCTGTGAGTGTGGATAACGGGTGATACTGTATTGTAGCACCCGAAGGTACGAAACTATACTGTACGGTCTAACAGGTCAAGCGGACCCAAGCGGGGTTGCATCATAGGGACCTACGTGAGGTCGAATCATGGGGACCTGTATAAGGTCGAATCATAGGGACCTGTATAAGGTCAAATCATAGGGACCTGTATAAGGTCGAATCTGCAGCAGCTGTGACTGTAACCCTATAGGCATGCTTATCTATCCACAACCAAGTTCTATATGCAGGAAAATAATCATATCACATAAGTCATCAATTCATATTAATGCATTCCACCATAAAGTAGAATAATTCAAAGTAATACAATAAACTATGATTCTCAGCTATCACAATATATATTTATAGAACAATCATTACCGTATAGTTGTACTGTTTCATAAATTCATATTCAAGAAAACACATATAAGTATCATGTACTATAACATAAACATTGCCTTTGCATTTCTTGTACAATTAGAATAATGAATGTTGTACATTATCATACATCAATTTCTATAACTTTATTCCTATTTTACTTATACATTTCATATGCTTATTGTTGTACATTACCGTATATTTTATGTTTAAGGTAATCCATAAGATTTAGGAATAAAGTAGTTAATCTTAAGCCTTATAATATATCTTATAATTTCAAGTTTTAAACTTTGAAGGAGGGTCACGGTTACTACCAATTCATGGTATCCGTGGCCTAAGACATGATTTAGGGGTCACGGTTCTACCAAATTCATGGTAACCGTGACCTAATTGCAATTTCAAGTCTGGACTATGCTAGGCTACCTCACAGTCATTATCGGATGAGTAATAACCGTGTTCTATACTTTTTAAAGGGGTCATGGTTACTATGAAATACTTAGTAACCGTGAGATAGGATGTATTTTGATTCTGGACTGCCTCACTGTTACTATAAAAATCATAGTAACCATGATGCCTTTAATCGCCCAAAGACAGAATTTCTGTTTTAACTTCTATGCCATTTGTGACAAATAAAACATCATTTTTAGGGAAAATGTTCTTTAAAAAAGTTGTAGATCTATATGTCTAGTTTCCAAAAAATCAAAAATCAACCAAATCAGAGCTATAAATCTCAAGTTATTCCCTATAAACCACAAACTGTTCCCAAAGACAAAGGCAGCAATCAAGACCCGGATTCAAACCTATTTTTCTCTATCATCCAAATTGGTTCAAGGGTCATGTTCTTCATATGAATTGACGATATATGAGTCTAGTTTCATATAAAATTGGAATTTCTCAATTCCAATTACAAGAACTCAAGATATCAAAAATTTTGTACTGACCGGTAATATGAACTCTAAAATAGTTTTTCCCTTATCTTCAACAAAACCTCCTATTTCAATTTTCAATCAAGTCTAACCTCTATTTTTTCATGATATTCACTTACTTTAAAATCAAATATTACTATTTATGCATCATTTACATATCAAACACACACATAAGAAAGGAGAAGTTCCCATACCTCTTAAAGACTCCACCAAACTCTCTCTTCCTATCTTTCCTTTCTTCCTCTCTTGATCTTCACCCTAGGCTGTTGTAAAACTCTTCTCTTTACCATCTATAGCTTTTCCTTCTTTAAAGCATCATAAAATAAAGAAGAAGAGAAGAACACAAAAGATGAAAAGAAAGAAAATAAAAGAGACAAGTTTTTTTGTCTTTTTGGCCAAGTATGGCCGGCCACCCAAGAAAAAGAAGACCAAAATTTGCTTCTTTCTCTCATAACCATCCATTTGTTTAAATATCATTGGTTGGTTATAAAATCTTTGCAAAGTTTCATTTTAGTCCCTTTTTGTATTTTTGTTTCTTACTTTTTTCTCTCATCTTCCTTTATTTCTAATTTTACCACAATTCTTTTACTTTGTCTTTTCAATCAAGTCCCTAATTTTTAAATTTCCCTTAATTAGTCACATAATTAACTTCTGTCTCAAGCAAAATGACCATCTATCTCTCTTAGGATACCATTAGGGGTATTACAATTCTCTCCCCCTTAAAGAATTTCGTCCTCGAAATTCATAACTGTACATCAGAGACAGTATCCTATACTCATATAACACTACTTTTGCTATACTTCTATCTATACTCATATATCTATCTCACTTATCCTACGTTCTATACTGTCTCTACTGGCTCTACCAGTTCTCTGCTTATTTCATATACATTTCTATACTGTATCACACTTGAATTCGATCTATCTCTTCTCTATCTTTTTATACCTATAACACTTTCTTGATTTTGTCTTTGTTTTGATTTTCTTTTCTTATAACTCTATCTCCAAACGAAGATGATCTAATTAGGTGATCATATCATTACTATGCTTAACGTATATCTTGTCAAGTTCCTTTTGCAGTCAGGGCCAAGTGCATGTCATATGATGCTGTGCTATGAGTGAGTGATGCTTAATGTATGCAATGAAGTGAAAATATGCAATGTACATGTTTACCCCATTCCCACTATGGAATATTTTATCAAATGCCCATGACTGTTAAGGAAACATTGATAGGTTTACAGAGCGTAGCAATTAACCTCAAATTTTTCCACAATAACTCCACATATATTTGCATATATACTGTTATATCTTAGCTTAATAATCTATTCTAAAGACATAATCCTTGATATACATGTACTTAACCTTTATACCCTTTTCATGTACCATAAAAAAAAGTTTCTATACCTATCCTTTACTTTCCAATTCAAACCTAAAATCTCATTTCTATACCTTTATATACATATACATATTCCATTATCCAAAATTTATCAATATTCAACTTGCATATTCATTATAATTTAATAAATACTTATCATCATCATATTCACTGCTAACTTAATTCATCCTTACCATAGAACTTCTTAATAAACTTGTAAACTTATAATATTCTATTCATGATTTAGTAGTGTTCTAATATTAAATGGATGAGTACACATGATGAAAAATGAACATATAACTGTACACTGTAAGAAGAATAAGGTCATGAATGACCAACAAAGAAAGGCTATAAATCATATACGATTGGGCAAAATAGGAAATTGATGGCTATATATATATATATATATATATTCGATCGGCCATGAGGGACTAAGAGTCATGTGTCCGATCGGGCAAAGAAGAACTTGAACTCCTATATCCAATCGGTTAAAGAGGAACTAAAATAATACCATATACCAGATCAGATCAGGAAAACAATATTGAAATTCAAAATCGATCGGTAAAGAAATGCTGAAAAATCATACCTGATCGAGAAAACGAGAAAGGCTAGATGAAACATAAATGATCGTGCAAAGAAAACAAAGGCCATGCATGGTCGGATAAAGAAAAGAGAAGAACAAATATACCATGAACGATTGTACAAGGGGAAAGAAGAAGGCTATAAGTGGTCATCCTTTAAGACTCGGTACTCACCTAACTAATAAATTCAGATATCTCTATTAATACCTCTATCACTATTGTTGAAATTTCATCTTGAGATACTATAAAAGGATTTGAGTCACTTAGACTCGAATTGTTAGGCTCATTTAACATACAGATATTATATAATTTTCTTGGTATGTTCTATACATTGAAACTTGTGTAACAATTTCTATGATTAGAAACAATCATGAGCACTATCAATGATACAAGTTAATTATACTTTCATGTTTACACTGTACCTATACTTTAACAATATAACGTTTTCAATCAGTAATGTAATCCTACATTCAATTTAGCATCCACAAATTTCTGTTTTTCATATATTGATCTATATACATATATGTACATGTATAGCCATGTACCAAGTAATCATAATCATAACATAACATAACATGCATTAGCATGCTTACTACTCTCACTATTTTGCTTGAACAATTCTTTATCATTTTATGAAAGCATATCTTTCCCCAATTTATCAACATGTTTAACCAAGAGCATTCTTATTGATCATTAGTTATGCCTAAATATTTACCATATAATAATAATAATAATAATAATAATAATAATAATAATAATATCCATTTTTCACGAACGTATATGCATATAGGTATATACATGTGACTTGAGCACAACATCACATATTCACTCAAGTATACACCAATTATAAACACAATAACATCTTCATATCCCTTAATAGTTAATCATATAAATACATAATCATATAAAAATGATACTTAAACTTATATGATCAATATATTATAACCAATAAGATTATTTTCACTCTCAAATAATAACTCATTGGGGTCATCACATAACATTCATACTATAATTATTTAAAGGTTATACATAAGCTATATTCATTAAGGTAAAATTCTCTACTTTAGAATATTTATATTTGACAAGGTAAGGCTTCAAAATTGATTAAATGTATTTATATTTCAGCGGTTCCGAGGATCATTCAAAACCAAAACACTTTGAGTTAACCAGCTAAACATATTATAGTATATTGTTCAAATTGTAATTTTAAGTTTTATTATTTGCATCTATACTATAGTTGTTTAATTAAATATGGTGACCTGATAATATCAATATTCATTACATTAATGTTATTATAATTATCATGTACATTTAAATCAATTATACACCTTATAAAACTTTGCACTTTTTCCTTTATGTGAAATAACTACACGGTAAGGTATTTACTATTAATAGACTAATAAATGATTTGCTGTTTATAAAATAACCAATTTACTGTAATATTAACCTTTTAGTTATTTTATTTATAATCTATTAGATCATGCCAACCAAGCTTAAACACTGTTTAAAGGCTCTTTCATAATTTAACAGCTTACTTCGACTACACAATTATCTCTTACCATTGACTAATTTGAACTTAAATAATCATATGCTAAACATTTAGTCCTTAACTAATTAAAGAATAGTTCATTTGCTAAATTATTGTGACTGAAAACTATCATCACATATTCTCATTTAAAATTATCATGTTAACTACATAAGATCAAATTCATATAATTACATAAGCTTATTCCAATACACAAACTAATCTTATTTGAGATCAATTCTCATTTTAATATCCTCATACCCTAGTCCTATACTTCTCTACGAATATATCGTGACCAAATAATATAAACATACATACATAAATACAATATTGCAAGCAAGTATCCAAAGTTAAACTTGCGCCCGTTCACATCATATGTTCTGAACCACTACTATCAATCAATGCTCACGTTGTTTGTTCACGTACTTACTATTTAAACATGTTCTTTTAACTTCTTTTAAATTTCACAATAGGGTACCTATATACCTTAATACATCTTTAAACTATACCGAACCAAGTGAGGGACAAGCTATAACAAGCCAACACCAGACAACAATCTTTTATAACTGCTTATTTCTATATACTTATTGGCCAGAACCGCCTAAACAAAGGCACTCTGATACCAAAAATGTAAGGACCAGACTAGTCTATCCGGATTACTATTACTTATCTTAATATTTTAATAAACAATGCATATAATACTAGCGATATATTTTATGTCACATAATTAGTTACTCTTCAACTATATAATTCATACATTAGAACAAGTTACATAAACATATACTTTGTTACATCGTAAATATATTTTGAGTTTATAATTACAAAACATGTTCATTACATATTTTTCATAAGATTTACATAACTTAAAGAGAAAAGCAGTACAATTAGACATCCTAATTCCTCTTCCTAGTTGGTGTTGGCCTTGTCCCTGAAGCGACAACATATCTTGAACCTACACGGATAAACACCCATGCTAAGCTATAAAGCTTAGTGGGGAATAATACATTTATGAACAATCACTCACAGTGATTGTTCTCAAGCATACAATGACCAATAATAATGTCAAGATATTTTAATCAACACGAAAGAGTTACAATATAAACCACATATCATACTTAATTTATAACAATCATAAATAATGAATATTCAAATCTCTATCATCATTACACATATATTCATATACTATTCATTTTATACTGTAAATTGCCTGCTAAAGTCATGTGAGTGTGGATAACGGGTGATACTGTACTGTAGTACCTGAAGGTATGAAACTATACTGTACTGTCTGACCGGTCAAGCGGACCCAAACGGGGTCGCATCATAGGGACCTACGTGATGTCGAATCATGGGGACCTGTATAAGGTCGAATCATAGGGACCTGTATAAGGTCAAATCATAGGAACCTGTATAAGGTCGAATATGTAGCAGCTGCGACTGTAACCCTATAGGCATGCCTATCTATCCATAACCAAGTTCAATATGCAGGCAAATAATCATATCACATAAGTCATCAATTCATATTAATGCATTCCACCATAAAGTAGAATAATTCAAAGTAATACAATATACTATGATTCTCAGCTATCACAATATATATTTATACAACAATCATTACCGTATAGTTGTACTATTTCATAAATTTATATTCAAGAAAACACATATAAGTATCATGAACTATAACATAAACATTGCCTTTGTATTTCTTGTACAATTAGCATAATGAATGTTGTACATTATCATACATCAATTTCTATAACTTTATTCTTATTTTACTTATACATTTCATATGCTTATTGTTGTACATTACCGTATATTTTATGTTTAAGGTAATCTATAAGATTTAGGAATAAAGTAGTTAATTTTAAGCTTTATAATATATCTTATAATTTCAAGTTTTGAACTTTGAAGGAGGGTCACGGTTACTACCAATTCATGGTAATCATGGCCCAAGACATGATTTAGGGGTCACAGTTCTACAAAATTCATGGTAACCGTGACCTAATTGCAATTTTGAGTCTGGACTATGCCAGGCTACCTCACGATCATTACCGAATGAGTAATAACCGTATTCTATACTTTTTGAAGGGGGTCATGATTACTATGAAATACTTAATAATCGTGAGATAGGGTGTATTTTGGTTCTGGACTGCCTTACAGTTACTATGAAAATCATAGTAACCGTGATGCCTTAAATCGCCCAAAGACAAAATTTCTATTTTAACTTCTATGCCATTTTTGACCAGTAAAACATCATTTTTAGGGAAAACGTTCTTCTACAAAGTTGTAGATCTATATGTCTAGTTTCCAAAAAATTAAAAATCAACCCAATCAGACTATAAATCTCAAGTTATTCCCTAAAAACCGCAGACTATTCCCAAAGACAGAGGCAGCAATCAAGACCCAGATTCAAACCTATTTTTCTCTATCATTCAAATTGATTCAGGGGTCATATTCTTCATATGAATTGAAGATCTGTACGTCTACTTTCATATGCAACTAGAATTTCTCAATTCTAATTACGGAAACTTAAGATATCAAAAATTTTATGCTGATTGGTCATATGAACTCTAAAACAGTTTTTCCCATATCTTCAACAAAACCTCATATTTCAATGTTCAATCAAGTCTAACCTCTATTTTTCATGATATTCACTTACTTTAACATCACATATTACTATTTATGCATCATTTACACATCAAACACACACATAAGAAAGGAGAAGTTCCCATACCTCTTAAAGACTCTAGCAAACTCTCTCTTCTCGTCTTCTTGCTATCTTTCCTTTCTTCCTCTCTTGATCTTCACCCTAGGCTGTTGTAAAACTCTTCTCTTTACCATTTATAGCTTTTCCTTCTTTAAAGCATCATAAAATGAAGAAGAGAAGAACACAAAAGATGAAAAGAAAGAAAATAAAAGAGACAAGTTTTTTTTGTGTCTTTTTGGCCAAGTATGGCCGGCCACCCAAGCAAAAGAAGAGAAAAATTTGCTTCTTTCTCTCATAGCCATCCATTTGTTTAAATATCATTGGTTGGTTATAAAAATCTTTGCAAAGTTTCACTTTAGTCCCTTTTTGTATTTTTGTTTCTTACTTTTGTCTCTCATCTTCCTTTATTTCTAATTTTACCACAATTTTTTTACTTTGTCTTTTCAATCAAGTCCCTAATTTTTAAATTTCCCTTAATTAGTCACATAATTAACTTCTATCTCAAGAAAAATGACCATATATCTCTCTTAGGGTACCATTATGGGTATTACAGATTTGATGTTTAAGGATAATGGCAAGATATCAAAAGTGAAAAAGGGAGTAGAGAGGTATATTTCCTTGAGTGTTTTCATTTATAACCAAACCATTTTGCTAACTATAATGAGGAAATACACTAAGAAGAGAGAAGTGGTTAGGTTTTCCACCTCTTTCATCACTTAAGATTTACTTATATGCAAAAGAATAATTTGAGAAAGATGTTCACAAGTGAGAAATGGACTAGTAACCAATGGTATAGGGACCCAATTTGCAAAACCGTTGTTCTTAATTACACTTTTTAGAGAAATATCTTGCATTCTCTTAATGTGTCCTCTTGTAAAGGTTTTGAGGATGGTTGATGGTGAAATAAAACCATATATAGGCTACATTGTGAGGCTATAGATAGAGCTAGATATAATTTCCAAGGCATTTAATGTGCATGAAGAATAATATAATTAAAGGTGGACCAATCTATTGCATCAACCATTACATGTTATAAGCCATTACTTGAATCCTAATTTTTTATGCCAATCTTAAAAGTCAAAAATTTACTGAGGTAATGACGAGTTTATATAAATGCATTAGAAGGTTGGTTTTGATATTTCATTATTTTGACAAGTAGATACTTGAGCTTCAATTTGAGCTTCCAGAGGAGATAATGCTTGTGAATTTATTAAGACAACCTAAATTATGTCGGGCTCATTTTGGTGAAATTTTAAATGTTCCAATTTGTCTTAAGGTAAGATATACGGATACTACCTTAATCATCATTCTTTTTTTTCTTTGAAGATTTTTGGGCATGAATTTCTATAGGATGTTGAATCATTACTTGAAGAATGGAAGAAATTAACTGTTAATATATCAGAGTTTATGCTTTTAAAGCAAAATTTTTAGACATATTAAAAACTAGTTTTTGACAAATTAATTGCAAATTTATGCAGGTGACTGATGTTTAGCAAGTGTACTAGATCAGCTAGTAATATAAAAAATATAATTATGACCCCTAATATCGAACCCAAGGAAAATTGTGTATGTGCTACAAATTTTCAGATTTTAGAATGAAAACTGTATGTAAAGAAGGAAAGAAATCCCAATTTTACAGTGATGAAAAGTTAACTAAACTAAAAATAGAAACCGAAACAACTAAAGCAATGAAACTAATGCAAGTAAACAAAAAATTAAACAAATTAACCTAGAATTAAACAAGGCAGGTAATAAAAGATGATAAAATTCAATGACAAAAACAACTTCTGCTAAAGGACTATCCACCTTAACTAATATTGCAATTACTCAGTTAAAAAGAACATAAGTGATTATGGAAAAACCAGCTACATAAACCCGGATAGCTTATTCAGACTATCATTTTAAGCATTAAATCCTCTTATTAAGAACAATTTAATATTTAGCATAAGGATCTAGTTTATTAACTCCTAAACATCCATTAAACCCTTTCTTAAGAGATCTAATTTTAGTTTATTCTTAATTCAACTTTTTTAGTTTTAATTCACTTTTACCAACACATAATTATCTCTATTTCAGAACATAATCATACATCAATACCAATGAATTAACCCAAGAATATGCATATCGTTGGTTATAATTGAAATCAATCATCAATCATTTATCAAATATGTTAATCATTAACTCAATACAACTAGAGATAAGAATTGCTCAAGAGCTAAGAAATAATTGAACTTGTATTTAATTAAAGCTCAATCTAAGTCAATACAATAAAAGTTTAAGGATTCAAGTATCCTTTAGCAAAAGTAAAGAGAACTACTCACAGTTCATCTTAAAAACTGAAGAAAAATAAATAAAGAGATACAAACACATAGAACCCTTCAGTTGCTCTTGAACCTTTTCTTAGAACCTTCAATGGTAGCCTCTAAACCCTAAGTGAATACTAGGTTAAAACTAAACTAAAAATTCATAATCAAGGAGCCAACCCTAGTTTGGTGTCTTATGAATGCTTTTATACTGCCAAAAGCGGAAATTTGATGCCTTATTACTTCTTAAATCCGAGTGCAATAGAGTTTTATCGTATTTTGGACTTTTTAACTCAACAGAGGTGTAAAACAACTTAAGTGAGGCCTTGTTAAGGTTGGTTGGGGGCTTTAACAACTTATGAGAGGCATAAACAACTCGGGTGAGTTGATGTCAAATTGGAATAGGTGATTTCAGAATTCAACAGAGGATTTTTAGGTTTGGTGAGGTGTTTTACAACTCAAGAGAGATATAACCAACTTGAGTGAGGTGTTTTAATACTCTCTCGAGTTCTTCCTCTTTTTTCTCCATGAGAATTAAGCTTTTAAATTACAAAATTACCAAATTTATCCCAAACTCTTCCTTTCTTTAATTAACTCCTCTTTCTCTTTAATTAATCCCTTAAAAACACTAAAACTTGCAATTTAACCTAAAAACACACAAATTAAATAATTAATCATAAAATCAACCAAATTAACACCAAAGTAAACAATTTAAACACATAAAATGGTCATATATGGAGACATGCCAATAAGGGTCTTAAATAATGTTATTTTATATGTCCAAAGTGCATCATCTAATTTTTATGACCAATCCTTCCTAGAAGCATTGATTGTTTTTTGAAAGAGAACTTTAATTTCCCTATTGGACACTTTTACTTAGCCATTCACCTGAGGATGATAGGGAGTAGTAATCTTGTGCTTAACACCATATTTTCAAGGTAAAGTTCTAAATTGATGGTTGATGAAATTCTTGCCACCATCACTAATTACTGTTTTAGGTGCTTTGAAATGTGTGAAAATATTCCTATGAAGGAACTTTAATACTACACAAGAATCATAAGTTCTAGTAGCTATGGCTTCAACCCATTTGCTAACATAATCTATAGCGTAAAAAATGTATTAAAATCTAAAAGAGTTCAGAAATTGCCCTATAAAATCAATGTCCCAAACATCAAAGAGTTCAATTTCAACCACATTATTCAATGGCATTTCATCATGTTTAGAAATATTACCAATTGGCATCTATTACAGGTAGACACAAATGATTTCAAATCACTAAATAGAGTTAGCTAGTAAAAACCTAATTGAAGGATTTTGGCCACTATGGCACATATCGAACCTCGATAGTATCCGGGTTAGCTCTTGGAGGATCGCTTTTAGGGTCTAAGACCAGATGAGGCTCATAAACTTCATAGATTGGTCACTTCATAATAAAAAAAAATGGATTTGGCCCAATCCAATTATTGGTAGACAACCCATGATGGCATCTAAGTGGGTCTAACAAGTAGGTATCATCGAGTCAGCACCCGATAAAACATTGGAAAATTAATCTAACCTTTGATGCCAACACCAGAGAAGTGTTCGGGACATCACTCTTACTTATACCCCATTTATGTGTTGTTTATAAATGAGTTTTAATATTATGCAAATCTATCCCCTCACATGATGCAAGCATAAATAGATAAATAAACACCCAAGCATATAAGAAAGCAATAAATAAACAAAAGAAGTAAATCAAGTAAACTACTTAAACTCTTACATATGCAAATTGTCCAACATAAAATAAATAAAATTCCATACATAAATCGAGGCATTTATTAGGTTGGGAATATTGGTTCCCTCATACATATTTACAAAAAAAAAAGATTTTTACTTATTGTATGATTTTTAGGTTGAAAACTTATAAATTGGTCCACTTTATTAGAAAACCCAATTTAATTAAGTAGGAATGGTTTAATGAATTTTCATGTTGATGTGCAAAAACCATTTATTACTAAACCATTACAAACCTTAAAATAATACATCCAAATAAATAAATAATTAATTAATTAATTAAATAAAAAGATGAATAAAAAGGGGTTATTGTCCATAGGGATCCTCCAAGATATTTTAGGCATGCAAAATTAACTAGAATAAAAATAAACATGAAAAAAACCTTAAAAGGGCACAAAGGGGCCACAGATGGCCAAGACTAGCATACAAATGGCTAAGCAGGGAAAGAGTGATGGGATTAAAAAAAGGCACCACTATGTCCCATCGGTCATTATGACGGACGATCGTTAGTAAGGCTTATTTCTCATCTGTCATATGATGAATAGATAGTAATGAGTCGAATGCAGCAATAATTAAACAAAACTTATTTTTAATCTAATCATGCATACATTATGTCCTAACACATGCCAAAAATATTCTTAGACATCAAAATATATTTAAAACATGTAATAACAATAATAAACAGGCAAAACATAATTTGAATCAAGAAATTCAAATATACATCAATGGTGGATTAAAACCTATTCATATTTAAAACATAATTTTATCATATTCATATCATCATGGCATCATAAGAAAAGTACATAAATAATAAAACAAAATTCAACGATGATAAATCATGGCATAAACATTAAACAAAACTCAAACTAAATATACATATCTACTTTATGGTAAGGAGAGCGAAAGAGAAGATGAGAGAGCAATCTAGAATATTGCCCTCAGGAAGGTGATTTTTGAAATTCAAAAAGTTGCTCTCTAAGTCCCATTCTGAATGACTTTCATGTTTTAACTTTAAATGTATTTGTGTTGATCAAAAGACGTGAAGGAGCTATTGTGTTATTTGGAGCAAAAATTGGGAATTCTGTCTTAAGAATGTTGGTTGCCTTCTGTTCAATGTCCTCTCATCCTTTTCAAATCTAGGTTTTTACGTTTTTATATGTCAAAGAGTTTTGAATAGGTTTCAAATTAGAAAACATCTACAAATTTTCCCCAAGAATCTTCCAAAATCCCCTGCAAACTATTTGACCACTACCCATTAAAATATATTTTGACCAAGTTGGAAATCGTGGGAATCCATTAGAAAATCCTCATAAACAGGCATTTGTGAGTGATAGACGGATGTCTATGGAACCTTTTTGACTTGATAACTTACGGGCATCTATTAGGAGATGGCTAGGAGGAAAATCAGCCACAGACGGGCATCTATCGATGACAGATGACCGTCTATCACATGAAAACCTCAAAATGAAAGATTTTTAAACTTTTTTTATATGAAAGGCTAAAGCTCATAAAAACATTTT
This sequence comes from Excoecaria agallocha, assembly GCA_037975025.1. NCBI lineage: Eukaryota > Viridiplantae > Streptophyta > Magnoliopsida > Malpighiales > Euphorbiaceae > Excoecaria > Excoecaria agallocha. Next base: position 23,907,030 of record CM075818.1, read on the forward strand.
AGAAAAGTGTGAAAATTACAGATGGAACCCAGAGTTTGCACTTTCCATTTGAAGTATGAATTTTCCTTTATCATTGGGTAGCTCTAAACTGGGCTACCTTAGGACTCAGTGTCTATAACCACTGTCCAATAAGGTCTATGGTGATCTCTTACCTCTTCTCTATGACAAGACTTCATAATTTCATGTTGCTTTCCTTTAGGGACACAACACCTCAAAATTTAATCTGGATATAACTTTAATAGGCATGGATTGTCCTAAATGTAATATCATACATCCGATTTAAAATTTTTCCTTTGCTACCAATTAAAGTCCTTCAGAGTGTATCCTCTTGCAAGATAATTGGCAAAGTTAGTGAGCCAAGGAATGAAAATTTCATAAGAATAACTAGCAAAAAATCCATTCATTTAGAAATAAATAAAAAATTTCTCCTTTTTTTCACGTGTTCATGCTCAAATGTGATGGGTGATCAAATATAAAACTCTCGTCCCCTTCCTTATCTTTGATCTCTAAATCAAACTCTTGCAGCAACAACACCTATCTTATTAATTGAGATTTAGAATCCTTCTTGGCAAAGAGATTTCGAAGGGCTGTATGGTTAGACCAAACTATAACTTTGGTGCCAAAAAGGTACGACCAAAATTTTTCGAATGCGAACACAATTACCAAAAGTTCCTTCTCAGTAGTAGTTTAGTTCAATTATACATTAGTGAGTGTATGACTTGCATAGTAGATGCTATGGAGTGTTGATCCAAAATTGCTCCAACTGCATAGTCACTAATATCACATATAATTTTAAAAGGTAAACTCCAATTCGATGATGCAATTACTAAAGCCAAAATTAACTTTTGTTTTAATAAATTGAAGGCCTACAAACATTCATTAGTAAAGTTGAAAGCAACGTCTTTGATTAATAAACTAGAAAGTGATTTTCCAATCTTAGAAAAATGCTTAATGAACTAGAGATAAAATCCAGCGTGACCAAGAAAACTCCTAATATCTTTAACGCTAGTAGGGGGATGAAGTTTGTTAATCACATTAATTTTAGCTTTATCAATCTTAATCCCCTTTTTATAAATCTTATGCCTTAAGAATATCCCTTCTTTCACCATAAAATGGCTTTTTTTTCAAATTGAGAACAAGGTTGGTCTCTTCATATCTCCTTAACATTAGAGCAAGATTGGCTAAACATCTATCAAATTCATGCCCATACAATGTATAATCATCCATGAAAACTTCCATGATTTTCTCAACAAAGTCATAAAATATAGCCATTATACATTTTTGGAATGTGGGTAGTGCGTTACAAAGACCAAAAGACATTTAATGATATGTAAAGGTACCATAAGGGCAAGTAAAAGTTGTCTCTTCTTGATCTTCAAGTGCTATAGGTATTTGCATGTAACCTGAATACCCATTCAAAAAGCAATAATTTATATTTCTTACCAATCTTTCTAACATTTGGTCAACAAAGGGCAAAGGAAAATGATATTTCCTACTTGCATTATTTAATCTCCTATAGTCAATACACACTCTCCAACCTATAACTGTACGTATTGGAATGAGTTCATTATTTTTGTTAGTCACTATAGTCATTCCCTTAGTTTCAAGCAGACACTAAACTGGATTAACCCAACTAATATCAAAAATAGGATAAACGATACTTATATTAAGTAATTTGAGCACTTCTTTCTTCATGACTTATTACATAGTTGGGTTTAATCTATATTGAGGCTGTACCATAGGTGTAAAATCATCGTCCATTAGAATTCAATGTGTATAAAAACTAGGGCTGATTCCTTTTAGCTCTAAAGTTTTCCATCCAATGTCTCCTTTGTGCTTCCTCGGTATTGAAATGAACATCTCTTCTTCCAAACCTATCAAATGAGAAGAAATTATTACAGGTTTAGCATTCTCTTTCAAAAATACATACTTTAAATAAGAAGGAAGTGGCTTAAGGTTAGAATTTTTCTCATCATTAGGAGGGGAAAAAACTTCCATCTTCATTTCCTTTTCATTATGCTCTACCATCTCTTTATTCTTCATCACCACTTTCTTCATCCGTAGAGTGTATGAGACAACTTTATAGGACATCATCCAACACAATCTTTTCTTGTTTCTTTTCTATACACTTTTGGATGCTATCTACGAAGTATAATGACTCCTTGAAATTACAAGAAGGATGCTTCAGCAATTACCTCATGCCAAAAATCATCTCTTCTTCGTTAAACTGTAGAGTTACCTTTTACTCATGCACATCTATAAGAGCTCTTGCGGTATTAAGAAATTGTCGCCCTACGATTAGATACATTTTTCAGTCCTCTTCCATATCCATCACCACAAAATCTATCGGGAATATGAAGTTTCCCACATTTAGCAATAAGTCCTCTATAATGCATTTTGGTTGCTTGATGGAGCTATTCGCCAATTGTAAGGTCATCTATATTTTCTTTATGTCTCAAAGATTTAATTTTTTGTAAATTTAATAGGGAATTAGATTAATACTAGCACCTAAGTCACATAAAGCATGTCCAACAAAATTTCCTCCGAACTCAAATGGTAGGGTAAAACTACTTAGATCCTCAAGTTTAGTAGGATGTTTAATAGTTAAGATAGCACTACAATTTTTAGACAATTGGACTATTCCACATCCCTCTAGCTTTTTCTTATTTGAGCATAACTCTTTTATAAATTTAGCATATTTAGGCATATGTAATAAAGCTTCAACAAAAGGTAGATTCACATATAGCTTCTTAAACATATCAATTTACTATTCCTATTTTTTCTAGCTAGAGATGGGTAAGGCAAGGTAGATTCCTCAGTAACATGCTTATTTAAAGTTAGGATACTATCATGCAATTTAGTATAGCCATTTTGTTTAGTTATGCATCATTTTATGAGTTTAATGCATGCCTTTTGTTTATTTTACTATGTTTATTGCTACTTTTTATGTTATTTTTTAGGCTAAGTATGTATAATTGGATGATTTAAAGCATAATTGAGGGATTTTTATGGAAAAATTGAAAAAAAGTACTTTAAAGAGGTTTTAAAACCCGTGTCGACTAATGGCAACATATGCCAACTTATTATAGTGACTCAGGATGCCGACTTGTGCCTTGCTAAATCAAGTTATGAAGAAGTTAAAAGTGTGTTAACTCATGACCATTGTGCTGACTTGTTACAGAGCCTACCTGTGCTGACTCATCTAACTCAACATTAGTGTGCCGAGTCATAACCAAAGCCAACCATTGTAACCTTTCACATGCCTCCTTAAGTTTACACCCCTCTCTGAAAAGGCATCATTTGGGACACCTTGGGGCCTATAAATATATGAAGATAACTACATTTTGGATACAGAAAAATACTAAGTAACTACCAAAACAATTAGAAAAGATTATAAGGAAAAAAAATACAGCAAGGAAGAGAAGAGATCAAAAGAGGTCATTCCACATTTAAGTATTTTTCTGAAGAAGCATTGATCAGTCATTAACCATTCTTTCTTTTCTTTCTCTTTAGATCATTACTTGATATCATTTTTTTTCTTTGTGTTTATTATTTTGTCAATATGTATTTAGGCTAAATTGTTTGTTAGAATTTCAAGTATGGATTAATCTTTATTAATATAAATATTTTGCTTTAATGTATGAATGACATAAGTTCAATTGGGTGCTTAACTTATTATGTATGCTTGATCACAATATATAATGTGTTAATCAATTTTTTCATAATAAGAATTAGGACATTTTGGTAGAAAATTAATTTATTTTACTTAAATTCTAGAAATAACATAGGAGACAAGGATTTCACTTTGAGGGGTTAAAGAATAGGTAAAGAACTTTATGGCTTTCATCTATCTCCACAATGACATGAGAGTACTTGTGGATTCTAGAAGAGAATGCCTTTATTTGACAATGAGAATTGCACTTAGGGATAGTAGGCCTATTTCTACAATCATTGCATGCATATGTGTTCATTGAATCTTTACTTGATCAATCTTTGACTTGTAATTCTAATAATTGTATTTGATTGTATTGCTAGTTACAAATTAAGATTAAATTATTAGTTTATTGATTAAAAACCTTAGTATAAATAATTCATTCAAAGTTATCATTGCCTATCCATCTAATTATCTATTCGGTTAATAGAAAACAACTCTTATATGTATTGATTCCAAATGTTTGACACCCTACTTACTTTATCTAAGTCTTAAGAGACTAAGGCAATAAAATTTACACCACAGTAGATACTCTTACCTTTGACAACAACTTTTGAAGCATCTACAATGACATTGGGTTTAGAGTTATTGACCTTTATTGTTGGTTCCACCATGGTTAAGGAAGAGTTACTTGTTTTAGCTTCTCTTAACTTATTCCCACTTCTTAATTGGATAGCCTTAGCTTCCTCCTTGGGCTTTTGATCCATATTAGATGGAAAAGTACCATAAGACCTATTAGAGAGTGAGTTAGCCAATTTCCCAACTTAAGTCTCCAAATTTCGAATGAGGCATCTTGATTTTGCATCTAGACAGCTTAAGCTTTCCACTTAAAATCTTGACTAGCCATGAAAGTTGCTTGACTAGACTTACACTTAGCAAACATTTCCTTAAGGTTTGGCTTCTTTTCTTATAGAGGTAGGGGTTTAGATTGGAACCTGAGAGGGTGATATTCTTGGGTTTGATATGGGTGTTGATATTGAGTTAAAGCCAGCGGTTGATATGCTTGGTGGTTGTTGGTAGTATGGGTTGTGTTTTAGTTAAAAGGGGCTCTAGGTTTAGTGTTATATGTGGAAGCTTGATTTTTTTGACTCCATAAGAAGTTTGTATGGTTTCTCTAACTTGGATTATAACTGTTGCTATATGGGTCGCCCTTTCAACATTCATTCACAGCATTGACATCAACCATTTCTTGATTATTCTCTTGCACAACTTGTCCTCCTCTATGTGTATCACATTATTGATATAAAGATGGTACATTTTGCACTTTAAGACCACTCGACTCCTTTTTTATTAGTTCTATTTGAGCTTTCAGTATGGTTACTTTATCAATATTGTGTACTCCTTACTTTTTATGCATGGCTTTAGTACTTACTTATTGAGCATCATTAGTGGCCATCTCATCAAGCAGTAGGAATACGTCTTTTGGAATTTTATTCATAAAAATTCCTCCTAAAGCTACAACCAAGAGAGATATAGTTATAGAATTAGCTCCCACATAAAAAGTATATATCAATTGATGCATAACAATTTCATAGCAGGGGCAGCTATTCAAAAGTCTTCTAAACCTCTCCCAAGCCTTATGAAATGATTCTTCATATTGTTGATGGAATTTATAAATGTTGTTCTATATATTTTCCATCTTGGTTGATGGGAAAAATTGTACTAAAAATTTCTCTTACATTTGCTCCCATGACCTAATAGACTAACTAGGTAACATTTGCAACCAGTCACAAGCCTTGCCAATTAGTGTGAATGGAAACAACTTCAACTGAAGAGCATCTATCAACACATTTGGGATTTGTATTGTGTTGTTAATCTCTAAAAAAATATACAAATGATGAGCCGGATCTTTAATTTCTATCCTTGAGAACTGATTCCTTTGCACCATAGTAACTGTAGTTGGTTTAAGCTTAAAATGATTAGATTGAGGTAGCAAAATGATTTGTTGCTCTCATTCCACTACGAAGTAGCATAATCTCGAATAGTTCTAGGCCTTAACTCATTTCATTGGTTTGGATTAACTTGCTCCCCATATAGTTATTGGTTTTTGAGAGGTAAAGGTACATCAGCAGAATGATCCATAATTTCTTATTCTTTTCTCCTTCATTAATGTAAGATTTTCTTGATTTCAAGGTCCAATGGTGCTGCTAGATTGTGTCACAATCTGCTCATATGCTAATGACATATGAAAAGAATAAAAAATAAAAAAATAAAAAAAGAATGCACATAAATCTACAAACAAAATATATCTTGTACACCAATCCCTAGCAACGGTGCCAAAGACTTAACCGATGTCTAATAAGTGTATTGGCTAGGCTAGTAATATAGGAAAATAAATTTAAAACCCACAAATATCGTACCTAAGGGATTGTGAAAGCTAGATTTTAAAAGAAGAAAATATGATAAATAATTCCCAATTAACAAATAGAAATTAAAATAATTTAAATTAATAAATAATAGTAAAAACACAATTAAAAGAATAAAAGCAAAGAAACATAGAGAATTTAATCAGTAAGAGAAATTAATAAGGAATTTAATCCTTCTCATACCTTCTTGTATCTGACTCTAATTAAATTAAAAAATTCAAATTATGGGCGAGCTAACTAAACCCAAGTTCCCATTCCAAAGCCACTATTCTAATCAACAAGTTTCCTATTCCAGAGCTAACCTATTGATTAGCCTATGCATAGGTGACTAAATCCTAAGTATAAAAAAATTCCATTTCTAGAGTTATTTATTTGAAAACCTATCTATTTTACAGCTAGACTGAAACAAATGTCATCTGCACAATAAATCATAAAATCTCCATTTCGGAATCATTAAGGAATTTAAGATGCAGACAACATATGAATATAGAATATACATGCTAATTATTCATTCAAGTCTAACATTCAATTTAGGTTAAAATTAAAGATAAATTAAATAGCTAATTAGCTATAAAGATTAACAATGGAAAATAAAATAGTTGAATTTATATTATAATTAAAAAACTGAGTAAAATATAGAGGATATGAGGATTCATAAATCCCTTAACAATAATAAAACTACTCACTAATCATTTGAATAATCGATAAAAGAATAAAAGAAAAATAATTCAGAATACTCATTGTAGGCTTAAAATCTTGAAATTCATTAGCTCTTGAATAATTTAAAAAATATATATAAATCCAGTTAAAAGATAAAATTGAAGAGGAAAGTTCATCTCTTTAAAATATAAGAACTCTGGCTTTTATATGGGTTAGCTCTATATAAAGATTAGATTTCTACACGGGTTCACACACGATAGGAATTAAAACCTTGTTTGTTGTGTGTCTCTTTATTAGATGAAAGAATGAAATTATTGTATCGTACACGATGGAAATCCCTGGATGAAATAATTGCCACACTATGGGGAATGTTTTCTTGCCCATGGTATGGACCTCTTTTTCCTTTTTAAAATGTGAAATTTGTCTTTTCTTTACAAGGGCCACGAGTTGGAATAAAACCCTACCCGTCTTGTGCTGTTCCGTTAAATAAATTGACTTAAATCCAAACCTTCAACACTTCAAACCAAGCTTTAGTTAAATGATAATCCAATCAACTCTTGCAATTAAAAATCAAAAGAAACATCAAAACAATAAACTCGCAATTGCAAAAGATAGTAAATTGGTTTAAAACTAAAATTCATCGATTAAACCTTAAAAATTGAAAACTAAACATCCAAATATAACTTTAATCAATCCAGCTAAATTTGTGAGGCCCTAATATATGCCTTAGAAGAATATGCACATACTTAAGTGGTATTAAAGTTGAAACATACATTAGGATAGGACCTAAAGGGAATTACTTTTAAAGATGAGAATATTGTGGCAATTTCATTAAAGGCATGCACATGCATAACTAGAAAGGCATAAAGGTAGAGATTAAATTGAAAGGGATGAGTGAATTGGGGTGGAGTTGAAAAAAAATAAAGGAGCAAGATCGAATTTTCGTAGGACCCACAAGTGGACCAATAGGAAGATACCACCTTGCTCACTTATAAGATGCATGAAAATGCATAAAAAGTCAAGAAAAGAAGGGAAATTAATGGTTGATTAACCTAGGGTATAAATTTCCAGCCAATTCACCCTAAATTATAGCCATTTCCACCATTTAAACATTACAATTTTAGCTGCATATTTTGAGAAGAGAGAGTTTAGGGTTTAAGTGATTTTAAGGTAATAATTCTCTTTCTCATTTCTCTTTTATTTCATACATTGTGGACTAAAGTTGATGAAGTAAATAGATTTTTATAAATATAATTTGTTATTTGTAAAAGGAAAACCCAACAAGAAGAAGGAGAAAGAAGTTGAAAGGGGTTGAAGAGTGTTTTTCAAGGTAAAGGAGGTAGGGCAACTTTAAATTTTCTTACATGTGATTGCCTACATAAAATGACTAGAAATGTAATATTATATATTTTAATAATGTGGAGGTATTTTTGTGGTGCTTAGTTATGCATTACAGATGAAATATAGCAAGTATGAACTTGAGATGGGAGAATTTTGCTTTAGGGTTTAATTAACCTAGCAGTGTTTTTTTAAGTATAAGTTTAGTTGTAGAGCTCCAAATTAGGTTATTTTAATTGGATCATAAACTAGACACATAGATATAAATTTCTTATAAAGCGTTCAAAATCTGATTCTACTTCTAAGGCTATAAAAAACTAGATTGAAATGCAGTAATGTCTATTGCCCTGTCATTTGGAGCAGTCTACACTATTTTATACATATCACAAGATTTAGAAGTTCAAATGGCATTATTTTTAATGATATGAAAACTAAAGACATAGGATAACAATTTTCTAGGGACCACTTTACCTAGGAAGCATTAATACTATGCCCAAAACCTTAAACAAGTTGAAATAGGAAGCTGATTGCTGAAAAATTAGGTTTTTGAATAAACCTAATATAGATGATTTTCGACCTAGTTGAGTCAAAGCCTTTTGCACTAGATAGAATACAACCAATCCGGCTGAGACAACTTTAACTCAGCTGGGTCACTCTTCTATTTTAGCCTATACTTAACTTTTAGACCCTGAAATGTTAACGAAACTTACTCCGGACTTTCTTGAACACTTTTAGAACATTTTAAATACATATATAGTGACATAACATGTCATAAAATACATGTTTGAACATTGAGATATAATTATAACGTAAATCTAAACATGAGAAGTTATATGCACATGATTTTGTTTACGCCATTACTAGGTCTACACATTAATTTTATGTATGTATAATAATGTAACTAGATTATAAGAGTATAATTGAAGGCATATATACATGAACATGCATGAATATAAGAATATGAACAATTGGTACTAATTAATGCTACATTATTATGATTACACGTGGATGCTTGTATGTATGTAAGTGTACAATGTGATGAATTAAACATAATGAATGAAATAATGTGAAACATGATTTAATGCCTGTATATAGAACTTGGTTGTGGATAGATATGTATGCCTATAGGGTATAGTTACGGTTGCCACAGTCTTAACCCTATTTGGATTCACAGTCTATCCCCATTTGGGACCATAATCTTGACCTCGTATAGGTCTACATGTTTGATACCTTTAGGTATCTACATGATTAATACCTATGATTATTCATAAGATCGATACCTTCGGATATCCATTATGCCCATTATCCATACCCACAGAACTTAAGCAAGCAATTATAAGAAATGATAAAAAGATAAATTGTATGCTAATAGATGATGTATTACATGATTGGACCTGTAATATGAAATTGTCATGGTAATGTTCATTCGATTAATTGATATAATTGCTTTATAGTTTAATGAAAATGAATTATACCATATTTATGCTTGTGTGCTTAAGAATGACCACTATGAGTGTTTGTTCAAAATTAATTATTCCCTACTAAGCTTTATAGCTTAGTATGGGTGTTTATCCATGTGGGTACCTAGGTTAGAACTCTTCCACAAAGATGTGTTCTACAATAGGAAGGCCAACACAAGACCTATGAAAGAGTTAAGAGTATGGGTCTTATCTTTTTTGCTTTTGTTTATGTATATGGTATTTTGTTTTATAAATAAATGTTGTAATGTAAAATTTTCTAGGGAAATCTAAATTTTATAAAGTATAATATTACATATGTTGAAAATAGTTTAGTATATAAATGTACTTATGACATGTTTAATTCTTGACCTTGGGATTTATACATGAATTTATAAGATGCAAACTTAATATATTCCTCAATAATGGACACAAAGGATATGTATTTAAGTTATATTTACTCTTAACATGGTATATATGGTAATAATATAAGGCACTTGGAGGAAGCTTTACAAAGTTTATCAAAAATGAACAAAAATAAATAAATTAAACATGCAAAAAAAAAACTAATAAGCATACTAAAATATAACATTAAATTGAACTTATCAATGGTTTATTTTATTACTTATTAAAAATGATTTAGGTCATTGGTCTTATTTTATTGTAAATGGAAGTTTAATAGAAATATGCTATGAAAAGATTCCAATTATTTAAAATAATCACTTATTTTGTAATATTAAATCTTAGGAAATAAAAATCATTTGCTTATTTTAAGATAGAAATTTCAAATTGATTGGTAATTAATTTATGAATCATTTTAATGTGATAAAAATGCCCTTTTATTAAATATTTGTTCTTTTTTTACTAACATATAAAACCTTTTTATGAAATTATTTGTTTTGTTGAAATTAAAGTACTCAAAATATAAACATACATCTAAATTTACTACAAACATCATATGGGAATAGGAGAATCACAGTTGTGATGCACATTAAACCCCACTCATGTACGATTTTGCTCTCGAATGCCCACTTTTAGGGTCTAATACTGGATAAGATTCATAAAATTCATAGATTGGCCATTTCACAATAGAAAAGGGATTCAAACCAATTCTAATTTTGGTGATCAACCTATAATGGCATATAAAAGGGCCTAAGAGGTAAGTATCATGGAGTCGCCACCCAATAGAACATTGGGAAAGTGAATCTAACCTTTGATGCCTAAACAGAGATGGTGTTCGGAACATCACTCTTACTTATGCCCCGGTTAGGTATTTTTTGTTAGTGTAAGCCCTAGCCCTAATACATTGTAATAAAAGACTTTGGTTAATAAATGAGGCATTTGTTTTATCTATTGTATTCCTGTGCATATCAATAGATAGAACTATCCAAGAATGTTGTTTCAGTTTAAGTTATCATGTGTGAGGCACATGGTTGTAAGACCTTGAAACAAATGAGACTTCATTCTAAATATCCCTAGTCAGTCATTGTTATGGGAATAACAATGAATTAAGACTAGTATGCTCTCTCTGATAAGTTGAGTTCTATCTTATGGATCAGAAGGACAAGAGTGTCAATCAGAGATCATAGATACATGTTAAAGAACATGGTATCTGGATTCGATCCACTCATGAGAACACTACATGGTACAAGTCATAAGTGTTTCTCATATGCAGGTTTTGTATCGGAGTTCTTAGACCTAAAATCTCTATGAAACTCTTTATGAATTACTGTGTGCTTTGACATACACCTAACGTGCTTGTAACAGAGTGACAAGTATGAGTATGCTTGGGTATACATTGATCCATGTTAGAGAGCATGAGAGAAGTGAAGGGATTACCCCTCTCTATAAGAGAGAAAATATCATCGGCCACTTGATCAGTGAACTAAGAAGTGTATGGCCATACCGAGATGAAATAATGAGTAATCATTATTTATCTGAGAGTTCAGTGTCACTGGAATATCAAGAAAGGAATTAATATATATAAGGATGACTAGTTCCATGCTTTATATTAATTTTTATATTTTTGGGTAAGGGACTGTGCAAAATTGCATGAGGTCACTAAATGCCATATGCATTTTCATTTAATTTGGAATGCTATAATATCTTGCTAGAGAATATTTATAGCCTTTTAATTAATTCATTAATTCATTGCCAACATTAAATGGACCTATAGGATCGCACATAAAGCATTGGGCTTAAAATAATTAAATTAAGTATTGGTCATTAATTTGGGCTTTTAATTAAATTCAAATTAATGTGTGTAATGGGTTATAAGATTGCTATTGGACCTTGGCCCAAAAGAGAGAGAAATTCAGCCCACAAGGTTTAATTTCAATTAATTAAATGTCTTGTATTAATTTAATTAATTGAGTATTAAAGCCTAAAAGACTTATGATCAAATTGAATCACTTAAATAGGGATATTAGTGGCCGAAATTCCTAGAGAAAAATTAAAGGAATTTCGGCACATGTATTATTTAATTAAGTAGTTTATTTGATTTATATGTCTTATCTTTTTATCTTGGATTAAATCAAAGGAGTTTTTATCAATATATATTACTTGTTTTAATTAAGTGATAAAGGCTAAGATTGTTTATCTAGAGGTAGTAGATTTTAGATTTATCACTTAAAAAAATAAATTGATATATATTGAATGAGAGAGAAAAATAAAACCTAGTCTTTCCTTTGGTTTTGGCGTGAAAATCATCTCTCTCTCAAGATTTTTCTTTTGGCCGAATTTCTCAAGAAGAAATAAACTCCTTCATTCTCTTGTGTTCTTGTATGTCTATAGCATCTTAAAGAAGTATAAGATTAAATCTTGTAGCTTAAACCCATTGCAAGTACACAATACTTAAAGTGAGAGCTAGCAATCTCAATTTTAAGCTATCTTTGTGATTGTGTGTGTGAACATAGAGAAGAGTGGCGTAAAGGCTGTTCTTTTGGCATTGGTGGAGAGGATCAAAGGTTGATATATCCTTCTTGATTGTTGGTCATTATCAAAACCAAAATATTGAAGTGCATCTTAAGTTGTAAGTTCTACAACCCTAAAATTGCATGTTTCGTTTCTTGCTTTGGAATTGTATGGTATGTATGATAAAAATTTTTGTTTTTCCGCTGTGCTATCATCACATTCATACCATGTCATATTCCTTCATTTTTGTAATTGAGTTTTTAGCATTAGTCCATTATCTCCCTTCTCACATGATGCATAAACAAATAAATAAATAAACACATCAAGCATGCAGGAAAATGGTAAATAAACAAAAGGAATAAATAAATAAAATAAACTATTTAAATTATTACATAAGTAAATTGTCTAGTAGAAAAATAAAATATCATACATAAATCAGGGCATTTATTTAAGGTGGGAATAATGGTTCCTTCATGCATATTTTTTTAAAAAGGTTTGTTTTTCTTATTATGTGATTTTTAGGCTAAACATATTGGACATTAGTCCATTTTCATTATAAAAGTCCTAATTAATTAGTAAAAATGATTTTATGTGAATTTTTATGTCAAAGTACAAAAATAATTTTATTACTAAGATATTACATCCCTAAATTGAATAATAATATAAACATATAAATAAAGCATAAATAAATGAGATAAAATTAAATAAAGGTAAAAGGGACAGAAATAAAGCCATCCGTGGGAAATCCTCCAAGCATATCATCCTCAAAACTCCCAAAAAGTCCATTGCAAATAAGATTAGTTGCTCAAAAGGAATATAATAAAGTAAATAGTTAGTAACGTGGGTTTATACTTTTGGGTGTTCTATAGAAAGACTTTGGGTGTTCTGTAGGAAGAATTAAGGTGTTAATATAGGATACTTCTTGTGCGGTCATAACTATAAAGGAAGTAACCTCAGGACTTACTAGTAAAGATATGTTAAGTTTGCAGTGAGTGTGCTTCATAGCTTGCTTCACATTAACTTCAGCAAAAATAACATTCGGTGTCCATTCAGTGGTGCACTTTTTTCTTCTCCTGTGTAGCAATGTATACACACCAAACATTGTGTGTGCTAGTGAATCATGTATATGCAATTATATGCATGGATTATGTGCAATTATATGCAAGAAGTCTTATATGGTGCTGGCATATGAAAACCTATTGTACATGTGGCATGCATGTAAGGAATGATACATGTGGAAATGCATGGACTATGCTCTAGGAAGTTTAAGGGCTTACTGAAGGCATGACTTGATGTCTATTTTCTTGTAAATGTTCCTGTAGAGCTCTATCTTTGGGTTCTTCTATTTTGCCTAATTTTTGAGTTTTACTATCTGATGCTCTTTAGGGATCTTTTGCCCCTAGGGCCTTGTCCAAAAAGAAACTATTCTGGGCCTTCTTTTCTGCTAACAATGCCTATAGCCATTATTTGAAGGCAGTGCATCCCTTGTGGATTTTTACACTAGCTTTTCTTGGTGGGAAAAGCAACCCGTTAGGGATTTTCACACAACTCTATGCCTAATTTTTGCCTGGAATAGACCCAACCCAATCCAGTGGCTTTCTATTCATTTATTAGGATAGACTACCTATTTCTAGGTTTTCACCCTATCTATTGGCCTAAGTTTTTCTTAGAGAGCCAATGACGGTTTTCATTTCTAATGGCCTCTTCTTTTTTTTTGGTGTCAGCATGTGCCTCTATACATATCTTAACTTTCTCTCGACTAGTTAATCACATGTTCACACTTGTCTTATGTATGCATTCCTATCTACATGGATCTCATGGAAATAATAATAGGAAAAACTAGACATGTAATGCAATGACACAGGTTCTATTAAATCCTGGGAAAGACATCTTATGTGCATCCGACTCCTATTATTAATCATCCCTTTCGAGTTTTCTTGATTGAATATTTTCTCTCAGCTTCTAATTTTTGCCTAGGTTGCCCTTTTTTATTTTTACCCTAACAAAGTACCCAATTTAAGTAAGGTCACCATTTCAGTTTTCAACTTGTGGGGCTTTTCTCTCTTCTTCTTTTCTTCTCTCTCTCTCTTTTTTGTCTTTTTTTTATAAGTCTTTTCCATGGAACCTTCTTTAGTTTATTAGCATTTCTTAGTGCCTTCAAATTTTACTTTCATCTTTGCCAACAAGAATGATTGCCCAATAGCGTCTCTTAGCTCATGTTATCTTCTTTTTTAGTATTAACCCTTGACTTTTTTTTTCTCAAATTCGACCGTAGTGTTGATTATCTTTAAGAGTTTAGGCTTTGCCTCAATTTAGCTCTAATAGTTTGATTCTCAAAGCAACCTCTAATGATTAAAGGTTAGTTCTTAATTTACTTTGTCAAGACTAACTAAAAAAAACATCTTCTGATGTTTAAAAGTCAGTTCTTGATTGGCTTTGTCAAGATCAACTAAAAAAAGGGTCTTTGAGATTTGGTTCTAGTGGATTGTATTGTGATCATAATGAAGGATGGAATGGTCAAGAATTAAAGTTTTTGTGGGATTTACTTGAAGATAATAGGCTAAGGCAGTAGCTTCGGATTCAACTTCCAATCTTTCTTTATAGCAATGCATTTATTAATTCTCAATGTTAGCTTCGGTCTAGGCAAAGACTTCTTTTTTTTTTCCTTTTTTTTGAAATTTAGCTCACTTTAGTATTCAAGGTGGATGCATTCAAAATGTCTTTTCCTTTGAGATTAAATAAAGCCTTGGGTTTATTGAATTAATTTCTTAAAGATGAGCTATGATTATTGTCGTGCATGATGTAGATAAACAAGGAATTGCAACTATGAGAAACCTCAGATTATTAACACAATCAAAAGGAAAATACGCACCATTCAAAGACACTTATTACATTAAAGAAAGAATAACTTAAGTCCCAAGATGGCCCTATGGTTGGTCAAGCGGCATTGTGGCCTCTTTGTCTCTCTTCAAGGTTAGCAATCTGCTTGTTGTTGGTGAGGTCCTCGATCTAATACCTTAAAACTCACCAATCATCTATTGAATTACTAGTGTGTTGGTGAAAAGTACAGAATTGATCTGACTTATGATTTAACAAGCCAAAATCTTTAGGCAATTTATATGGCAGGGGTTGTAGCTTTCCTTCTTTAACTAATTGCTTGAAAACCCAAGACAATGGCTTTCTTAAATTGGAATATTGCCTTTGAGTTACTTCAACAGCTGACACTTCTCCAATCCCTCAGGTACCACTATTATTACAATTTTGACCCCCATGGTTTGATTGCTCACTTTCTTAGCCAGGTATTCTCCTTTAGCTTTAATAGCAATGTCCTTGAGAGATTCCCAATCTTTGAGCTCTTTCATTTTCAAGCCATCCCTTAGGTAGGGGCTAGCATTCCTGATGACCAACCTTATTTGATTAGCGTTATCAGGATTTCTTTTTATCTCCATAACTCGATTTCTCCATCGAGTCAAGTATTCATAGAAAAACTCACCATATTTCTATTGAAGTAGCTCTAGATCTTTTAATGTGACCTCCATTCGCATACTGCAATCATACTACTCCATGAACTCTTTAATCAATAAGTCTCAATCTTCTTTGCTCTGTCGATCTAGGCCATGGTACCAATCCATTGCTAGCTCTTCCAAGCTTCGGAAAAAATATTCTACCTTTTGTTTCTTTGTTAGTATGGTCCTCTTCATAGCTAGTATGCATTGCTTTATGTGTGTAGAAGGGTCTGGTGTGCCATCAAACTTAGGGAGATTAGGCATCTTAAATTTTTGGGGCAGCATCTCTTATCCATCCAAATCTCTATCATCTAGATTGATCCTTTTGCCAGCTGATAACAAATGGGCCATAACCTCTATTTTATCCTCTATCTTCTTAAATGCAGCATCTTCAACCCTAAGAGCCTTATGTTTTACTACTACCACTAGAGGCTCATCCTTTTATTCTTCCACATAGTCCTCCTTAAGAGCTACGAGCTGAGGTTAGCAAGCAGTGTAAGCAATCCCCCAATCGTAGCCAATATTCTCTTTTCAAACTCTCGAAACCTTCTATCCAGCCTTATATCCAACTCATTAAGTGCTTGTGTTGCATCTGCCATTTCTAACTCTGGTATAACAATTGTCAGATTCCCTAAACCACTTGGATAAATAATCTATAAGGGCTAAAAAATCAAAGGGTTAGAATGGTGAATGATTGATGATACATTTATGTGATACATAGGCATGTTAGTTATACACATGATGCATGATGCATGGGCATGCATATGATGCATAGGTGTGATGTATGTGTATGATATGGCAAGGGATACATGATATATAAACGAAAGGTATACTCATGATGCATGGTATGGATATACATATGGTGTATGGCATACATGTGACACATGATGCATGTTAGGTATACACATGATGTATGGTATACATATGTCTCATGATGCATGTTAGGGATACATATGATGCATGGGTATGTTAGGCGTCAAATACAACATACGCAAGCATAGAAATAGCCTTCTAACCTTATTGTTCCCAACAAAAGGTAGTGCGGTCTCTTTCCTAGGTGGGCTTAGCCTATGGGTCAACGAGGAACTTGATAGATAGGTATGGCATATGATGGAAAATTGGTAGCATAACCTTTTTTAATTAAAGTGCAAGCGTATGGATTTTGGCCATTATATATTTAAATAATTTAAATAAATCGGGTTAGGCCCACCGGAGCATGGCAGTCTTTGATGAGTACCACTTAATTTAGTTGAATTTGTTCAATACATGACAGCCCACATAGCAAGTAAGAGTTATTAAGGTCGTATAACCTAGGGGAAGTAGCTATTATCATTACATAGGCTTGTAGTCAAGTGGTGAAACTTTAAGGCTATCCAATTATGGTCCCTACTAATAGGTCTAGCTCGTCACAAGCATAACGATCAATAGGTCACCATTTTATATACCAATTGGTATGAGACTTGGGTTGGTGGTTCTCCTTAACACCCTATAGTGAGTAAGTGTACGGTGTGCTTCAAGATTACACTAGGACTGTAATAAGGATGTCCAACATAATTCTAAGGCTTTAGCATAAATGCAAAGAATCCAATTTCGAAGAGAGATAAGATTTAATTTTAAAAACTCAATTGTAAGAACTTAACCGAAGTACTTTAGGAGCAAGGTCTCTTAAGTCCCTAATGGAGTTGCCATTGTGATGCTTGTTAAATCTTGTTCGTGTTCGATTTTGCTCTCGGAGGCTCGCTTTTAAGGTTTAAAATCGGATGAGGTTCATCAAATTCATAGATGGCAATTTCATAATTGAAAAGGGCTTCAAACTAACTCTATTATTGGTGTTCAACCTATAATGGCGTCTAAGTTGGCTTAAAAGGTAGGTATTATGGAGTTGCCACCCAATAAGACATTGTGAAAGTGAATTTAACCTTTGATGCCCAAATAGAGATGGTGTTTGGGACATGACTTTTACTTATACCTCGGTTAGGTGTTTTTATGATTAAGTTTTTAGTATTAGTCAACTATTTGCCTTCTCAAATGACGCATAAATAAATAAACACATCAAGCATATAGAAAAGCAGTAACTAAACAAAAAGAATAAATAAATAAAATAAACTACTTAAATTATTACATAAGCAGATTGTCTAGTGAAAAATAAAAGTGGGAACATGAGTTCCCTAATGCATATTTTTAAAAAGGTTTTTTTCTTATTGTGTGATTTTTGGGCTAAAAATATTGGACATTGGTCCATTTTTATTATAAAAGTCCCAAATAATTAGTAAAAATGATTTTAAGTGAATTTTTATATTAATGTGCAAAAATTATTTTATTACTAAACTATTACATTCCCAAAATAAATACATCCAAAATAAATAATAACATAAACAAATAAGTGTAGCATAAATCAATGAGATAAAATTAAATAAAGGTAAAAAGGATTGAAATGAAGCCGTCTATAGGAAATCATCTAAGCACATCAGCCTCAAACTCCCAAAAAGTCCATTGAAAATAAGATTAGTTGCTTAAAAGGAAAATAATAAAGTAAATAGTTATTAATGTGAATAAAGAAAAATAAATTTCAAAATTAAAATAAAGTAAAAATTCATACTGAACTAAACTGGTAAATAAACAAAATGATAAAAATGCATGAAACAAAATAAAAAATGACAAAAAGAAATGTAATTAATCATTCAAATAATGTTAAAGCAAGAAACATGTGAAAATAGCATCAAAATGGCTAAGACACACTCACAGATGGCTAGAAAGAAGTGAGGCACAACCAATAAGGGAAGAGAGATGGGATGGAAAGAGGACTTCTTGATGTCCCATTGATCAATGTGATTGACGGCTATCTGTCGGGGTCTTATTCCCATCTATCACTCGACAAACAAGCAGAATGCCAAAGATAAAGATAGTAATCAAATAAAACCTATTTTTAACCTAATTATGTATATCCTATGCCATAATCATACTAGATCTAATCCTAGAACATCAAAACATATTTAAATCATGTTGAACAATAAATTAACATGACAAAATAGAATTTAAAATAAGAAAAAATTATCATGTATTAATAGAGATCAAAATCCTAGATCATGCCATTCTACATATTAAATCATCCAGAATATTCATGTCATCATGGGAATATAAAACATGGCATAAAAAACAAATCAAACAACAATAAATCATCAAATTATGGAATCATAATCAAAAATCATATCAAGCATGCATTTTTTATAGCATAAATTAAGAGAGAAAAGAGGGGCCCAAAATATTACCCTTAGGAGATGATTTTTGTGTAACTCTAGAAAGCTTGCACCCAAAGCCCGATTAATGATTCTCACATTGAAAATATTAAAATGTATTTATGTGTATATAAGTGGGAAAAAAGCTATATGAGAATGCCTCTGTTCCTAAGAGCAAAAATTGGATTTTTTTTATCCCAATAATGTGGCTATTCTATCTTTCAAAATCTACTTTCTCGATTTTTCAAATCTAGGGTTTTAGATTTAAATATCTAGAAAGAGTTTAAAGATAATTCAAGCTCTAATCCCTATAATCTGCCTTGAATATCCCTTGAAATGCATCTTTTACTCCTCTTTTCAAAATTGATTTAACTAAGTTAAAGCTACTAGAAAAACGTGGAAATTCTAGAGAAAACCCCATAGATGGGCATCTATGGAAAAGCTTTGACTTGATGACTTGCAGGCATCTACAAGGAGATGACCAAAAGGAAAAACAACCACAAACCATTGTCCTTCTATGACAGACAGCCATCTATCACAGGAAATGTTTAAAATGCAAAATTTTTCAAACTCTTTTTCATGCCCTAGAAATACAAAGTTAAAAACAACAAAAATAATTTACAAAAGTGTAAAAATCATAGATGGGACTTGAAGTTCGTGCTTTCCATTTAAAATATGAATTTTTCTTCATCATTTGGTAACCCAATTTGGACTGCCTCAAGATTTGGTGTCTACAATCGTATGGGATTTATAGGCCAATGGACTACATTAAACAATGTTAACATGCCATAAAGCTTGTTTAAAAACCATAATCATGTTCATGAAAAATATTAAATAATTCCAACATGCATATCTTAATCATGGCATTATGTAACTATTGACAATATGAAAATACATAGCATGTTGTACATACATGAATGGACATATCATATGGAAGAGAAAACATATGAAAAATAACCATTGAAAACTTTAGAAACAAAGAAATTTGGCATGATGATGCAATGTTCGGATGATAAGGAAGATAATTCTACAAATACAAAAAAACATGTCCGTGATGATAAGAGATCATGCTTATAAGGATAAGAGCTCAGGCCTTCAGTAACATCTGAACACAAACTTGGAAGGCAAAGCAAGTTGTCTTTATAGATAAGTCATCATGTTCTTATGGACAAAGAAATGATTTTACGAAATATAAAAAAGTATCTTAATAGAGATAAGGCTAAAGACTTGTCCTCAAGGACCAAG
Source organism: Excoecaria agallocha (assembly GCA_037975025.1). NCBI lineage: Eukaryota > Viridiplantae > Streptophyta > Magnoliopsida > Malpighiales > Euphorbiaceae > Excoecaria > Excoecaria agallocha. Next base: position 23,927,463 of record CM075818.1, read on the forward strand.
CCTTGTCCGCGAGGACAAAGTCTATTATCTATATGGAGAACCGTTAGTCTTTCCATTCTCAACCTCAAGTCCTTTATGATTCCATGGTGACTATCAAACCATGAGTATGAAAATTGTTTGGCATCATTAATTGAGCTTTATCTAAGGGAAGATCTGGAAGAGATGTTTTGAAGAAAAAAAATTATAAAGATGAAAAACAAAGTAAAAAACTTTCTTTTTATAAGATTGAGTTAGTTTATGTCCTTATAAATGAATTATATAAGACCATACACTAGCTAAAAATATTTAAAAGATCATTTTCATATCATCAAAACATATAAACAAAGGAATGCATTCTTGACTAAGTGTTTGGGTACCCCTCTATTTAGTTTATTAATGAGTTTTATGCATCCATAAGCTCCCAAACTTCAACTGAACATCCTCGGATGTTCACCAAACTTTACAAATGTGTGTGTAGGTTCAAAATATGATGTGATAAACATGAAAGATGTAATTAAACATTAAAAGGAACTTAAATTAATATACATAAAAGTGATTTATGAGCACATAAATGATTTTTACATGTTTATACTAGTTGTAAATTTATCGTATGCATTATTGAACTTATATCTTGAGTATTGAGTTTAATTAAGCATGAACGGTTAAGTTAATATTATTACATGTTACAAAATTAAATGATGATCATGAGACATTAGTGTATTATATGTATAATGCATATGTATTTTGACGGTTAAGAGTTATGATACATGAATAATTATATTAATAGTTTTACACGTTATACATGTTATAAGAAGAGTGATGAATATGTGAATATAAGTGTATAATATGTAAAGTTAATAAGTGATCAAAGTTTAAATGAAAGCCCAAATTTCACATAGTCTTAGATAGATAGGCATACCTATAAAGGATAGTAATTGCAGTTGATAGTGTCAGTACCGAAATGTGTCACTACAACAAAATGCTAATTTAATGACAAAAAATTAACGATTGAATTCAATTTCATTGGTAAAAGCGAAGGAATTTTTTATCTTTTATGACAAAAATAGAAATCGTTAACTTCCATAGTTAAAAATGGAGGCAAATATTAGTGCCAAAATTTAATGGCATAATATTTTCACCATCATAAAATATGGTGCCAATATAGGTGGGGAAATTTTTTCAACGAAATATACCAATGGAAATCAAATTCCATAGAAAATTTATCGATGAAAAAATGTTTTTATTGGTAAATTTCAATGGAATTGTATTTTTGTTGGGAATTTACCGATAGAAAAGTTTTTTCGTTAGTAAATTGCAACGAAATTATATTGTCGTAGAGAATTTACCAATGGACACAACATTTCATTAGTAATTTCCCTATGGAAACCTAATCCCATTGGTAATTTAGGCAAATAAAAAAAACCTAACACTTAGTCTAGTCTTGCTTCTACTTCCCTCTCCTTACCTTCTCACACTACAATATCCCTCTCCCTCTCCTCCCCTCACTGTGATCTCCTTCTCCCTCACCCCTCATTATCGTTCTTATGTTGCTGCCATCATTCACGTATTGTCCTTACCCTGCCATTTGCTTGCTTACTTTGAACATTCCATCAGCTAAAATCGTGAAAATGGTTGAACGATTTCTCACCAATGTTGGAATTCCCCTATCATTTTGTTCAGTTTTTGAAGATCAATTCTCTAATTTTGTGATTTCACCCCTTGATTTGGTCTAAACAAACTATTGAAATCATTTGAAGATCTCGTGAGGAGGAAATTATTACTGAATCTAAAGTGTTATTTTTATTTACTCATGTTTTGTCTACTACCAGTATTGGGAACCGAATATTTTAGGATTTTACTTTAGAGCAATTGCGGTGTGACTGTACTTAATTTCACATCTTATCTCACTGCTGCATCTAAAGATATGAGCTTCTTGTTTGATTTTATTTTGATTTTTGCTTGATTTGTTTAAGTTAAAATTGCCAAATTTAACAAGTACTATATAAATTGAATGTTTTGGTTGTTCATGTTTTTAAGGAAAATCTTGATAGATCCAAACTTTTATTTCTTTGGATCTTTTTTATGTTTTATCTAATTTTTCTCTTTAAAAATAGAAACTGAAGATGCATAATGGTTTGTTGATCAAAAATGATTGTGGGGTCGATGAAAATGGCTTTCTTCATAGGTTTCATATCACACCTGACAAGCTTTTTATGCAAGAGGTGAGCTTGTCTAATTTTTTTTCATATGCATATTTTTATTTATTGGGTATATTTTTAATTAACTTGTTTTATCCATTTATGTTATTCTTTTTTTGGATTTGTCCTTAAGAAAATGATAACTTTTGTGTTCATTGATAGGAGACAAGTTTTTCCAGCTATTAGTTATAGCTAGCATTAAAGCTTTCTTATGAACTCAACAAAAGTTTGCATTTTGTTGGATTCATGTCAAACTTATGAACTTGTTGTTCATGCTCTTTAAAACAAAAGGTATATCAAGAACTAATTGATCATTTTAACTCAAATATAGGTTAAAATAAGAAAAAGATCTAGAGTTAAGCTTTATATGCTAAATAAATGTAAAGAATATTCATCAAAATAGTTAATTAGAATTTTGCTTTATGTTGACTCTTTTTGCAAGTCAAAAACATGCATCTGTAGTATCCACTGATGAAATTTATGTTAATTGTGCTTGTCAAAATTAATTAATAAATGACGTGCTAATAAATGATTTTTGCAAGTCGCTTCATGTATTTGTTTAAAGAATGATTATTTATAGGCTGAAGGTGAAATTTGGTCTTTAATATTTGGCAAAAAGGGCAATGTAGTCCTTAAAGTTCCATTTGGTGCAATGTCACCCCTAAAGTTTGAAAATCGAAGTAATTTGGTCCCTAAAAATTTTGGTCTAATCCTTGAGTGATACGTGTCAAATCCTTGAGCATCAACCATCATTTCAGGGGCTAAATTGCCCTAATTTTGAAAATTTAGAGGTAACATTGCACCAAATGGAACTTTAGGGACTATGTTGCCCTTTTTGCCAAACATTAGGGATCAATTTGCACCTTTAGTCTTATTTATATATATGGAGATTGCTAGGAATTGAGTGTTAGTGAGGTGATAAATTGCCATATGACATAGTATAACTTGTTTCAAAATAAAAAAAAGTAAAGAACAGTAAATACAAAATTTAGAAAATGACAACTGAGAGTTAGTTTTTTTATTGTATATGTGATTGAAAACCAAGCCATGGCTATTGTGCTTTTAAGTTCTCTTTTATTGTTATTATTAAAAGAAAATTGTTCCAACTAAGTCAAATTCTGTTGCTAACTACTGAAGATTAATTCAAAACTAAATTTGTTTGCCGCCAATAATTATTCATTTTGAATTAACCTTAGCTAAGAAATTTAAGATTTGGTGAGTGAATTTGTTATTGATTTTTAATTTTTGACACTGCAAAATAGTATGCTCTCAAGAGTCAATTACTAAATATTGAGATAGATCAAGGATCACATGGAGAGAAATAGCTTTTAAGGATCTAAAATTACTAGATATTGAGATAGATCTAGCTCTAAACAATAGACAAAGGGATTTGGAGATAAAGAATCCATATAGCTAACCTTACATATTATGGGATTAAAGTTTTGTAGTTGTTATAAATAACAATAATATTTTTATAGGAACAACTTTCTTCTTTTAGTCAGCTCCCTCAAGATCTTAGATTATCTGCTGTAATTTCTTGGTCTTTTTATGTTCTGCTACCTTTGTATTGAAGTTGTGACAAACATAGTGAAAGACTGCGACTAATAAGATTGTGGAGTATTTCTTAAAACAAAGATAAGATTTGAGTAATAATAATTGTCTTTGCACATTAAGCTGAAATTTAGATGTGATGTAGCTTAAATAATTAAGAAAATGTCTAATGTTGGCTGTAATATAATGATTATAAATTATGTTATTTTTGGATTTTACTCTCTGTAGTTTTTCTTATGTGTTTATCTTTTGGATGTACTAACAACTTTTCTTTTTACCAATGTTTAGACATTAAAAGGATTCATTTTTGTTGCTAAGGTAAAGGTGGTGTCTGTGATAATGTTATACTCAGTCATGGTAATTTTCTTGCTCTTGCTTTTATGTGGTGTCTACTGAAATTCAATAATATATTTTTAGCTCTTCACCTATATTCTCTAGTCCATAGGGTAGAAATGTAGATGCACTTGCCTTATAATTTGGCGAGGATCCTTCTATTGCCCATTTGAGCAAGGTAATTAATGTTTGTTGTACATGTCTAATTTTAGCTATTAAATTTGATGTTGCAAATTATGGTTCTCATCTTAAATTTTAAACATCATCTATGTTATAGTTTACTATATTAATATACACCCTTCATCCTAATACAATGTGTTTTTATTTTTCTGGAGATCATTCTGTAGCTTTGAAATCAGTATTTCTTTGTGAAATTTGGTTATTTGTGCCTGATTTTTTGGGCTTTTGATGGAAGAGAGGAAGTATCCTTGCATTTTGCTTCATAGACTGATTTTTTATTTGCTTCCCAGAACTATTCAATTGACCTTTATTGTTTTAAAATTGAACTTTTTTCATTTTAGATCAATTTGAAGTACATATGCTGCCCAATTTTTGTAAAGCTTCTTGGTACATCAAGTGACAATGTTCGTGAGTCGGTAATAATATTAAAAATGATTAGAATGCAGGGTTTTGTTTTTTCTAGTCTTGTCATTGTTCTTTGTTACACTACAAACTATTAATGGACAAATAGTTATTAGTAAATATGATGTGTGATAAGTTTGGCCAACTATTATTGAATCTATTATGTATTTTTTAGGCAGTGTGAGCTTTACGGAATGTCACTTGTGAATCGAAAGTTAAAGTTTCATAAACTTACTGAGGTTTGCTTCCCTAGTTTGGGATTCTGATTGGGGTTGAGATCTTGAGAATTTTAAATAAATTTTTTCTATCTTCAATGACTACAGACCTGGATTAACCCTTTATAGAAACTCAACTAGTCTTACACCAACATTGTATAATGTTCTGCTCATGGTCAAACAACCGGTCTCTAGTTCTAATGAGGTGAATTAGACAACTCCATGATATTTTTTTTTCAATCTTAGGAGACAATGTAGCATTATAATGCACTTTGAACTCTATTCTTGTTTGTTTCATTCCTAAATTAATCTAAAAGAGATCATGTATGTGTTTAATTATTGTTTTTGTGAATTGCTAGTCAGATTAGGTGCTTGTTTAAAGATTGTTCGGCTTTAGTGCGATTTTACAATGTATTATCTACATGTATTCTATGTAGAAAATAATAATTAAAAATTATAATAATTTTTACTGATGGATGGCATTGTTGTGAATTTTTTTTATTAATGGGTGAATTTTTTGACAAAAAGTGGCTTTCCGTTGTTAAAATTAGGAGCAAAATTGTAATTTTCATCATTAAAATTAGCAACAAAAATTGTAATTTCCGTTATTAAAGTCAACAACGAAAATCTTTTATGTTGGTAAATTTTGCCAATGCTCATATCTACAACGACTCTTTCCATTGTTAATTTTTGTCATTAATTTCGATTAGCAACATAAAATCAACATTTTCCGTTGTTAATTTCTATTGTTAAATGATATTTTTCTTATAGTGTGTCTAGTGTTTTGATACCTATTGGTATCTAGTGATTCGAGACTATTATGTCTCTAGTGTTTAATATTGTTTGCTAGTATCTAGTGTTTATTCTTGTTGTCCACCATTTATGGGAATTCAAGCAATATAAGAGTTATAAAAGAAAAATAGTGATAAAAGATTTGTTACTAATAGTGTGAATGATTTAGTAGTTCATTGAAATGTTAGTGTATGCTATTGTGATAGATAATGGAATTAGCATGTTATTTCTGTTATTAATGAAACTATCTTGTTAAGTAGTACATGTGTGATGTAAAAGTGAAATGAATGCTATAGTATGTTTCTTATTGTTAAGTGGCATTTATACTTGCATATTGTATCATTTATAGTTGTGACTTCATTAACAAGTCAATTGCATTGTTTTAGCGCCCCACTAAGCTATGGCTTAGCACACAAATTTTTTTTTAGGCACTCGAGTGTAGTAGTGTCAGGTTTCTTGTCAACATCTGTAGGCCACTAGGATGAAGCTTGAAGTCTTATTTTTGGTATATGATTTTTGTAATGTATAATGTAGAGAACATATAATATGTATACTGAACAAGTAATGTAAATGTGTTATAAATATTTTTGAGATAGTGTAGTCTATGTATTTGTATATTATGATATGGAAATTATATATAGAGAGTTAAGCAAAGTAATTTTAATAATATAAAAGGCATGAGTAAGAAAAATGTGAAGTACATGTGAATGAGATGTAATTTTATTTAATCTGAATTAACAAAGATAATTAATAAGATGAACTTGTTAAATTGTTATTGTGCTCTCATATCCTTTTAGGGGATATAAAGGTGTTAAAAAGATGATTGAAAAGGTCCTGATCAAAGTTGAAAAGAGTAGATGAACTAAATGGAGCAAAAAATGGTGACAAATGGTGGTTGGAGGTGGTGTCACATGCTGACTCATGAATAGTAACTATAAGAGCTTCTAACAATGCATGTGGTGCGGCAGTTGATGGTGAGATTCTAGGAAAACATTGATCTAATGATGGGCTGTCCTCGTGTAATTAAAAGTAGTGATAAGAAAAAGACCTTATAACCTGACTTCTTACCACTTTTTCAAATTTGGTATTGTTTAAACCCAAAAAAACTTAAAATCCAGTGTTAGGAGGAAAAATTCTACTTCCACCAAAAAGATATAAGCTCTGATATCATGAAGAATTTAAGAATGATATTTTATTTATTATTTCACTTGTATGTTTATATAGATAATGTACATAGGATTATATACATAAATCTTATAACTAAAATGGATGCTTATAGCTAGCCTAATAAATATAACAATCAACTAATCAAGAAATAAATCATAATAGTCAAAAGGAACTACTTATTAGTTCTTTTGGAAAAGTAGGAATAAACGGTTGTTTGGCAGTCAAAATCATATTACTCAATGTCTCTTGGGCTTTTATTTTGCAAGGAATGAACAATTTATTTTCCAAGGAAACTAGCAAAATGTAAAATTTCCTATCAAATTCAAAGATTTCTAATTGGAAAATGGTAAAAATTCATTGGGTTCCTACTAAAAAAGATAAGACCAAGGCTAACACGAGAAATGATGCTAAGAATCAAAACCTCCTATTTCGGCTATTGGAAGATTACTTAAGGATACTATTGGTCAGTTCATAAGGGGCTTTGTTGGAAAGATTGGGACTCACTCAATTCTTAAGACTAAGATTTAGGAGATTACAGATGATTTAATAATGACTTGGGATGTGAACTTTAAGCATGTTATCTTAGAGGTGGATAACATGGTGGCCAAGAATTTACTATAGAAGAATGGTGCTCAAGCTACCTACAATCTTTTATTGAGAGCTATTAGGAATATTCCTTAGTGAGATTTTATGGTCTATGTGTATCACATTTATAAGGATGCCAACATATTAGTTGATTAGTTAGCAAATTTGGGCACGATATTAGTCAAACTCCTGGAGGTCTTACAAGGCTTATCACTAATGATATTATTAGAATTTTCTTGTGAAAGACCATAAGACAAGTTATTGTTTAGTTTCTTAGGGGTTTCACCCCTTCCTTTCCAAAAATAGATGTTCATAATTCTATTAAGCCTTTACACTTGTCCAAAAATTTTACTTAGTCCCCTGAACTTTGCAATCTTCTTACCCTTTGAAGTTGTAAAATTGAAATACATTATTCCCTTTTTTTAAGTATCTGGCATAGGTGTTATTGCATATAACGCACACACTATGATGTGGAAAAAAGACCTAATAATATAATGAAATTTGGTTTTACTTGCCATGTAAGATTAAAATAAATGTTTAACATATATCTAGCCTCTCAAACGTGTCTAGAATATTTAGGCCAAAGGTACAATTAACCCTCTGAAATTTGACAAAAAGAGCAATTAACCCTTAATGTTTGTGTTTGGTGAAATGTTTCCCTTAAAGTTTATAAATTGGGGCAATGTCACCCCAAAATTGATGGATCCATTATTTTGACTATTTTTATCAGTTGACTGCTGACATGACATCGGAATTATGCCAAAAAGAGTGCCATATGGTAAGACTGAAGGTGCAAAAAAGCCCTTAAAGTATTTCAAAAAGAGCAATTTAACCCCTAAAGTTTGCAAATTAGGACAATTTAACCCCTTATTGACGTGTTACACTTATGCTACGTCGGTAGTCAACTAACAAAAAATAGTTAAAAATGACAAACCCATTAGTTTTGGGGACACATTGCACCAAAACAAACATTAAGGATTTAATTACACTTTTTGTCAAATTTCAGGAGAGGGGTGAATTGCACTTTTAACCAAATATTTAGTTAGCCCCTTGAATTTTGAGAGTAACCATTTGACCCTCTAAACTTGTAAAATAAAAATACATTAGCCTCCTTATTATAAATAATAATGTTTAAAAATCATTGCCAAATACTTGTTGGATAATGTTTATTACTATTAGACATATAAAGTAAACTTGTAAAATCCAAATACATTGACATGTCCTAATCCTTAGAGATGAGTATTAACCAATTAACCGCTCTGATAAAGAAGTGACAAGATATTAATATGGAACAATTCAAGGAAATTTTGATTAGTCAAAATTGAATAAGGTAAGATGCTCAATAGCCAAAAGAAATGAAGTTGAAGATTATAACCTAGAGAAGACAAAGGAGAATTTTGTGAACAATATGTTAGTGTAGTGAGAAGTGAAGAAAGGAAAAATGCAAATGAGCAACTTTAAGAAGATAATTCATTTATAAAATAATTTAGACGCAATGCTATGCAAAGTTTTTCCAACCACCTTATAAGGAGTATTAAATTATTGGATTAATGATCAAAGAAGACTCATCAAACCATTCAATTAGCTAGAAAAGTTGTTCATCCATAGATTTTTATTCTCTATCCTAGACACAAAGACAACAGATAACCTCTAAGAGATCATCCAAAAAGAGGGGTAAACACTAAAGACGTTTATTAAAAGGTTTAAAGGCATTTATGTAGGTGAAGAATTTGAACAAGGAAGAGGTGATTGATTCTCTAAAATGAAACACCAAAAACTCCTCTTTGATTGATTCCTTGCACAAGAAGTTGTCAAAGACATTAATAGAACATATGGAATGAGCACAATTAAGTAATGCAATTTGACTGCCCTATTATACCACAATAGTAAAACACTTATGGAATTCTCCATTTGCTAAATTGATTTGGGCTTAAAAGCCCACTTATGGCTTCTTTGAAATTTTAGGCCTAAGAGGCCTTAAAAAAACAAGTTGAGAAATAGAATTATAGGCTTAAATGACCTAAAATTGGCTTCCTGAAAATTTAATGAAATTATTTCAATTGGATTTAAGAACTTATTTGGGCCCAAAAGGCCTAAGAATTGGCTCCTACAAAATTTATAAATTGCTTAGGCTTAAATAGCCCAAAAAAGTATTGAGGACTAACCAACTCCATGCTAGATTGTTGAACTTTAGATCTCTTGTCGAACTTATAAGCCCTTTTATACTTTTTATTTTTTTTCTTTTTTAAATGAAATGTAACATGAATATAATTTTAATTAAAATTTTTTTAACAATTGTGAATATTTTTTACGTTATTGCTATTTGTTGATGAAAATCAGATGGGCCAAAGCCCCAATCCATGCATAGCCTCAAACCTTTTAAAATTGATTTGATAGATTGGGAACAAGCCGTATGCTTGAACCAAATTGTAAAACCCCATATTCCTTATATCATCCAGTTATAAGATAATAAATTATAATGTTTAAATCGTTATACATTTGTTGAATTTTGTTTTTTTACAAGTGAAACTAAAAATTTGTAACACCCTATAACTTATCTAATCATTTTCATCTTTTAAATGTTAAGTTAGTAAATGTCATTATATATGTGTGTCTGTATCTGTGTTTTTAATAATAAAAAATACGACTAGATATTTTATAGAGTAATTAAGCACTGTAAGGTGTAAATAATCTTTTTAATTAAGGACCAACTTGTTATTTTCCTCTAATCAAATAATAATATTATTAAAAAAACCATATAACAAATACTTTATGTAGGGAGTTTATTATCTTCTTCCTCCTATAGCTTTCAAAACTCAAAGACAATTTCTATCGACTTCACTAGCAATCTTCAATGTGAGCCATTGGCTGACACCACATCACCATCAGTCGATGTTTTCCTTTTTATGAGATGGTCGATCTCAAACAAAGTAAAGTCAGCAATCTGCACAACCTATTAAGGACCGAACAAATTGTCATAAACATTTTAATCCTAAATAGGGACCAATTTGTTAGTCATCTGAGAATAGAATTTGTGCGTATCACTTAATAGTTTTTATGCCCGATAATACAAGCATAATTTTTAGTATTGTACATTAAATCCCAACACGCTTTCTAATGCAATATAGTACTGGAAACTAAAGAGCATATAATTACATATTTAATATATGAATAAGCACACAAGTATAACATATTTAAAATAAAGTAAATACTCAAAAGAATTACACCATTCAGTATCCTTTTCACGTGGAATAATGAATTTAATAAAAATAAAATAGAATTCATATATTAAATATAAAATTATACAAGAATTCTAATTACCAATTAATTATGTTACTTTTAATCATATGTCATTCTAAACAAAATTACATGCAAAATTATCAAATGACATGTTATATCCTAATTATTAATCATAAAAACATGCAATTAAATTATAAATTACAATCAAAATAAATATTAACATAAATTGCAATAAAGTTGTATTTCTACATCTTAATAATTATAGTTACCAATTAATTGAAATGACCACTTCAAATATAACATAATCGTGATTATCAATTAATCATAATTACATTAAATCATGAGATGTGTTCAATGTAGAAAATTAAATACAAAAGAGACAACAAATTGAATGAATTAAAAGCAAAAGATAAAGGTGCAAAATAAAAAATCAAAGAAAAATAGTGAAAGTCTTAAATCGGCTTGAGTATTTACCTTCATGAGCTAGTTGTTTTTTTGGATATTCTAACTTCAAGGGTCATTTACAGCAATCTCCAGTCCACCAAAATGCACAATTCCTTTTTCAGTTTCTTCTTCAAATTTCAGCAAAATCTCCTTTTGTCTTATTCAATTTCGAGTCTCCGAGTCAGGATTATAACTTTATAATCTTGACTAGGGCATAGCTAGGAATTGAATTCAATGGAGTTAAAAATTATCAATAATAAAAAAATTCATTCATCTAAAGAGTAATAAAAAGTAAATTATTAATAAAATAATAATATCCGTAGTATTACATTTGTCCTCTGTGACTTTTCATATTTTGAAAGATTAAATAATTATTTCAATGTCAATACCTTTCAATACATCATTTTTTATTTAAGTAACTAAACAATCATTCATTCAACAATTAATCTTCCACTCGATTTTGTAGATAACTTTTCACTATACTCATAGTAGAAAATGCAATTTCAATTGTTGTCACGATGACTGGTAATATTAGAGCTAGTTTGACAAGCAAATAAACTAAAGGATACACCAAATTTTTTCTTGTATTAACTAACAATTGAGCAAGATTATTGATTCCATCTAACATCAAAAACTCATCATTGGATAGCTGATTATCTAGTGAAAAAAGTTGTATCGATGAAAAATTATGAGGATAAAATTGAGTAATTCTAATTAATTTTTCTTTGTCAAAAGAGAAAAAGGCATCATTTAGAGTTAAACAAGCCACATATAAAAGAAATTCAGTATTCATCTCAGTAAAATGATTGTTAAGCTCTTAATGTTGCAAATCAATGATAACATAGAGGAAATGCACCTAGTAATGGTGTAAATTTGTGACTTGTTGAATTCTAAAATGTGACTATCCTTTCACTTGAAACATGTCACTAATGTTAGAAATAGACACACTGTGTGTTTCATAAAAGAGGCAAACCATCAAAGAATCCCAACCATCATCCCTTATCTTTTAAAGCCTTTTTTTTATATTGCAACTAATTGCATAACATTAACAATATCTTGATTTTTTTTTCTTTTTAAAGCTTGTGATAGCTCATTTGCGATTCCTAAAATCCCTTTCCTTAAGTGCAATTTGAAGGCAAAACCAAAACATAGTATTGCTTCTAACAAAGCACAAGCTTCAACCCTTTATTTAGAGTTAGTTCTATCCTCAACAATGATATCAAGTACCTTTATTACAGATGCAAATATTGTAATACCCTCATACCTCCTAGAGGAATGTGTGAGTGTCATATTACAAGCTTATATTTGTACATGTGATATGTTATGTTTTATTGAAGATTAAATACATTTTCGGCTATGTATGTAATTTATATTGCATGTACTTTGCCAATTTTCTCTTATGAGTAATGCTTATACGTTATAATTATGTCAATACATACATATTCACAATTATACATGTGCTTCACTTTACAATACTACAAACAGCTATACATTACAAAAATCTATATACTAGCACAATCCTTAGCTTCACTCTTAGTGGCTGGCAAATGCTATCTTTAGGGTTTCAATCTTCTACACTTAAATACATATATGGCAATTAACAGGATATGGATGACCTCTTACAAAAGTCATCAAGTAATATGCATTTCCAAATATGAAACTATGAATAAAGCAAGATGTCACATTTAATAATAACATGCATAATGCAAATATATAATTGTGTCACACATATATAAATTTACATTCATATTTTTTTCTTTTAGAATATAAACTTTATTTCACCATTTTATTAACCTTGATCATGAAAATAGAATACCCTTACTTATATTATTATCACTAGTATCCCAATCGCACTTGTACAATGTAGTTCTCATAATTATTTACAATGCATACATCTATTTTAGGACTATATGTATCAAACATTCATATGTTTTGTTACCATATCCTTAATAATTATATACTTTACTTATAGTATATTATTACTCCCTTTAATATTATTTATGACACTCATATTATTCAATTCAAATTTGTTTGCATGAATCATTTCATATAATCACTTTCAGTTATATAAACACATGTAAACTTATATGTCAAATACATTCACACATTTCATTATCACATCTTATAATTGTATTATAATCACATGTAAGCTCATATGTAAAATACATTCACACATTTCATTATTACATGTCTTATAACTATATGCTTTTGCAAACATAGACATTACATGTAACATGTGTTTTCCTTGGCTTATATGCAAATATATAAGCATTTTATTCACTCACTCCTATCACTGTCACTATATTATATTCATTATTATGGCCTGAATTAACAGTAAGATATGGATAACCGAAAGAAGAATAACAAAAATAGTATCAAAGCACTAAATATTGATTGGGCAATATTATACACGAAGACATAATGGTCTCTACAACACTAGGTAACAAATATGTATCAAAACATTGGAACCTGTAATCACTATCCCTTATAGTTATGCCCATTTATTTGCTACTATGTATAATTCAAGTGCAAAATAATATCACTTTTCACTATTTCACTTTCACTTTTAGTGTCATTTTCGCTTTCACTATAAATTGACACTCAATCGACTTTTCATGTCAAGTATTCATGTAATCATTATAGTATTCATTTTCATTTTAATCTATACTTATATATAACAAAATCATATAATCGGCATTAGTACATATGTAAGCATATATTGGTGTCCAAAATCAATACAAGTATGTGTGCATTAAACTTGTTCAAGAGTTTGCTTAACATACCTTTTCATTGAAATCATTTCTTTGTGTACTATTGCATGTGAATTGCACATTTAATCCTCAATCATCATTTTTCACCATTCATCATGTCCTTATATACCTTACTGTAATATTGTTGTTATCAATCATATTCATGTATGCATGCTTTATAGTTTGCATAGTTTATATTCATAACGCTATTGTAATTTTACAGTTACACATCTTATATAATTTGGGTCATCATTTATTATTTCCATATGTTGGCAAGCTTATATCAATTCTATTAAATTCATTTAACTTGTGTATACTTTCATATGTACATATCATATGTTTATAACCAATGTATTAGTAATCAAGTTAATTATACATATGTAATTCACTTTAAATGTACTTTTTCCTTATTTATCATATGTAATGTCACTCATATTATTCAATTCAAATTTGTTTGCATGAATCATTTCATATAATCACTTTCAGTTATATAAACACATGTAAACTTATATGTCAAATACATTCACACATTTCATTATCACATCTTATAATTGTATTATAATCACATGTAAACTCATATGTAAAATACATTCACACATTTCAGTATTACATGTCTTATAACTATATGCTTTTGCAAACATAGACATTCCACGTAACATGTGTTTTCTTTGGCTTATATGCAAATATATAAGCATTTTATTCACTCACTCCTATCACTTTCACTATATTATATTCACTATTATGGCCTGAATTAACAATAAGATGTGGAGAACCGAAAGAAGAATAACAAAAATAGTATCAAAGCACTAAATATTGATTGGGCAATATTATACACGAAGACATAATGGTCTCTGCAACACTAGGTAACAAATATGTATCAAAACATTGGAACCTGTAATCACTATCCCTTATAGTTATGCCCATTTATTTGCTACTATGTATAATTCAAGTGCAAAATAATATCACGTTTCACTATTTCACTTTCACTTTTAGTGTCATTTTCGCTTTCACTATAAATTGACACTCAATCGACTTTTCATGTCAAGTATTCATGTAATCATTATAGTATTCATTTTCATTTTAATCTATACTTATATATAACAAAATCATATAATCGGCATTAGTACATATGTAAGCATATATTGGTGTCCAAAATCAATACAAGTATGTGTGCATTAAACTTGTTCAAGAGTTTGCTTAACATACCTTTTCATTGAAATCATTTCTTTGTGTACTATTGCATGTGAATCACACATTTAATCCTCAATCATCATTTTTCACCATTCATCATGTCCTTATATACCTTACTGTAATATTGTTGTTATCAATCATATTCATGTATGCATGCTTTATAGTTTGCATAGTTTATATTCATAACGCTATTGTAATTTTACAGTCACACATCTTATATAATTCGGGTCATCATTTATTATTTCCATATGTTGGCAAGCCTATATCTATTCTATTAAATTCATTTAACTTGTGTATACTTTCATATGTGCATATCATATGTTTATAACCAATGTATTAGTAATCAAGTTAATTATACGTATGTAATTCACTTTAAATGTACTTTGTCCTTATTTATCATATGTAATGTCACTCATATTATTCAATTCAAATTTGTTTGCATGAATCATTTCATATAATCACTTTCAGTTATATAAACACATGTAAACTTATATGTCAAATACATTCACACATTTCATTATCACATCTTATAATTGTATTATAATCACATGTAAACTCATATGTAAAATACATTCACACATTTCATTATTACATATCTTATAACTATATGCTTTTGCAAACATAGACATTCCACGTAACATGTGTTTTCTTTGGCTTATATGCAAATATATAAGCATTTTATTCACTCACTCCTATCACTTTCACTATATTATATTCACTATTATGGCCTGAATTAACAATAAGATGTGGATAACCAAAAGAAGAATAACAAAAATAGTATCAAAGCACTAAATATTGATTGGGCAATATTATACACGAAGACATAATGGTCTCTGCAACACTAGGTAACAAATATGTATCAAAACATTGGCAGCTGTAATCACTATCCCTTATAGTTATGCCCATTTATTTGCTACTTTGTATAATTTAAGTGCAAAATAATATCACTTTTCACTATTTCACTTTCACTTTTAGTGTCACTTTCACTTTCACTATAAATTAACACCCAATCGACTTTTCATGTCAAGTATTCATGTAATCATTATAGTATTCATTTTCATTTTAATCTATACTTATATATAACAAAATCATATAACCGGCATTAGTACATATGTAAGCATATATTGGTGTCCAAAATCAATACAAGTATGTGTGCATTAAACTTGTTCAAGAGTTTGCTTAACATACCTTTTCATTGAAATCATTTCTTTGTGTACTATTGCATGTGAATCGCACATTTAATCCTCAATCATCATTTTTCACCATTCATCATGTCCTTATATACCTTACTGTAATATTGTTGTTATCAATCATATTCATGTATGCATGCTTTATAGTTTGCATAGTTTATATTCATAACGCTATTGTAATTTTACAGTCACACATCTTATATAATTCGGGTCATCATTTATTATTTCCATACGTTGGCAAGCTTATATCTATTCTATTAAATTCATTTAACTTGTGTATACTTTCATATGTACATATCATATGTTTATAACCAATGTATTAGTAATCAAGTTAATTATACATATGTAATTCACTTTAAATGTACTTTGTCCTTATTTATCATATGTAATGTCACTCATATTATTCAATTCAAATTTGTTTGTATGGATCATTTCATATAATCACTTTTATTTATATAAACACATGTAAACTTATATGTCAAATACATTCACACATTTCATTATCACATCTTATAATTGTATTATAATCACATGTAAACTCATATAATTTCATATGAATTCACTTTATGTAGAAGGGCACTCCAGCAAAGCAAAGGAGAAGCTTGAAGGAGGAGCTTGAAGAAGGTTTAACTACAAAAAGGTATAGTAACTTCTTGCCACTCTTTATAGGTATTAGCTTCATGTTAGCATTTAGAAGTGTTAAATTAGGGAGTATTACTGAAGGGATATATGAATTGAGGGTGAATTTGGTATAGGAACTGGAGTTTGGGTGGTAGATAATCTATTTGGCAAAAGCTATCCTTTGGTTCACTGGACCTATCATGACTCTTTTGCCTATATCTGGAGTTTGAGAACTCCATAAGTATTTCTAGTAGGAATGGAAAATAGACTCATAAATTTAAGTTTCATAAGAAGACACCAATTTTTGGTTCATCCTCTATGAGGGGCAAAAGTTAACTTGAACCTAGACCTAGCTTGCTGCCTTGCCATTGGAAGCAGTCCACCTTGTTTGGTGAATATATTGAGATTTACAAGGCCAAATGGAGTGATTTTTATTTTTTTTGAAACTAGAAACATAGACTAACAAATTTATAGAAGACCATTTTGGCTAAATCTAGATGGATGTATGAAGAAAATGCAAAACAAATTGAACAAGGGAAACTATCTCTGTCATGACTTGTAACGCCTTCTTAACTAAATTTAAGACCTATACTGTTCACTAATACCCTTATAAATATTAAGCTATTGTTTTGATTTTAACGAAAAATTTTGCAATATAACGGCTAAATTTTCTTGGTTTCCAAACCTGTAAAAAAAATCAAATTTGCACTCCCAATAATATTCCTCCTACTCCCAGACTTCAATCAACAGTTCACAGCACTTCTATAATCTTAGTTCATCACACACGTTCACACCCATCTAGTCCATACTACATTCAAATTCATCCATCAAACTCATACATTAAGTTAATATTACATGACAAAAATTCTCATTCTTATTGTAACAATTTACATATAATTATAAGGCAAAAGTTCAAAATCAAGATCTTCTATGTACATGCCATTTCTTCCTTCAATTCACGTCTTTGGCACCTGTCCCTGCGCGCAGTCATAAAACTACACGCTAAGCAAATCTAATTGCTTAGTGGTGGATACATTTACAAAGAATTTCAACTAACTTAATTTAATCATTTAACTTAATTTAACCACTATTATTTAATAAAGCTTTATAATTTCATAAATTCATAATTTATTCATTTCATGCCTAATTATTTATTAAATAGTCTCAAAACCTTTCTTTCTCATTTAATTTCAATAATTTACCAGTCAGAGTAGAAATTTATCATTTTATCCCTATAGTTGACTTTTTCCGTTATGTTGACCAAGTTTGACCTTCGATTGACTTTTTCATATTTATTCATTTTAACTACGATTTCGATTCAGTAAATTTCTTTCGAAATCAAATTAACTTTAATTTTCATAAATTACCACTTAGTCCCTAAAAATATTTCTTGAAGGTAAATTTACCGTTTGGTCCCTATACTCTTCCTTATTTGCAAAATTTACCCTTTTCACTCAAATACATTATTTTATTTCTTTTAATTATGTTTTACCGGCAATTGATTAGTTTGCCCTTCATTGGATGTAAAATTTCATTTTTACCCTTGTGAACATATATACTTCATTTTTCATCTTATACCATTTTTGTTCATATTTTCAACATTTCTAAAGCTATATATTTTTCTTTTTCTTTTTACACAGTTTTATTCATAATTACCATTTTGCCCCTAGTTATTGACAGCAGGAAAATCCATGAACCGGATAAGCGGATAAGCAAATCCAGTCACCGGGAGTGTCCACACTGCTTGGGAGTATGCGACTACTCCTTGGACTATCAATACTAAACCGGCTAACAGAAGCAGAATAATTAATATTTTTCAAAGCAATAACAGAATATAATAATACAGAAACAGAACACCGCGGGGTAAGTGCCCCTATGGCTAGCCATACTATCCTAAGGTCCTGGTTTACCCACTGACACTAAGGGCATAACTTTTTATTTATTTTATGTCGTTATTATATTATTTTTCATGATAACTGTCTTATAGTAACCTACACAGAATTTATTTTTCAATCATTTAAACTTCTTAGCTATATATTTTCCAAAGATATACAGAATATTATCAAAATATAGCCAAATCAACTATTTTATTTACATTAGCCATTTGGCCACAATATAAATTTTCACATTCATAGCCTTTAATCATTCTTTTTATACTATATTTATTTTCTTATTTATTTAAACATCATTATAACAACATATGCTTAATTTGCACAAGATTTCTCAAAGTATCACAATTTCCATCATTATGTACTTATATACATATTCACATACCCTTATCATTTTTCATTTTTATCAAGTCCATTATTCTTTTCACATCTTATATTATCCATATATAACCAAATAAAACATTTAATACTAAGTTACATAATAATTACCTAAAGAACATCATTAGGCCATTACTAGGGTTCCCACTTTTAAATTATTTTCTTCACTAAAATAAGTTCATACTAGTTTAAATCATCACAATATCAAGTTATTTCAAATTAATTCATCAATTAACCCTACTTTTCATAGTTACATAATAGAGATTTCAAGGAGAAATCATAAAAAAAATTGAAATTAATGGTAAATTGTATCCACTAACCTTATTTTGGCTTCCTTATCACTTATTCCACCTTGTCTTTTCCTTTTCCTCCTTTAAATTGGCCTTCCTCCTTTTGTTCTTCTTTTGGCCAAAAATACAAGGAAAGAATTTATCAATTTAACTCAACAATTAAAACGATTTAAATACACTACTATACTTCCCTAACCCTACTCTATATGCTGTTACAAAATCTCCCTCAAATTCAAGCTCAAACTCATAAAATTATCAAAGTGTGCCTTAGAGATTTTACCTCAAGTATTATGTTTCTTGGCCTTCCCTTGCTACAAACTCTTTCCTATGTGAAAGAGCAGTGATTTTTGAGTATGGGGATAAAATTTCAGCTGAATATATGGAGGGAAAAAGCTTGAGAAGAAGAAAGAATGGAGGAAATGAAACCTAGGGTGAATTTCGGTTTTGAGAAGGAAAAGGGGAGATGATGGTCGAATTTTCCAGAGATTTTCTGCGTGTTTCTTCCTTATATAGGGTACTAAATATCTGCAAAAGGAGAGGCCAAGATTTAATGTGTAACTATTTAATCCAATGGTCTCAAAATTGGCCACTTGTCACTCATCTAAGGCATTAGACTTATCCTAACATTATGAGCTCACATACACATTATCATTACACCAAAATATAATCTCATATAAAATTTCATGGTCAAATTCCCGGATTTGACCCTCCTAACGACCCAATTTCGGTTTTTCGCTCTGAAATATGAATTTTTGATCCCGATATCGGATTGCCCTGAAATTTTACCCCGAGTGTCACTATATATTCAAGAACATATGGTAAAAATTTCAACTCATTCCGATATCGTTTAAATATACTTTTAGCTTCGGCAGCCTATACGGCCAGTCTGAAATCCAAATTTTCAGAATTGTCAGAATTGATATTTTTTAGTTCCCCGTGTGTCACTAAACTATGAATAGCATGTATATGAAATTTTAATTCAATCAGAGGTCTCTAAGGCTTCCAATTGCTTAGTTAAAGTCTTAGTTAAACCTACGCCGAACCGTGAAATTTTTCTTCTTTTGCCCTTTTTGGAGGTCTATTTGACATCAATTATCACTCAAATTATACCACTAGACTTCATTTCACACGTACTTCCATATTTGATATTACTCTCACATTGCTCATCGGGTCACCCATCCTCGGGTTACCATGGCCCGGGCACGTTTAACGGAGCACTCTTTGCAACCTTTCCATCCTAATCAATTTTAATCACTACTAAACTTATCATAAAATAATTAATCATACGTAATAATAAATCATGCACAACAAATGATAATTTGGGGCGTTACAGTACTCCCCCCTAAATAAAATTTCGTCCTCGAAATTTACCTGGGCTAAAGAGATGTGGATATTGTCGTCTCATCGTATCCTCTGGTTCCCAGGTGGCTTCTTCAGCATTGTGGCGTGTCCAAAGTACTTTTACCAACGGAATTTGCTTGTTTCGAAGTTGTCTGACCTCCCGTGCTAGGATTTTCACCGGTTCTTCATCATAAGATAGGTCAGGTCTCAACTGAATATCTTCAGAAGTGATAACATGGGAGGGATCTGAACGATATCTTCTTAACATAGAAACATGGAACACGTCATGGATCCTTTCTAGTTCCGAAGGTAACTTCAATCGGTATGCCACTGGTCCCACTCGTTGGATTACTTCATAGGGTCCGATAAATCTGGGACTGAGTTTACCCTTTTTGCCAAATCGGAGCACTTTTCGCCATGGTGAAACTTTCAAAAATACTTTATCTCCCACATTAAATTCTATGTCCTTCCTTTTTAAATCTGCATAAGATTTTTGTCTGTCGGTAGCAGCCTTTAGATTATCTCGGATCAACTTCACTTTCTCTTCAGTTTCTTTAATCAGGTCCGGTCCTACTAGCTTACTTTCGCTTAATTCTGTCCAGCATAAAGGATTTCTGCATTTTCTCCCATATAATGCTTCATAAGGAGCCATTTTAATGCTGGAGTGATAACTGTTATTGTAGGCAAACTCAGCCAATGGAAGATATCTTTCCCAACTGCTTCCAAACTCTAGCACACAACATCGCAACATATCTTCCAACACCTGTATCACTCATTCAGATTGACCATCTGTCTGAGGATGGAAGGCGGTACTATAGTCTAAGCGGGTTCCCAATGCTTCTTGAAGTTTTTGCCAAAATCTGGAAGTAAATCGTGGGTCTTGATCAGAAATTATAGACAACGGGACACCATGAAGCCACACAATTTCATTCACATAAATCTCTGCAAATTTGATTAAAGAAAAATCAGATCTTACTGGAAGGAAATGAGCCGATTTAGTCATTCTGTCCACAATCACCCAAATAGAATCATGCTGTCGTCTGGTAAGGGGTAAGCCAGACACAAAATCCATAGTGATTCGTTCCCATTTCCACTCCGGAATCATGATAGGATGTAATAACCCTGAAGGCACTTGATGTTCTGCTTTAACTTGTTGACAGATTAGGCATTTAGTCACAAAATCAGCTATTTCTTTCTTCATTCCTTGCCACCAGTAAGATCTCTTCAATTCCTGGTACATTTTGTTGCTACCGGGATGCATAACATAAGGACTACTATGGGCTTCTGTCAGAATGTTCTTCTTCAAATCTGCATCACCCGGTACACATATCCTACCCTTGTAATACAAGTAATTATCACGACCAAGAGAGAACTCAGTGCTTTTACCTGCTTGCACCTGTGGATGGGAGATAATGGAGGCTAACCTATCATCTTACCTTTGAGCAGCTTTAATTTGTTGAAGCCAATCTGGTGTTATCTGCATTTCCGCCACCAATACTCCATCTTGTGTCATATTCAACCCAACTTTCATTGCTCGCAACGCCATCAAGTGCTTCCTGCTGAGTGCATCAGCTACTGTATTTGCTTTACCAGGATGGTAGTCAATTAAACAGTCATAGTCTTTAATAAGTTCTAACCATCGCCTCTGTCGCAGGTTGAGCTCTTTTTGTGTAGGCAAATACTTTAGGCTCTTGTGGTCCGTGTAAATATAGCACTTCTCCCGATAAAGATAATGCCTCCATATTTTCAGAGGAAACACAATAGCTGCTAGCTCCAGATCATGTGTAGGGTAGTTATTTTCATGTGATTTTAGTTGTCTGGATGCATATGCCACCACTTTTCCTTCCTGCATGAGTACACACCCCAACCCATTCCTAGAAGCATCACTATAAATAGTATAAGGTTTATCTGAAACAGGTTGAGTAAGAACAGGAGCCTCCGTCAACATATTCTTCAGTTTCTCAAAGCTTTGCTGACATTTCTCTGTCCACTCAAATCTAGAATTCTTCTGTAATAGCTTGGTAAGAGGAGAAGCTATCATAGAAAATCCTTTAACAAATCGCCTGTAGTACCCAGCTAAACCAAGAAAGCTTCGAACTTCTGCAACATTTTTAGGCGGATTCCAATCAAGAACAGCTTCAATCTTTGCAGGATCTACTTTAATACCTTCAGCAGATATCACATGGCCAAGGAAGGCAACTTCATTTAGCCAAAACTCACATTTACTAAATTTGGCGTACAACTGTTTATCCCTTAATATCTGCAGTACGATTCTCAGGTGCTGGTCATGCTCCTCTCGTGTCTTAGAATAAACCAGGATATCATCAATGAATACCACTACAAATTGATCTAGGTAGGGATGGAAGATGCGATTCATTAAATCCATAAATGCAGCTGGTGCATTAGTAAGGCCAAAAGGCATTACCACAAACTCGTAATGCCCATATCTCGTACGAAAAGCTGTCTTTGGAATATCTATTTCTTTTACTCCCAACTGGTAATAGCCAGATCTTAAAACAATCTTGGAAAATGTGCTAGCACCCTTCAGTTGATCGAACAAGTCATCAATTCGAGGTAAGGGATATCTATTCTTGATGGTGACTTTGTTCAGCTGTCTATAGTCAATACACAATCGGAGAGATCCATCTTTCTTCTTCACAAACAATACTGGAGCTCCCCAAGGAGAAACACTCGGGCGGATGAAGCCTTTTTCCAACAATTCTTGCAGCTGGATTTTTAATTCTTTCAATTCAGCTGGCGCCATACGATAAGGAGCCATAGCAATCGACGCTGTGCCAGGCAACACATCAATACCAAATTCAACTTCTCTCGGTGGCGGCAATCCTGGTAACTCATCAGGAAAAACATCAAGAAATTCTTTAACTGTAGGCACATCACTAACTGATGATTTTTGAACCTCAATTGCAGTAACAAAAGCCAAATAGGCTGTACACCCTTTTCTGATACATCTATGTGCTGCAATGGCTGAAATGACATTAGTTAGGAAATTAGATCGTTCTCCTGCCACCACGACCTCTCGATTTTCTGAAGCTTTTAAAGTGATTCTTTTTAGGTGACAGTCAACAATCGCTCGATGTTCATAAAGCCAATCCATTCCCAAGATGACATCAAACTCGTGGAATGGAAGTTCAATCAGATTCGCAGGAAAGGTGGCCTGCTGTATCTGTATAGGACAATCCCTGTATACTTTGTTTACAACCACACTGTGACCCAAGGGGTTGCTCACTAGGATGTCCTGACCTAACTGTGCTTGTTCTAACCCCCTTCCCTGTGCAATTCTAGTGCTCAAATAGGAATGTGTGGACCCAGGATCTATCAATGCACAAATAGCATCACCAAATAGGTAAAACTTACCTATAATAATATCTGGAGCATCCTGATCCTCCCGAGCTCTAACAGCATAATTCCTGGCTGCAGATGGTCTGTCTAAAATTGGAGCACCGCCTCTGCCTGATGGGGCCCCACTAGATCCACCTCTACCTCTGCCTCGTGCTGAAGTAACACCCTGTCTGCCAGCAAAAGTCTGTGTAGCTGGTGTAGTAGCCTGTGTCTGTGATTTGGGACAGTCTTTTACCAAATGCTCTCGGGAGCCGCATCTAAAACAGGCCCCTGTCACTCTCCAACAATCACCTGAATGTCGGCGCCTGCAATGCTCACAAACTGGTATCTCTGGTCTACTGGAGCCCTGGCCTCGAGGGGCATTTCCCATTGATGCTATAGAGGAGGGTGCTCGGGCTGGAGTCTGCTGGGTAGGTGCAGGAGTAACAGAAGAATCCTGAGGAGGAGTTGCAGTGGAACCAGAACCCCTAGTCTTTTTACTAAACCTACTGCCTGATGCCCCTGAACCTGGTCTTCTTTTCTGCTGAAATCTAGCCTTTCTGCTCATTTCTTCCTGCTGAACAGTTTCCATTCTGATAGCGGCATCCACTAATTCTTTCCTATTGGTGTACTCTTTCAAAGCCAGGATCTTTCTCAAGTCATTATGGAGGCCTCTCTCAAACAGCTGGCACATTTTTGCTGGAGGGAACTTGTAGTCTTTCATGTAGTAGCTGAGTCTCTCAAACTCTCTGTCATACTCTTGTACCGATCTACTACCCTGGCGTAGGCGCCAAAAGGCCTCCTCCATGGATCTCAAATATTCTTTGCCCACGTACTTATCTCTGAACTGATCATAAAAATAATCCCAAGTAACCTGTTCTGGCGGGGTATAGCGTCTGACTGTGTCCCACCAAATATATGCTGGTCCCTGAAATAAGGCCACTGCTCCCTCGAGTTTTTCCTCTGGTGGGCTATGTGTAATCTCAAATATTCTGTCCATCTTCATCAACCACTCTTCTGCCTGTGTGGCTGTAATCGACTCTCGACCATAAAAATCCTCTGCACCCAGTCTCCTTAACTGTTCTAGAATCGGTCTCCTGGATGGCTGAGGAGGTGCCTGCTGCTGAGGCTGAAATCTCTGAAAGAACTCCGCCATCATCCGCATCACATCTGTCGGTGTAGGGGGCGGAGGAGTATGTGCCACTGGTGCAGGAGTAGGAGTGGGCTGAGAGGGTTGTTGTGATCTGGTGCTCGGTGTAGACCCATATGTCTCTTGACTCGCAGAAGCCCCACTCTCAGCGTCACTTGCTAACTCAACAGTTCGCCGGGAGCCGGAAGCCATAATCAATACTGAAATGCACAAGGGACAGGTAAGGTTCAATTCCAACATTTATATCACAGTAATATGGCATGTACATGATTCACATATTCATTCATCATTTTTCCATTTAATTTGATACCCACTAACTCCGATCTTAGGATCGCCTAAACCACGCTCTGATACCATTAAATGTAACGCCTTCTTAACTAAATTTAAGACCTATACTGTTCACTAATACCCTTATAAATATTAAGCTATTGTTTTGATTTTAACGAAAAATTTTGCAATATAACGGCTAAATTTTCTTGGTTTCCAAACCTGTAAAAAAAATCAAATTTGCACTCCCAATAATATTCCTCCTACTCCCAGACTTCAATCAACAGTTCACAGCACTTCTATAATCTTAGTTCATCACACACGTTCACACCCATCTAGTCCATACTACATTCAAATTCATCCATCAAACTCATACATTAAGTTAATATTACATGACAAAAATTCTCATTCTTATTGTAACAATTATATATAATTATAAGGCAAAAGTTCAAAATCAAGATCTTCTATGTACATGCCATTTTTTCCTTCAATTCGCGTCTTTGGCACCTGTCCCTGCGCGCAGTCATAAAACTACACGCTAAGCAAATCTAATTGCTTAGTGGTGGATACATTTACAAAGAATTTCAACTAACTTAATTTAATCATTTAACTTAATTTAACCACTATTATTTAATAAAGCTTTATAATTTCATAAATTCATAATTTATTCATTTCATGCCTAATTATTTATTAAATAGTCTCAAAACCTTTCTTTCTCATTTAATTTCAATAATTTACCAGTCAGAGTAGAAATTTATCATTTTATCCCTACAGTTGACTTTTTCCATTATGTTGACCAAGTTTGACCTTCGATTGACTTTTTCATATTTATTCATTTTAACTACGATTTCGATTCAGTAAATTTCTTTCGAAATCAAATTAACTTTAATTTTCGTAAATTACCACTTAGTCCCTAAAAATATTTCTTGAAGGTAAATTTACCGTTTGGTCCCTATACTCTTCCTTATTTGCAAAATTTACCCTTTTCACTCAAATACATTATTTTATTTCTTTTAATTATGTTTTACCGGCAATTGATTAGTTTGCCCTTCATTGGATGTAAAATTTCATTTTTACCCTTGTGAACATATATACTTCATTTTTCATCTTATACCATTTTTGTTCATATTTTCAACATTTCTAAAGCTATATATTTTTCTTTTTCTTTTTACACAGTTTTATTCATAATTACCATTTTGCCCCTAGTTATTGACAGCAGGAAAATCCATGAACCGGATAAGCGGATAAGCAAATCCAGTCACCGGGAGTGTCCACACTGCTTGGGAGTATGCGACTACTCCTCGGACTATCAATACTAAACCGGCTAACAGAAGCAGAATAATTAATATTTTTCAAAGCAATAACAGAATATAATAATACAGAAACAAAACACCGCGGGGTAAGTGCCCCTATGGCTAGCCATACTATCCTAAGGTCCTGGTTTACCCACTGACACTAAGGGCATAACTTTTTATTTATTTTATGTCGTTATTATATTATTTTTCATGATAACTGTCTTATAGTAACCTACAAAGAATTTATTTTTCAATCATTTAAACTTCTTAGCTATATATTTTCCAAAGATATACAGAATATTATCAAAATATAGCCAAATCAACTATTTTATTTACATTAGCCATTTAGCCACAATATAAATTTTCACATTCATAGCCTTTAATCATTCTTTTTATACTATATTTATTTTCTTATTTATTTAAACATCATTATAATAACATATGCTTAATTTGCACAAGATTTCTCAAAGTATCACAATTTCCATCATTATGTACTTATATACATATTCACATACCCTTATCATTTTTCATTTTTATCAAGTCCATTATTCTTTTCACATCTTATATTATCTATATATAACCAAATAAAACATTTAATACTAAGTTACATAATAATTACCTAAAGAACATCATTAGGCCATTACTAGGGTTCCCACTTTTAAATTATTTTCTTCACTAAAATAAGTTCATACTAGTTTAAATCATCACAATATCAAGTTATTTCAAATTAATTCATCAATTAACCCTACTTTTCATAGTTACATAATAGAGATTTCAAGGAGAAATCATAAAAAAAATTAAAATTAATGGTAAATTGTATCCACTAACCTTATTTTGGCTTCCTTATCACTTATTCCACCTTGTCTTTTCCTTTTCCTCCTTTAAATTGGCCTTCCTCCTTTTGTTCTTCTTTTGGCCAAAAATACAAGGAAAGAATTTATCAATTTAACTCAACAATTAAAACGATTTAAATACACTACTATACTTCCCTAACCCTACTCTATATGCTGTTACAAAATCTCCCTCAAATTCAAGCTCAAACTCATAAAATTATCAAAGTGTGCCTTAGAGATTTTACCTCAAGTATTATGTTTCTTGGCCTTCCCTTGCTACAAACTCTTTCCTATGTGAAAGAGCAGTGATTTTTGAGTATGGGGATAAAATTTCAGCTGAATATATGGAGGGAAAAAGCTTGAGAAGAAGAAAGAATGGAGGAAATGAAACCTAGGGTGAATTTCGGTTTTGAGAAGGAAAAGGGGAGATGATGGTCGAATTTTCCAGAGATTTTCTGCGTGTTTCTTCCTTATATAGGGTACTAAATATCTGCAAAAGGAGAGGCCAAGATTTAATGTGTAACTATTTAATCCAATGGTCTCAAAATTGGCCACTTGTCACTCATCTAAGGCATTAGACTTATCCTAACATTATGAGCTCACATACACATTATCATTACACCAAAATATAATCTCATATAAAATTTCATGGTCAAATTCCCGGATTTGACCCTCCTAACGACCCAATTTCGGTTTTTCGCTCTGAAATATGAATTTTTGATCCCGATATCGGATTGCCCTGAAATTTTACCCCGAGTGTCACTATATATTCAAGAACATATGGTAAAAATTTCAACTCATTCCGATATCGTTTAAATATACTTTTAGCTTCGGCAGCCTATACGGCCAGTCTGAAATCCAAATTTTTAGAATTGTCAGAATTGATATTTTTCAGTTCCCCGTGTGTCACTAAACTATGAATAGCATGTATATGAAATTTTAATTCAATCAGAGCTCTCTAAGGCTTCCAATTGCTTAGTTAAAGTCTTAGTTAAACCTACGCCGAACCGTGAAATTTTGCTTCTTTTGCCCTTTTTGGAGGTCTATTTGACATCAATTATCACTCAAATTATACCACTAGACTTCATTTCACACGTACTTCCATATTTGACATTACTCTCACATTGCTCATCGGGTCACCCATCCTCGGGTTACCATGGCCCGGGCACGTTTAACGGAGCACTCTTTGCAACCTTTCCATCCTAATCAATTTTAATCACTACTAAACTTATCATAAAATAATTAATCATACGTAATAATAAATCATGCACAACAAATGATAATTTGGGGCGTTACATGACTTGTCCCTGCTGACACGAGTCATGCATGAGTTATTCTTGGTGACACGAGTCATGTACTTTAGCCTCTATGAAAAGTCATTCCAAGTGACACAAGTCGTGCATGAGTCATTCTAGGTGACATGAGTTGTGCATGAGTCGTTCTAGGTGATATGAGTTATGCATGAGTCATTCCAGGCGACACGAGTCGTGAACTTTAGCCTCCGTAACAAGTCATTCTAGGTGTCACGACTCATCCCTTCTCTCTTCTCTTTTCTTTATTTCATTGCTTTCTTTCCTTGATGAAGTTAAGGAGTTTTGATTAATTTAACAAGGGACAATTAACTTATAATATGATATGAAATACATGATAGCCTAAACGTACATTCATATATGTATGCACATATATATGCATGTATTTGTGATTAAACACATGGAAATGTAAGATTAAGGCATTTGATGACATGATATGCATATGATAGTAACATGCATATTTTTAAATATGCATATATGATCAAATATCACCATTGCAATCATTTTGAATACTGGTAATTGTATATGTACATACTAGATTGGATTACTCTTGAAATATGGAAACATGTGAGATTAGTTTAAAGCCTACGTATAGAACTTAGTTGTGGATAGATAGGCATGCCTATAGGGATAGAATTGCAGCTGCTATAGGTTTGACCCCATTTGGGTCTACAATTGTCCCCTTTGGGACTATAGTTCGACCCCATTTGGGTATATAATTGTCCCCTTTGGGACTATAGTTCGACCCCATTAGGTCCACAGATTTGATATCTTCAAATATCCATAGGATTTAATACCTATAGATATTTATATGACTGATACTTTTGGGTATCCATAGTTCCCGTTATCCACACTCATAGAACTTAGGCAGGCTTTCACAGAAACGAAGAGAATTATTTAAGAATATGCTAAATAATAATGTGTTATACATGATTACAATTACACCATGAGTAATATAATAGCACATTTTTCTCTTGTTATTGATTATACCATTCTCCAATGATAATGAACATATGTTTTTGCATGATTGCATGCTTGTGTGCTTGAGAATGACCACTGTAAATGGTTGTTCACATTGTAATTGTTCCTTACCAAGCTGTTTAGCTTAGCGCATATTGTATATGTGTAGGTACCCAAGTTCAAACTCTTTGTCAGGGGCAAGATCTATAGTGACCAAGCCAATACTAGGAAGAGTCAAGTATGGAGACGTCATCTTTTTGCTTTTGTTTTTGTATATTCTCATTTTGTACTAAGTAAAATGGTTTGTAAAAAGTGACCATTTGTAAAGCATAATATAGTAAATAGTCCTTTTGCATGATTTTATCCAGCTATGGAAAATTAATTAAAAGGCATGTTAACTAATTTGGTACTTATGCAAATGAGCTATATCTATGAGTGATTGCTTATAGAATGGTATATGTATGATAGTATATGTTTGACAGAATTGTCCAGGAAGGGTATAGAGTAGTCTTTACATTGAATTTCAACAGAGGTATAGGAATTATGACCAAATCTAGTTGTGCTTATGTTTGATTTTTTTTTATAAATGATTAAGATGACATTTTAGAGATGAAGGTGATAACAGAACATCAAACTCGACATGTGAATATCTTAAGGTGCATTTGACTATAATGGAATAAATTCTAAAAAATTAGAGCTTTGAATTATTGGGTGAGTTATGTATAAATCAAGGGAAACAAAATTCATTTGTTTAGAATGTTTGAGCTTAATAAAATAGAGAAAAGCATGTGAAAATTAGAGAATAGTTTCTTATTTTATTTCAAGAGCATGTTGCTTTGTTTTACAATAATTCTTGGATTTAATTACATTAATAAGATGAATTTTAGATTAAATGGTGTTTTAAAGTAAGGAATTACATAAGTCTTAAAGGTTATTAGTAGAAATCAAATGTCATTGATTTAAAGAGGACATGTAAGATAGATTCTGGAAATTCTACAAATGAATTCTGGGTTTTAACTCTAAATGTTGCATTTTGGGGATGAACATTCTTTCTCGCGTTCGCGATAGAGCACGTATGTCTCTTTGCCATTTCTTTATTCTTCTTTTTCCTTCCTTCCCCTTCTTGCCTTCATTATTGTGCTCGCAATTCATGTTACACTTGTGGCCTATTATGCTTGTTTCCTAGTTCAATTTCCCATTAATCTTAGTATAACAACACAATAAAAATTTGAATTGTTGAAACTCATAGTAAACATAGTATGCATGACTTTATGAATTTGAGATGTTTTGGGAGTACAACCTAAAGAATTTAGAGTAATCTAACAATGAAGATTTGGCATATTATATGGTATAAATACATAGAAGAATGATAACACCATATTGTAAAACTATATATGAATATAAAGAAACACGTTTATATAGCAAGCACATGAACACACAAGATGTTTATCACTTACTTGAAATAGCAGAAATATGCTTGTATGCTTATATTTTTATGTTATCATGTGAAAGTATATAGTTACAATGTTGTATATTTATAGATACTCGTACAAATACCTAAGATTGTGTATCCATGTATATATTTAGATATGTGTAAGATTATACAATAAAGGCATAAGCATGATAATTGAAATGTATAAAAATGTAGTTTAAAGCCTATGAATAGAGTTTAGTTGTGGATAGATAGGCATGCCTGAAGGGAAAGAGTTGCAACGATTATAGTCTGACCCCATTTTAGTCTATAGTCATTTTTGTTTAGGACCATAGTCCGACCCCATTTTGGTCTGTAGATTCGATATGTTTGAATATCCATAGAACTTAATACCTACGGGTATTTATAAAACAGATACCTATGGGTATCAACAGTTCTCATTATCTACACCTACAGAACCTAAGTAGGTGAATTACAGTAAAAGTATCAAGAGCTTAAATGCATAGATTCTATCAATGAACCATATGTTTATATCATGCTGATATATTCATTAAGTTTTGTATTTTCTTTATAATTGTGAACTCTACTACTATTATTATTATTGTTATCAGTAAGAATGTTGTATTATAAATTATGTTTGTGGAGTGTTTGTTGACGACTGTTGTGAGTGGTCGTCCATAATGAATTGTTCCCTACTAATCTTTATAGCTTAGCACAAGCTATTTATCCATGTAGGTTTTTCAATTAAGGCTTTTTCTCAGGGATTTAATTTTGGATCAAGAAGGCCAACACAAATCCTAAAAGAGAAGTTTGATGTATGATGTCCTTGTTTAATCTTTTGTATAAATTTTTTATCAAGAAAAGTATATAAGTAAGGATGTATATGATATGGAAATTATGAGTTGTATTAGGCTCATTTTTGTAATTAAAATAGTATATGCATATACTTATAAACTGAAGTAACTTTTACAGTATAATGAGATAAAGCATGTAAACAGTAAGAGTAACATGTGTAGATATGTGATAATCGGTATAATGACAAGAAAATAGAATAATGCTTGATTAATATAATATAAATTATGATATAGAAAGGTTGTTAGTTAGACGATGTTACAAACACTCCCTCCACTCAACACCGCATATTTCTTTCTCTTTATTTTTCATATTCTTTCTATTTTTCCATTGAAACCAAATCTTAAGTTTAATTTGTAATAACATTGCACATCAAATAATGACATGATGTCTAACTTGAGGTTTTTGATACTGAGGAGAGTTCATTGTATTGAAGATATAAACATAAATTATACACATAGGTATAACTTGTTTCAGTTGAATTTTTTTCATATTTATTTAGGGTATACATATAGGGCATATTGTAACATAGGTATACTTTTAAGCAATCTAATAAAACCCGTTAACCTATATAAATTTTAGGCCCACTAATTAGAGAGCACATAAGAGGCATTTTGCTTTAAAGAAAAGGAAGAGTAATAAATTTCCCTTTTACCCGACACACCCCCTCCCTTTCCATTTTTCATTTTTCTTTCTTCCATCTTCTCCACTCCTTTCTTCTTCCCAACTTATTTTTGCCCAATTTCTTTCTAAAAACTCCAATTTACTGCACTATAAGGCAAGATTTTGCTCTAATTATGATGAAATTCAATATATTTATGCATTAATACTAAATTAATTTTAAAGCTAAATCCCTAAACATCTCTTTGGGTAATAAGAAAAGGATTAGGATTTGGAACTTTTAGGGACTTTCAAGCTTAATTACTAAATTTCTCTAAGCTAAGGCCTAAGGTGAGTGGATAAACTTATAACATTAAAGAACTTAAAAGTTAAATATATTTATGATATACAAAGTGATTTGATTATGTTATGGAAGTGCTTATGTTAGAGTTAAAGTTTAGTTTTAAATGTTTTAATTTTTGCTAAATATATGAAAAAGTTATTTTAATAATTTAATGGGAATAGAAAACAATACATTGAATTTCTTAGTATATATTGGTAATTATGACTTCTAAGTAGTTGGGCAAATTTTCATATATACACTCTATACATAAATTTGTTAGATCACACCTTATGATAATGAAAGTTTATTTATTTTAAGAATGAGATATGAGTTTGTGCACATTTGACTTTGCTCCCTCATGTTGAATTGGAAGCCTCACATGAGTGGGTGTTAGTTGCTCCTTAGTGGCTACTAGTTTTAGTTATCATTTCACTTTTGTTTATGCCTTTGGATACTAGGGATCGATAAGGCACATGTTTGAGTATATAAGAAGTTACTTGTATTCACTGTTATATTATGAATTATGTATGTGTTGTAGACAAATAATAGTATTTTAAGGGGAAACTCTACTGAATTTTCAAAAATTTTAGGTTTATAAAAAGTTGGAATGTGATAATTTTTTTGGTATCAAAGCATAGGTTGTAGATTCTGCTGACCTTTAAGTGCTTCAATCTCTACAAATTTAATAAGGTTGAGGTTAAAAAGCCTAATGGAATCCTTTATGTTTCTATCAAATCATTTTGATTCCGAAAGCAAATGCATATTTTAAAGTTATATTTGTGGAATGATTATGTATCTTTTTACAATGATATTGAAGAACTTATGACCTAAATCATTATCATTCATACTTACTTCACGATCATGCATAAGCAAATGCATATGATTTTTTCATGAATAATTACATAAGAATAAAGTGAATTTGACAGGATACATAAATAAATGTACAATAATTTATTTGAATTTTATCTATACTATTATTTTATTTTATAGGACAATGTCTTCTCAAGGTAGAAATGGTAAAGGTCGTGCTAATAAATGTCGTAAAAGGTAATCAAATTGTTAGATTACTATATATTGGCCAGCCTCATAGGAACCTTAATCAATCACCTGAGGCACCTCAAGGAGAAGGTGTAGAGCCTGATTTACCTAAAGGTAGTGATGGCCATAATGTAGTTGCCTCACAAGAAGATTTATATCAATTAAATGCTACTTTTAAACATCCTCTTCCATCGTAGTTTGTTCCACCTCTAGTTCAACCTACACAAGTTGATTAAATCTCATTGCAACTTTTGCATATACATTGGTAGCTGCAATGATAGCACATAAGCAGCCACAAAGGCCTTAAGATATTATGTTCCATTGTCAAAAATTAGGAGCTGAAAACTTTAAAGGCTCCATTGATGCTAGAGGATTAGATGAAAAAGCTTGAAAAAGCGTACTCCTCTATGAATTTATCTAATATGGGTAAACTATTTTATGTTTGTACCTTTTTTACAAGGAGTACCTAAAAGTTAGTTTGATACAGTTCAAGTTTCTTATATGGATAATTGGACTTGGGATGTCTTTATTCTAAATTTCATAAAGCTTACATCTCTAACAGTTATAAGAGAGAGAAGGAAAGATTATTCTTAAATTTGAATCAAGATAACATGTCTGTTATTGAACATGTGGACAAGTTTGAAGATTTGTATAGGTATGTAGAAAAATTCATTAAGAAAGAGAAATACGAATGCCACCATTTTATAATGGGTTGCAATATCCAATTTGGATGGCTTTAATTAACCATGATGATTTTAGTTTTCATGCATTAGTTAATAAGGCAATAGAGGTTAAGAAATTGGCGAAAGAAGGGGCAGAACTAAAATTGAAGAAAAGGAAATAGGTTGATAACACTTCTAAAAGATTCATTAAAAGACAGGTTCAGAAAGGAAATAGTTGCTCTTAATCTAAAATTAGTTCTAGAGGCTTTCAAACAAGATCATATCAGTAAAGTAATGGATCTCAAGCTAGTCAAAAATTAGTTAGACAACTAGTTAGCCATTTCCAAAAGTTAAAACAAAACAGCAATTTAGGATATAATCAGAGGATTAGACTTCAATATGATGTATGTGACAAACAACATGATGATGAGTGTAAAATTAGATAGAGGGGATGTTATTAATATGGGGATCTTAGTCATATTAAGAGAAATCATTTTCAGTTATTTCTAGCTAATGGATCCAGTCAAGGTTCAATATCAAGCCAACAACAATAAAAAGGTAGGACCTAGTTGTAGACATTAGGTCTTGAGGCAACTCTTGATCAGGGTTACCTAGTGAGGAAGGCATTTCTCATAAATAGATAAGGAATAGAAGTGCTAGGCTTTCTTTCATATTTTATGTTTTCAAAATGCCTTTTGGGCTCTCTAGTGAGGTTTTAAATGTTTAAAAATCTCTTTTAGGTCTTTTTTCTCTTTTCCCCCTGTCAACAAGGTTAAAATAGGTTTCAGGGATTAAGTAAAAAAAAAGAGTCAAAGTCAAAGGGTATGAGTCACTGCTTTGACTCACGAGTTAAGGCTGTGACTCACTTTTTAAAACCTATTATGGATGGCAAAATAGGGAAAAATATAGGAGATTTTATTTTGTCGTCATCCAAACATTTAATTATTTTTTGGGATATTTAAGTGGAGAAAATGATAGATTTAGGGGGGCTCTCTCTCTCTTTTCAAAAATATAAACACACTCTATTTTTCAAAGAAATCAATCACGAAGGGAGGAAAATGGAAGGAGGAAAGGCAAAAAGCACTAGAACCTTATTATTTAAGCAAACCAACCTGAACATAATATTCATGAGCCTCGAAACCTGATTATCTAGTGTTAGATTTCAATTTATAGTAAATATCTATTAAAATTCCTTGTTCTTTGATTTTTTTCTTATTCTTTGATTTACTTGACTAAATCTTATTTTTTTAATTGTAATCTTGCCTTGTTATGATATATTTATCATTTATTGTGATTGGTTAGGTGTAAATATGTGCTGAGTTAACTACCATGAATTTACTATTCACATTTTGTTCATACTCTGTAATTCTTGATTTTGCTCAATTTCTTATTTCTTTAATTTTTACTTGTAATTTCATTATTTTTGTGATTTATATTAGTTTTGATCATTAATTCATGAAAACCAATTTAAATTATGCAAAAAAGGAGATTTGATGTATATTTAAAAGTTACTATTCATCATCTTTAACCTCTATCTTCTTCAATTCTCAATTTTGATTTCCATCTTTTCTTGGTTTTTATTTACTTAGAACAAGCTTCAATCACTTTTTAATGGGTTTTAACGAGTTTAGTAGCATTTTCATGCACTAAAATGGCTTAAATTGCATTTGGTGGGGGGGGGGGGAGGGTTATGTTCATAATGTCATTCCAGTGATCAAAATCATTTTTTGGGTTGTCATGACCTTAAAGCATGACTTACTAGGTGAGTCATAACCTTAAGTGAGTCACTCCCTTGACTCACCTCATAAGTCACACCATCTGCCCTTGACTCATCCTTTTCACCTGTTTTCTTCCCGTTTTGCTATGTGACTCACCCCTTTGGCTTCTCACATGCATGTGACTCACTCCTTTGGCCCATTTTCACTCATTTCCTTTGTTTTCATGATTTCTTATATTATTTATTTTCTTTTCTTAATATAATTTTTGTATTTATTTATGTATTTGTATTAATTTAACATTGTGTTATTACTTATTATTCATATTAGTCATTGTTTATCTATTCATTATTAATCCTACTACTACTACTACTACTACTACTACTACTACTACTACTACTACTACTACTACTACTACTACTACTACTACTACTACTACTACTACTATTATTATTATTATTATTATTATTATTATTATTATTATTATGTAATTTACACAACATGCCTTATAATTTTATGTATTTATTATGATTTATTTTAATTTGTGTATTTTAATATTATTCGCATTTATTTCATGTAAATTATGCATGCATTTACATATTTATACTTATATTTTTTCCTTTAATTTTATTATTATTGTCATATACATAATATATTTGGTCATTATATTTGATCATTTTATTATTATTATTATTATTATTATTATTATTATTATTATTATTATTATTATTATTATTATTATTATTATTATTATTATTATTATTCATTCATTCATTCATTCACAATTTATTTAAACACTTTAGCATACGCGTGCCTATAAATATTGCATGAATTTTGGATGCATAATGCATTTTGTGTATTTTATATATATTATTTCTGTTATATTAAATAAATTATTTATCTAAATTATTTGAATTAACCAATTATTTATCATTTATTATGTGATTTAATTCATTATTAACAAAAATTACTTTTCTGCCATATTTTAATATATGTTAACACATTATGCATTCCGGGTTGAGCAAATTAGTTTAGGATTTATTTTATTTATTTATTTGGGCCTGTATTTAACAATTTTATTTTCCTTTCATTATTGCAAGGCATGAAATAATAATGGTTTTCTGACCAATAATTGACAAATTCGCTTAAAATATTTTCTACTTAATTAATTGGACTTTTCAAATAAAACGGATCAATGTTCACTTTTAATCCCAAAAGCCACACAAAAGAGTTTTTATAAATATGCATGAGGGAGCCAATGTTCCCAATCCAATAAATATCTCGATTTATGTTTGTCATTTTACTTGTATTATTATTTTTTCATGCTTCTTATTACATCATTTGTGCCTGTATTTAACAATTTTATTTTCCTTTCATTATTGCAAGGCATGAAATAATAAAGGTTTTCTGACCAATAATTGACAAATTCGCTTAAAATATTTTCTACTTAATTAATTGGACTTTTCAAATAAAACGGACCAATGTTCACTTTTAATCCCAAAAACCACACAAAAGAGTTTTTATAAATATGCATGAGGGAGCCAATGTTCTCAATCCAATAAATATCTCGATTTATGTTTGTCATTTTACTTGTATTATTATTTTTTCATGCTTCTTATTACAAGTGATGTAATAATAAATGATTTTTGAACATTAACCTAAAAACTCACCAAAAAGTTTTATACAAGTTTGAATGGAATTTTTCTATAATTAAAGGGATCAATGTCCCATTTTTTATCTATAAAATAATATGTAAAAATTATGAATTTTTTTTTGCAAATACAAAAGATTCTTACACTTAAAATTAATCAACACAATTCTTTTCCAAAAACTGCGAGGGATCAAATATCCTTATTTTTATCCAAAAATACCTCTTTTTGTAAATATACATGCGGTGACCAACGTCCTTATCCAAATAAGTGTTATAGATAAACTACCCGCTTTATGTATGATTTATTCATTTATTTGTTCTAATTTTATTGCTTTTATGCCATGTCTTTATAGCTTTCATATATATGTTTACAGCTTTCCAATGTGCTTGAGTTCACCTTTATTTTTCTAGCATAATCACTCATGTGAGAAATGAGATAAAATAATTAAACTTGAAAACTCATTTATCTAACATTAAAGTGAGGCCTCGAACCATCTTTAATTTTGGCCTCATAAGGTTAGAATTCACTTTTCCAATATCTTATAGGGTGGCAACTCTATATACCTACCTTGTGGTGCCTAATAGACACCATCATAGGTTAATCATCAATAATAGATAGGGATAAAACCCTATCCATTGCGAAGTGACCAACCTTAATGAGTTAAATAAACCTTTGTCCAATCTCAAGCCCTAAAAGTGGGCTTTTGAGAATAAAATAGATACTTTTAAGGTTCGGCGCGTGTCATAATGGCGACTCAACTGGGGGCCTATGAGATTTTGCTCCGAAAATGCCTTGGTTGATTTAATATAAATGAATTTTATGATTAAGAAGTTTTACCTTTTTTGAAATAAATTGCATTGCATTCATGTTAGGGCCTTAGAATTAAGTTAAGGATTCCTCTTTTAACCTTGGTGTATTCCTAAAGCACGACTCTATGTTTACTCAATGTAGCAAAGTGTTAGGGAGGGCCACCAACCCAAGCCTTGTGCCTTTTTGCATATCAAATGGTGATCCGATCAATCATTATGCCCATGATGAGCTAGACCTTTGGCAAGGACTATACTTAGGTAGCCCTAAAGTTATATCACCTAACCGAAAGCCCATGTAATGGCATAAACACTTTCACTTAACACATTGCTTATGATGTAGGATTTTACGTATTGAATAAATCCCAATAAATTTAGATGTTTGCTTACAAAGGCTTTCATGCCCTGGTGGGTGGATTTCAATTTATTTGGATTATTTAAATACATAATGGACAAAATCCATTTACATATGCTTTAAATAAAGAGAGGTTATGCTATGAATTTTTCATTGTATACCATACGCATTCATTGGGTTCCCCGTTAACCCATGAGCTAATGCCGCCTAAGAAAGAAGCTGCACGACCTCCTATGTGGGTGTAATAAGGTTGGGAGAATTTTTCTCTCTTTTGCATGTGTTTGTTTGATTGGTGTCTAACAAGTGTACTAGATCAACTAGTAATGTAGGGAAGTAAGATTAAGATCCTAAATATCGTACCCTAGGAAAACTGTGTAAATGCAACTTGTTTCAGCTTTTAGAGTGAATATTGTGTGTAAAAAGTAAAAGAAATCCTAAGTTTGTGATGATGAAGAATTATGAACTAAAACAGTAATTGGCAAAAACAAACAATGCAAAGATTTAAACAAAGAATTCTAGACAAAGTAAAGCAAATAATGTAAATTGGAGAAAAATCAATATTAAAAACAACTTCTGCTAAAGGACTATCCACCTTAACCAATATTGCAATAACTTAATTAAAAGGAATACAAGTGATTATGGAAAACCAGTGATATAAGGCCAGATAGCTTATTTAGACTATCAATCTATATATTAAACTTTCTTATTTAGAATGAATTAATATATAGCGTAAGAATATGGTTTTGAACTCCTAGACATTCATTAAACTCTTTTTCAAGTAAACATAACTTCAATTTATTCTTAGTTCAACCATTCTCAATTTTGGTCCATCTGTATTAACACATAATTACACCTGATTCAGAATACAATCATGCATAAATACTGATGAACCAAATCGAAAGGATGTATATCACAAATCATATATAAATCAAATACCAACTATTAATCAAATAAGTTAACAATTGATCTCAACACAATCTTTAGATACCAAGTTGTACAAAACTAAGAAATAATCAACTTATATTAAATGAAGCACAATTGAGTCACTACAATAAGAGTTAAGGATTCAAGTATCCCTTAGCAAAAGTACAGGAACTACTCACACTTCATCTTGAAAATTGAAGAAAATAAGTAAAAGAAAATGATACAAACACTTAGAATTTCCATTGCTCTTGAAACCCTTACAGAGACTTCAATTGTAGTTTCTAACCCTAGATGCAAAAAAAAAAAAAAACTAAGATGTTTAATTGGTAAAATAATTCATCCCCTTTCCCTGATGTCTGCTGCTGGTTAAATAGCCTAAATCTGAAAGAATTTTGACTGCTAAAACTTCCTAAACCAGTAAGAATTAGAGTCCTGTTCAACTTCAATCACTGGGCTCTATAGAGTGATATTTCACTCCACTAAGTAAAGCTCTTCTGTCCCTGGTCTTTAGAGTGACTCGATGGAGTAAGGATACCACACCACCAAATATTATTTTCTTACATGCCCTACTTCCCTTTGTCTTACTTGGTAGAGTGAATATGTGCTCCACCAGGTAGTTGCTCTCTAAACTAACACAAGACTTATTTTTTTCTATTTAGATCACTTAGTACAGTGAGGAAGTCACTCCACCGAGTCACTTAATAAAATTACCCTTTTGCCCTTTTAAATTCTTTTTTTCTTCAATTAAGCACCTAAAAACAGCAAAT
Organism: Excoecaria agallocha; assembly: GCA_037975025.1. Classification (NCBI taxonomy): domain Eukaryota; kingdom Viridiplantae; phylum Streptophyta; class Magnoliopsida; order Malpighiales; family Euphorbiaceae; genus Excoecaria; species Excoecaria agallocha. The sequence continues at coordinate 23,968,499 of CM075818.1, forward strand.
TAACCAATTAAGCTTATAAAGTACTATTTAAGAAATTTAAACACTAAATTAACTAAATCACCCTTAAATTAACATGCTAAGCACATTAAAAACATACTAAAAATATAGTATAATTCATACTTATCATTGTCTATGTTGTATACACGTGCAAGCATTTCTAATAAAATAGCAAAAATAATGGTAATGATAATAAATAATAAAATATACATGTTTTGTATGCATAGTCATCCCTTGTGTATAATTTTTGGTTGTATAAATCATCTTATGTATAACTGAAAAATGTAATAAAAATTAAAACACATAAATTTTGTATACTAAATAAAAGTATGTATATGTGTACATCTCATTTTGTGTGCAAATAAAAAATAAAAATAAAAATATGATAATATGAAACAAGTGTATTTTATGTGTATATTTCATTTTGTGTGCCATAAAAGTGCACATCTTGCATTATTTTTTTTATTAACCTACACATCATGCTTTGTGTATAAGATTCTTTCCATACATCATGCTAACCTCTAATTTTTGAGGTATTATAGATCGCATGCCTAGGTGGTCTAGGGGTTTTGGAAATTTTCATTTTAAGAATTTTTCAGAGCATTTGAGATTTAACATATTTGAATTGAGTTCAGAAAGAGTCCAAGTGATATAACAAGCATTCCAAGACAATCGAAGGGGATGCAAAAAAAGTAGAGATGTCTAATCCGATAGGGCCTACTAGTGCTTCTAACCCTTACAACCTAGATAAGAGATTTGAAGAGTTTGAAAGAAGAATAAGGTCAACAATGAGTGAAATAGTGTCTATTCTAGTGCCTGCTTTTGATGCACAACCTATAACACCTGTTGCTAGCTTGTTTAAACTAGCTAAGGTTGGGGAGATAGGTATGGCAGCGGCTACAGCCCTCCTAATTACTGTTGGTTTTTGTAACACCCTTACCCTGCACTTAGCTATAACACTGTGATTAATATTAATCAAGCATGCTTATCAACATTTCATCTGATAATCCACTAAACAGATATCCAAAAGTTAACTATTAGAAGCTTCACTTACAGGTGCAACTTACTAACATCAAATATTACATATACAAAGCATCTGTAGTAAATACAAAATTTCCAACATATTTAGAGTTTCCACAACTACAAATCATAAGGACAAAAAGAAGACTCTAATATCAATCTTCTAAGACTTGTGTTGGCCAACCTGCTGCAGAAAACAGACCTGGAAGAAAGTCCTGTTCTCCCAACCTACACGGATAAACAAAAATCCGTGCTAAGCTATAAAGCTTAGTGGGGAATACTATAAATGATAACGACTACTCACAGTGGTCGTCAACAAGCATACATTATAAGTGGTCGTCAACAAGCATACATTATAAACTATAAAGTATAGCTTATACTCAACAATTAACCATATAAGCATAATTGTCCTTTAATCTTGCGATTCATTCATTGATTATTTTACCACTGTTTATACTTAGTCATTCCTTCCACTTTTTCATATAAGATAGGAATATAAGCATATACATATTCACATATGAGCTATGATCAACATTCACATATAAATATTCGCAAGTAAAACAAGGCATTAGTACTATGAAAGTTCATCATTTATCAATCAAGAAATATATTCGAATTACTTATTGTACCAATGCATACATAGAATTTCTAGCTTGCTTTTATATCCAATACCATTTTCATGTGAACTTTATCTCTTGTAAATCTGTAAATGCTTTATGTGTATGCACAAGACAATATACATCATTTCTTAATCAAGAGCAAGAACGAGTAAATATAGGGAAAACATATAAATCAACTATATTAATTTGAAAAGCAATCACCAACATGAATACCCATTCATAAACTCTTATATTCATTTGCTTTAGAGAACATACTATCTCTAATATAGTTCATAATTATATATTAGTGATGCACTAGTTCATTTATATAACTCTGTACGTACTGTTTCTATATGCGATAATCATGCATAAGTGTATATTGTAACATCTTTTAATACCATAATTTCCATTTGTGCTGTAAAGGAATTTCACATATAAATTAGATTCTGAAATCAATTTATGAATTGTTATGCTTTATAAAGCTTTAAATTAACATCAAACTATTCTTAACTTTGGTATAAGGCCTGCACTATTCTAAAGAGGTGGATAACGGGTTAAACGATGGTACCCGAAGGCACAAGCTGTTTAGTCACCCAAACGGGGCTGACTACAACCCAAACGGGGTTGAACGATGGTACCCGAAGGCACAAATTGGTTTAGCCACCCAAACGGGGTGACCACAACCCACACGGGGTTGAACGATGGTACCCGAAGGCACAAGTGTTGGCGTATCTATGGTACCCGTAGGTACGGGGCTTAACGATGGTACCCGAAGGCACAAGCTATTTAGTCACCCAAACGGGGCTGACTACAACCCAAACGGGGTTGAACGATGGTACCCGAAGGCACAAGTTTTTCTGCAGCTGCAAGGTACCCTTATAGGCATGCCTATCTATCCACTTCCTAGACTCAACGCAGGCAATAAGATCTATTTACTTTATCTTTCATTTATTCATTCATATTCTTATATGCACATGTATGCTCTTGTATAACTATGAACAATGTACTCATACTCATGTTCATATATAACTTTCTGTAAACCGGTGAACATTTCACTGTTGGGTAATACTATTCTGTTCTTGTAATCATATTCACTTATGTGGCTAGTTCGTATGTCAATATTATACTTATATAATACCATTTGTACCCATACATGATCATGTAAAACATATATATACATCTTCTTTAGTACATATACATATATGCACTAATCATAACCAATTATATACTTTTCTCATATAATAATCACATGACAAGATACTCCTTCTGTGATGCATACACTTGTATACATAGTCTTGTATGACATTACTATTATATACTTTAATAAAATTTCTATAATGGTGTCTATAGCACTGTAGATCTGTATTTTAGCATGCTATCATGTGACCACACATATGCTTAATCATATCATTTCAATTAAGTAAAGACATATTCATACGTTTCACTTTACTCATTTTCTTCGAATCATTACTCTCAAACTTCTTTCAACAGTCAAACCCAATCATGTAAGATCATATTATATTTATAGACATATGTTTATATGTTCACATAATCCACAAATCACATTAAGCATCTCACATGTTCACAGTCATGCTAAAACATTTTCTATCTCATAGTACAAATTCATGCTCATACACTCATGTACATAATCATGGATGTACGTACCTGTGGGTACACTCGCATATATTAGACTTACTAATGTGAGCATATTTACCAAATATATATATATGTATATATATATCTTTATCATTATTAAAATCATGTGCTATACAAAATGTCAACATGTTTCCATATGGGCATATACACATGCCAAGGTCATACTATTGCAGTCCTTATTTCATAGCATAAATACATGTCAAAATGTGCACTTTCATGTCATAAGGTTACATGTGTATAATATATATATCAATTTTGCATATGACAATCATGTACAAAACTATTTACATGTATAAGTTAGATATTTCATCATTAGTCTTTATTCATATACACAAATGAATGCATGTGTATTCATATAAATCCTTCATTGGTAGCCATATTACGTGCTTTATCCAATTAACTTTACTGTCACATATACCCATATCTCTCTCAATTTATTTAAAGAAATCATATTATCAAGTATAGCAACAATTGACACATAATAGTAACTTCTGTTTTTATGAGCAGTTTAGGAAACTAGTCCGAATTCAACCCTAGATTCCGCATACTTAGGGACAGATTTAAGTTCAGGTTTCTTCATATAAAATATAGGTATGGAAGTCTATTTTTCAATGCAAAAAGAATCACTCAATTTTCTGTTCTATAGCTCAACTTATGAGCAAAACATTCTAGACAGGTCATTCAGTCGTGAAGGGAGTTCGACTCGTGAAGAGGTTCACGAGTGAAGCAAACCAAGCAAAACTCACGACTCGTGAAGAAGCTCACGAGTGGAGAAGAAAACTGTACTTCACGACTCGTGAAAAGGTTCACGAGTGAAGCAAACAGGGCAAAGCTCATGACTCGTGAAGGAGTTCACGAGTGGAGAAGAAAAGCAAAAATCACGACTCAGACAAAGATTCACTAGTGACCCAGGAAGGCAAAGGCACGACTCGTGAAGATCTTCACGAGTCGAACAAAAGTTCACGACTCGTGAAGGTGATCACGACTCGGCAACAACTCTAACAGGAAGCAGATTCACGACACGTGAAGAGCTTCACGACTCGGCACTGACTCTCACAACTGATGAAATCTGTTCTTCTAAAATCAACCCGAAAACCCAGCAAAAACCAGAAAAAAACGTAACTTCAATTTCTATAAATTACATCCAAATTCAGCAACCAATTCCACATGCAATATGAACAACCTACATTCCCATACCTTAGCTGAAAATTCCTTTGTCTTAAACCCCTTGCAAGCCCTTTTCCTTGCTTCTTCCACCTTCTCTCTCTCCTTTACATCATTTCATACATACAACAACAATCATCCATCATCAATCAAATTAAGAAAGAGATGAAGATGAAGAGATGAACTAACAAGTTAGGATATTACCTTATAGTTATACTAATGATCTAGATTGAACAACATGCAACAATTCCTCTTCAACAAGACCTTGAGAATTCATCTATGGCTTTAAGAAATAAGAAGAAGAAAATGAAGTTGCTGTAACTCTCTCTAAGATTTCGTTCACCACCATTTCAAAGAGTTTTCCTTTCATTCCACTAGCAAAAGACTTTATATAATAGCTAGGAAAATTCCCTCTTTGATCCTTCAACAAAATGCATGTCCTTTAATCAACCCACATCTTTTTGCATGTTATAAATCAACCTAATCACTTATTCTTTCTCTTAAATTAACCTCTCAAATATTCATTTATTCACCTTTGACCTTTAAGATGCTGAATTTACAAGTTAACCCTTAAACTAATACTTTGAACTTCAATTACACCCTTGAATGTTATTAAACCAACAATAATAATTTAATTATGACCTTATAAAATTCATACCATATATCTTACACATTTATCACAATTATTGAACTTAATAACACTTATATCCCAATTGATCCTTGAAATAAAATATTATTTCAATTACACACATAAATAAACAACTAGTTTATCCTTCAATATATAAGCTTATAATAATTCATCTAATTAAGCTTGATTAAACATTAATAATTGGGATTATGTCCTTGAATTCTACTAAGGCCTAATTTGAGTCCTTACAGTTTTAGTGGCAAGACGCCACTTATTTCACCAGCTGAGCAAGGAAATGATGAGGGATATGCCTTAAAAAGTGATTATATGCTAGTATTGAAGAATGAGGTGGTTAGAGTAGAAGATTTAGCGCTCAAGAGGATTGAGGAAAAAAATAAAGGCAATGGCTCCGACATCATCTATTGATAAAGAAATTAATCTAAAAGATACAGATTTGGACAATAAAGATGCGCTCCCTAAGAGGTTCAAAATACTAGACTTGCCTATGTTTGATGGCACTTCTAATCTAACAATCTACATAAAGCAATATTCCCTAGTAATGAAATGGACCCACCTTACTAAATGACAAAAGGTTGAATACTTCGACCTTAGTCCTATGGGCCCTTCTATTAGCTAGTATCATGAGCTAGATCGGGAAAAAAAGTTAAACTGGGATAGGCTGATAGAGGAGTTCTTAAAGCAGTATAACTGTAGCACAAGACTGGAACTGTAAGAGTCTCATTTCCGAAAACAACCTAGCAACATTATTCAGACCTAGGCAAGCCACTATCTTGGTATTTACTACAAGACAAGTGCCCTTTAATAAAGGGAAATTCAGTTGTTAAAAGTCAAAATTCAATCATTAATTGTTTGATAAAAGCCTCGTCATTAAAAGTATAGATGACCAGATTTTAAATTCGGTCGTTAATCATTAATGACCGAAAAGACTTTAGCCATTTGATAAGTGTGAATTATACTATATTTTTAGTGTGTTTTTATGTGTTTAATTGAGTTAATTTAATCTTATTTTAGTTGATTTTAGGTATAATTACTTAATTTGTTTTTTTAGGTATAATTTTTAATTTCGGTGTTTTTTAAGGCCAAATTGAAGAGAAAAAGGGTTAAAATGTAAAAAAAGAGAAATTCAGAGGCAAAACTGTAATAATGGAGAAAGTTGGTTTTTAGCTCGTGAGGGTTAGCCAAGAAGCACTCGGTTAAGTGATTTCATCACTTGGCTGAGTGATTTAGCACTCTCCTAAGTGATTTTGGCACTCACCCAAGCATTTTTACATGTTCTACAGGGTTAAGGCACTCTCCCAAATGAGATAGTCACTCACTTTAGCAAATTAAGCACTCTCCAAAGGGACCAATACCACTCTTTTGAGTGGATGTCCTATTTAGGTGATGAAGGACTTCTTATTTCAATAAAACAAAAATTCCTTCGATTTAGGAAGTCACAAGATGTGTAAAACTCTTCCTTTGGAGGCTATAAAAGGGCTGAAGACACCAAGACTAAGAGAGCCATCTGAGATATGAAGTTTCTTTTGTTAGGTTTTACATTAGCTTTAGTTTAATTTTTTCTTGAAGATACAAAAGATTAGAGTTTGGAAGCTTTTCTTATAGTTTTATAGAATTGTCAAAGGAGTTTCCTGATTCTATGAGTTTGTATCATTTTTATTTACTTTGTTTAGTTTTTAATATGAAGTGTGAGTAGTTTTCTTAACTTTTGCTAAAGGATACTTGAATCATTAAACTATTATTGTAATGACTTAGTTTGTGCTTAATTCAATGCAAGTTTTATTATTTCTTAGTTCTTGAGCAAATTCTTATCTTTGATTGTATTGAGATTGATTGTTAATTTATTTAATTAATAGTTAATGATTAATTAAGGTATGATCTATGATATGCATGTTCTTAGATTAATTCATTAGTGTTGATGCATGATTACTTTCTAACTTAGATATAATTATGTATTGGTAGTAGTGGATTAATACTTAGAAAAGGTGAACTAAGAATAGGTTAGATTTAAGTTTACTTGAAACAAGATTTAATGAATAAATAGGAATATAAAACTGGATTTGTATGCTAAGTATTGAATTATTCCTAACAAAAAGGTTTAATGCTTAGAGTGATATTCTTGACTAAGATATCTGGCTTTCTTTATCTAGTTTTTCCATAATGACTTGTGTTCTTTTGGAAATTAAGTCATTGCAATATTAGTTAAAGTGGATAGTTTTTTAGCAGAAGTTGTCTTTATTATTGATTTTTACCAACTTTTAATTGCTTTGTTTGAGATTAGCTTTAATTATTTATGTTTTATTTCTTAGTTTAATTCTCTTATCATCATCACAAATTTTGGGATTTCTTTTATTCCTTGCATGTGGTATTCACTCTAAAATCTGAAACAAGTTGCATTTTCACAATTTTCCTAGGGTATAATATTTAGGATCTTAATCTATATTTTCCTATATTATTAGCCGATCTAGTACACTTGCTAGACACCGGTCAAGTTTTTGATGCCTTTACTGGGGAAACATTGGTGTTTGTTTTTAGATTTAAAAGTGAATTTTGTGTGTCTTTCTTCTTCTTTCTTATTCTTCATTCTTTATTAATTTTATTCTTTTATTCTTTGCAAGTGTCAATAGTTTATGTTAAGAAGTGAGCCAATTTTTCCTATTGACCTTGAAATTGAGAGGACATTCCATAAGATTAGGAGATTAAGGCAAAGAGAGATGAATTTAGAAGACCAATAATAAAACAACCCTAATAACCTTAATAATCACCCTCTTCATAACCCACCAATGAATGATCCATACCCTAGGATAGAAGGGAAAGTTAACCATGATCAAGCTCAAGGGGATGGGTTTAACCCTAGAAACATTAGAGACTTCTCTATTCCTCGGTAGAATGAGGATCATAAAACCATTAGGATAGCTCATAGTCAACACTTTGGGATAAAACCTGCCACCATCAGCATGGTCCAAAAGAATCAATTTTCTAGATCAAAGATAGAAGACCTTGCTCAGCATTTAGATATTTATTAGTAAGGCAAGGGACTGGTTGTAAATGCTACCAAGCCAATCTATTCAATCATGGCAATAAATGCAGGAAAAATTCTTATGCCATTTCTTCCCTCTTACCAAAACTGCTAGTATAGGAATAACATCCATAATTTCCATTAATTATAAGAGGAACCATTCCATGAGGCTTGAGAAAGATTTATGAGACTCCTAAAGAGTTGTCCATACCATGAAATTATTGTTCATCAACTAATGTCTATTTTTTATGCAAGTGTGAATCAATTTATAAGATCCCTCCTAGATGTAGCTTTAAATGTAAGTTTCATGAACAAGATCCCTAAAGAAGCTTTCTTACTCCTGGATGAGATGGCTACCAATGATGTTCAGTGGGCAAGTGTAAGGACCAAACAGAAAAAGCAAATTGAACACAGTATGGATGAGGTAACCATGTTAAAGGCACAATTAGATGCATTGACAAAATAGGTAAGTGGTTTAAAAGTATAATATGTATCTTCTTTATCTCAAGCGTGTAACAGTTTTACTGGAACACATGTAGCATTTGAAATTAAGAATGAGGAGAGCTTAGGAACATTAATGGAAGAAGTAAATGCACTGAATCCTTATAGTAATACTTATAATCCTGGGTGGAGAAATCACCCTAGTTTTTCATGGAGAGAGAGGAATCATACATCTTCATCTAATAATCAACCTAGGGCTCCCTTTAATTAGAATATAGTCTCCCATAGCAATAACCACCCACATAACCAAACATCCACATATCAACTCAACCTACACAAGACAAAAAATCCAATTTAGAGGAAATGTTTACCAATTTTATGAATGTCCAAACCACTTTTATGGCTAATCAGGATGTTAAGTGGAAATCACAGGAAATTTAGTTGAGAAATCAAGATGCTTCAATTAGAAATTTAGAAAATCAAGTAGGGCAATTTGTTAACTCTATCTCAAATAGGACACATGGCACTTTTTCATCTAATGTGGACAGGACCCCAAAGGAAGAAGCCAAGGCAATTACCTTAAAAAATGGAAAAGAGGTGAAGGAAGCTGAAAATGATAAGCATTCTTTAGATTTGGTGGAACCGACACTAGAGGTAAGTATTTTTAAACCAAAATTTAATGATAAGATATCATTTGTTGTTGAGAAAAGCAAAGGTAAGGAGAAACTTGTTTCTATTGTGCTTGATGAGTCTAAATTACCTTATTCATCTCTAGCTAGGAAGGAAAAATATAATAAACGATTAACAAGATTTTTAGACATGTTTAAAAAGTTGCATGTAAATTTACCATTTGTTGAAGCTTTGTTGCACATGCCTAAATATGCTAAGTTTATTAAAGAGCTATGTTTTAATAAGGAAAAGCTAGAGGGTATAGGAATGGTTCAATTATCTAAAAATTATAGTGCAATTTAATGAACAAAATTTCTGAAAAATTAGAGGATCCTAGTAGTTTCACTTTACCAATCAAATTAGGAGAGAATTTTATTGGAAATGCATTATGTGATTTGGGTGCTAGTATTAATTTAATGCCTTATTCAATTTGCAAAAAATTGAATTTAGGTGATATCAAGGAAACCCAAATGACACTATAATTGGTGGATAGCTCGATAAAAAGACCTAAGGGTATTATTAGGAAATTATTGGTGAAAGTAGGAAATTTTATATTTCAAGTTGATTTCACAGTGATGGATATAGAGTAGGATCGCAAGGTGCCTTTGATAGTAGGAAGGCCATTTTTTAATACAGCAAAGGCTTTAATAGATGTACATGGACAGACATTTACCTTAGGGTTTAATGAGGAAGAAATGGTTTTCAATGTGAATAAGGTGATAAAGCACCCTTCCTATGATTTTGAAGAGTCCATTTACTTCATAGATGATATTTAAGAATGTGTGGAGAAAAAGCAAGAAGAAATTTTATTTGATGATGAGCTTAAAAATTGTTTAATACATCCAAGGAATAAGAAGGAAGTGGAGAAGAATAAAAAAGAGTTGATAGAAGAGCTGTAAAAATAACATGAAGAGGAAAGAATAAAGGAGGATGAACCATTCCCTCCTAAAGGAGATTCTAAACTTAAAACTCTTCCCTCTCATTTAAAATATGTATTTTTGAAAAATAATGCAAAACCAGTTATCATTTCTTCACTTTTGATAGGTTTGGAGGAGGAAATGCTTATCGAAGTATTGAAAAAACATAAAGAAGCCATAGGTTAGGAGACATCCAATTTGAAGGAAATTAGCCCCACTTATTGTATACACCGAATACCTATGGAAAATGACCCAAAGGTGACTCAATCTAGCTATGCAAGAAATGGTGAAAAAGGAGGTACTTAAACTATCAATGTAAGTATTATCTATCCCATTTCTGATAGTACTTGGGTTAGTTCAGTCCAATGTATACCTAAGAAGGGAAGAATGACTATTGTGACTAATGAAAATAATGAACTTATCCCAACACACACAGTGGTGGGATAGAGAGTGTGTATAGACAATAGGAGATTGAATAATGCCACTAGAAAGGATCACTTTTCTCTACCTTTTATTGACCAAATTTTAGAGAGATTGGTAAGGAATATGTTCTACTATTTTTATATGGCTATTTGGGATATATGAAAATTTCTATAGCCCTGAAAGACCAAGAAAAGACCACATTTACATGCCTCTATGGTACATTTGCATACAGGAGAATGCCATTTGGCCTTTGCAATGCCCCTACCACATTTCACAGATATATGATGGCTATTTTTTATGATTTTATTGAGAAATTCATAGAGGTTTTTATGGATGATTTTACACTATATGGTCGTGATTTTGAGTCATGTTTATTTCATCTTGCTTTGGTCTTAGAAAGGTGTCAAGAAACCAATCTTGTTCTTAATTGGAAAAAATTTCACTTTACGGTGAGAGAAGGGATAGTGTTAGGGCATGAGACATCCAGTTTGAAGGAAATTAGCCCCACTCATTGTATACACCAAACACCTATGGAAAATGATTTCAAACCAGTGATGCAACCCCAAAAGCGACTCAATATAGCTATGTAAGAAATGGTAAAAAAGGAGGTACTTAAACTACTCAATGTAAGTATTATCTATCCCATTTCTAATAGTACTTGGGTTAGTTCGATCCAATGTATACCTAAAAAGTGGGGAATGACTATTGTGACTAATGAAAATAATGAGCTTATCCCAACATACATAGTGATGGGATAGAGAGTGTGTATAGACAATAGGAGATTGAATAATGCCACTAGAAAGGATCACTCTCCTCTACCTTTTATTGACCAAATTTTAGAGAGATTGGTAAGGAATATGTTCTACTATTTTTATATGGTTATTTGGGATATATGTAAATTCCTATAACCCTAAAAGACCAAGAAAAGACTACATTCACATGCCTTTATGGTACATTTGCATACAGGAGAATGCCATTTGGCCTTTGCAATGCCCCTACCACATTTTAAAGATGTATGATGGCTATTTTTTATGATTTTATTGAGAAATTCATAGAAGTTTTTATGGATGATTTTACACTATATGGTCGTGATTTTGAGTCATGTTTATTTAATATTGCTTTGGTCTTAGAAAGGTGTCAAGAAACCAATCTTGTTCTTAATTGGAAAAAATGTCACTTTATGGTGAGAGAAGGGATAGTGTTAGGGCATAAGATCTCTAAGAAAGGAATTGAAGTAGATAGAGAAAAAATAGATGTGACTGATAAATTACCTCCACCTATAATGTTAAGGGTATTAGGAGTTTCCTTGGTCATGCAGGTTTTTATCGTCAATTTATTAAGGATTTTTCTAAAATAGATAAACCACTTTCAAATTTATTACTTAAAGATGCTACATTTAACTTTGATGATAAGTGTTTGTACGCATTTAACTTGTTAAAGTAAAAGCTAATCACAACACCGGTCATAGCATCATCGGATTGGACTTTGCCATTTGAAATAATGTGTGATGCTAGTGACTATACAATAGGAGTAGTTTTAGGCCAGTGAAGGGAGAAGATTTTTCATACCATTTACTATACGAGTTACACACTCATTAGAGCTCAAGTGAATTAGACCACTATAAAAAAGAAGCTTTTGGCAATAGTGTTTTCTTTTGAGAAATCCAAATCATATCTCCTTGGCTCTAAAATCACGATATGGACAAATCATATAGCTTTAAGGCACATTTTTTGCTAATAAGGATTCTAAACCGAGGCTTATTAGATGGGTTTTGCCACTGTAAGAATTTGATGTGACAAAAAAGGGGCTGAGAATTTTGTAGCTAACCACCCATCTAGATTGGATTATGGAAATTTAGAAAAGGAGGAAATTTCTAATCCATTTCCTGATAAGCATATTTATTCCATTTATGCATGTGAAACTTTAACTCCTTGGTATGCTAATATTGCAAATTTTCTTGCAGAAGGATACCTTCCAAAGGATTTCACTTGGCAATAAAAGAAGAAATTGCAAGTGGATGCAAAACATTATCTCTAAGATGTCCCTTATTTGATTATGATTTTCTTGACCTAATTCTTTGAATGTTCTGGAGGAGGAGCAAGAGAATATCATGAGACAATGTCATGGAGGAGAAGTTGGAGGTTACCATGGAGCAAATCGTACAGTACAGAAAATTCTTCAGTCAGGTTTCTTTTGGCATTCTCTTTTCTATGATATTAAATCTTTCATAGAATTATGTGATAGGTATCAACAGATAGGAAACTTATCTAAGAGGGATGAGATGCCTATAAATAATGTGCTAGAAGTAGATATATTTAATGTTTGGGGAATTGATTTTATGGGGCCATTTTAGAACTCATTTCAGTTTGAATATATCCTAGTTGTTGTGGATTATGTAAGTAAATGGTTAAAAGCAATAGCCACTAGGACATGTGATGCTAAAGTTGTGCTTGAATTCTTGATGAGGAATGTTTTCACTAGATTCGGGACACCAAGGGCTATTATAAGTGATGGGGGCAAACATTTTGTCAACTATCAATTTCGAACATTGCTTAGAAATTTTGGTGTGAGATAAAAGATAACTACCCCATATCATCCTCAAGCTAATGGGCAAGTTGAAGTGTCTAACAGGGAGTTGAAATTAATCTTAGAAAAAATTGTGAATAATTCTAGAAAATATTAGTTTCAAAGGTTAGATGAGGCTCTTTAGGCCTACAGAAATGCATTTAAAACCCCTATAGGTGTGTCTCTATATAGATTAGTGTTACAACCCTAGTAAGTACACTAGATCGACAAGTAATAAAGTGGGGTAAATTTAAGACCCTCAATATCGAACCCAAGGGAATTGTGTGTGAAAACTGTGGAAATTGATGGGGATTTATTTGAACCCTTAGTCTCACTAGACTGCGTATAGGATGAGTAGGGTATTGTTCCAAAGGGAACGGGGAAAATTTTGTATTGAAATCATAAAAAGTAGATGGATAGGTAGCAAATAAAATGTAGATTATGTATTTAAATAAATATCTAAACTATTTTGCATATATTAATGAAATTGGATTAAAGATGACTTAAATGATGGTATGAACATACATTAGAAATATGAAATAGTAATTCATCTAAGAATAAGTTCTAGTAATTGTATAAATATAGTGACTGGAGAATTTTGCCAAGATTCTTTAAAGCAACTCTCGTTGTCAGTAAAGATGTTTTCATTTAGAGTCTATAAGCACTCTCATATCATTATAGAGATAAACAAAAATTATGAAGCTCTATGCCAATTCTTTAACCCCTCAAAGTGAATTCCTTAAGTCAAATTAAAGGAATTCAATGCTTTAATTACATTCATTTATTTTTCCATCAGAGAATTCTAACTCTCGTTGCGAATAAATTGACTAAAATGCCAAATATGGTGGCCAATCATACATAGCAAATCAAAGCACACAAATGGATGTAAATCATACTTCATTCATAATATGAGTAAACATGTCTTAAACAAATACTAGTGCATATTTATAATGTACAAAGGAAACTAGCCAAAGTATATAATTGAATTAAAGGCAAACAAGAGAAAGAAACTCATCTCATGTTCCTTTGGCTTTTCCCTTTGTAATCATCTAATAAAAGCTAAGTAAACATGTTTATCCAAAACAAAACTATATTTTTAAGAACAAAACATTGATTTTTTTTCTTCAGTTAATGCCATCCATATTTTTAGAAGGAAAACTCTATGAACATGTCTCTTCATAATGGTTGTTAATGTAAAAAGTTTCCATGGAGGGTCATGATGCTTGGCTGAAAAATAATGTGCAAAAGGATGGCATCGTTTGGGAACAGACATCATGTTCGACTCGTGAACATCTTCACGAGTCGTGATCTCCATCAAACTATCTTCACTCATGAACTGCATGCCGACTCGTGATGTTCATGCCGACTCGTGAACAATTCTTCTCTGCCTCACTCGTAGTCTTCCATCCGTCTCGTAAACTCCAGTCCGAGTCGTGAGCCACTTCACGACTCGTGATCTTCATCCTTGAATCTTCACCATTTCTTCACTTTACTTCGCACTTACACCAACTTTAACCTAAAAACACACATAAATGCATAAAATAAAGATAAACACACAAAATACACATAATATTACATACTTAAACTACTTAAACATAAGAAAATACATATTAAAAAGTAGACATTTTACAAGGCATCAAATTCCCGCACACTTAAACCTTGCTTGTCCTCAAGCAAGAGAAGAATGAGAAAATTTAATTCCAAGTTAAACTAAGTAAGTTAAATTATAAAGCATTGCTCAATATTCACTTTAGATTAGATTGAAATGAAGTCAAATACCTTAAACACTCAAAGTATCAGTAAATCGAATCTTAAGACATGTATTCTAAGTTACCAAGTCACCTAAGTTTACTAAACCCAACATCAAGAATATAAAGTCTCAAAACTAACCATGCTTAAGAGAGAATATTGATCATAAAACTTAAGATTCTAAGACTATAGTTACCTTTTAGGAAAAATTGCAAGCACACATACCTTTAAACCAATCTCATGGCATTTTCAGACTACCTTTTTTTTTCTTCTTCTTCTTTTTTTTTAGCATGGGAATTCTTTAAAGCTTTATCCCATGTATTTTAAAATAGCAAGAGAACGTAGTAATGGGTGCGTTTTACGCTCCATCCCATACTTAATTAAGCTTTTGAGCATGCATCTTGCTTTTTTTTATTTATTTTTCATTTTCTTTTGCTAGTCCTCATCCATTATTGAAAGGCCTAAAGGTAAGTATTATGGCTATAATTTCCATAAGGCAACAAAATCCTAAAATCTTAAACTAAATGATGAAATTCTAACCTTCAAGCATAGTTAGTAAAGAAACTAAATAACCTAAAATGTTGAAAGAAGTAAAAAGAGATAACTTGAAAGCATAAAACACATGCCAAAAGCTTCGAAAAACTAATCAAATGAGCAAAAAAGAGCAAATGACTCAACATAACAACCTATATTATAATCAATTGAGAGCAATACTTATAAGAAAACTTACTAAAAAGTTTAGTCTAAATAAAGAAAAAGATACACACCCAAACAGAAATAACAATGTGAAACAAAACATACAACATACAACATATTTTATTCCCCCACACTTAGAACACACATTGTCCTCAATGTGAAGAAACAAAACAAAAAAACAAAAACAAAAAGAAACAAACTAAAGAATAAAGGAAAGAAAACTCCCCTAAGATCATGGTGAAGGTGGAGGCGAAGACACCACATAACCCGATTGGGCAATGAAGGCATCCACCATGTGCTCAAGGCGTCGTTGATGGCGAACCAAATGGGAGTTAACTTGCTCCAATGATGTGAGTTGATTCTGAATGGTAGATTGATTTTGCAATAACTGGTTGAACATGGAATGAATGGAATGTGAAGAAGATCCAATAATAGGTGGTGAAATAGTAACCTCGTCTCTAGGAACATCCTCCATAGGAACATCTCCTTGTTCCTGGGCCTCATACCCTACCTCATCCGAAGTGCTTTCCTCAGCCACTTCTTGTGGAGTAGAGGTTCCTGCAAGATCCTTCCAACAAGAACGTGAAAGCGGGGGAATAAATTGAAAAGAATTATTGACAATTTCACCCCGAACAAAAAGATGTTTGGAAAAAATACAAGCATGGAAGGGTAGGGTCATAAGTACGCAAATCAATATCAAGACTCCTAGCAATAGCAGCTATTACATGTCCATGGGTGTAGGAGACTCCGGACGACCAACACAATTCAATAATTGTTTGAAAATCCAAAAAGACCAACAAATAGGCTTGCGATTATGCACACACCACATCAAGAAAAGTTCATGACTTGAAACTCGATTAAATTCAGGTTTGTTAAAGACAATAGAGGCAAGGATCTTATGCAAAATCCAATACTTCAAATCTGTTATAAACATAGACTTAGCCTCTCTAGCTCTAAATGGTGTAGTTAAACCAGTGAAAAAAGTCCAAAAAGCATTAGGCCTATAACTCTTAGGAGGATCACATAATCCAGATTGTTTAAAGCCAAAAATGCGATGCATCATGAAATATGTTAATGTATAATCAATCCCATTCAAACAAAAGTCCACTAGCCTAGGATTTTCAGCATTTTCCTTCAAATTTGTGTAAAATTCCAAGACCAAATCAGTATAAAATTGTTCATGCATATTAACAAAATGCAATAAGCCACATTGAGATAGCATTTCATTCACTGCATCAAGCAATCCCACTTGTTCAAGCAAAGAGTTTGGGAAATACTTACATTGAGAGATTGCTCTATCCTTAAGAATAAGGAACCTATTACCTTCATGGATAGAGGAAAGGGGAAAGGGTGAACCAAAATCTGCCTGTAAACTTGCTAGTTGTGCTTCATCTCCCCCTTGCTGACCCCTTGAGGTTGAGACTTTCTTGGTTCTCACCATTGTTGTTAAAGAGAATGAGGCAGAGAAAGAAATGCACAAACGTGAATGTATAGAGAAGAAATGTGAGTGTAGTGAAAGAAAACCAAGTAAACAAACGGGAATGTATGGAGAAGTGAAAGAGAAAGGAAGTGTACGAGGAAAGTAAAAAGAAAAGAAATGTGAAAAGTGAAGAAAAAGAGTAACTGCAATATTTAGAGAAGAAGGAAGGAGAAAGTGAAAAGAAATGTCATTTCACAAACCCTAGGTTTGATTTATATCCATTCCCCCCATTAAATTTAAGTTATTTAAAGGTAGTTAATCCAAATTAAAATCGCAAAGATGACTAATTAAAAGAAAGAAGAGTTAAAGAAAGAAATAAAAATGAATTAAAAATAAGAATATGAAGTAAAAATCACGACTCGGTAATTTTGGAACAGTGCATCACGAGTCGGCATAAGCATCATGACTCGTGAAGAATGAAGCATTTGTGGCACAAGAGGAGATGTTCATGAGTCGGCATAAGAATCACGACTCGTGAAAAACAAAATGCAGGCAACTGAGGAAAATGTTCACGAGTCGGACAGCCTTTCACGACTCGGTATCATTTCCTTTCTGTGCTACTCGTGATCTTCTTCACGACTTGGTATAGTCTTCACGACTGAGTATTTGTTGCCTTTGGAACACTCGTGAACATGTTCACGAGTCAAACTACACTCGTGAACATGATACTGTGCTACAATTTTTCTGCAAAATCATACCAATCTCAAGACAAAAGTTAAAATTACAACAGATAAATAAATCAATAAGAAAGAAAACTATAAACTACTTAAAACTTAACCAAAAATAAATCATAAACAGAAACTCTAATTCTAAAGCAAACAAAACACAATATAAGAATTCATACATCTAATAACTAATTTATATCATACAATCCTAAAACATCCACTCTTTTGTTTCAAGCAATAAAAATTCATTCAAGCCGTTCCCCGGCAACGGCGCCAAAATCTGATGGGGATTTATTTGAACCCTAAGTCTCACTAGATTGCGTATAGGATGAGTAGGGTATCATTCCAAAGGGAACGGGGTAAATTTTGTATTGAAATCACAAAGAGTAGATGGATAGGTAGCGAATAAAATGTAGATTATGTATTTAAATAAATATCTAAACTACTTTGCATATATTAATGAAATTGGATTAAAGATGACTTAAATGATGGTATGAAGATACATTAGAAATATGAAATAGTAATTCATCTAAGAACAAGTTCTAGTAATTGTATAAATAAAGTGACTGGAGAATTTAGCCAAGATTCTTTAAAGCAACTCTCGTTGTCAGTAAAGATGTTTTCATTTAGAGTTTATAAGCACTCTCATGTCATTATAGAGATAAACAAAAATTATGAAGCTCTATGCCAATTCTTTAACCCCTCAAAGTGAATTCCTTAAGTCAAATTAAAGGAATTTAATGCTTTAAGTACATTCATTTATTTTTCCATCAAAGAATTCCAACTCTCGTTGTGAATAAATTGACTAAAATGCCAAATATGGTGGCCAATCATACATAGCAAATCAAAGCACACAAATGGATGTAAATCACACTTCATTCATAATATGAATAAACATGTCTTAAACAAATACTAGTGCATATTTATAATGTACAAAGGAAACTAGCCAAAGTATATAATTGAATTAAAGGCAAACAAGAGAAAGAAACTCATCTCATGTTCCTTTGGCTTTTCCCTTTGTAATCATCTAATAAAAGCTAAGTAAAAATGTTTATCCAAAACAAAACTATATTTTTAAGAACAAAACATTGATTTTTTTTCTTCAGTTAATACCATCCATATTTATAGAGGGAAAACTCTATGAACATGTCTCTTTATAATGGTTGTTAATGTGAAAAGTTGCCATGGAGGGTCATGATGCTTGGCTGAAAAATAATGTGCAAAAAGATGGCATCGTTTGGGAACAGACATCATGTTCGACTCGTGAACATCTTCATGAGTCGTGAACTCCATCAAACTGTCTTCACTCGTGAACTGCATGCTGACTCGTGATGTTCATGCCGACTCGTGAACCTCATGCTGACTTGTGAACAAATCTTCTCTGCCTCACTCATAATCTTCCATCCATCTCGTAAACTCCAGTTCGAGTCGTGAGCCACTTCACGACTCATGATCTTCATCCTTTAATCTTCACCATTTCTTTACTTTACTTCGCACTTACACCAACTTTAACCTAAAAACACACATAAATGCATAAGCTAAAGATAAACACACAAAATACACATAATATTACATATTTAGACTACTTAAACATAAGAAAATACATATTAAAAAGTAGACATTTTACAAGGCATCAGAAATTAATTGTATGCTAAAGAATTTCCAATTGTTTGTGTGTATGAGTTGTTTAATTTGTATAATGAAAACTTTAAAAACTAAAATATGCAATGAAGAGAAATTAAATTCTACTAACAGTAAATTGAGTATGTATTTAATTCAGAAAAATTAACAAGTATGAAAATGTATAGAAACTAATCGTTGCTCAGGTTCACTCATCCACCCTATACCCACTGTGAATTAATTTTATCTTAAAGTATACATGAATGAATTTAGGATGACCCTCTTAACCCAAGCGTCCCATCTGGAGCCAGCTATTCTAGTTGCTAAACTTCCCATTTCGGAGCCAACCCAATAACTAGCCTATCATGGGTCTAACATCCTAAGTTTGGTTTGCTTTCCCATTTTGGAGCCAAACAACCCAAATCTCATCTATTTCACTCCACACTCTAGTCCTAAAATCACAATTACTGCACATTTAGAATCCCATTCCGAAACCGTCTAAAATAATACAGCATTCATAAAAGAAAAATTGAGCAAAATCATTCATAGACTTCAATCCACTAGGCTCAATACACATTCAAAGATATATGATGAAAATCATTCATCCATGTATGGAAATTAACTTAATAGATTAAAAAACAATGAAATAGAAATAAGTAAAAGTGAAATAGACCATTCATTCATGTAAAAATCAAAATATGCTCAGTATTCACATTGTGAGTAGGGGATTCAAAGCTCCCCCAAGCAACAAAGAGGACTACTCACTATCCATAATGTAAAAGATGAACAAAGTAAGAGTGAAAACTATAAAACCCATTTGAAGCTGAAGATTTGAAGTTGATGAAGCTCTTTCTCTTCTTCTCCAAATTGCACTTTAATTGTAAGCTATAATCTTCAAACTAAAAACTAAAACTATGACTATCTTTGTGTTATTGAAGTAATACTAAGTTAAAAGAGTGATTTTTACAAGTAAAACTATAACAATAAGTATGAAAAACTCTATTCCTATGAAAAATTGCATTTTCTCTCTACCCAAATACCCTATACATAAAATCCTAGAAAAAGACTCCTCATAAGCAAAAAATTTTGCAACTTTTATAGAGCTATTCAAGAGGACACGTTTGGGATACTTTTGTCTCAGTCGTGACACAAGGAGACAGAGTGGTAGGTTACCTTGGGCACGGCTGGGATAGTTTTGTCTCAACCGTGGCGAGCTTCTGGATCAAAAATGTGTTCGTAGGCTGCAATGGCCACGGTTGGGATAGTTTGTGTCAGCCGCGACCTTTGATGAAATGGAGAGTTTTGACTTCTGCAATGGCCATGGCTGGGATAGTTTGTCTCAGCCACAACCTTTGGTGAAACGGTGAGTTTTGACTTCTGTGTTGGATACAACTAGGACAGTTTGTCTCAGCCGTGCCTTAGTAAAATTTCCTGCATAAAATGCAATTTAAGACCATTAATCACCCAAATACTTTAAATTTATCAAAATAACTAAAATAAACATATGAAAAATATTTTATCACTAAAAAAACTAAAAGCATACAAGATAAGACACTAAAACACACAAAATTATCCAAAAAACCAACATTAAAATCAAGGTTATCAATTAGATTTAGGGAAGGCATGTCCTTTGCCGGTCGAATTAGAGCATAAAGCATATTGGGCTATAAAACTGCTTAAATTTGATTTGAGATATACAAGAGATAAGAGAAAGTTATAGCTCAATGAAATGAAGGAATTTCGACAGTGGTCTTAATACAATGCAACCCTTTACAAGAAGAAAATCAAGCAATGGCATGACAAGAAACTTAATCAGAAGGAATTTATTCCTGGTATCATGGTTTTAGTATATACCAGTTGATTGAGGTTATTCCCAGGAAACTAAAATCCAGATGGCTTAGGCCATATCAAGTGTTGTCAAGGAATGACTTTGGAGTAGTGACTATCAAGAGTCTGAAGGATGGGCATGAATACAAAGTCGATGGTCACAGGTTAAAACCATATTGAGTTAGGCAAATAGAGGTTTCTAAGGCAACCATAATGTTTTGTGACTGATATAAGGGTTACAAGTCTAGCTAAGGACTTCCAAAACTCAGAACTAAGCTTTTTAACTCGTTATTTTCTTTGTTTAAATTTTTGTTTTATTAGTTGTATTGTTTTGTTTTTGTGTTTTGGAGTGTTTTTGTTACTTATTTGTTAGTCTATTTTACTTTGGTTTGCTTTAGTTTTTGATTCATGAATTAAAAAGAGAGTTTTGTCTATTAAGTGCATTCTTTGTGATCTTGATGTGATTAAAGGTTTCAATGAGATTTTAGCATGATTTTAAGAATTGAGCAAAGGAGACTTATGTTTGAGGTAAAATTAAAAGTGAGTAAGTGTTAGTACATGGTGTGTTGTGATTTGAGTTTAAGCATAACTTGGTGTGATTTAATTAAGAGAACGCAAAAACATAGGTTAATGTTGTTTAAGAGATGTTGAGTTAGAGATTCAAAGGTTAATTTGAAATGAGAGTGAACCAATTAGTAAAACAAATATTTAATGGAAGCATTGATGTTGAAAACGAAGAAGAAAAACATTTTTAGAGAGAGGATAGCTTTAGGTCACTTAGCCGACTGACTATCTCACTCTCCTGAGTGCCTAAATGCTCCCCTGAGTAAAAATCACTCTCCTAAGTGTTTTATGCCTTTTCTTAGTCTTTAAGTGCAGCACCTTATCACTCTCCCGAGTGGTCTTTTCCACTCTCCCAAGTGCTCACCTTTGATACATTCACGTAATTATTTTTTGTTGCCTTCCTTTTTGCCCTTGTGAAACCGTGACCCATCACTCAGCCAAGTGATTATTCACTCACCCAAGTGGCCCTCCTTTAAAAACCCACTCTCCCATTTTGCCATTCACTCTTGCATACACTCCTTCATTCTTTAATCTAGAGTTAAGATTTTTTATCTTAGTTGTTCAAATCAACCCAAGTAAGTAATTCCTCACTCTTTGATTTGAATTTTGCATTATGAGAATGCTTATTTTGCTTTAGTTTTGTGCTAATTTAGGGTTGGTTTCCCCTTAAATTTGAGCTTTAATTTGTTTTTGTTATTTCATTGCTCTTCCATTGAGCTTGTTAGGTGCATGCTAGTAGTTAATATTTTCAATTTTGGTGTGATTTGAAATTCAAATTAATCCTTCTTTAGCCTAAGCAAAGTGTGCACACAAGGTGTTTGATAAAATGCTTCAAAGAAAAATATTTTATTTTTAGCTTGACTTTGCTTAGCATATGCCATTTTCATTTGATCTCATCTTTCATTATATCATTTTCCCTTATTGTTTGTTCATTAATCTCAATGATTACACATACTTTGGTTTTGATGGCAATGTGATTTCATATGCTTGAATGGTAGTAATAATCTGTTGATCTTAGTCACATTTCGATCTATGTTGCCACATGCTAGATTATGCTCTTTTGGCGAAACTTGAACTATAATTGTTACTTATTTGAGTTATTTTATCTTATGTAGTGGCTCCTAACAAAGCTAGGCATGCTAAAGCTTCAAGCTCTTCTGGTTCGCACATCCTAGCATATGTGGATAAGGGGAAGTACTCATTATTTGAGCAATTTAGCGCATGCACATATGTCAAGTCAGCCTACTTGAGTTACTTCTATCTGGATATAGCTAATGGAAATCTATGGGATGAAATTTCACCGTTAATCAACAACATCAGTTGGTTGAAATTCATTGAGAAGAAGCCAAAGGTGTTGATCAGTGTCTAGCAAGTGTACTAGATCGGCTAGTAATATAGAAAAATATAAATTAAGACCCCAAATATCGTACCTAAGGGAACATGGATTGTTAAGAATAATATATATGTATGAATTAAATTAATCTAAGATTGATTCCCAAGTTTTTGATTTAAAGGCAAGAACTAAACTAAATAGACACTAAAGTAAAACAAAAACTAAAATTAAAATAACATGAATTAAACACAAAACAATAACTAAAGTTCTTTTGCTAAAGGAACTATCCACTTCAACTTTTATTATAATGACTCAAATAAAATTAACACAAGTGATTATGGAAAAACTAGTAATAAAGCCAGATATCTTATGCAAGAATATTGTTCTAAATATTAAACTCCTAGACAAATTTAACACTTAGCATAAAGATTCAGTTTTAAACTCCTAGATATCCATTAAAATCTTTTTCAAGAAAATTAACTTTAACCTATCCTTAGTTCAAATTTTCTTAGTGTTAATCCACTCTTACTAACACATAATTACGCCTTAACTTAGAATATAATCATGCATTAATACTAGTGAACTAACCCAAGAACATGCATACCAATAGTTATGCATAAATCAAACATCAACTATTAATTAAAATAAGTTAATCACTAATTCAATAACAACCAAAGATAAGAAGTTGTCCAAAACTAAAAAATAATCAACTTGTATCAAATTAAAGCTCAAAATAAAGTCATTACAATGAAAATATAAGGGTTTAAGTTTCCCCTAGCAAAAGATGAAAAACTACTTACCAAACATGATGAAAACTAAATAAAACTAAGATAAAGAGATACAATGCTCATGAAGCTTCAAACTTTGTTCTTGATGACTTCAATAAAAATTTTGAGTCTTTCAGAGAATTGTAAACTAAAAAGAAAATAAAACTAAATTAAAGACTAAGCTAAAATTAATGTATAATAACTAAGAAAACTAAAACTAAACAAACAATAAAATTCTTAATTCTAGCTCTCCCCCTTAAATTCTAGTGCTTCGGTGCTTTTATAGTTGAATCATCTTACCAAAAGAAGAAGTTTTGCCTTTGTAAACTTCCTAAACAAAGTTGTAGAAGCATCCATCTTAAATAGGAAGTCTTTTATCATGTTTCCATATTAATCACTCGGGAGAATGATCTTTTTGCTTAGGGGAGTGAGATAGTCACTTGAAAGAGTGCCAAAATCGCTCAGGAGAGTGCTAAACCACTCAACCGAGTGATTCATGGCTGCCTACCATGAATAAAAGCCACAATTCTCCTTAATTCCAATTTTGCCCCTAACTTTCTCCTTTTTGCACTTTAGCTCCTTTTTTCTTCAATTTGGCCCTAAAAAACACCAAAATTAATAATTAGTCCTAAAAACACATAAACTAACTAATTAAACCTAAAACCAACTAAATTAAGACTAACTTGACTCAATTAGATACATAAAAATACACTAAAAATATAGTATAATTCACACTTATCAGGTGTATCCCTCTATTGCAAGAGACTTTTTTTTATTCCTTTGAGTGTTACTTTAAGGGGGAAGGAGATATTGGTATAGTAAATTTCAAATTGGGGAGGAAAGGTTATACCATAGATTTTCCTTAGTTCACAACATATTTAGGTTTTTTTGGAGAATGCTATTGGTAAATTACCTAATGCTACTCACAGGAAAATTGTTAAATTATTTGAGATCCGATCGATCTAGTGTCATGGAAAAGAGGTAGGATTAAATGTCACTCTTTGAGATATCATGCCTTGCGTATTCTTCGTAGGTATCTATCCATCAATATCTTCAATTGTCTTAGTAGTCTTAGTGCAGTGAATTCAAAGGAAATTATGTTATTAAGATGCATGGTTATGGGAATTCCCATTAATGGTATAGTATTTATAGCACAAAAGATTAAGGAGTTACAAAAGCAACCTCCAACTGTCAGGGACATTTCTATTGGATGGATAGCTACTATTTTAGCATTTGTTATGCACCATATAGATTTAGGACATCCTCTTGTAGGTGATCTAGAGTACATAGATTACTCTATGCTGAAGTGCATGAAGATCTTGTTAGTGTAAGCCCTAGCCCCAATACATTGTAATAAAACACTTTAGTTAATAAAATGAGGCATTTGTTTTATCTATTGTATTCCTGTGCATATCAATTGATAGAACTATCCAAGAATGATGTTTCAGTTTAAGTTATCATATGTGAGGCACATGATTGTAAGACCTTGAAACAATAGAGACTTCATTCTAAATATCCCTCGTCAGTCATTGTTATGGGAATAACAATGAATTAAGACTAGTATGCTCTCTCTGATAAGTTGAGTTCTGTCTTACTGATCATAAACACAAGAGTGTCAATCAAAGATCATAGATACATGTTTAGAACATGGTATCTGGATTCGATCCATTCATGAAAACACTACATGGTATAAGTCATAAGTGTTCCTCATATGCAATTTTTGTATCGGAGTTCTTAGACCTAAAATCTCTACGAAACTATTTATGAATTAGTGTGTACTTTGACATACACCTAACGTGCTCGTAACAGAGTGACAAGTACGGGTATGCTTGGGTATGCATTAATTCATGTTAGAGAGCATGAGAGAAGTGAAGGGATTACCCCTCTCAATAAGAGAGAAAATATCATTGGCCACTTGATCAGTGAATTGAGAAGTGTATGGCCATACCGAGATGAAATAATGAGTAATCATTATTTATCTGCGAGTTCAGTGTCACTGGAATATTGAGAAAGGAATTAATATATATAAGGATGACCAGTTCCATGCCTTATATTAATTTTGATATTTATGGGTAAGGGACTATGCAAAATTGTATTAGGTCACTAAATGCCATATGCATTTTCATTTAATTTGGAATGCTATAATATCTTGCTAGAGAATATATATAGCTTTTGAATTAATTCATTAATTCATTGCCAACATTAAATAGACCTATAGGATCGCACACAAAGCATTGGGCTTAAAATATTTAAATAAAGTATTGGGCATTAATTTGGCCTTTTAATTAAAGTTAAATTAATGTTTGTAATGGGTATTAAAATTGCTATTGGACCTTGGTCCATGAGAGAGAGAAATTCAGCCCACAAGGTTTAATTTCAATTAGTTAATTATCTTGTATTAATTTAATTAATTGAGTATTAAAGCCTAAAGGAATTTTAATCAAATTAAATCACTTGAATATGGGATGGAGTGACTGAAATTCCAAGATAAAATTCAAGGGAATTTCGGCACATGTATAATTCTTTAATTAAGTGATTTATTAGATTAAAATATCTTATGTTTTATTTCAAATTAATTCAAAAGAGTTTGAATCAATTTATGTTACTTATTTTAAGGAAGTAATTAAGAATGAATTCACTACCTAAATAGGAAATGGATCTCGGCATTATCACTTTGAATAACAAGTGATATATTTTGAATATAAAAGGAAAAACCCTAAATGGCGTGAACTAAAAAAATTTTCTTAGCCAAATTCACAAGGAAGAAAGGATTGTTCCTTGTTCTCTTATGTTCTTGGGCAGCAATAGCACCTAAAAGAAGTGCAAGATCAAATTTTGTAGCTTCAATCCATTGCCATTACACAATACTTAAATAGAGAGCTAGCAATCTCGGTTTTAAGCTTTACTTGCAATTGTGTGTGTGAACATAAAGAGGAGTGGCATAAAGGCTGTTCCTTTGGCATTGGTGGTGAAGCTCTAAGGCTGACATATCCTTCTTGGTTGCTGGTTATCATCAAAATCAAATATTGAAGTGCATCTAAAGTTGTAAGTTTTAAAACCCTAAAATTGCATGTTTTGATTCTTGTTATGGAATTGTTTGGCATGTATGATCGAATTTTATTATTTTTCTGCTGCATGATTATCATGTACATACCATTTCATATTCCATAAGTGGTATCAGAGCCTAAACATGATTATTTTAGTGCTTTAGATGCATGAAATAATTAATCAAAAATCGTTATTATAAAAACATGCAATGCTGAAATTTTCTGTTTTGAGTTTTTTACATTGTTTTGGTGTAAAAATGATTTTAAATAATTAGATAGGTATTATAATTAATATGAAATGTTAATATACTATTCTAAGATGTTCTTAGAGCTGTTAATGGTCGGATTTAATTGATAATACCTGATGGTACATGTTAATATTGAAACTAGGTGCTAGTTGGCATGTTAAGTGCTAGTTTAACAACTAGTTTTCAAAATTAAATGTAAAAACGATTTTGGTATGTTTGTAAGTGATTTTTAAAGATTAAATATCAGGTTTGGACATATTTTAAATTTGGTTTTAATTCTAGTCCTTGACAATTTAATTGATTAATTTTAAAATCACTTAAAACTATGACTAGTTTGTGTTTGTTACATGTTTAATTAACATTGTTTGTTTTGGTTTGATTAAAATGGTATAAACACATTTAGATCAAAATGGTACAGAAAATTAACTCAATATTTATGACCTTATTTAAATCATTAAATGACTCATAAAATTGTTAAGTGTTTATGCATTTTTGTGGCATCATATAAGCATTAAACAACTAGTTTCATTGTTGTTTGTTTGTTTTTCATGAATGCCGTGTATTATATATATGTTCTTCATGATTTTATGTTTTAATTCATGTTGGTACATATTATATGTATTTTTAATGTTTATGGGCTGTATGACATAAAATTAAAAATGGCAAAATTGAAAATTATACTAGAGTTGATTTATGGCACAAATCTAACTAGTTAGTATTTTGGGCTTTTAAGAGAACTTATTCAATAAGAGAATTTAGTCCATTGGGTTTCGGCCCAGGCCCATCATGGGGTCTTCTCTTAAAGGTTCAAGTACACAATTTTCATTAATGGGCTTGGCTAAATTAATTAAAATTGGACTTTGTTTTATCCATGAATGTTATGTATATTTATTTGCTTGTTTGGTGTGATGAATGGATATGCATGGTGCATTCATGGGCCCTAGGTTTTGTAATTAAATATGGACTGCGAGCCATTATGTTTTATTGTAAAAAGTTTCATTTATTTCTTAGAATAGAATTTACTTGAAGACTTTGTAAATCAAGATGAAGCCCACCGGAATGGAGAAGCCCAACTCGAAGATTCTTATGTAATAGTATAGAATCTTAGTTGTACGTTTTTGGACCCATGTTTGTCATGCTTTACTTTATGCAATTATATATATATATGCATGCTATGAATGGATGACAAAGCATATGCCATGTAAGCCGTAATAAAATGAATTCCTAAAATATTAAGTCATAAAGTTGCCTTCCTAATTCGAAACATATCAAGGCATCGATCATCAGTCATGTAGACTAGGAGTCCTAGATATGCCCGATTATCTTTGTGAGGCATGGTTTGTCAATGTAGGTTGGACTTAACATGAAAAGGGATGCCCGGACCTAGGCAACTAATAAATAGTTTTGTGTTATAACATCTTAAGATGGTAGCCCATTTGATCCAAGAGTCATGTACGAGACATGATTGGAGTTTTCCTACCTAAGTAACTTAACTTGTTAGGTGTACAAGCTAAGCTTGACTAATAAGTTGTTGTGAAAAGTGGACTTGGCCCACATTAAATCACTAACGCGAATTATTTAAAGGGATATTAATTCGGTTTGTGGGATTATAATAAGACCTCATTTAATCTTGCTAAATTTTATTATAGATTGAAAATGGCATCTTCAAACAACAATTTCTCATTGCGATCGGTCCTTGAAAAGGACAAATTGAATTGAATCAATTTCATAGACTGGTCTTGAAACTTAATAATAGTTCTTAAGCAAGAGAAAAAGTCATATGTTTTGGATGCACCTTTGCCTAAAGAACCTGGTAGGAATGCCTCTGCGGTTCGAAAGGAAACTTTTGAGACCAAGAAGAGCAACTCTAATGATGTGACCTGTCTGATGCTGGCCACTATAGTGCCTGACTTGTAAAAGCAATTCATGGACCAAGAGCTTATGCGATCATGATGCACCTCAAGGAGATGTTCCAAGAGCAAGCTCGTCACGAGAGGTTCGTGACAACAAAGGCCTTAATTTCTTGTAAGATGGTTGCGGGTACTCCTGTTAGTACTCATGTACTCAAGATGAAAGGGTATCTTGATACTCTTGAGAAGCTTAAGGTACAAGTGCCAAAGGAATTGGCCACTGACTTGATCTTAGGTTCATTGACTGATGATTATGATCCATTTATTATGAATTATAACATGCATGCAATGAACAAGATAGTCACTGAGCTTCATGGGATGCTTAAGAATGCTGAATAGAACATTCGAAAGACTAATCCCGTATTGATGGTTCAAGGGGGCATTAAGAAGGGACCCGCTAAGGGAAAGGGAAAGGCAAAACCCAAGAATGACCTGGCTCGATTCAAGTCAATTGGGAGTGCACCTCAAGCCCAATCCAAGCCCAAGGCGCAAAAGCTCAAAGAGAGTGAGAGCACTTGCTTCCACTACAACAAGATAGGGCATTGGAGAAAGAATTGCACTTTCTTCAAAGAAGAACAAAAGAAGAATGGAGCCAAGGCATCTAGTTCTGGTATTTTTGTTGTTGAAATTAACCTTTCTATTTCTACCACTTGGGTATTGGATACTGGTTGTGGTTCTCACATTTGTTCAAATGTGTAGGGGCAAAGAAATAGACGGTTACTTGGGAAGAATGAAGTGGACCTCCGTGTGGGGAATGGAGCACGAGTTGCTACCATAGAGATAGGTGACTATCAACTCACTTTACCTTTCGGACTTTGTTTAGTTTTGAAAAATTGTTATTATGTGCCTGCTATGAGCAAAAACATTATTTCAGTTTCTTGTTTGGATTTGGACGAATTTGATTTTGTTATTAAAAATGGCAATGCTCATATTCGTCGCCAAGGCATTTCATATGGCAATGCCATGTTGCAAAATGGCTTTTATATCCTTGATCTACAAAAAAAATAGTCCATATATAACATTAATACAAAGAGGGTTAAATCAAATGAATTGAACCCTACTTACTTCTAGCATTGTCGTTTAGGGCATGCAAACGAAGAAGAAAGGTTTTCTTGAATTTAGTGGTAAGACAATTTGTTTCTTCTTTGATATGTGTTGTTCTTTGTCTATACTGAGAAATATTCATGAAAGTGTCTTATGTATTATAGAAGAAGGATCAAGCAAAAGAAAAGGGAAAAAGACTCTCCAAGGTTGAAGAAGGCTTGGAGCTTAGTAAGGTATGGAAACTTAGGGTTTTTTATGTATATATATATTGACTTGTCATGAGATAAAGATCTTGAGTGCCTCTCTCATGTGTTTTATGGATGATTTGTAGCTTAGAAAGGTTTAGAGTTGATAATATGCAAGTCTTGGTTGAAAATATGAAAATCTGTTTTAAAGATTATGTGACCAGTCTGTATACTTTTGCTCATATCTTGAGCTATAGTTTTTCAAATGATGAAATTCTATTGATATAGAAACTAGACTTGCATGCCTTGATTTTGTTAGAAGAGACTGAAATCTGATTTTCACTGCATGATAGTGAAAATTGATATTGAAACCTGATTATGGATGTGATTTTTGCCTTCATGAACAGTCTATGGTTTTTCTTGAATAACTAGTGTTTTACAGGTCCTATTGAAATTATTTTTGATGTTTTGAAAACTAGAAACATAGGC
This sequence comes from Excoecaria agallocha, assembly GCA_037975025.1. NCBI lineage: Eukaryota > Viridiplantae > Streptophyta > Magnoliopsida > Malpighiales > Euphorbiaceae > Excoecaria > Excoecaria agallocha. The sequence continues at coordinate 23,999,239 of CM075818.1, forward strand.
CTACAACTTTGTTAAAGGCCATTGTGCCAGAAATTGTTGTTTTTCAGGTTAAAGATGGGTTTAGAAGTCAAGACTGGAAATCAGTCTCGAGGTGATTTAGGGCTCACGATTACCATGAATTTCATAGTAACCGTGAGGTACCTAAATTTTCAGTCAAGACCAAAAGTATTTGCTAGATCACAGTTACCAAGGTTTCATTGTAACCGTGATCCAGTCTCATAGCATTTCTTCATGGTTACTACCCTAGGCTTAGTAACCCTGAGGAAATGAACTTTTGGTCCAGAAACAAAACCCATGCTATCTCATGGTTACTAAGGAATTCATAGTAACCGTGACCCGAGTGCATCACCCTACTTCACAGTCACTACGAAATTGTTGGTAACCATGAGGTAGTTCATTGTTTTGTCCAGAATCAAAGAGCATTATTGCTCACGATTACTAGGAATATGATAGTAACCGTGACCCTTAGTACAAGTCTGGGCTCACGGTTACCAGAAATTGTTAGTAACCATGACCCTCCCCTATATTTTGAAAACTGTATTTTCTTTAATTTCTTTTAAGATACAAACTTGTCTAAGCCATTCCTAAGCTTATAAATCATCCTAAATTATAGTCATATATCAAAATGAATATCCATAAATGCAAGGCTTGCTTGTTAATTGAAAGGTGAGTTTTACTACTCAAAATAGAAACATACATGAATTTATTTCAAATAAATTACAGTATATGATTCTTAATTATGCTATGAAGATGAGAATGTATAATATTATAATGATTAGCATTTGTTAATGCTTTATTGAATTATAGTGATGAAATTTCATGATATATGAAATATGATATGTTATGCCTGCACTTAGAGACTTGGTTGTGGATAGATAGGCATGCCTATAGGGTTCCCGTCGCAGCTGCTTCTGTTTGACTCTCTTGAGTCTTCTGTTTGACTCTTATGAGTCTTCTGTTTGTCTCTACATGAGACTTCTATTTAGATACCTTCGGGTATCCTCCTGATTTGATACCTTCGGGTATCCATTGCACCCGTTATCCACACCCACAGAAAATTTACGCAGGCCATTTATACAAATAATGATATGCATATACAATATAAAATCCATTACTGTTTTGATTAAATGATATTGTTATATATTTATTAATCCTATAAAGGCATTGTATTTTATTGTTATTGATTGCTTGGTGATAACTATTGTGAGTGGTTATCAACATGTTATTAGTTGTTCTCCACTAAGCTTTATAGCTTAGCATGGGTGTTTATCCGTGTAGGTTCGCAGGGTAGAACTTTTGTTCAGGAACAAAGCCAACAATCTCCCAAGCCAACACCCGATTAGAAGTAGCATTTAAATGTATGAGATTGATTTTGTATCTCTTTTGGTTACATCTAATGTATTTGTATATATAAAGGCATGTACTTATGAAGTTATGTAAAGAATGATCAACAGCATGTGAAAGTATAATCCCATGATCATACATGATATGCATAGAATAAATGTATGTATGCTTATATATACATCATTAATAGATAAGTCACAGGATTAATGGGATTAATGAATGTAATTAGTAACAAAAATCAGGATTATCTAGTATAGTCATTACATTTTTTGTATCAGAGCACCTTGGTTTAGGCGGTTCTGGCCGATAGGAATTTCAAGAGTTATAGATGTAGAATTTTGTTGATGTTGGCTGATTGTGGCTGTCCCTATGTCTCTTTGATATAGCTAGAGATGGAAAGTCATCATGAAGTGGTAGATGAGTCGGCTAAGAGCAATCTATTGGGTCAATTGAATCCTTCTCAGTCGGAATCTTCTGCATCCACTAGAGGTGGTGCAGCTGCTATTAAGTCTGGGGAAGCCTTATTGAAGATTTCCCATGATATGGCACAGATTTTACAAAGGATGACTGCACCAAAGGCTCCGATTTCTGATATCAAAAAGCATGGTGCAGAAGAGTTTCTAGGCTCTACTTGGGAAGAGTCTGAGAAAGCTGGGTTATGGCTTGAAAGGTTGGAGCGGGTTTTTACAGAAGTTCAATGCCCCGCCAGTCAAAAGGTGACTTGTGCTGTGTCCTTGCTTTAGGGAGCGGCCTATGACTGGTGGAAATTAGTTCAGACACAACCTCAGCTATTCGATTCCCTCTCTTGGGAATTCTTTGTAGCCGATTTTAAAAGGAGGTATGTGATTGAAGCTTATAAAGATGAAAGAATGAAGCAATTTCTAAATCTTAAGTAGAGAGGTATGTCAGTGGCTGAATATAAGGCAGAATTCAATCGCTTAAGCAAGTATGCACCAAAACCAATGCTGACTGGGACGTTTAAGTGTCGCCAGTTTGAAGATGGATTAAATGATCAGATTCGGGATCACTTGATAGGGCCTATTTCTTTGCACCCTATGGATTATCATCAGTTGGTTCAAGTAGCTATCTGGGTTGAGAAAGAAGAGAATGTGAAAAGAGAAAGAGAGTAGAGAAGAAGAAGTTTTTCTCGAGGTGGTTCCTTATCTGGGAAAAGATCGAGATTGACTCAAGGAGATCAACCAATGTCATCTGGAAATCACCCTGCATCTAGAGGTAGACAGCAGGGGGCTTTTTCTTCAGCCAGATCTGGTAGAGGTACTGCATCAGGACAAGGCAGAAGCCAAGCTCCAAAATGTACCTATTATTTTAGGCAACAATGGGGCACTTGTAGAATGCTCACAGGTGGTTGCTTCAAATGTGGCAGCATGGAGCATTTTATAGCCAATTGTCCTATGCTACAGGATCAAGCCTCGAGTCAACAGAGTAACCGAGGAGCTTTTAATGCACCCTCTTTAGGTAGAGGTCGTGGTAGAGGCAGAGGTGGATCGGGATAGTTTAGAGCCCAGTCCAGGAATGTTTCTGAGATTGTGGATCAACCTTTTGCTCTGAGACCTCCTATTCGAGCTTATGCTATGAAAGGTCGAGAAGATGTTGATGCTCCTGAGGTCATAGCTGGTACATTCTCCCTCTTTGATACTGATGTGCATGTGCTTATAGACCCAGGATCTACACATTCATATATTTGTAATGGGGAGCTAGGTAGAAATGTATCTATTGTTGATCATATGAATTATAATATATGTGTAATCAGTCCTTTGGGCCATAGTATACATGTAAATGAAGCTTATAGAAATTTCCCTATAAGAATTCAAGAGAGAGAGTTCCCAGCTGACCTAATTGTTTTACCTTTCCATGAATTTGATGTAATCCTGGGTATGGATTGGTTGTCTAGATATCATGCCATAGTGGACTGTAAAGCTAAAACAGTATTAGTTAAGAACGATGGGGAAGTAGAGACATTGATTCAGGGTATTAAGTCAAAACCCTTAACCAATGTTATCTCTGCTATGAAAGCGAAAAAATTCCTTAGAAAAGGATGTGAAGCATATCTGGCTTTGATTCTTGATTCTAAGAGGGAGACAGTCAATCTTCAAGATGTTTCTGTGATTAATGAGTTTTCTGATGTTTTTCCTGAGGAACTCCCAGGTTTGCCACCAGAGAGGGAAGTCGAGTTATCTATTGAGACTTTGCCTGGAATTGCTCCTATCTCTAGAGAACCTTACAGAATGGCACCAAAAGAACTAAAAGAGTTAAAGGTTTAGTTACAAGAATTATTAGATAAAGGCTTCATTAAGCCCAATGTGTCACCTTGGGGCGCACCGATGTTATTTGCTAAAAAGAAGGATGGCACTTCGAGAATGTGCATCGACTACAAACAGCTTAACAAAGTGACAGTAAAGAACAAGTATCCTTTACCTAGGATTGAGGATCTTTTTGATCAGTTACGGGGTGCAGGAGTGTTTTTTAAAATTGACCTGAGGTCGGGATACTATCAACTTCGGGTCAAAGACATGGATGTGCAGAAGACTGCCTTTAGAACTCGATATGGTCATTACGAATTCTTAGTAATGCCTTTTGGGTTGACTAATGCACCTGCAGCCTTGATGGATTTAATGAATAGGGTGTTCAGACCCTATTTAGATCAGTTTGTCGTGGTGTTTATAGATGACATCCTGGTTTATTCTCGTGATGAATCGGAACATGAAGAACATTTGAGAATAGTGTTGCAGACTTTGAGAGAACAACAACTTTATGCCAAGTTAAGCAAATGTGAGTTCTAGCTTAAAGAAGTTTCTTCCTTGGGCACATGGTGTCTTTAGAAGGCATCAGGGTGGACCCTAGAAAGATTGAGGCTATAGTAAATTGGAGACCGCCTAGAAATGTGCCAGAAGTCTGAAGTTTCTTGGGCATAGCCAGCTATTATAAGCGGTTTGTGAAAGATTTTTCAGTCATTGCCTCTCCGCTCACTAAGTTACTTTGAAAAGAAGCTAGATTCGAATGGACAGACCGTTGCCAAGATAGTTTTGATCAGTTAAAGAGAATGTTAACGGAAGCTCCAGTTCTTACCCAGCCAATAGCGAGTAAGGAATATGCCATGTATAGTGATGCATCGAAGTATGGATTGGGATGCGTGCTGATGCAAGAGGGTAAAGTAGTGGCTTATGCATCTAAATAGTTAAAGCCTCATTAACAGAATTATTCGATTCATGATTTGGAACTGGTCGCAGTTGTATTTGCTTTAAAGATATGGCAGCATTACCTTTATGGTGAGAAGTGCAGAATCTATACAAATCACAAGAGTCTTAAATACTTGCTTACTCAGCGAGATCTTAATTTAAGACAGCACATATGGCTTGAATTATTTAAAGACTATGATTGTATAATCGACTACCACCCAAGAAAGGCTAATGTGGTAGCTGATGCTTTGAGCCGGAAGATGATAGCAACCTTGTTATTACAAGGTTATAGATGGAAATTTTCATCTGATGGGGCTTTGTTAGCTCAATTGTGAGCTCGCCCTAATCTCAGGCAGACAGTTCTAGATGCACAGTCAAATGATGTAAAGCTACAATAGTTGGCTCAATCAGTTCATGCAGGAGGTCCGATAGAATATTCTATTGGGATTGATGGTGGTCTCTACTATCGAAATCGAGTGTGTGTGCCAGATGTTAAAGAACTGAAGGAGACTTTATTACAAGAAGCCCATAGTACAATATTCACCATGCATCCTGATAGCAATAAAATGTACAGAGATTTGAAACAGTTCTATTGGTGGCTGATAAGTGTGAATTACATGTAGTTTTTAATATGTTTTTAGTTATTTTATTTAGTTATTTTGGTTTTATTTGGGTTAAATTATAGTTATTTTGTTAATATTTATATTTTTAGAGTTAATTCTGTGTTTTGCATGATTTTCAGGGCTAAAATGATGGAAAAGGGCTTAAAGTGTGAAAAGTGCAAAGTTTTGGGGCAAAAGCATAAATATTGGAAGTTTAAGCGAGAAAAGCAGCTCTTAGTCCAGAGGATGGAGCCGTGACCACGTGAAGATATTGAAGGAATTTACACGTGACCACGTGTAAGAGTAAAATGAAGAGTAACGTAGCCAAGTGAAGTAGAAGTGAAGAAACAAGGGAGAAAATAAGCAAGACACGTGACCACGTGTGACCCAAGGCAAAACTCACACGTGGCCACGTGTGAGGAAGGACAACATCTACACGTGACCACGTGTAGGAAGGCACAAGTTGATGCGTGGCCACGTGCTTTGATTCTCCAATTGCGTGAAGGATTTCCCGAGCTTCCTGTTTTGAGCAGACTTCCTTTCCTATTCTGATTCTGCAATTTTGGAAGAAATCTACCACGTTTTTGCCTATAAATAGAGCCCCAAAACACAGAAGAAAGGGATATAAAGATCAGATCCTTAGTTTAGCTTTGTTTTTCTTAAAGTTTTTCTTTTACTTTCTTAGTTTTCAAGTTTTTATTCAAGCTTTTGTTTGTAGTTTTAACCATGTCTTTTGAGTAGTTTTCTTTAACTTTTGCTAATGGATTCTTGAAATCTTGAATTTTCATTGTTATGACTTTATTTTGAGCTTAATTTCAATATCGGTTGATTATTTCTTGGTTTTAAGCATATTCTTATCCTTGATTGAGTTGAGATTGATTGCTGGTTTATTGAATAAATAACTAAAAATTGGTTTTGACATAGTTAATGATTTGCATGTTCTTGGATTAACTCTTTAATGTTCATGCATGATTATTATCCGAAATATGAGATGATTATGTATGAATTTTATTGGTTAATACTAAGAGAGGAAGAATCAAGAATGAATTGGAATTGAATCACTTGAGAAAGGCTTCAATGAATATTTAGGAAGTTAAAACTAGATTTGCATGCTAAGTATTAGATTTGTCTATGAGTTTAATACTAAGAATGATAGACTTGAATAAAGATATCTGGCTTTATTACTAGTTTTTCCATAATCACTGGTATTATTTTTTGAATTTAAGTCATTACAATGAAAGTTAAGGTGGATAGTTTCCTTAGCAAAAGAATCTCAGTTATTGTTTTGTTTTTAATTCATGTTTTACCTTTTATTTTGTTTAATTGTTTATTTTGTTTAATTTTTGCTTTCAAATCAAAAAACATTTGGGAAACAATCTCAGGTTGATTTAATTCATACATAGATATTATCCTTAGCAATCCATGTTCCCTTGGGTACGATATTTGGGGTCTTAATCTATATTTCCCTGTATTACTAGCCGATCTAGTACACTTGCTAGACACCGGTCAAGTTTTTGGCGCCGTTGCCGGGGAACAGCGGTGTTGTTTATTTAATATCTTTGGTTGAGTTAGTCTGAGATTTTTATTTTTATTTTGTTTTTAATTTGGTGATTGTTCTTTGCAGGAACAATTCTAAACATCTTTCAAGATGATGCAAGATGAGGTCCAAGATTATGAATTGTATCTGTTGAAACAACGAATGAATGATCTACTAAGAGAAAGAGAGGAAATAGAACGATTGCGTGCACAATCACAAAATCCTTATTCATCACCACCCATGGCTGAAGATTCTTATTCTCTTTGGACTTTGAGAGCACAAATGGAAGAATTGAAAAGAGAGAATCAAGAACTACAATACTCAAAAGAGGCCTATATCTCCGAGAATCAACGTCTTCAAAACCAGCTTATATGTAAGGACGAGCAACTTAGGGCAGAAAAAGAAAGATGGAAGGCCACATAAGAAGCTATTCTCTCCGAAACCGAAAATGTTTGTGACTTGCTTATAAGAAAGGAAAGGGAATATTATGCTGAAAAAGGAGAGTTGGAGGCTACATTAAAGGCTCAAGGGGAAAAGTTTAGAATTCAAGAAGAGAAAATAAGGGCTCAAGAGGAGACAATTAAAAGTCAAGAACATTTATTAAGGGATAAAGAGCATGGAATTAAAAAGTTGGAATCTAAGCTAGAACTTTTGAGCACACAAGGTGATGATGGTAAGGAAAAGGAACAAAATCATTCATTTATGGAGGATAAGGAACAAGAGGATCAATTCATATTTGAGGATAAGTCGTATGGTTATTTAGAAGGTGTAGGATCTTTTGTAGAGAATTTTTCACCAAAGGAGCAAGAAGGAAAGGATTCTCAAGTGGAGATACCGAATTCAGTTCGCTTGAAGGATTTATTTAGGCTAGAAGAGCCGGTAGAGTTCGTCATAAATGAGCCAAAGGATGAGTCATATTTTATTAAAGATATGGAGTTTCCAGCTTTGATAAACTATGACAAGTTTCTTCTACTAATGGGAGAAAATGAGGAGCAAAGTCCGGAGAGACCTATGTTTGGATCACAAGCTCGACCTCCCGAGAGTAACAAGAGTCGAGCTGGGACTCAATAAACCAGAACTTCTTCTTTAACTCTTCTCTTTAAATTTTCATTTTTTATGTTTTGCATGTTTTTTGTTCTGCTATTGTTTTTATCTTTTAAGGTTTAATGCATGTTTGTTAGTTGCTTGTGTCTTTTAATTCATGAGTTTAAGATTAGGGGTTAGACATAAGTTACTCCTAGTAATTTTGTGCTTAATTATCATATTTAAGTAAGGATTTCAAAGAGCTACAATAATTTTTGAAGTGAATTGCAAATTAGTTGAACTTAATATGGATTTATGAGTCTTGAGTTATTTTCATTGTCTGAATGAGAATTTGATCCTAGTTGCTTGATGCTTCATGAACTTAAGAGGGAATTATTCAGTTTGCTAAATGAATGGACTTGATTTGTAATTCAACTAGTTTGAAGATTTACATATTATTTGGCATAACTAAATTGAAGCTTAAAGAAAAAAGAAAAGGCATAATTAAGTGATTAAATGAGTATGAGGAATATGGTAATTGAAATTTAATTTTTGTGCGTGCAGAAAATAAAGCCAAGAATACAGAAGAAAGCCAAATGCGTGGCCATGCCTCTCTCAACACAAATCTACACGTGGTCATGTGTCTAGGCTTTTGTTCTTCACACGTGGTCACGTGTGGATCTATTTGTTCTTCATACGTGCCCACGTCCTCCATCTCCAATGCATTTTGCGTTCCCACGTGTTCCTCAATGCAAAAGGATGCGTGACCACGTCCAAATGACCACGGTTTTGTTTTCTTTCTTCCCTCACACTTGCATTTTCTGTGCTCTTATCTCTCTCCTTACTCATACATCACCCACCACACCTTCACACACTCACTCACATACTCACTCACGCACACACCTTTCCATTAAGGCACACACTTAGTTTTTCATTTGCATGATTGACTTGATGAGCTTAATTCAACTAAATTGGTGCATGTTTCATTAGTGTTGAATACAAGTTTACTTAGAGATTGATTTTCAAAGGTATGCATTATATTTACTCTTAGCTACTTATTGTTCGACATTGAGCTTCCTTATGGCTTCATATAGGTTGAGTTTGTATTTGAATTGGCTTATTTTCTTTTGTGCTTACCATGACCAATTAACATCTTTCTCTTCCTTTTATTTAAGCCTAACCATCACCAATTATCTTTACACTTGAGATTATGCATTCATACATTGTCCACTTTGTCACCTATGGATAGTATGCATTGAGCACTTAAACAAGTTTGGCCTAGTTACATTTATTCACTTAGTTACCATGTTTATTAAGTCTTGTTCATTGCACTACATTTGGTTTAGAGGCATGTTTGCTTGTTAACTTAATTCCATTGACCTCTTGCCTTCTTTTTGACTTGATTATGGTTCTAAGTATGGTGAGCTTACATTTTTGGTCACTAACTTGTTTCTCAAAAGTGATAAAGTGTGCTGACATTTTCATACTTTGCTGAGGACAGCAAGATTTTAAAGAGGGGGATAGAGCTCAGCTGAGCTGAAATTGAAGACCAATTTAAGGGAGTTTTTCTTACCTTACTCAGTTTCTTACTCATGAATTATGTTGTTTTAGTTGGTTTAGTTGTTTAGTCTAGTTTTGTTTTTAGTTTGCATGTTTAGTTTTTTAGTTTTGCATGTTAGTTTAGTTTATTCATTTATCATTTATTGTACATTTAGCTTAATTCGCCCTAGTTATTCTCAAAAATTAAATTTTGAACTTGAATTTAGAATGTGCAATGTTTAAAATTCTTGTTTAGGATTAGAACAAGCATGTTGTTTAATGAATTTTTGGCTAGTTTAATATTCAACTTGACTTATATTTGTTAGTTTCTACATTTTTTTGAGCACTTAAGACCAGTTTTTGAACTTAAAGAAATATAATGCATTGAAATAGTCAAGTGATGAATTTTAGAACACTAGAACCTTCCTCATCACCCTTCAAAGCATAAAAGTAACTCAAAATAATTTGGAAAGTGATCTAGGCAATGTTTTTCTTGTTAAGCCATATCTTAACTTATTTCCTACCTTATATGCATATTTATCCTTTGTTAGCCAATTTTGAGCCTAATGAGGTATGCTTAATGTGTGCCATATTTATTTTTCTTGTTACACTCATTTATTTCACCATATAGCCTAAAAAGATTTTAGCTTCCCTTCTAGAATTGGCCACTCTAGGATTGGATGGATTAATAAGAATTGGGTATTTTGATGGGTGTGATAAGATGTTGTTGATTTTATTGTTAAGAGCTATTGTTAAAGTCAAGTGAATAGTGAATTTTGATTTTGTGATTACCCATGTTATTATTGTATTGCCAACATCAAAGCTAGTGAAGAGAAAAAAAAGAAGAAAAAAGAAAAGAAAGAAAGAAAAAAAAAGAGAAAAAGTGAAAGAAAAAGAAAGAAATTTACAAATAAAGCTAGCATGTATGGCAAAATCTTAAGTGTGGGGTAGTTACAAGAAAAAATGGTTATGACTTCTTCAAAAAGGGTATGAATTGTGAATGAAAAAGAGTTTCAATTATTATTTCTTGTTCATAAAAGAGCTTTGAATTATGAAAGGTTGGGAAATTTTGGCTAAATTCTGTATTGATTAAGTTAATGGGATGATATTTGTGAATTATTAGTCTATTTTATCTTAGAGTGGCTATTCTTATTATTGATCTTTTATCCATTCTTTGATAACCAAAACCTAAGCCCTACTACAACCTTTAAAAGACCTATGTGATTTTAAGTTTGTTGTTGAGTTGTTTAGCGGAGATGACCTTCGGGTTTCGGTGCTAAAGGAGAGGCCTATGGTGTTTCTAGAGTTTCAAGTGCGAAACCTTGAGTATACTTATGTGTACATTCATTCTAACCTTGACTATGAATTTGTATTGGTGTTTTGGATTTTGAAAATACTTAAATAGTTTTGGTCTTGCACACACACACAAAGAAACTATTTATATTGTCTTGATTGAATTTATTCTAGTTGAAAATTTTATTAAGTGCTCTTGTTAATTGCTAAGCTTGGTTTTGAAATGCATGATTCTTTATTTGAGTTTGATTATTTTGAGATGTTGGATTGTTCTAATTTGCTCGAGGGCGAGCAAAGTCTAAGTGTGGGGTAGAGCTCAGCTGAGCTGAAATTGAAGACCAATTTAAGGGAGTTTTTCTTACCTTACTCAGTTTCTTACTCATGAATTATGTTGTTTTAGTTGGTTTAGTTGTTTAGTCTAGTTTTGTTTTTAGTTTGCATGTTTAGTTTTTTAGTTTTGCATGTTAGTTTAGTTTATTCATTTATCATTTATTGTACATTTAGCTTAATTCGCCCTAGTTATTCTCAAAAATTAAATTTTGAACTTGAATTTAGAATGTGCAATGTTTAAAATTCTTGTTTAGGATTAGAACAAGCATGTTGTTTAATGAATTTTTGGCTAGTTTAATATTCAACTTGACTTATATTTGTTAGTTTCTACAATTTTTTGAGCACTTAAGACCAGTTTTTGAACTTAAAGAAAAATAATGCATTGAAATAGTCAAGTGATGAATTTTAGAACACTAGAACCTTCCTCATCACCCTTCAAAGCATAAAAGTAACTCAAAATAATTTGGAAAGTGATCTAGGCAATGTTTTTCTTGTTAAGCCATATCTTAACTTATTTCCTACCTTATATGCATATTTATCCTTTGTTAGCCAATTTTGAGCCTAATGAGGTATGCTTAATGTGTGCCATATTTATTTTTCTTGTTACACTCATTTATTTCACCATATAGCCTAAAAAGATTTTAGCTTCCCTTCTAGAATTGGCCACTCTAGGATTGGATGGATTAATAAGAATTGGGTATTTTGATGGGTGTGATAAGATGTTGTTGATTTTATTGTTAAGAGCTATTGTTAAAGTCAAGTGAATAGTGAATTTTGATTTTGTGATTACCCATGTTATTATTGTATTGCCAACATCAAAGCTAGTGAAGAGAAAAAAAAGAAGAAAAAAGAAAAGAAAGAAAGAAAAAAAAAAGAGAAAAAGTGAAAGAAAAAGAAAGAAATTTACAAATAAAGCTAGCATGTATGGCAAAATCTTAAGTGTGGGGTAGTTACAAGAAAAAATGGTTATGACTTCTTCAAAAAGGGTATGAATTGTGAATGAAAAAGAGTTTCAATTATTATTTCTTGTTCATAAAAGAGCTTTGAATTATGAAAGGTTGGGAAATTTTGGCTAAATTCTGTATTGATTAAGTTAAAGGGATGATATTTGTGAATTATTAGTCTATTTTATCTTAGAGTGGCTATTCTTATTATTGATCTTTTATCCATTCTTTGATAACCAATACCTAAGCCCTACTACAACCTTTAAAAGACCTATGTGATTTTAAGTTTGTTGTTGAGTTGTTTAGCGGAGATGACCTTCGGGTTTCGGTGCTAAAGGAGAGGCCTATGGTGTTTCTAGAGTTTCAAGTGCGAAACCTTGAGTATACTTATGTGTACATTCATTCTAACCTTGACTATGAATTTGTATTGGTGTTTTGGATTTTGAAAATACTTAAATAGTTTTGGTCTTGCACACACACACAAAGAAACTATTTATATTGTCTTGATTGAATTTATTCTAGTTGAAAATTTTATTAAGTGCTCTTGTTAATTGCTAAGCTTGGTTTTGAAATGCATGATTCTTTATTTGAGTTTGATTATTTTGAGATGTTGGATTGTTCTAATTTGCTCGAGGGCGAGCAAAGTCTAAGTGTGGGGTAGAGCTCAGCTGAGCTGAAATTGAAGACCAATTTAAGGGAGTTTTTCTTACCTTACTCAGTTTCTTACTCATGAATTATGTTGTTTTAGTTGGTTTAGTTGTTTAGTCTAGTTTTGTTTTTAGTTTGCATGTTTAGTTTTTTAGTTTTGCATGTTAGTTTAGTTTATTCATTTATCATTTATTGTACATTTAGCTTAATTCGCCCTAGTTATTCTCAAAAATTAAATTTTGAACTTGAATTTAGAATGTGCAATGTTTAAAATTCTTGTTTAGCATTAGAACAAGCATGTTGTTTAATGAATTTTTGGCTAGTTTAATATTCAACTTGACTTATATTTGTTAGTTTCTACATTTTTTTGAGCACTTAAGACCAGTTTTTGAACTTAAAGAAAAATAATACATTGAAATAGTCAAGTGATGAATTTTAGAAAACTAGAACCTTCCTCATCACCCTTCAAAGCATAAAAGCAACTCAAAATAATTTGGAAAGTGATCTAGGCAATGTTTTTCTTGTTAAGCCATATCTTAACTTATTTCCTACCTTATATGCATATTTATCCTTTGTTAGCCAATTTTGAGCCTAATGAGGTATGCTTAATGTGTGCCATATTTATTTTTCTTGTTACACTCATTTATTTCACCATATAGCCTAAAAAGATTTTAGCTTCCCTTCTAGAATTGGCCACTCTAGGATTGGATGGATTAATAAGAATTGGGTATTTTGATGGGTGTGATAAGATGTTGTTGATTTTATTGTTAAGAGCTATTGTTGAAGTCAAGTGTATAGTGAATTTTGATTTTGTGATTACCCATGTTATTATTGTATTGCCAACATCAAAGCTAGTGAAGAGAAAAAAAAGAAGAAAAAAGAAAAGAAAGAAAGAAAAAAAAAGAGAAAAAGTGAAAGAAAAAGAAAGAAATTTACAAATAAAGCTAGCATGTATGGCAAAATCTTAAGTGTGGGGTAGTTACAAGAAAAAATGGTTATGACTTCTTCAAAAAGGGTATGAATTGTGAATGAAAAAGAGTTTCAATTATTATTTCTTGTTCATAAAAGAGCTTTGAATTATGAAAGGTTGGGAAATTTTGGCTAAATTCTGTATTGATTAAGTTAATGGGATGATATTTGTGAATTATTAGTCTATTTTATCTTAGAGTGGCTATTCTTATTATTGATCTTTTATCCATTCTTTGATAACCAATACCTAAGCCCTACTACAACCTTTAAAAGACCTATGTGATTTTATGTTTGTTTTTGAGTTGTTTAGCGGAGATGACCTTCGGGTTTCGGTGCTAAAGGAGAGGCCTATGGTGTTTCTAGAGTTTCAAGTGCGAAACCTTGAGTATACTTATGTGTACATTCATTCTAATCTTGACTATGAATTTGCATTGGTGTTTTGGATTTTGAAAATACTTAAATTGTTTTGGTCTTGCACACACACACAAAGAAACTAATTTATATTGTCTTGATTGAATTTATTCTAGTTGAAAATTTTATTAACTGCTCTTGTTAATTGCTAAGCTTGGTTTTGAAATGCATGATTCTTTATTTGAGTTTGATTATTTTGAGATGTTGGATTGTTCTAATTTGCTCGAGGACGAGCAAAGTCTAAGTGTGGGGTATTTGATAAGTGTGAATTATATGTAGTTTTTAATATGTTTTTAGTTATTTCATTTAGTTATTTTGGTTTTATTTGGGTTAAATTATAGTTATTTTTGTTAATATTTATATTTTTAGAGTTAATTCTGTGTTTTGCATGATTTTCAGGGCTAAAATGATGGAAAAGGGCTTAAAGTGTGAAAAGTGCAAAGTTTTGGGGCAAAAGCATAAATATTGGAAGTTTAAGCGAGAAAAGCAGCTCTTAGTCCAGAGGATGGAGCCGTGACCACGTGAAGATATTGAAGGAATTTACACGTGACCACGTGTAAGAGTAAAATGAAGAGTAACGTAGCCAAGTGAAGTAGAAGTGAAGAAACAAGGGAGAAAATAAGCAAGACACGTGACCACGTGTGACCCAAGGCAAAACTCACACGTGGCCACGTGTGAGGAAGGACAACATCTACACGTGACCACGTGTAGGAAGGCACAAGTTGATGCGTGGCCACGTGCTTTGATTCTCCAATTGCGCGAAGGATTTCCCGAGCTTCCTGTTTTGAGCAGACTTCCTTTCCTATTCTGATTCTGCAATTTTGGAAGAAATCTACCACGTTTTTGCCGATAAATAGAGCCCCAAAACACAGAAGAAAGGGATATAGAGATCAGATCCTTAGTTTAGCTTTGTTTTTCTTAAAGTTTTTCTTTTACGTTCTTAGTTTTCAAGTTTTTATTCAAGCTTTTGTTTTTAGTTTTAACCATGTCTTTTGAGTAGTTTTCTTTAACTTTTGCTAATGGATTCTTGAAATCTTGAATTTTCATTGTTATGACTTTATTTTGAGCTTAATTTCAATATCGGTTGATTATTTCTTGGTTTTAAGCATATTCTTATCCTTGATTGAGTTGAGATTGATTGCTGGTTTATTGAATAAATAACTAAAAATTGGTTTTGACATAGTTAATGATTTGCATGTTCTTGGATTAACTCTTTAATGTTCATGCATGATTATTATCCGAAATATGAGATGATTATGTATGAATTTTATTGGTTAATACTAAGAGAGGAAGAATCAAGAATGAATTGGAATTGAATCACTTGAGAAAGGCTTCAATGAATATTTAGGAAGTTAAAACTAGATTTGCATGCTAAGTATTAGATTTGTCTATGAGTTTAATACTAAGAATGATAGACTTGAATAAAGATATCTGGCTTTATTACTAGTTTTTCCATAATCATTGGTATTATTTTTTGAATTTAAGTCATTACAATGAAAGTTAAGGTGGATAGTTTCCTTAGCAAAAGAATCTCAGTTATTGTTTTGTTTTTAATTCATGTTTTACCTTTTATTTTGTTTAATTGTTTATTTTGTTTAATTTTTCTTTCAAATCAAAAAACATTTGGGAAACAATCTCAGGTTGATTTAATTCATACATAGATATTATCCTTAGCAATCCATGTTCCCTTGGGTACGATATTTGGGGTCTTAATCTATATTTTCCTGTATTACTAGCCGATCTAGTACACTTGCTAGACACCGGTCAGTGGCCAGAAATGAAGAGAGATGTGACTGAGTATGCTTCCAAATGTCTAACATGTCAGCAAGTGAAAGTAGAGCATCAACTTCCTTCGGGATTGCTGAATCCTCTTCCCATTCCTCAGTGGAAGTGGGACAATGTCACTATGGATTTTGTTATAGGTCTAACCACTACTCAAAGAAGACATGATGCAGTGTGGGTCATAGTAGACAGATTGACAAAAGTGGCTCATTTTATACCGGTTCGAACCAATTACTCAATGGAAAAGTTAGCTAAATTGTATATAGACCAGATTGTTAGACTGCATGGGGTACCAATCTCAATCATTTCAGATTGGGATCCGACGTTCACTTTTAGATTTTGGAAAAGTCTACAACAAGCCTTAGGCACAAAGCTCCTTCTTAGTACTACTTTTCATCCTCAAACTGATGGGCAGTCAGAGAGAATCATACAGGTGTTGGAGGACATGTTAAGAGGTTGTGTTTTAGATTTTCCCGGGAGTTGGGATAAATATGTGACTTTGATGGAGTTTGCATATAACAATGGCTATCGAACTAGCATTGGTATGCCACCATATGAAGCTCTCTATGGTCGGAAATGTAGAACTCCTTCCTGCTGGATGGAGTTAGTTAAAAGCAAGTTGACAGGTCCTGACATTGTTAAAGATATAGAAGAAAAGATCCAACTTGTCAAGCAACGATTGAAAGAAGCTAGTGATAGATAGAAGTCATATGCGAATCTGAAAAGAAATGACATTGAATATCAGGTGGGTGATAAAGTGTTCCTAAAGGTGTCCCCATGGAGAAAAGTACTACAATTCGAAAAGAAAGGGAAGCTCAGTCCCCGATTTATTGGTACTTACAGAATCTTGGAATGAATTGGACCGGTAGCCTATCGACTGGATCTTCCCAGTGAGCTATCAAAGTTGCATAATGTTTTTCATGTTTCGATGCTTCGGCAGTATCAATCTGATGAGTCACACATCATACCGGTGCAAGATATTAGTGTCAGAACTGATTATACGTATGATGAAGAGCCTAAACAGATTCTAGCCAGGGAAGTTAAACAGTTAAGGAACAAAGATGTCCCCCTAGTCAAAGTTATATGGCAACACCATGGAGTACAAGAAGCGATTTGGGAACTTGAAGCAGCTATGCAGGCTCAATACCCTCAGCTCTTCAGTACAGGTATGAATTTCAAGGACGAAATTCTTTTAGGGGGAGAGAGTTGTAATGCTCCTCAATATACCCTAGAAGAATTATCACTAATTAATTATTAATGTCCATGTTTAATTAAGTATAAATTCATGTAGAAGGACCTAATTGAAAAGTAAAAGAGTAAGATGTGGGGTATTACTAGAAATAAAGGAAAGTTGAGTACTAAATGGCAAGTTTGGCTTAAATATGACATTTGGACCAATTAAATGAGAAAGAGAGGGAGATATTTTTGATGAAGGAGGGCCGGCCATCAAGGGTCTTCAATCTTCATCTTCAACTTCTCTCTCTTACCCTAAACTCTCTCTCTCAAATTCTCTCTCTAGAATCTTTGGGTTTTTGACAAAAAGAATAAAGTTTTGCTTGAGTTTAGTGGTAAGACAATTTGTTTCTTCTTTGATATGTGTTGTTCTTTGTCTAGACTGAGAAATATTCATGAAAGTGTCTTATGTATTATAGAAGAAGGATCAAGCAAAAGAAAAGGGAAAGAGACTCTCCAAGGTTGAAGAAGGCTTGGAGCTTAGTAAGGTATGGGAACTTAGGGTTTTGTATGTATATATATATTGACTTGTCATGAGAGAGAGATCTTGAGTGCCTCTCTCATATGTTTTATGGATGATTTGTAGCTTATAAGGGTTTAGAGTTGATAATATGCAAGTCTTAGTTGAAAATATGAAAATCTGTTTTAAAGATTATGTGACTAGTCTGTATACTTTTACTCATATCTTGAGCTATAGTTGTTCAAATGATGAAATTCTAGTTGATATAGAAACTAGACTTGTATGCCTTGATTTTGTTAGAAGAGACCGAAATCTGATTTTCACTGCATGATAGTGAAAATCGATATTGAAACCTGATTGTGGATGTGATTTTTACCTTCATGAACAGTCTGTGGTTTTTCTTGAATAACTGGAGTTTTAGAGGTCCTATTGAAATTATTTTTGATGTTTTGAAAACTAGAAACATAGGCCTATAACTTTGTTGAAGGCTATTGTGCCAAAAATTGTTGTTTTCTAGGTCAAAAATGGGTTTAGAAGTCGAGACTGGAAATAGGTCTCGAGGCGATTTAGGGCTCACGGTTACCATGAATTTCATAGTAACCGTGAGGTGCCTAAATTTTCAGTCCAGACCAAAAGTATTTTATGGATCACGGTTACCAAGGTTTCAAAGTAACTGTGACCCAGTCTCGTAGCATTTCTTCAGGGTTACTACCCTAGGCTTAGTAACCGTGAGGAAATGAACTTTTGGTCCAGAAACAAAACCCATGCTATCTCACGGTTACTAAGGAATTCATAGTAACCATGACCCGAGTTCATCACCCTACTTCACGGTCACTACGAAATTATTGGTAACCGTGAGGTAGTTCATTGTTTTGTCCAGAATCAAAAGAGCATTATTGCTCATGGTTACTAGGAATATGATAGTAATCGTGACCCTTAGTACAAGTCTGGGCTCATGGTTATCAGAAATTGTTAGTATCCCCTGTATTTTAAAAATTATATTTTCTTTAATTTCTTTTGAGGTACAGACTTGTCTAAGCCCTTCCTAAGCTTATAAATCATCCTAAATTATAGTCATATAGCAAAATGAATATCCATAAATGCAAGGCTTGCTTGTTAATTGAAAGGTGAGTTTCTATTACTTAAAATAGAAACATACATGAATTTATTTCAAAGAAATTATAGTATATGATTCTTAATTATGCTATGAAGATGAGAATGCATAATATTATAATGATTGGCATTTGTTAATGCTATATTGAATTATAGTGATGAAATTTCATGATATATGAAATATGATATGTTATGCCTACACTTAGAGACTTGGTTATTGATAGATAGGCATGCCTATAGGGTTCCCATTGCAGCTGCTTCTGTTTGACTCTCATGAGTCTTCTGTTTGACTCTTATGAGTCTTCTGTTTGTCTCTACATGAGACTTCTATTTAGATACCTTCAGGTATCCTCCTGATTTGATACCTTTGGGTATTCTCCTGATTTGATACCTTCGGGTATCCATTACTCCCGTTATCCACACCCACAGAAAATTTACGCAGGCCATTTATACAAATAATGATATGCATATACAATATAAAATCAGTTACTATTCTAATTAAATGATACTGTTATATCTTTATTAATCCTATAAAGGCATTGTATTTTATTGTTATTGAATGCTTGGTGATAACTATTGTGAGTGGTTATCAACATGTTATTAGTTATTCCCCACTAAGCTTTATAGCTTAGCACGGGTGTTTATCCATGAAGGTTCGCAGGGTAGAACTTTTGTTCAGGGACAAAGCCAACACCCGATTAGAAGTAGCATTTAAATGTATGAGATTGATTTTGTATCTCTTTTGGTTACATCTAATGTATTTGTATATATAAAGGCATGCAATTATGAAGTTATGTAAAAAATGATCAACAGCATATGAAAGTATAATCCCATGATCATACATGATATGTATAGAATAAATGTATGTATGCTTATATATACATCATTAACAGATAAGTCACGAGATTAATGGGATTAATGAATGTAATTAGTAACAAAAATCAGGATTATCTAATATAGTCATTACAGCTTGGGTCATTCGACTTAGAGTCTTATGACACATGCGAGCCATGTTTGCATGGAAAAATGACAAAGAGTCCTTTTAATAAGAAAGGTGAGAGGACTAATGACTGATTGGAACTAATACATGCCGATGTATGTGGACCTTTAAGTACACAAGCTAGAGGTTGTTTTAGCTACTTCGTAATGTTCATAGATGACTTCAGTAGATATGGCTACATCTATCTAATGAAGTACAAGTCTGAAACTTTTGAGAAATTCAAAGAGTTTAAGAATGAAGTAGAAAACCAACTTGGCAGAAGTATAAAAGCCATTCAATCAGATCGAGGTGGTAAATACTTAAGCCAAGAGTTTAACGGTCATCTAAAGAAGTGTGGTATTATTTCACAGCTCACTCCTCCCGAAATGCCACAATGGAATGGTGTGTCCGAAAGGAGAAATTGAACTCTGTTGGACATGGTTCGATCTATGATGAGTTAAGCTAATCTTCCTATCTCTTTTTGGGGTTATGCATTAGAAACTATTGTGTTTCTACTAAACCGTACTCCAACTAAAGCAGTTAAGAGGATACCATGCGAAGTATGGACTGGGAAAGAACCCAATATGTCATTTCTCACGATTTGGGGCTGTGAAGCACATGTTAAGAAATTAACATCTAATACACTAGAGTTCAAATCCATTGTCTGCTTATTTATGGGTTATCCCAAAGAAACAAAGGGATACTACTTTTACTCACAAGCTGAGAATAAAGTATTTGTTGCTCGTAATGCTGTTTTCATGGAAAAGGAGTTCCTTCTCAAGAAAGACAGTGGGAGTAAAGTAGAAGAGGATGATTTGACAATGGGATCAAGTTCACAACCAGTTGTAGAACAAGAACCCATTACACAAGAACCTAAAATATCCAATAAGGTACGTCAGGTGATTGAGAGATATGGATTTCTAATCACTGACAATGACACTATTGAGTTAGTAGATCATGAGGATCCGACTACCTACCGAGAAGCTATTGAGAGCCCAGACTCAGAAAATTAGCTTGAATGCATGAAATCCGAGATGCAATCAATGTACAATAACCAGGTTTAGACCTTGGTTGATCCACCGGAAGGTGCTAAGGTAATTAAATGCAAGTGGCTATTTAAACTCAAAGCTGATAAGACCTACAAAGGTAGACTAGTAGCAAAAGGTTTTCGACAAACTCATGGTGTAGACTATGATGAAACCTTTTCACCTGTAGTCATGCTCAAGTCCATTAGGATCTTGCTTGTCATAGCTGTATATCATGATTATGAGATATGGCAAATGGATGTCGAAACTGCTTTCCTCAATGAAAATTTACTAAAGGATGTATATATGACACAGCCTGAGGGTTTTATCAATCCTAAGCATTCTAAGAAGGTTTGTAAGCTTCAAAAATCCATTTATAGATTAAAGTAAGCATCCCGAAGTTGGAATCTTCATTTTGATGAGGCAGTCAAAGAATTTGACGTCATCAAGAACGAAGATGAGCCTTGTGTGTACAAGAAGGTTAGTGGGAGTATAGTAGTATTTCTGGTCCTATATGTGGATGACATCCTTCTCATTGGGAATGACATTCCAACATTGCAAAAGGTTAAGCAATGGTTGGAGAAATGTTTCTCAATGAAAGACTTATGTGAAGCCGAGACAATACTTGGTATTTGAATCTATAGAGATTAAATCAAATTGGCTTTTGGGACTAAGTCAAGAAAAGTACATAGACAAAGTACTAAAGCATTTTAGTATGGGAGACTCAAAGAAAGGGTATATACCTTTGGCTTTGGGAGTTCCTTTGACTAAAGAACGGTGCCCTAAAACCAAAGAGGAAAGGGACAACATGAGTAGAATCCCATATGCATTTGCTATTGGATCTATCATGTACGCTATGTTATGTATTAGGTTAGATATTGCTCATGCATTGAGTATAACCAATAGGTTTCAGCAAGACCCTAGTGAGAAGCACTGGTCTGCTGTAAAAGGGATTCTAAAGTACCTGCGAAGGACTAAGGATCACTTCTTGGTGTATGGTGGTTAATAAGAGCTCATCATATAAGGTTATGCCGATGTTGCTTTTCAAACCAGCCCTTAGGACTCAAGATCACAATTTGGATTTGTTTTTATTTTGAACGGTGGTGCTGTTAGCTGGAAAAGCTCGAAGCAAGAGACCATTGCAGACTCAACTACAGAATCTGAGTATATTGCAGTAAGTGAGGCTGCAAAAGAGGCTGTTTGGATTGAAAATTTCATTTCTAGATTAGGTGTGGTCCCAAACATCCTAGATACATTAGAAATTTTATGTGACAACAATGAGGCCATCGTACAGGCCAAGGAGCCCCGGTCACACCAGAAATCCAAACACATACTCAAAAGGTACCACCTGATTAGAGAGATCATTGATCATGGGGACATCAAGGTTAGCAAGATAGCAAGTGAAGACAATGTAGCGGATCCTTTGATGAAACAGTTGCATCCAAATCTGCACGAAGCTCATTTGAGAGCGTTCGGTATTAGGGCTACGCCCAATTAGGGCTAGTGCTAGTGGGAGATTGTTAGTGTAAGCCCTAGCCCCAATACATTGTAATAAAACACTTTAGTTAATAAAATGAGGCATTTGTTTTATTTATTGTATTCCTGTGCATATCAATTGATAGAACTATCCAAGAATGATGTTTCAGTTTAAGTTATCATATGTGAGGCACATGGTTGTAAGACTCCATTCTAAATATCCCTAGTCAGTCATTGTTATGGGAATAACAATGAATTAAGACTAGTATGCTCTCTCTGATAAGTTAAGTTCCATCTTATGGATCATAAGGATAAGAGTGTCAATCAGAGATCATAGATACATGTTTAGAACATGGTATCTGGATTCGATTCGTTCATGAGAACATTACATGGTACAAGTCATAAGTGTTCCTCATATGCAAGTTTTGTATCAGAGCTCTCAGACATAAAATCTCTATGAAACTCTTTATGAATTAGTGTGTACTTTGACATACACCTAATTTGCTCGTAACAGAGTGACAAGTACGGGTATGCTTGGGTATGCATTGATTTATGTTAGAGAGCATGAGAGAAGAGAAGGGGTTACCCCTCTCAATAAGAGAGAAAATATCATCGACCACTTGATCAGTGAACTGAGAAGTGTATGGCCATACCGAGATGAAATAATGAGTAATCATTATTTATCTAAGAGTTCAGTGTCACCGAAATATCAAGAAAGGAATTAATATATATATAAGGATGACTAGTTCCATGCCTTATATTAATTCTAATATTTATGGGTAAGGGACTATGCAAAATTGCATTAGGTCACTAAATGCCATATGCATTTTTATTTAATTTGGAATGCTATAATATCTTGCTAGAGAATATATATAGCCTTTGAATTAATTCATTAATTCATTGCCAACATTAAATAGACCTATAGGATCGCACACAAAGTATTGGGCTTAAAATATTTAAATAAAGTATTGGGCATTAATTTGGGCTTTTAATGAAAGTCAAATTAATGTGTGTAATGGATATTAAAATTGCTATTGGACCTTGGTCCATGAGAGAGAGAAATTCAGCCCACAAGGTTTAATTTCAATTAGTTAATTATCTTGTATTAATTTAATTAATTGAGTATTAAAGACTAAAGGAATTTTAATCAAATTAAATTACTTGAATATGGGATGGTGTGACCGAAATTCCAAGATAAAATTCAAGGGAATTTCGGCACATGTATAATTCTTTAATTAAGTGATTTATTAGATTAAAATGTCTTATGTTTTATTTCAAATTAATTCAAAAGAGTTTGAATCAATTTATGTTACTTATTTTAAGGAAGTGATTAAGAATGAATTCACTACCTAAATAGGAAGTGGATCTCGACATTATCACTTTGAATAACAAGTGATATATTTTGAATATAAAAAGAAAAACCCTAAATGGCGTGAACTAGTCCTCTCTCTCAAAAAATTTTCTTAGCCGAATTCATAAGAAGGAAAGGATTGTTCCTTGTTCTCTTGTATTCTTAGATAGCAATAGCACCTAAAAGAAGTGCAAGATCAAATCTTGTAGCTTCAATCCATTGCCATTACACAATACTTAAATAGAGAGCTAGTAATCTCGGTTTTAAGCTTTGCTTACAATTGTGTGTGTGAACATAGAGAGGAGTGGCATAAAGGCTGTTCCTTTGGCATTGGTGGTGAAGATCTAAGGCTGACATATCCTTCTTTGTTGCTGGTTATCATCAAAATTAAATCTTGAAGTGCATCTAAAGTTTTAAGTTTTAAAACCCTAAAATTGCATGTTTCGATTCTTGTTATGGAATTGTTCGGCATGTATGATCGAATTTTGTTGGTTTTTCGCTGTATGATTATCATGTACATACCATGTCATATTCCATCAGATCTTATCACTAAAACCTTGTTGCCATTGGACTACTAGAGAGCAATACCTGTATGAGAATGGAATTCAGGTCCATAAGCATCAAGATGAGGAAATTGAGGAAGTACAAGAGCATCAAGAGGCGCCACAAGCAGGAGATGCTACCACACCTCAAGTGATTGAACTTCTAAACCAAATTAATATTCGATCAGATAACCTGTAAGGTAGAATAGGTATAATGTAAGAGAGTATTGATGAGCAGAGGCAGGATTTTGAGCGGTTCGTTCATAGCTTTTGGATAAAATTTCCACCATTGCCTCTACCATCGGAGAAATTTGCTAAGGAAAATAAGATTTTAAAAATGGGGGTAGAGCTTACTCAAGCTCAATATTGTTTAGGAAGTAGACAAATTTTCTCACTCCTCTTTTATTCATGAAAATTTTCTTTTGTGTTTTCGTAGTTTGTTTTTATTTTTGTTTTAGTGTTTAGCTTTAGTTTTTATGTTTAAGTTCCTTATTATAATAGTATTTGTAAAGACTTTATAACCTAGTTTTTAAGTTCCTTTAGTCGTTCAATTGCACTAATAATTTAGTCAATTTAAATTTGTCATTTATCTTGCACTAAACTTAGTTTACCCCAGTTTTATCCTAAAAAATTGAACATTTTGAACTTGAACTTAAAATGTGCATTAGTCAAAATTCTTTGTTTAGCACTAAGGCAAGCATGTTGTTTAATGGAATTTTAACTAGTTTAATATTCAACTTGACTTATATTTGTGAGTTTCCACTTTTTGAGCACTTATAACCAGTTTTTAAATTTTAGAAGAACCAACGCATTGACTTAGTTAAGTGAGGAATTTTAGAACACTAGAACCTTCCTCATCACCCTTAGAAGCATAAAAACAACTCAAACAACTTTGAAAGTGATCTAGGCATAATTTTTCTTAATGAGCCATAAAAAGACTATTACCTACCCTTTTAATGCAATTGACCTTTATTAAGCCATTTTGAGCCTAATGATGCATGCTATAGGCGTGCCATTTTAATTTTTTCATATTACACTTAATTATTAACCATATAGCTTAAAGAGCTATTATCTTTTCCTCTAGAATTAGCCATTCTAAAATTTGATAGGTTAACTTTTATTTAATATTGTTAAGGGGTGTAATGAGATAGTTTGAAATTATTGGCAAAAGTTATGAATGAAGTCAAGACAATAGTGATTGATTTTACCCTGTGGCTACACATTTTCATGATATTACCTGAAGCTAACATGAAAAAAAAGAAGAAAATAAGTTTTGGCATGAAAGAAAAGAAATTAAGTTGGCATTCTTGGAAAAATCTTTAGTGTGGGTTAGTCAGAAGGGAAAAAAAGTAGTAATTTCAAAAAGGATTGAATTGTGAATTTGTGAAAGTTACAACAATTTTGTTCCAAGGGTATTGTGAATACACAAGGGTGAGCAAGTTTGGCTTAATACTTCAATTTTGAGTTAATGGGTTGAAATTTTAGAAAGCTTGATCTATCTTGTTATAGAGTGGCTATTCTTTTTTATCACTTATTGTCCATTCTTTGATAACTAACACCCTAACCCCATTACAAACTTTAAAGACCTAAGTGATTTTACATTTTATTTTTGAGTTGTTTAGCGGAGATAACCCTCGGGTTTCGGTACTAAAAGAGAGGCCTATGTTGTTTCTAAAGTTTCAAGTGTGAAACTGCATGTACACTTAGGTGTACATAAATTCTTAAACTTAACTATGAAATTGCATTGGTATTTTGATAATGCTTAAAATGTTTTGGTCTTACA
Source organism: Excoecaria agallocha (assembly GCA_037975025.1). Lineage (NCBI taxonomy): Eukaryota > Viridiplantae > Streptophyta > Magnoliopsida > Malpighiales > Euphorbiaceae > Excoecaria > Excoecaria agallocha. The sequence goes on from CM075818.1 coordinate 24,024,820, forward strand.
TATGCACACAGGAAACTAACTTATGTTATCTTGTTTGAATCTATTCTAGTTGGAATTTTGTTGAGTGTTCTTGTTAATTGCTAAACCTGGTTTTGAATCGCATAATTATTTGTTTAAGTTTGATAATTTTGAAAAGTTGGTTTGTTCAAATTTGCTTAAGGGCTAGCAAAGGCTAAGTGTGAGGTATTTGATAAGTGTGAATTATACTATATTTTTAGTGTGTTTTATATGGTTAATTTAGTTAATTTAGTCTCAATTTAGTTGATTTTAGGTATAATTAGTTAATTTGTGTGATTTTAGGTTTAATTGTTAGTTTTGGTGCTTTTTAGGGCCAAATTGAAGAGAAAGGGGGTTAAAATGCAAAAAGTAGAAATTTAGGGGCAAACTTGTAATAATAGAGAAAGTTGGTTTTTAGCTCGTGAGGGAAAGCCAAGAAGCACTCGGTTGAGTGATTTCATCACTCAGCTAAGTGATTTAACACTCCCCTAAGTGATTTTGGCACTCACCTAAGCAATTTTATGTAATCTACAAGGTTAAGGCACTCTCCCAAATGAGATAGTCACTCTCTTGAGAAAATTAAGCACTATCCCGAGTGACCAAGACCACTCTCCTGAGTGGATGTCCTTTTTAGGAGATAAAAGGCTTCCTATTTCACTAAAACACAAATTACTTCAATTTAGGAAGTCACAAAAGATGTAAAACTCTTCCCTTGGAAGCTATAAAAAAGGTTGAAGACACCAAGACTAAGAGAGCCATCTGAGATATGAATTTTCTTTAGTTAGGTTTTACATTAGCTTTAGTTTAATTATTTTTTTTTTAAGATACAAAAGCTTAGAGTTTGGAAGCTTTACTTGGAGTTCTACAGAATTATCAAGGGAGTTTCTTGATTATATGAGTTTGTATCATCTTTATTTACTTTGTTTGGTTTTTAATATGAAGTGTGAGTAGTTTTCTTAACTTTTTCTAAAGGATACTTGAATCCTTAAACTATTATTGTAATAACTTAGTTTGTGCTTAATTCAATGCAAGTTTGATTATTTCTTAGATCTTAAGCAAATTCTTATCTTTGATTGTATTAAGAATGATTGTTAATTTATTTGATTAATAGTTAATGATTAATTAAGGTATGATCTATGATATATATGTTCTTAGATGAATTTATTAGTGTTGATGTATGATTATTTTCTAACTTAGATATAATTATGTATTGGTAGAAGTGGATTAATACTTAGAAAAGGTGAACTAAGAATGGTTGGATTTAAGTTTACTTGAAAGAGGATTTAATGAATATCTTGGAATATAAAATTGGATTTGTAGGCTAAGTATTGAATTATTCATAACAAGAAGGTTTAATTCTTAAAGTGATATTCTTGACTAAGATATCTTGTTTTCTTTATCTAGTTTTTCCATAGACTTGTGTTCTTTTGAAAATTAAGTCATTGCAATATTAGTTAAACTAGATAGTCCTTTAGCAAAAATTGTCTTTATTTTTTATTTTTACCAACTTTTAATTGCTTTGTTTGTGATTAGCTTTAATTATTTAAGTTTTATTTCTTAGTTTAATTTGCTTATTATCATCACAAAACTTCTTGGGATTTCCTTTATTCTATGCACACGGTATTCACTCTAAAATCTAAAAAAAGTTGCATTTTTACAGTTTTCCTAGGGTGCGATATTCAGGATCTTAATCTATATTTTCCTATATTACTAGCCAAACTAGTACACTTGCTAGATATCTGCCACAGTTAAATGATGACTTTTAGTGATTGGATTTTCCCTTCACTGATTTTATTCATTTTCAATGAGGAGAATTTCGGTCATTCAAGATTTCTTTTAGCGATAGAATTTTCCCTTCGCTGATTGTGTTCACTTTCAACGAGGGAAATTTCAACCATTAAAATTCCTTTTAGTGGCTTAATTTTCCCTTTGTTGATTGTTTTCTCTTTCAACAAAGGAATTTCCAATCGCTAATATTAAATTTTAAAAGTACTTAAAATATTATTAGGGATCTATTCCATTGGTCAATATAAATAATTTTTTTTGAATATTACCAACACATATCATTCATGAATATATAAAAATATAATAAGTATGGTCATTTCATAGATAAAAAAAATTAGTTACAAAATACCCTTATATTTCCAAATTGTATAACAAATACAAAATCAAATTTATGAGTAATAAAATAAAGATAACTACATAACTACATACAAAATAGGACATTTTGTATTTACTTTTTGTATTAAGTAATAGACATAAGATTCTTACACCTTATCTAATAAGTCATGCCTCTTTTGTTGGAAATTCATAAATTATTGGAATTAGGTGAAGAGAATGCAAGATATCAGACTGCAAAATAAATACAAATTAAAGAGAACTTACATATCTACCACTAGCAACAACAATATCTCACATGCTTTCTTTGATTGTCATTCCACTTTTAACATCAATGTCAGGCTTAGGCAGGTGTAACTTAGTGGGTCTTTCACTATCTCTAACCTCACCTAGATCTAATGGACAACCAACAGATGTATAATCTCCAATAATTGAAACACTTCCCAAAGGGCAGTCACCCATCAACTTATAAGGCTTTATAGGGACCATATATAGGTGAATAGTTGAAGCAGTGCCCATCCGTGCTGGATTAATAAAAAGAATTCTCATATTTTGGTAATCAGTATTAGAACTTTCAACAGTTAGGAATTTTATTTTAGAAATCCAGAAGATGGATAGTAATGCATTCTTGGTATTATTTTCAATAAGGAACGTGAACTGAATAAAGTAATTTTAATAATCCATAACATACACATCCGTCTTGTAGTAAACGAAATAGTGACCTTCTTCTATACAAAACCCATATATTGCTTCCTTATATGTATGCCATCTTCTAGAAGCAATTTCCAGCAGCCAACATTCCGTAATTTCATCTAGAATAGAACTAAGTTTTCTCTTTTTCCTTTTAAACTACTTCAAAATTATTTCCTTACGTAGTGTATAAAATGTTCAACATAAAGTCTAGCTCTTACTTAACCTACAAGCATCTTATGGTAATAAAATGACTTAACTATGGCATAGCCTAGAGCTAACATCAAAAATAAGTAGAATAAATTTAAGTAGTTATGGAATTTAAGTTTTCCTTTAGAATCAAACTTCTATGTTGTTATAATTAAAAATGCATTAAAAATCACAACAACAGCTAGGGTATCAACAAAGAAAAGAAATAATAATCAACTATCAGGTGAGATCATTGACCAATCTATGTTAATTATCATAACCTAGTTGATATAATGACATTTCCATGGTTAGCCTATTCTTTTAGGAGGATAATAGTTCATTTTTAATACTATATCCAGAAATGCAATGGCAATTATCTGTAATTGTACCAGAAGAAGTCTTAAGCAGCCATTTTAGCTAAGGGTGTGCAAATGGTCGGTTCGGTATGGTCTAATCGATTTTGGATCAACAAAAATATTTTAAAAATCCAATTGGGCCACACTAAGCCCAATCTATAATTCAAAAAGAAAATGTTGGCAGAGCCCAACCCACATCATAAGAAACCCATAGTCTAATATGTCAATTTGCAATCTCCTATCCCTTTTTCCTCTTAGAAAACTATGCTAAAAAACTGCATCAATTCAACATGTACAATTGAAAGCATTTGAATATAAGAACATGAGTTTTTGAAATATCGGGAATAAAGTACACCATCTATTGAATAAGAAAAGAAAAACCTCTTTTCTCTATATCACCATTTGAAAAACTTAAAAAACTGAGTCAAGTTAAAAAATAAAAGAGATTAAAAAGGATAAAAACTAGAAATTACCATGCCCTTATATTGTACCCCAAAATCGTGCCTTGTGGATCCAAAAATATTAACATATGCCTTGAAGTAGGTGAGAAAGAATAAAACCCCACATTTCAGAGAAGCTTAACAACAAAATAATAAAATAAAACGATGGAATTATTAAAAATGAGAAGCAGCTCTAGCAGGAAATAGAGAAATTGATAAAAGCTTGGCAGAATTTATCAATAGAGGATTGAAATTTAAAGTTAAAAGGTAAAAAGGGAAGGACCCAGATTGAGATTTGGTGTGATTTAGAAGTAGAAACTAGAAAGATTAGTTCTTTAGAAGATGTTCCTCTATCTACGTTGTAAGAAGAATCGACAAATCAAATAAGTCAAGAACAAGAAATGAAGAAGAAAAAGAAAGACAAGGTGGGCAGCTATGCAGGGTGGCTAGGGGTTTAGATTTATGGATTATGACATGATATATATATGATGATCATGCAGCGGAAAATAATAAAATCAATCATACATACCACGCAATCCATAAACAAGAATCAAAAAAATGCAATTTTAGGGTTTTAAAACTTACAACTTTAGATGCACTTCAAGACTTGATTTTGATGATGACCAACAATTAGGATGAACTTATATGCTTCAGGTCATGATCACCAATGCCAAAAAATAGCCTTTACGCCACTCTTCTCTATGTTCACACACACAATTGCAATGAAGGCTTAAAATTGAGAGTGCTAGCTCTATGTGTAAAGTAATTAGCAATGGTAATAGATCAAAGCAACAAGATCTGATCTTGTTCTTCTTTTAGGTTGCTATTGCTGGCCAAGAACACAAAAGAACAAGAAAGACTCCATCCCCCTTGTGTATTTCGGCCAAGAGTATGAGAGAGATAAATTCACGCCTAGGGTTTTTGTTTTAGTTCATTAATATATCTCACTAATTTAGGTAAGTGTTAATTTCGAATTTTACTATCTTTTAGCTAGTAATTTCAACCTCCATCACCTCCTAATTAAGTGGCATACATTAACTCAAACTCCTTTAAATTTTAAATTCAAATTAATTTAAAATAAACATAAGACATTTAAATTAAAACCATCACTTATTTAGGATATGTAGTTACCAAAATTCCCATTGAATTTATCTTTGGATTTTCGGTCACCTTATCTCCATTTAATTAATTTATTTTGATTTAAATGCCATTAGGATTTAATACTCAATTAACTTAATTAATCTAAGATAATTAATTAATTGAAATTAATCCTATTGGGCTGAATCTTTCTACCAAGGTCCATTTAACAATTTTAATACCCATTACATACATTAATTTGACTTTAATTAAAAGTTCAAATTAATTCCCAATACTTTATTTAAATATTTTAAGCCCAATGCTTTGTGTGCGATCCTATAGGTCCATTTAATATTGGCAATGAATTAATGAATTAATGAAAAGGTTATATATATTCTCTAGCAAGATATTATAGCATTCCAAATTAAATGAAAATGCAAATGGCATTTAGTGACCTAATGCAATTTTGCATAGTCCCTTACCCTTAAATATCATAATTAATATAAGGCATGGAACTAGTCATCCTTATATATATTAATTCCTTTCTTGATATTGAACTCTCAGATAAATAATGATTTCTCATTATTTCATCTCGATATGGCCATATACTTCTCAGTTCACTGATCAAGTGGTCGATAATATTTTCTCTCTTATCGAGAGGGGTAATCCTTTCACTTCTCTCATGCTCTCTAACATGGATTAGTGCATACCCAAGCATACCCATACTTGTCACCTTGTTACGAGCACGTTAGGTGTATGTCAAAGTACATAGTAATTCATAAAGAGTTTCATAAAGATTTTAGGTCTAAGAACTCCGATACAAAACTTGCACATGAGAAACACTTATGACTTATACCATGTAGTGTTCTCATGAACGGATCGAATCCAGATATCATGTTCTAAACTTGTATATATGATCTCTGATTGACATTCTTATCCTTATGATCCGTAAGACATAACTCATCTTATTAGAGAGAGCATACTAGTCTTAATTCATTTGTTATTCCCATAACAATGACTGACTAGGGATATTTAGAATGAAGTCTCATTTTTTCATGGTCTTACAACCATGTGTCTCACACATGATAACTTAAACTGAAACAACATTCTTGGATAGTTCTATCAATTGATATGCACAAGAATACAATAGATAAAATAAATGCCTCATTTATTAACTAAAGTGTTTTATAACAATGCATTGGGGCTAGGGCTTACACTAACAATCTCCCACTAGAACTAGTCCCAATTAGGCATAGCCCTAATACTGAATGCTCTCAAATGAGCTTCGTGTAGATTTGGACGCAATTATTTCGTTAAAGGATCTGCTACATTGTCTTCACTTGCTATCTTGCTAACCTTGACATCCCCATGATCAATGATCTCTCTAATCAGGTGGTACCTCCTGAGTATGTGTTTGGATTTCTGGTGTGACTGGGGCTCCTTGACTTGTGCGATGGCCCCGTTGTTGTTACAAAAAATTTCTAATGGATCTAGGATGCGTGGGACCACTCCTAATCGAGAAATGAAATTTTTAATCCAAACAGCCTCTTTTGTAGCCTCGCTTGCTGCAATATACTCAGATTTTATAGTTGAGTCAGCAATGGTCTCTTGCTTCGAGCTTCTCCAGCAGACAGCACCACCGTTCAAAACAAAAATAAAACCAGATTGCGATCTAAAATCCTGAGTGCTAGTCTGAAAAGCAGCATCAGCATAACCTTGTATGACAAGCTCTTCTTGACCACCATACACCAAGAAGTGATCCTTAGTCCTTCGCAAGTACTTTAGAATCCCCTTTACAGCAGACCAGTGCTTCTTACCAGGGTTTTGCTGAAACCTACTGGTTATACTCAATGCATGAGCAACATCCAACCTAGTACATAACATAGCGTATATGATAGATCTAATAGTAGATGCATATGTGATTCTACTCTTGTTGTCCCTTTCCTCTTTAGTTTTAGGACATTGTTCTTTAGTCAAAGGAACTCCCAAAGCCAAAGGTATATACCCTTTCTGTAAGTATCCCATACTAAAATGCTTTAGTACTTTGTCTAAGTACTTTTTTTGACTTAGTCCCAAAAGCCGATTCGATCTAACTCTATAGATCCAAATACCAAGTATTGTCTCGGCTTCACCTAGGTCTTTCATTGAAAAACATTTCCCCAACCATTGCTTAACCTTTTGAAATGTTGGAATGTTATTCCTAATGAGAAGGATGTCATCCACATATAGGACCAGAAATACTATTATGCTCCCACTAACCTTCTTGTACACACAAGGCTCATCTTCATTCTTGATGAAGTCAAATTCTTTGACTGCTTCATCAAAACGGAGATTCCAACTTCAGGATGCTTGCTTTAATCCATAAATGGATTTTTAAAGCTTGCAAACCTTCTTAGGATGCTTGGGATTGACAAAATCCTCATGCTGTGTCATATACACATCCTCAAGTAAATTTTCGTTGAGGAAAGCAGTTTTGACATCCATTTGCCATATCTCATAATCATGATATGCAGCTATGGCAAACAAGATCCTAATAGACTTGAGCATGACTACAGGCAAAAAGGTCTCATCATAGTCTACACCATGAGTTTGTCGAAAACCTTTTGATACTAGTCTACCTTTGTAGTTCTTATCAGCTTTGAGTTTAAATAGCCACTTGCATTCAATTACCTTAGCACCTTCTGGTGGATCAACCAAGGTCCAAACCTAGTTATCGTACATTGATTGCATCTCAAATTTTATGGCTTCAAGCCAATTTTTTGAGTATTGGCTCTCAATAGCTTTTCGGTAGGTAGTAGGATCCTCACAATCTACTAACTCAATAAGTGTCACTGTCAGTGATTAGAAATTCGTATCTCTCAATCTCCTGACGTACCCTACTGGATTTTCTAGGTTCTTGTGTAATGGGTTCTTGTTCCACAACTGGTTGTGAACTTGATTCCATTTCCAACTCATCATCTATAGGAGTTTGTGGCACTTGAATTTCTCCAAGTTCTACTTTACTCCCACTGTCTTTCTTGAGAATGAACTCCTTTTCCAAGAAAACAGCCTTACGACCAACAAACACTTTGTTCTCGGCTTGTGAGTAAAAATAGTATCCCTTTGTTTCTTTGGGATAACCCACAAACAAGCAGACAATGGATTTGGACTCTAGTTTATCATATGTTAATTTCTTAACATGTGTTTCACAGCCCCAAATCCTGAGAAAAGACATATTGGGTTCTTTCCTATTCCATACTTCATATGGTGTTTTCTCAACTGCTTTAATTGGAGTATGGTTTAGTCAAAATGCAGCAGTTTCTAATGCATAACCCCAAAAAGAGACAGGAAGATTTTCTTGACTCATCATTGATCAAACCATGTCCAATCGAGTTCGATTTCTCCTTTTGGATACACCATTCCATTGTGGCATTCCAGGAGAAGTGAGCTGTGAAATGATTCCACACTCCTTCAGATGACTGTCAAACTCTTGGCTTAAGTATTTACCACCTCGATCTGATCGAATGGCTTTTATGCTTTTGCCAAGTTATTTCTCTACTTCATTCTTAAGCTCTTTGAATTTCTCAAAAGTTTCAAACTTGTACTTCATTAGATAGATATAGCCTTATCTACTGAAGTCATCTGTGAACGTCACGAAGTAGCTAAAACCACCTCTAGCTAATGTACTTAATGGTCCACATACATCGGTATGTATTAGCTCCAATAAGTCATTAGTCCTCTCTCCTTTCTTGTTAAAAGGACTCTTTGTCATTTTTCCATGCAAATATGGCTCGCATGTGTCATAAGAATCTAAGTTGAATGACCTAAGCACTCTAGATTTGTGGAGTCTTGAAATGCATTTTTCATTTTCATGCCCTAAATGACAATGCCAGAAGTAAGTAGGGTTCAATTCATTTGATTTAACCCTCTTTGTATTAATGTTGTATATGGACTCTTTGTTTTGTAGATCAAGGATATAAAGGCCATTTTACAACATGGCATTGCCATATGAAATGCCTTGGCAACGAATATGAGCATTGCCATTATCAATAACAAAATCAAATCCATTCAAATCTAAACAAGAAACTAAAATAATGTTTCTGCTCATAGCAGGCACATAATAACAATTTTTCAATACTAAACAAAGTCCGGAAGGTAAAGTGAGTTGATAGGCACCTAACTCTATGGCAGCAACTCGTGCTCCATTCCCCACACGGAGGTCCACTTCATTCTTTCCAAGTAACCGCCTATCTCTTAGCCCCTGCACATTTAAACAAATGTGAGAACCACAATCGGTATCCAATACCCAAGTGGTAGAAATAGAAAGGTTAATTTCAACAACAGAAATACTAGAACTGAATGCCTTGGCTCCATTCTTCTTTTGTTCTTCCTTGAAGAGAGCACAATTCTTCCTCCAATACCCTATCTTGTTACAATGGAAGCATGTGCTCTCGCTCTCCTTGAGCTTTTACGCCTTGGGCTTGGATTGGGTCTAAGGTGCACTCCCATTTGACTTGAACTGAGCCAGGTCATTCTTGGGTTTTGCCTTTCCCTTTCCCTTTCCCTTAGCCTTAGCGGGTCCCTTCTTAATGCCCCCTTGAACCATAAGTACGGTATTGGTCTTTCGAATGTTCTCTTCAGCATTCTTAAGCATCCCATAAAGCTCGGTGACTGTCTTGTTCATTGCATGCATGTTATAATTCATAACAAATGAATCATAATCATCAGTTAATGAACCTAAGATCAAGTCAGTGGCCAATTCCTTCGAGACTTGTACCTCAAGATTCTCAAGAGTATCAAGATACCCTTTCATCTAGAGTACATGGGTACTAATAGGAGTACCCACAACCATCTTACAAGAAATTAAGGCCTTTGTTGTCATGAACCTCTCATGACGAGCTTGCTCTTGGAACATCTCCTTGAGATGCACCATGATCGCATAAGCCTCATGGTCCATGAATTGCTTTTGCAAGTTAGGCACCATAGTGGCCAACATCAAACAGGTCACATCATTGGAGTCGCTCTTCTTGGTCTCAAAAGTTTCGTTTTGAACCGCAGAGACATTCCTACCAGGTTCTTCAAGCAAGGGTGCATCCAAAACATACAACTTTTTCTCTTGCTTAAGAACTATTCTTAATTTTCGAGACCAGTCTATGAAATTGGTGCCATTCAATTTTTCCTTTTCCAGGACCGATCGCAATGAAAAGTTGTTGTTTGAAGAAGCCATTTTCAATCTACAATAAACTTAGCAAGATTAAATGAGGTCTTATTTATAATCCCACAAACTTAATTAATATCCCTTTAAATAATTCGCGTTAGTAATTTAATATTGGCCAAGATCCACTTTTCACAACAACTTATTAGTCAAGCTGAGCTTGTACACCTAACAAGTTAAGTTACTTAGGTAGGAAAACTCCAATCATGTCTTGTACATGACTCTTAAATCAAATGGGCTAACATCTTAAGATGTTATAGCACAAACCCATTTATTAGTTGCCTAGGTTCGGGCATCCCTTTCCATGTTAAGTCCAACCTACATTCACAACTCATGCGTCACAAAGATAATCGGGCGTATCTAGGACTCCTAGTCTACGTGACCGATGATTGATGCCTTGATATGTTTCGAATTAGGAAGGCAACTTTATGACTTACTATTTTAGGGATTCATTTTATTACGGCTTACATGGCATATGCTTTGTTATCCATTCATAGCATGCATATATATTAATTGCATAAAGTAAAGCGTGACAAATATGGGCACAAAAACCTACAACTAAGATTCTATACTATTACATAAGAATCTTCAAGTTGGGCTTCTCCACTCTGATGGGCTTCGTCTTGATTTACAAAGTCTTCAAATAAATTCTATTCTAAGAAATAAATGAAACTTTTACAATAAAACATAATGGCTCGTAGGTCATATTTAATTACAAAAATCCAGGGCCCATGAATGCACCATGCATATCCATTCATCACACCAAATAAGCAAATAAATATACATAACATTCATGGATCAAACAAAGTCCACTTTTAATTAATTTAGCCAAGCCCATTAATGGAAATTGTGTACTTGAACTTTTAAGAGGAGATCCCATGATGGGCCTAGGCCGAAGCTCAATGGACTAAATCCTCTTATTGAATAAGTTCTCTTACAATCCCAAAACACAAACTAGTTAGATTTGTGCCATAAATCAACTCTAGTATAATTTCCAATTTTTTTGCCTTTTTTAATTTTATGTCATACAGCCCATAAACATTAAAAATACATATAATATGTACTAGCATGAATTAAAACATTAAAATCATGAATAACATATATCATACATGGCATTCATACTAAAACAAACAAACAACAATGAAACTAGTTGTTTAATGCTCATATAATGCCACAAAAATGCACAAACACTTAAAGCAATTTTATGAGTCATTTAATAACATAAATAAGGTCATAAATATTGAGTTAATGTTCTGTACCAATCTGATCTAAATTTGTTTTTTCCCTTTTAATCAAAACAAAACAAAACAAATAATGTCGATTAAACATGCAACAAACACAAACTAGTCATAGTTTTAAGTGATTTTAAAATTAATCAATTAAATTGTCATGGACCAGAATTAAAACAAAATTTAAAATATGTCAAGACTTGATATTTAATCTTTAAAAATCACTTACAAGTATGCCAAAATTGTTTTTACATTTAATTTTGATAACTAGTTGTTAAACAAACACTTTTCATGTCAACTAGCACCTAGTTTCAAGATTAACATGTACCATTAGGTATTTATAATTAAATCCGACCATGAACAGCTCTAAGAACATCTTATGACAGTATAATAACATTTCATAATAATTATAATACCTATCTAATCATTTAAAATCATTTTTACACCAAAACAATGCAAAAAACTCAAAACAGAAAATTTCAGCATTGCATGTTTTTAAACGAACGATTTTTGAATAATTATTTCATGCATCTAAAGCACTAAAATAAGCATTTTTAGGCTCTGATACCACTGATGGATTATTACATGATATATATATATATGATGATCATGCAGCAAAAAACTAATAAAATCGATCATATATACCACGCAATCCATAAACAAGAATCGAAAACATACAATTTTAGGGTTTTAAAACTTACAACTTTAGATGCACTTCAAGACTTGATTTTGATGATGACAAGCAATTAGGATGAACTTATATGCTTCAGGTATTGATCACCAATGCCAAAGAAACAGCCTTTATGCCACTCATCTCTATGTTCACACACACAATTGCAATGAAGGCTTAAAATTGAGAGTGCTCTATGTGTAAAGTAATTGGCAATGGTAATGGATCGAAGCAACAAGATCTGATCTTGTTCTTCTTTTAGGTTGCTATTGCTGGCCAAGAACACAAAAGAACAAGAAAGACTCCTTTCCCCTTGTATATTTTGGCCAAGAGTATGAGAGAGATAAATTCACGCCTAGGGTTTTTGATTTAGTTCATTAATATATCTCACTAATTTAGGTAAGTGTTAATTCCAAATTTTACTATCTTTTAGCTAGTAAATTAAGCCTACATCACTTCCTAATTAAGTGACATACATTAACTCAAACTTCTTTAAATTTTAAATTCAAATTAATTTAAAATAAACATAAGACATTTAAATCAAAACCATCACTTATTTAGGATATGTAGTTGCCGAAATTCCCATTAAATTTATCTTTGGATTTTCGGTCACCTTATCTCCATTTAATTAATTTATTTTGATTTAAATGCCATTAGGATTTAATACTCAATTAACTTAATTAATCCAAGATAATTAATTAATTGAAATTAATCCTATTAGGCCGAATCTTTCTCTCTCATGGACCAAGGTCCATTTAGCAATTTTAATACCCATTACATACATTAATTTGACTTTAATTAAAAGTCCAAATTAATGTCCAATACTTTATTTAAATATTTTAAGCCCAATGCTTTGTGTGCGATCCTATAGGTCCATTTAATATTGGCAATGAATTAATGAATTAATGAAAAGGCTATATATATTCTCTAGCAAGATATTATAGCATTCCAAATTAAATGAAAATGCAAATAGCATTTAGTGACCTAATGCAATTTTGCATAGTCCCTTACCCTTAAATATCAGAATTAATATAAGGCATGGAACTAGTCATCCTTATATATTAATTCCTTTCTTGATATTCCAGTGACACTGAACTCTCAGATAAATAATGATTTCTCATTATTTCATCTCGGTATGGCCATACACTTCTCAGTTTGCTGATCAAGTGGCCGATGATATTTTCTCTCTTATCGAGAGGAGTAATTCCTTCACTTCTCTCATGCTCTCTAACATGGATTTGTGTATACCTATACTTGTCACCTTGTTACGAGCACGTTAGGTGTATGTCAAAGTACACAGTAATTCATAAAGAGTTTCATAGAGATTTTAGGTCTAAGAACTCTGATGCAAAACTTGCATATGAGAAACACTTATGACTTGTACCATGTAGTATTCTCATGAATGGATCGAATTCAGATACCATGTTCTAAACATGTATCTATAATCTCTGATTGACACTCTTGTCCTTTTGATCCATAAGACAGAACTCATCTTATCAGAGAGAGCATACTAGTCTTAATTCATTTGTTATTCCCATAACAATGACTGACTAGGGATATTTAGAATGAAGTCTCATTTGTTTCAAGGTCTTACAACATTGTGCCTCACACATGATAACTTAAATTGAAACAACATTCTTGGATAGTTCTATCAATTGATATGCACAGGAATACAATAGATAAAACAAATGCCTCATTTATTAACTAAATTATTTTATAACAATGCATTGGGGCTAGGGCTTACACTAATATAGATGTAGGTAAGGAAGAAAAGAATTTAGGTTTAGTCTTATAAAGAGCAAAACGGTGAGTTTTAATAAGTTCAATCGGTTCGGTTTTTTCAATTTTAAAAACTGAACCGAACTGAATTAATCGAAATACTATTTTGGTTCAAAACTTAATAAATCAAAAATCAAAATAACTAAACCAAACAAAAAAAATCCATTCAATTTGATTCGATTCTTGATTCTAATTCAGTTCTGCACACCCCTAATTTCAGCCGTGAAATTAAAAAATGCCAAAGCAATATTTTAACAAGATACTTATAGAAATTATTGTTGATTGTGAAAGACACATACCTCTATATAAATTATGAAGTTCTGGACACTTGACTTGTGTTGTATGCCTTAAGCTATAGGACTTTTGAATAAACCAAAGGAGTAAAAAAGAGCAATTGCTACTTCTTGCCACCAAGTCTGAAACACAATTGACTTAAATGTGAAGAACTTGTATAATGGTTTAATGTGTGCTAATTCATCATTTCTAGTAGTATAAAATTGAACTAAGCAATACAAAGCTCATGACTGGCTAAAATTTATAACTATTGCCATGTAGGGATACCTGCAACATTAATAAACAAAGTCAATTAGTTACAAGTTAAATAAAGCTCTCATAAGAAATGCCCTCTTAATGGTACTATTTATTGATAAAGATTCACAGGTCCATAGGTGTGAAGCATAACTTGTTAGTGTAAGCCCTAGCCCCAATTAATTTGGGCATTAATTTGGGCTTTTATTTAAAGTCAAATTAATATGTATAATGGGTATTAAAATTGCTAAATGGATCTTAGTCCATGAGAGAGGGAAAATCGGCATTACTAGGTTTAATGTCAATTAATTAATTATCTTTGGATAATTAAGGTAATTGAGTATTAAATCATAATAGCATTTGAATCAAGATAAAAACACTTAATTAGGAGATAGTGTGGCTGAAATTCAAAGGTAAAATGCTATTGAATGTTGGCATGTGCAAAATCCCTAAATAAGTGGTGCATTTTGATTAAATGTCTTATGCCACTTTAAATTAATTTGAATTTAAAATACTAAAGGAATTTGAATTAATTTAAATCACTTAATTAGGAAGTGATGGAGGCTGAAAATAATACCTAAAACCTAGGGGATTTCGGCCACCACAAGATTTCCTAAACATGTGATATAAATTGATTAATTTTTTTTGACCTAGCAAGGTTTTTTCTCTCTCATTGTCACCACTCTCAAGGGAAAAGAATTCTTTCTTCTTCTCTTGGATTTTTGGCAACCATTTGTGAACCCTAGAAAGAACAAAGTCA
The DNA here is from genome assembly GCA_037975025.1 of Excoecaria agallocha. NCBI lineage: Eukaryota > Viridiplantae > Streptophyta > Magnoliopsida > Malpighiales > Euphorbiaceae > Excoecaria > Excoecaria agallocha. The sequence continues at coordinate 24,039,847 of CM075818.1, forward strand.
GATCTTGTGTCTTTTTTTGAATATCCATTGCCAAATACAAAAAGAATTATTGCTAGCACTCTAGTTTTAAGCCATCTTTGCAGGTGTGTGTGTGAGCATAGAGTGGTGTGGCGCAAAGGTAGCACGTTTGGCATTGGGGATCAAGATCAGATATGTATAAGTTTATCTTATATATTGGCCATTTCAAAATCAATTTTTGAAGAGCATCCAAGGTTGTAAGTTTATTCAAAACCCTAAAATTGCATGTTTCGATTCTATATTGTATATTGCGTGGCATGTATGATCAAAATTTTTAATTTTTCCGCTGCATGATCATTATATTTATGCCATGTAATATCCATTTAGTTGTATCAGAGCCTAATCATGCTTGTTTTAGGGCTTTGGATTCATTACAACTTGATTAAAAATCGTTCGTTACATTAATCGTAATGCTGAAATTTTCTGTTTTGAGGTTTTTGCATTGGTTGAGTGTAAAAATGATTTTAAATTATTATGACATGTTAATATACTATCCTATGATATTCCTAGATCTATTCATGGTCGTTTTAATTATATATACCTAATTTTACATGTTAATTTTGAAACTAAGTGCTAGTTTGCATGATATGTGTTTGTAAACAACTAGTTTCTCAAAATTAAATTTAAAACATGTTGGGCATGTTTGTAAGTGATTTTTAAATATTTATAACAGGTCTGGAAATGTTTTTAAAATGGTTTTAATTCTGGTCCATGATAATTTAATTGTTTAATTTACAAATCACTTAAAACAATAACTAGTTTGTGTTTATTGCATGTTTAATCAATATTGTTTGTTTTGTTTTGATTAAAATGGCAAAAAAACATTTAGATCAGATCTGAACAGAACCTTAACTCAATTTTATGACCTTATTTAAGTTATTAAATGGCTCATAAAATTGTTTTAAGTGTTTGTGCATCGTTTGTGGCATTATATGAGCATTAAACAACTAGTCTCACGTTGTTTGTTTGTTTTATTTTCAATGCCATGTATGATATATGTTCTTCATGAATTTTTATGTTTTAATTCATGTTGGTTCATATTATTTGTATTTTTAATGTTTATGGGCTGTATGACATAATATTAAAAATGGCAAAATTGAAAATTATACTAGAGTTAATTTATAGCACAAATCTAACTAGTTTGTGTATTGGGTTTTTAAGAGAGCTTATTCAATAAGTGGATTTCGTCTTTTGGGCTTAGGCCCAGGCCTGTCATAAGGTCTTCTCTTAAAAGTTCAAGTACACAATTTTCATTAATGGGCTTGGCTTAATTAATTAAAATTGCACTTTGTTTTATCCATGAATGTTATATATATTTGTTTGCTTATTTTGTGTGATGAATGAATATGCATGGTGCATTCATGGGCCCTAGGTTATGTAATTAAATATGGCCTACATGCCATTATGGATTATTGTAAAAGTTTTATTTATTTCTTAGTATAGAATTTATTTGAAGACTTTGTAAATCAAGATGAAACCCACCGAAGTGGAGAAGCCCAACTTGAAGATTCATATGTAATAGTATAGAATCTTATTTGTAGGTTTTTGGGCCTATGTTTTTCACGCTTTACTTTACACACTTATATATATGCATGACATGAATAGATGATAAAGCTTATGCCATATAAGCTGTAATAAAATGAATCCCTAAAATAGTAAGTCACAAAGTTGCCTTCCTAATTCGAAATATGTTAAGGCATTGATATCGGTCACATAGATTATGAGTCCTAGATGCACCCGATTATCTTTGTGAGGCATGGGTTGTGAATGTGGTTAGATTTAACATAGAAAGGGATGCTCGAACCTAGGTAATGAATAAATGGGTCTGTGCTATGACATCTTAAGATGTTGGCCCATTTGATCCAATAGTCATGTATGAGACATGATTGGAGTTTTCCTACCTAAGTAACTTAACTCTTTAAGTGTACAAGCTCAGCTTGACTAATGAGTTGTTGTGAAAAGTGGATCTTGGCCCACATTAAATCACTAACGTGAATTATTTAAAGGGATATTAATTCTATTTGTGAGATTTTATTAGGACCTCATTTAATCTTGCTAAATTTATATTATTGTAGATTGAAAATGGCTTCTTCAAACAACAACTTTTTATTGTGATCGATCCTAAAAAAGGACAAACGGAATGGCACCAATTTCATAGACTGGTCTCAAAATTTAAGAATTATTCTTAAGTAAGAGAAGAATTTGTATGTTTTGGATGCACCTTTGCCCGAAGAACCTACTAGGAACGCCTCTGCAATTCAAAAGGAAACTTTTGAGACTAAGAAGAGCAACTCCAATGATGTGACTTGTCTGATGCTAGCCACTATGGTGCTCAATTTGCAAAAGCAATTCATGGACCAAGAGGCCTATGCGATCATAGTGCACCTCAAGGAGATGTTCCAAGAACAAGCTCATCACGAGAGGTTCGAGACAACAAAGGCCTTAATTTCTTGTAAGATGGTTACGGGTACTCCTGTTAGTACCTATGTACTCAAGATGAAAGGGTATCTTGATACTCTTAAGAAGCTTGAGGTATAAGTTCCAAAGGAATTATCCACTGACTTGATTTTAGGTTCATTGACTAATGATTATAATTCATTTGTTATGAATTATAACATACATGCAATGAACAAGACAGTCACCGAGCTTTATGGGATGCTTAAAATGCTGAAGAGCACATTCAAAAGACCAATCCCGCACTTATGGTTCAAGGGGGCATAAAGAAGGGACCCACTAAGGGAAAGGGAAAAGGAAAGGAAAAATCCAAGAATGACCAGGCACGGCCTAAGTCTAGTGGGAGTGCACCTCAAGCCTAAGGTACAAAAGCTCAAAGAGAGTGATAGCACGTGCTTCCATTGCAACAAATTAGGGTATTGGAGGAAGAATTATGCTCTCTTTAAGGAAGAACAAATGAAGAATGGAGCCAAGCAGTCTAGTTCTGGTATTTTTATTGTTGAGATTAACCTTTCTATTTCTACCACTTGGGTATTGGATACCGATTGTGGTTCTCACATTTGTTCAAATGTGCAGGGGCTAAAAAATAGGCAATTACTTAGAAAGAATGAAGTGGACCTCCTTGTGGGAAATAGAGCACGAGTTGCGGCCATGGAGATAGGCGACTATCGACTCACTTTACCTTCTGGACTTTGTTTAGATTTAATAAATTGTTATTATGTGCCTGTTATGAGCAGAAACATTATTTCAGTTTTATGTTTGGATATGGATGGATTTGACTTTGTTATTGATAATGGCAATATTCATATTCATCGCCAAGGCATTTTATATCGCAATGCTATATTACAAAATGGCCTTTATATCCTTGATCTATAAAACAAATATTCCATATACAACATTAATACAAAGAGGGTTAAATCAAGACTCCACAAATCTGGAGTGCTTGGGTCATTCGATTTTGAATCTTATGACACATGCGAGCCATATTTGCATGGAAAGATGACGAAGAGTCCTTTTAACAAGAAATGTGAGAGGACTAGTGACTTATTAGGACTAATACACACCAATGTATGTGGACCATTAAGTACATAGGCTAGAGGTGGTTTTAGTTACTTCGTAACATTCACATATGACTTTAATTGATATGGCTACGTCTATTTAATAAAGCATAAGTCTCAGACTTTTGAAAAATTCAAAGAGTTTAAGAACGAAGCAGAAAAAATAACTTGGCAAAAGTATGAAAGCCATTCCATCATATCAAGGTAGCAAACACTTAAGCCAAGAGTTTGACAGTCATCTGAAAGAGTGTCGAATTATTTAACAGCTCACTCCTCCTAGAACACCACAATGGAATGGTGTGTCCAAAAGTAGAAATTAAACTCTATTGGATATGGTTCGATTAATGATGAGTCAAGCTAATCTTCTTGTCTCTTTTTAGGGTTATGCACTAGAAATTGTTGAATCGTACTCCAACTAAAGCAGCTGAGAAGACACCATACGAAGTATAGACTGGGAAAGAGCCCAATATGTCGTTTCTCAAAATTTGGGGCTGTGAAGCACATGTTAAGAGATTAACATCTAACAAACTAGAGTCTAAATCTACTGTCTGTTTGTTTATAGGTTATTCCAAAAAAACAAAGGGATACTACTTTTACTCACAAGCCGAGAACAAAGTGTTTATTGCTTGCAAGGCTGGTTTCTTGGAAAAGGAATTCCTTCTCAAGAAAGACAATGGGAGTAAAGTAGAACTTAGAGAAATTCAAGTGCCATAAACTCCTGTAGAGGATGAGTTGGAAATGGGATCAAGTTCCCAATCAGTTGTGGAACAAGAACCTATTGCACAAGAACCTAGAAGGTCCGGTAGAGTATGTATGGAGATTGACATATATGGATTTCTAATCACCGATAGTGATACTATTGAGTTAGTTGATTGTGAGGATCCAACTACCTACCGAGAAGCTATTGAGAGCCCTAATTCAAAAAATTGGCTTGGAGCCATGAAATTCGAGGTGCAATCAATGTACGATAACCAGGTTTGGACCTTGGTTGATCCATCGGAAGGTGCTAAGATAATTTAATGCAAGTGGCTATTTAAACTCAAAGTTCACAAGGCCTACAAAGGTAGACTAGTAGCAAAAGGTTTTCGGCAAACTCATGGTGTAGACTATGATGAGACATTTTCGCTTGTAGTCATGCTCAAGTCTATTAGGATCTTGCTTGCCATAGCTACATATCATGACTATGAGATATGGCAAATGGATGTCAAAACTGCTTTCCTCAATAGAAATCTACTTGAGGATGTGTATATGACATAGCTTGAGGGTTTTTTCAATCCCAAGCATACTAAGAAGGTTTGCAAGCTTCAAAAATTCATTTATGAATTAAAGCAAGCATCTCGGAGTTGGAATCTCCATTTTGATGAAGCAATAAAAGAATTTGACTTCATCAAAAATGAAGATGAGCCTTGTGTGTACAAGAAGGTTAGTTGGAGCATAATAGTGTTTCTGGTCCTATATGTGGACGACATCCTTCTCATTGGGAATGACATTACAACATTGCAAAAGGTCAAGCAATGGTTGCGGAAGTGTTTCTCAATGAAAGGCTTAGGTGAAGCTGAGACAATACTTAGTATTCGGATCTATAGAGATAGATCACATCGGTTTTTGGGACTAAGTCAAGAAAAGTACATAGACAAAGTACTAAAGCATTTTAGTATTGGAGACTCAAAAAAAGGGTACATACCTTTGGCTTTGAGAGTTCCTTTGACTAAAGAATAGTGTCCTAAAACCAAAGAGGAGAGGAACAACATGAGTAGAATCCCATATGCATCTGCTATTGGATCTATCATGTACACTATGTTATGTACTAGATTGGATGTTGCTCATGCATTGAGTATAACCAGTAGGTTTCAGCAAGACCCTGGTGAGAAGCACTGGTCTGCTATAAAAGGGATTCTAAAGTACCTACGAAGGACTAAGGATCACTTCTTGGTGTATGGTGGTCAAGAAGAGCTCGTCATACAAGCTTACACCGATGCTGCTTTTCAAACCAGCACTCAGGACTCAATATCGTAATCTGGTTTTGTTTTTGTTTTGAACGGTGGTGCTGTCAACTGGAGTAGCTCGAAGCAAGAGACCGTCGCCAACTCAACTATAGAATCTGAGTATATTGCAACGAGTGAGGCTATAAAGGAGGCTATTTGGATTAGAAATTTCATTTATAGATTAGGATTGGTCCCAAGCATCCTAGATCCATTAGAAATTTTCTGTGACAATAACGGGGCCATCGTACAGGTCAAGGAGACTCGATCACACTAGAAATCCAAACACATACTCAAAAGGTACCACTTGATCAGAGAAATCATTAATCATGGAAAGGTCAAGATTAGCAAGATAGCAAGTAAAAATAATATAGCAGATCCTTTGACAAAATATTTGCATCCAAATCTACACGAAGCTCATTTGAGAGCATTCAATCTTAGGGCTATGCCCAATTGGAACTAGTTCTAGTGGGAGATTATTAGTGTAAGCCCTAGCCCCAATACATTGTTATAAAACATTTAGGTTAATAATCGAGGCATTTGTTTTATCTATTATATTCCTGTGCAAATCAAATGATAAAACTATCCAAGAATGTTGTTTAAGTTTAAGTTATCATGTGTGAGGCACATGATTGTAAGACCTTGAAACAATTGAGACTTCATTCTAAATATCCCTAGTCAGTCATTGTTATGGGAATAACAAATGAATTAAGACTAGTATACTCTCTCTGATAAGTTGAGTTCTATCTTACGGATCATAAGAACTAGAGTGTCAATCAGAGATCATAGATACATGTTTAGAACATGGTATCTGGATTCGATCCGTTTATGAGAACACTACATGGTACAAGTCATAAGTGTTTCTTATGTGCAAGTTTTGTATCAGAGTTCTTAGACCTAAAACCTCTATGTAACTCTTTATAAATTACTGTGTACTTTGACATACACCTAACGTACTCGTAATAGGGTGACAAGTATGGGTATGATTGGGCATGCACTAATTCATATTAGAGAGCATGAAATAAGTAAAGGGATTACCCCTCTCGATAAGAGAAAAAATATCATCGGCCACTTGATCAGTGAACTGAGAGTGTATGGCCATATCGAGATGAAATAATGAGTAATCATTATTTATCTGAGAGTTTAGTATCATTGGAATATCAAGAAAGGAATTAGTATATATATAAGGATGACTAGTTCCGTGCCTTATATTAATTTTGATATTTATGGGTAAGGGACTATGCAAAATTGTAATAGGTCACTAAATGTCATTTGCATTTTCATTTAGTTTGGAATGCTATAATATCTTGCTAGATAATATATATATAGCCTTTGGATTATTTATTAATTCATTGCCAATATTAAATGGAACTATAGGATTGCAGATAAAGCATTGGGCTTAAAATATTTAAGATAAAGTATTGGGCATTAATTTGGGCTTTTATTTAAAGTCAAATTAATGTGTGTAATGGGTATTAAAATTGCTAAATAGACCTTGGTCCATGAGAGAGGGAAAATCGGCATTACTAGGTTTAATGTCAATTAATTAATTATCTTGGGATAATTAAGATAATTGAGTATTGAATCCTAATAGCATTTGAATCAAGATAAAACACTTAATTAAGAGAGAGTGTGGCCAAAATTCAAAGGTAAAGTGCTAGTGAATTTCGGCATGTGCAAAATCCCTAAATAAGTGATGCATTTTGATTAAATGTCTTATGCCATTTTAAATTAATTTGAATTTAAAATACTAAAGGAATTTGAATTAATTTAAATCACTTAATTAGGAAGTGATGAAGGCTGAAAATAATACCTAAAACCTAGGTGATTTCAGCCACCACAAGTTTTCCTAAACAAGTGATATAAATTGATTAAATTTTTTTTGACCTAGCAAGGTTTTTTCTCTCTCATTGCCGCCACTCTTAAGGGAAAAGATTTCTTTCTTCTTCTCTTGGATTTTTAGTATCCATTTGTGAACCCTAGAAAGAACAAGATGAAATCTTGTGTCTTTGTTTGAATACCCATTGCCAAATACAAAAAGAATTAGAGCCAGTACTCTAGTTTTAAGCCATCTTTGCAAGTGTGTGTGTGAGCATAGAGTGGTGTGGCGCAAAGGCAGCACCTTTGGCATTGGGGATTGAGATCAGATATATATAAGTCTATCTTATATATTGGCCATTGTAAAATCAAGTTTTGAAGAGCATCCAAGGTTGTAAGTTTATTCAAAACCCTAAAATTGCATGTTTCAATTCTATATTGTATATTGCGTGGCATGTATGATCAAAATTTTTTATTTTTCCGCTGCATGATCATTATATTTATGGCATGTGATATCCCTTCATAACTTACAAGAAACTTTTAATACAAATTTTCACAACAATAACTGAAACAACATTGCACCAATTTATATTAAACTGCATTCTTTTAAAAGTCAATAAAGAAAATCCATTACCTCACTTAACCATCCCTGACCGGTGTCTAGCAAGTATACTAGATCGACTAGTAATATTGGAAAATATAATTATGACTCTTAAATATCAAACCCAGGAGAAACTTGTGTATGTATGAAGGATTTTAGATTTGTAAAATGAAACTGTGTGTGAGAGAGAAGAGAGACCCCAAAGTTATGATAATGAAGGGTTAACTAAAGTAAAGACAAAATTTTGAGCAAACAACTAAAGACTAAATCAATTTAAACTAAAAGCAAATAAATAAAATTGGTAAATATCAATAGTAAAGAAAACTTTCACTAAAGGACTATCCACCTTAACTTATAATATAATGACTTAATCAAAAAGAGAACACAAGTGATTATGAAGAAATCAAATGAATAAAGTAAGATAACTTAGATCAAAATTATCATTCTAAGCATTAAACCTTTTCTGTTCAGAATTATCCAACACTTAGGATAAAGATCTAATTTTGCAAGTAAATTTAATTTTTATCTATTCTTGCTTTTAACTTTTCTTAGTCTTAATCTATTATTATCGATGCATAACTACACCTTAACTTAGAACATAATCATTCATTAATACTAATAAATTAACCTAAGAGCATGCAAACCAATAATGATGCATAAATGAATAATTAACTATTAATTCAAATAAGTCAACAATCAAATTATAAATGACCAAAGGTAAGAATTTTCACAAAACTAAGAAATAATCAACTTGTATCACATTAAGCAAAGACTGAGTCATTACAATATAAAGTTAAGGATTCAAGTATCCTTTAGCAAAAGTAAAAGAAAATTTCTCACACTTCATATTAAGAAATCAAAAACAAATAAAAAGTAAATACAAATACTAAGAACCAAGAACTTCAGTAGAATTTTGTAGAAACTTCAATCTCTCAGCCTTTGTTTAATAACTAACTTAAAAAACTGTATACAAATCGTAAAATAAACTAGCTAACTGATGAACTATAAAGCTATTATCAAATTTTTCTCCTCCTTCCTCTGGTGCTTTGATCGCTCTTTTATAGACAACAAATAGGAAGTTTCATTAGCATCAAACTTCCTAATCCAGATAACAAAATACTTCTTCAATTAGATGGAAAAACAGTTCCAAAATATTTGAACGACCTTGATCCAGGAGAGTAGAATCACACTCCACCGAATGGCATATCTAGAATTTAGCTTTAGTACCCACTCGGTAGAATGAATAAATACTCCATCGAGTGCCTGCACTGCTACTCCTTTATGATTCCTTCATGACTCGATAGAGTGAAGATATCACTCTATCGAGTGCTCACCTTCTTGCATGCTGCTTTCTTTTCTCTCACTCGATAGAGTGACAATTGGCTCCATCGGCTAATTGCTCTCTAGACTGATCAAAGCTCTCTTTCTTTTCCTCTTTAGGCCACTTGGTAGAGTGAAGATGTCACTCCATCGAGTGGTGCTCCTCTAAACTAATGATGAAAACCTTCAATTGCTAAACTTACACTTTAGCCCTTGTAAATTCTTTTTTTCTTCAAATAAGCACCTAAAAACAGCAAATTTCTCAATTAAAACCTCAAATTGCAAACTTAACACATTAAATATTAAAATAACCTAAATACTACTAAATTAACACACTAAGCACATTAAAAACAAACTAAAATTCATACTTGTCAAATATCTCACACTTAACCTTTGCTTACCCCCAAGTAAATTTGAACAAACCAACTCCTCAAAATTATCAAACTTTAATTAAGAATTACGCATTTCAAAACCTTAACAATTAACAAGAGCACTTAATAAAATATTATATAAAATGAACTTCAAATAAGATAATATGAGTTAGTTTCCTTGTGTGTTCAAGACCAAAACATTTTAAGTACTTTAAAAAAACAAAACACCAATGCAAATATATAACCAAGCTTAGAATGAATATATACCTAAGTGTACAATTAGTTTTTCACTTGAAACTTTAGAAGCACTATAAGTCTCTCCTTTAACATCGAAACCCGATGGTCATCTCTACTAAACAACTCAAAAACCAGCTTAGAATCACTTAGGTCTTAATTGGGTTTTAATGGGGTTAAGGTGATGGCTAACAAAAAAATAGATAAAGGATAATAAAAAAGAATAGCCATTTGAATTTGAATAAACCAAAACCTTCAAAATTGTAATCACTAAATACAATCGTTTCTTAAACTCATAAAGCACAACCAAAAATAAAGATGAAATTCCTCTTTAAAATGCCTTATTTGAAAGAAGCCAACTATTCTTATCCTTGTAAAACCCCACACTTAAAATTTTGCCTCAAATGCTAGTTTTATTCTTCTTCTTCTCTTTTTTTCTTTTATTTTCTTTTTCTCTTTTTTTTATGTACTAGCTTTATTAAAGGCAAAACTAGATTTCAAAGAGAATTACAAGGCAAATTAGCACAATTATTTGACTTCATTTCACAACCCTTTGCTAAACACTTCATTACATCTTTTGAAATTCCCAATTCCTTTTAATTTATCTAATTTTTAGAGTGGTTACGCTTAAAAAGGTGAGACAAAAGCTATTTAGGCTAAATGGTTACTTTTCATAGGTGTAACAAGAAAATTAAGATGGCACGCCTTTAACCTGCCTCATTAGGCTCAAAGTGGCTTAACAAAGGTAAATATATAAATAAGGTAGGAAATTAGTCTTTTATGGTTAACAAGAAAAACTATGCCTAGATCACTTTTCAAATTGAATTGAGTTGCTTTCATGCTTTGAAGGGTGATGAGGAAGGTTCTAGCGTTCTAAAATTACTTGCTTAGTCATTCACTGCATTGATTTTTCTCTAAGTTCAAAAACTGGTCTATAATGCTCAAAAAGTAGAACTAACAAATATTTTCTAAGTTGAATGTTAAACTAGCTCAAAATTCATTAACCAACATACTTGTTCTAATGCGAAACTAAGAATTTCGACTCATGCATATTCTAGGTTTAAGTACAATAGGTTTAAGTTTGAGGATAACTGGGGCAAACTAAGTTTAGGGTAAACTAAGTCTTAATGCAAGCTAAATGATAAAATGAACAACTATCATAAAAAAAAAAACTACTACTTAAAATATACGAACTTTAAAAATAGAAATCCTTATAACTAAAATAGCAAAAACATAAACACGCAAACAAACCAAAAATAACTACACAAGTGTTTTACGAATAAAAATGGAATATTTAGATTCGACTTTCTAAATCTAAGCAAAATTAAGCTTAGAAAGCTCTACCCCCTCTTAAAATTTTGTTATCCTCAGCAAAACAAAATGCAGATCAATCTGATGGTGGGGGTGGTGGTGGCCAACGTCTCCAAAAGTGGGTGGTGAACTGCTCAAGACTGTGCTTCACTTTAAGTACATGATCTTGCAATGTGTTCATTTTGCCCTTCAGTCTATTCATCCTATTATTCATGTGAGTTGTGAAAGCAAGCATTTGAGCTGAAGGCTCCTGTGGTGGAGGTGCTCAAACATCAGGCTCTGGTGTAACTGGTTCCTGTTTAGCTTGATCTTCATCTTCCTCTCTATTTCTCCAAATAGTGATTAGGTACAAATACTTCTCCTTATTAGACCAATGTTCCCATGGCTTTTGGACAAAAATCTTCATCCGTGTCAACATGGCATCATCTATAACAACTGCCTTTCTAAGGGATCCCCTCATATCCATATATCCTACCGCTTTTGCCATTATGGTTACAATCCAGCCTAGAGATGTCACTTTAATTTTACTACTCATTTTCTATAACTCTTCTATTTTCCTGCATGGGAGGACTACCCCATTGATTCCTATACCTTTAACTATACATCTTAACAACATACATTCTTCAACAATAATAGCCCCAGGACTGCCAATACAACTAAAGAAAGTAAGTGATAAAAACCTATGAAGAATTCAAATGGCATGACTACCTAAGGCATGAGCCTTGAGCTTGCTCGATTTATACTGCACTGGATTCAAAGGATCTCTAATAAATTTCCAATTTTCTTGTGCTATAGAATTAGGTAATTCACCTATTCCATCATTAGGAAATCCTAATTTTTTAGTAAACTCTGAAAAAAAGCATGTAATGAGTCTTTCTCCCCAGTTTAAAACTAATTGTACCTACATCTTGCTCATCTTCAAATGAAAATGTAAATGACGTAAAGAACTGTAGTGCAAAGTGTGGATATACTTTCGGGTGCTTGTCAATAAAATGTTCCCAGCCAATAGCTTTGATCAAAGGGAATACCTCACCCCATAAATTTCCATCCAAAATATCAAGGTAGAATTCCATCAAATACACTGGCTTGACGAATTTGACTTGCTTAAAATATTCATATAATTCAGCCTTATCATCATCAATATATGTTAGAAGATGTTTCCCATATGAGCTTGATGCTTCACTCTTCTTTGATTTCCTAGAAGCCATTGGATAAATAAAACCAAACAAGTAAGTGCCAATGAAAGTTTATAATGCCATCATCATATTTAAAAGACACATGCAACATGCAGCTCAATTCCTCTAAATTTAATGCAAGAAATTCATGTAAACTAAATGTAAATGAAGTGTAATTGAAGTGGAAAATAGATACATGAACATGTGAGAATGAATTAAAATGACTACATATAAAACAATAAAAGCACAAATTTATCACAAAGTCTTTGAGGCATTTTATCAAACACATTATGTGCACAACTTTACTAAGTTAAATGACATAGAATTCGAAACTTTAAAAACCCAAAAATGAACAAGTAACACTGCATTCCAACACCAAACACATGTATGATCACAATTATTAAGAATACTTAGCATTAGAAGCAAACTAAGCGAAGGAAAACTACCCAACTTTAAAAGAATAACCCAAACTTTAATGCCAAAAATAAATGTATTTGAAACATTTCAAATCCTGAAATCATTTACTTGATATAGAAGAATGAAGCAAAGTGAAGTGATTTATAAGAAACAAAAATTAGTGGCTCGACTCGGTGGAGTGGGATTCGGGTTCGGGAGAGTGAGAGTGAGAGCAAAAGAGAGGAAGATAAAATGGGACTTGGTAGCGTGGTGGACAAATGGGGATTTATAAGTGGGGGACTTGATGGGATGAGGGAGTCCACTTGGTGGAGTGGCAAAACCCACTCTATCGAGTACTTACCTTCTATATGGAGAAAAGAAAAACGTGAAGAAAATTAGCTAAGGTAAAAGGGACATTCGGTGGAGCACTTTAGGAGACTCGGTGGAGTCACTTAAAGCCACTTAGTAGAGTAGGGAAAGCCACTCTCCCGAATACGAACATTCTGGATTGAAAGAGTAAAATCAAGAAGAAAACAAGCCAAAGCACCAATAGTCCCATTCATGGGGTCATGAAAGAATCAATGGAGTTACTTAGGCAACTCGGTGGAGTAGAAAACCACTTTGCTGAGTGATAGGCCCCTATACTAAAAAAATGTAGAGACTCAATTTGCTTTTTAAGCACATGACTTCTATCATTCATTTGAACTTGAGCTTCACCTAATTTTTAGACACAAAATTTCTTGTAAACTCTTTATTGACATGAAACAACTCTTCCTCACTGAAATCAAATCTAGTTCAATGCCCTCTACTATAAACAAATCACATTGCCATTAATTCTAAAGTGGACATAACTCATTGCAGAATTAATCTATGTATTTTGAATCAAGAAAAACTTGCTCTTTTCTTCATAAAGCGCTTGATAAAATTAAAACAAACAAAGGCACACTAACACTCACAAAACAAAAATTGAACAAATTAAAACAAATTTAGGTAAAATTAAATTAAATTAAATTAAATTAAACTAAAGGGGAGAAGGATTTAGTTCTAAATTTAGCAAGTCCTTAGCTAGACTTATTGAATCCTCTGCTACTGTTGAAATACCATTGCTACTTCAGCAACCTCTATTATTCCACCATAATATGGCTTCAACCGATGCTCATTCACTCTATACTCTCCCCCATCTTTCAAACTCTTAATAGTCAGCACATCAAATTCATTACTAGATAAGACTTGATATGGCCCGAGCCATTTTGATTTCAGTTTACCTAGAAATAATTGCAGTCTACTATTATACAATAAAACCAACATGCCAGTTATAAATTCTTTAAATTTTAGTCTCTTATCATGCTAATGCTTTGTTTTTTCCTTGTAAATGGCTGCGTTGTCATATGACCACTATCAAATTTCATCGAGTTCATTAAGCTCCAACTTCCTCTTTTCTCCTACACATCTTATATCAAAATTAAGAAATTTTGTTGCCCAATATGCTTTATGTTCCAACTCAACTAGTAAATGACATGCTTTTTCAAAGAGGATTCTAAAGTGAGACATGCCTATAAGGGTCTTAAACGCAGTTCTATAAGTCCAAAGAGCTTCATCTAGTTTATGGGACTAATCTTTTCTTGAATTATTGACTGTTTTTTCTAAGTTTGATTTCAATTCCCTATTAGACAGCTCTACTTGTCCATTTGCTTAAGGGTGATCTGGGGTTGTTATCTTATGCTTGACACTAAATTTTCTAAGCAGTGTTTTAAATTGATAATTGATAAAATGCTTGGCCCCATCACTTATAATGGCTCTTGGTGCTCCAAATCTAGTGAAAATATTTCTCCTAAGGAATTCAAGCACAACCTTAGCATCCCATGTCCTAGTTGTTATTGCTTCTACCCACTTACTTACATAATTTATAGCAACTAGATTATATTCAAATTCAAATGAATTTGGAAATGATCCTATAAAATTAATACCCTAAACATCAAAAATTTTTACTTCTAGCACATTATTCATGGGCATTTCATCCCTTTTAGAGATATTTCCTACTCTTTGACATCTATCACATAATTCAACAAAAGATTTAACATCTATAAAAAGAGTAGGCCAAAAAAAACCTAATTGAAGAATTTTTTGTACCGTGCGATTTGGTCTATGGTGGCCTCTAACATCTCCTCCATGACATTGCCTCATTATATCTTCCTGTTCATCCTTTGGAACACATCTTCAAAGTACTTGATCTAGGCAAATTTTAATTAGATACGAATCATCCCAAAGATAATGCTTTACATCTACTTGAAGCTTTTTCTTTTGTTGCTAAGTAAAATCTTTTGGAAGATAACCTCCTACAAGAAATTAGCTATGTTAACATGCTAAGGAACTGAATTTTCACAAGCATAAATAGCACAAATATGTTCATTAGGAAATAAGTCAAAAATTTCCCCCTTCAATATCAGCATGATCCAATCTAGATAGATGGTCTACTACATAATTTTCAGCTCTTTTCTTGTCTTTGATCTCCATATTGAATTCTTACAAAAGCAAAACCAATCTAATAAGTCTTGGTTTCGAATCTTTCTTTGCAAAAAGGTACCTCAATGCTGCATGGTCTAACCACACCGTGACCTTGGAACTAAAGAGATAAGGTTTGAATTTTTCAAAAGAAAACACAATTGCCAATAACTCCTTCTCCGTGGTTGTATAATTCACTTGAGATCTAGTGAGAGTATGACTTGGATAATAGATAGTATTAAAATCTTTCACCCTCTGCTATCCTAAAATTACTCCCACTGTATAGTCACTAGCATCACATATAATTTCAAATGGTAGGCTCTAATTCGGGTGATGTTATGACCGGTGTTGTGATTAGCTTTTGCTTCAACAAGTAAAATGCCTACAAACACTTATCATCAAAGTTAAATGTAGCATCTTTTATCAACAAATTATAAAGCAGTTTAGCAGTTTTAGAAAAATCCTTAATAAATCGATGATAAAAATCGGTATGACCAAGGAAACTTCTAATACCTTTAACACTAGTTGGGGGAGGGAATTTATCAATAACATCAATTTTAGCTCTATCTACCTCACTAGATAGATACCTTCTAATTCCTTTTTCGAAGATCTTATGTCCTAGAACTATCCCTTCTCTTACCATAAAATAATATTTTTCCCAATTAAAAATAAGGTTAGTTTCTTTACACCTTTCTAAGACCAATGTAAGATAATTCAAACAAGACTCGAAATCACAACCATATAATGTTAAGTCATCCATGAAAACCTCCATGAATTTTTCAATAAAATCATGAAATATGGCCATCATACATCTTTGAAAAATGGCTGGGGCATTACAAAGACCGAAAGGCATCCTCTTATATGTAAATGTGCCATAAGGACATGTAAATATGGTTTTGTTTTTGTCTTCTAAGGCTATAGGTATTTGCATATACCCCGAATATCCATCTAGAAAATAGTAAAATATATTTCCTGCCAATCTTTCTAACATTTGATCAATCAATGGTAATGAAAAATGGTTCTTTCTAGTAGTATTATTCAATCTCCTATAGTCTATGTATACTCTCCATCCCATCACTGTGTGTGTTGGGATGAGTTCATCATTTTCATTTATTATTACAGTCATTCCTCCCTCCGGACTAACCCAATTACTATCGAAAATAGGATAGATAATACCAACATTAAGAAGTTTAAGTACCTCATTTTTTACTACTTCTTGCATAGCAGGGTTGAGCCTCTTTTGGGCTTGTACTACCAATTTGAAATTGTCCTCCATTGGTATCT